>CM039594.1:18057181-18756938 GCA_022457205.1 Saccharum spontaneum
ATTCCAAATGGAAGCTTACGACTTTAAATTAAGAATATAATTATCGTCTTCATTGTCTTATATTACCCTAGTATCCTTGATGATTGGCAGTTTGGCACCACCAAGTGTTAGAGTTTGTTAGTTCTCTTAGGATCATATGAAGTAGATTAGACGGGTATTCTTTAGCATTTAGAGGTATACTTGAAATCTTAATACAAGTTCTACTAGATCCAAGAGTAGTGAGAGAGAGAGAGGGGTGAGATGGTGCAAACCGTCAATGAGCACAGCAGGTGCGGAGTGGGAGCTAGAGCTAGTCGCCATCCCGCGAAGATGATGATCTGCACTAGGGCAGCGACGGTCAAGGAAGCGGTGGCGATGCAGTGGAGACCGTGGCGACGCAGTGCACTGGCGGTGACGGCGTGGAGGTGCTTCCCATCACTTGGTTGCGCAGCCTCTCTGGATCGGAGCTAGGGTTTGTCGGTGAGGTGTGTGGCTCAGGCGAACCTCGTGCTTTAAGCCGCCGACCCCCACCTCTTTTTATAGCGCAGGGAGACGGAGGCCCTCCAGACATAGATGGGCTGGGCGCCCCCGATCAGGGCGCGAGTCAAGGTCAAGAAGGCCATTGGGCTTTCTATAGTTAGGAGATCATTCTAACATTCTCCCCCTTGATCTGATCATTTACTTTAATCTTTAAACTTTGACTTTAACACTTTCACTTTACTCGTTCCTTCACAGATAAGTGCATAGAGCATGTTTCATCATCACGGTCAATTGCCGATGGATTTGACAGCTACAATACACATGTCTGATCTGAAACAGTTACTTTAACTTTGGGCCCTTTATAGTCCAGGAGTCATAGGTTTTCCCTTAAACCCATGCCGGCTACATGTTCTCTGAACACGTTGGGTGATAAGCCTTTTGTAAGCGGATCCGCGAGCATCTTTTCAGTGCTTATATGCTCAAGATTTATAATTTGATCCCGGACTTTATCCTTCACAACATAATACTTTATATCAATGTGTTTGGCAGCACCACTTGACCTATTGTTGTGAGCGTACTATACTGCTAGATTATTATCGCAGTATAACTTTAGTGGCTTATGTATGCTGTCGACCACCTTCAAACCGGGTATGAACTTCTTTAGCCAGTTCACCTACCCCGTTGCCTCATAACACGCTATAAACTCGGCATACATTGTGGACGATGTAGTGACGGTTTGTTTTGAGCTCTTCCATGAAATTGCTCCTCCTGTGAGAGTAACACATATCCTGACGTGGATTTTCTATCATCTTCCGCATAATCAGAATCCGAATACCCCACTATCTGGAGAAAATCTGATTTTCTGTACGTCAACATGAGGCCTTCCGTACCTTGCAAATATCACAAGACTTTCTTTACCAATTTCCAGTGTTCAATCCCTGAATTACTTTGAAATCTACCAAGCAACCCAGTAACAAAAGCTAAGTCAGGGCACGTGCACACTTGAGCATATTGTAGGCTTTCGACAGCAGAAGCATATGGAACCACTTTTATTTGATCGAGCTCGTATTGGTTCCTAGGGCATTGAAAATCTTCATATCTATCGCCCTTGACCATGGGTGCAGGTGAGGCACTATATTTATGCATACTGAATTTCTTTAAAACATTTTCTATGTATGCATTTTGTGATAATCCTAATACCCCTTTACTTCTATCTCGGTGAATCTCTATGTCCAAAACAAATGAAGCTTCACCAAGATCTTTCATATCAAATTTTGAAGATAAAAACTTCTTTGTCTCCAGTAGTAGATGGACATCACTATTAGCAAGTAAGATATCATCTACATACAGGATTAGGAAGATATACCTTCCATTCTTAAACTTTGCATAGACACAATTATCCTCAACATTTTCTTTAAACCCAAAATTCCTTATGGTTATGTCAAACTTCAAGTACCACTGTCTTGAAGCTTGCTTTAACCCATAAATTGGTTTCTTTAAGCGGCATCCTATTCGTTCTTTTCTTTTCACGACAAAACCTTTTGGTTGTGCCATATAAACATTTTCCTCCATATCCCCATTAAGAAATGTCGTTTTTATATCCATCTGATGTAACTCTAAATTATAGTGTGCCATAAATGCCATTATAATTCTGAAGAAATCCTTACATGAGACTGGAGAAAACGTCTCATTGTAATCAATCCCTTCTCTTTGTGTGAAACCTTTTGCCACAAGTCGTGCTTTAACCCTTTCAATATTCCCTTGGGAGTCACGTTTTGTCTTGTAGACCTATTTACAGCCTACTGTCTTGGCTCCTTTATGAATACGTTCTAAGTCCCAAACTTTGTTGGTACTCATTGACTTTATTTCATCTTTCATGGCCTCAAGCCACTTGGATGAATTATTGCTTCTTATGGCTTCTTCAAATGAAGTGGGATCACCCTCCATTTGAAATTCTTCAGTGTTATACACCTCATAATCATCAGGTATAGTTGATCTTCTAACTCTTTGAGACCTTCTCGGGGCCTCCACATTTGGCACATCTTCTGTTTGGGGCTGTTGTTGCTCCCCCTCATCTGTGGCATCAGTTTGTATAGGTTCCTAAAGGACAGGTTCCTCATCATTATTTACTGTCACCACAGGAGAACTGACAACAGGTGTTGGCACTACAGTATCTGACACTGTTGGTGCAACAAGAACAGGTAGTTCAAAGAATGGTTCCTGAATCATCGGAGTGGCACACATACCTGCTTCTCCTCAAGAATAATTTCTCGAGCCACCGTGCTCCCCCTCGTCATTTCATCCTCTAAAATAACAGTGTCTCGTTTCTACAAATTTTGTGTATCTGTCTGAACAGTAGAAACAAAAACATTTTGACTTTTTAGGATAACCAATAAAATGACAGCTAACTGTTTTAGGATCTAGCTTCCCAATATTTGGGTTAAACACTTTTGCCTCAGCAGGACTCCCCCACACATGCAAGTATTTTAGTGAAGGTTCTCTTCCTGTCCACATCTCATATGGTGTTTTGGGCACCACTTTACTTGGTACTCTATTTAGAATATGAATGGCGGTTTTTAACGTCTCCATCCATAGACTCAATGGCAAGTCAGAGTGACTCATCATACTACGCACCATATCCATCAAATGTACAGTTACGCCTTTCAGCTACTCTGTTCTGTTGAGGTTCGTCCGGTGTAGAATACTGGACAACTATGTCATTCTCCTGTAGAAACCTTGTAAAAGGTCCAGGAACTTGACCATATGGGGTATGCCGACCGTAGTACTCCCCACCACGATCAGACCGGACCACTTTAATCTTTAAATTATGCTGATTTTCAACTTCAGCCTTAAATATTTTAAATTTATCCAACGCTTTATTTATTTCTTTAATTGGATAAATACAATCATAACGGGAGTAATCATCTGCGAATGTTATGAACGAGTCAAAACCATCCACACTTTTCACAGGAAAAGGACCACAGATGTCAGTGTGAATTATCTGTAGAATTCCTGTGTTTCGTTTAAAATCCTTTTTAATTTTCTTTGTGTATTTTCCTTTAATACATTCTCTACATTGTTCAAAGTCTGAGAACTCTAATGGAGGAAGAATATCATTCTTAACTAGTCTCTATTCTCCCCCTCGAAATATGGCCTAAACGACAGTGCCATAATTTCGACGACGCATATTGAGTTCTCTTTCGTTTTCTATTCGCATTTACAAACGAGGATACGTTCTCATTCGCATCACATACGGAATTCACATTTTCACGAAGTGATAACAAATAAAGATCTTGCTTTTGAAAAGCAAGGCCAACACATTCATTATTACATTGTATCTCGCATTTGCCATCTCCAAAATGACAATCAAATCCATCATTATCTAAACAAAACACACTAATCAAGTTTCTCTGTAATGAAGGAACAAATAAAATATTTCTAAGCAAAAGAATAAAGCCATCAGCAAGCTCTAGAGGAACATCGCCAACAGCTTCAACATCTGCTTGTACTCTATTCGCGACTTTAACGTGTCTTTCGCTTCTTTGCGTAGTCCTCGTCGAACGGAATCCTCGTAATGAATTAGCAATATGAACAGTTGCGCCTGAGTCAATCCACCAAGTAGATTTCAAATAATGTACATACAGGGATTCATTTATGAACGTAATAATGTTCTCACCTTTCTTTACCATGATCATCTTTAAGAATTCAGGATAATCTTTCTTGTAATGTCCCTCCTTCTTGCAGTAGAGGCACTGATCTCTGTTCACTGCAAACCTGTTCTGCTGAGGCTGATGCTGTATGGGATCCTTACCCTTTGGCTTTGAGGGAGAGTTGGCATTGGCATTGACATTCTTTCTCTTGTTATCTTTAACAAAACTGAGAGTACCACCATTGGCGGCCTTTATTCTCTCTTCTTATTGCACACATATTTACATACAACGTTTTATATCCCATTTCTCGGGCTGGATGTTGTAGTTGACAACAAATGTGTCAAACTCTTTTGGTAAAGAAGCAAAAATCAGATGAACAAAAAACTCTTCCTTGAGATTCAGATCCATTGGTTTGAGCTTGTTGTTTAAATGATTCATCTTTGATATGTGTTCTCTAATGCCATTGCCATTTCCACCTCCAGTGTATTTTTCTGTCACCAGCTGCTTTATCAGCTGAGTAGCATGTCTTTGAAGAGCCATATAACTAACTCTTTATTCTTTCCAAGTACTCTATGACAGTGTCACACTCTTGGATTGAGCCTATTATGGCAGGCTCAATCGTGTTCTTTATGACAGCAACACACTTTTTGTTGACATTGACCCACTTTTGCTTTTGTAGGTCATATGTCATCTGTATGGGAGCATGGTCCCTCTCTTTCTTTTGCCAATCAGCATCAGACTCATTAGTCTCCCTCACCGGTGCCACATGCTCAGTGGGGCACGGTGTGGTGACCACCCAGTCCACCTCAGCCAAGACAAAGGCGAGATCAATTTTCTTTTTTCATTCGGTGTAGTTGTCACCTTTGAGAGGTGGAATATCTTTGATAAATCCCATCAAAAAGTAACCTCCTAAAAACATAATTCATATAAAGTGAGAACATAATTATAACATCAATAATTGCATGTTTTAGTTCCAACGTTGGTCAAAATTAAAATATACAAATTATCTTTTTACATTAATTCTAGATCACCGTTGGGCAGAGATAGATTTAATGCATGACAAAAAACATAATAACATCATAATACTGCTATTAATCAATGTTGGTCAGAAGAATAACAATATTATAATCATCTAAAATTTATCCATTGTTCAAAATTAAATTCTCTCGTTGATTCGAATTTAATAATGAAATTAACAACATAAAGTACGCAGCGGAAACACTTTTAACATTCTCATAATATTTTCCAGAAGCACTTTAATCACTTTACTATTGTCTGAACAAATAATATCGTTGGATAAAAATTTGCACAGAAATTTGCATCAAATTTGAATCGAAAATGATCAAAATATTCATCAAAATTTGCTTCTGGAAAATAATAAAAGAAAAAATCGAAAGAACTTCTACTTTAGGCCATTTCGGCCCAGTCGCGCAGCAGCCCATCACGCACGATCGCGCGTTGGCAGCGTAGCCCATGCCGCAGCAGCGGCCCAGTGCGCGCATGCTGGCCCAGCCTGCTCGCTCAGTCGGCGAGGCAGCCGCGCCCAGGCCGCAACCTGGGCCTGGGCCGGCAATTTGGCCCCCGCGCTTGCCCGCCTGGGCTGTAAACCGGTCCGGTGAACCGTGGCCGTCTGATCAGCGTAGCCCTTGATCCAACGGCCACGCGCGCCGATCGGGGCATCAAAACCCGAAGCCGGCCGCCCCCAAACCCTAATTCCACATTTGCAATTTCTCTTTGTCCCTTTCATTCTCCAGCGACCGCAGTCGCTCGGGCACGCAGGGAGGCGCGCCGCGCAGCTCCCCCTGCCATCTACTTTCTTTTCTCTTTCTCTTTCCTCCCTTACTCCTCTCTCTATACACAGCACAGAGAAAGCGGCAGTGCCGGCCCATGGCCGGCCGGAGAAGGAAGAGATGAAGGTGACACCACCACGGGCCCTTTCGCTGGCGCGCGCGTTCCCCAGAGGGTGAGCGCGTGGCCGTCGAGCAGCCCCGTGCCGGTGTCCAGAGCGCGCGCGCGTGAGTGCCACGGCTCTCTTTGCCGCTCGGCGGTCCTATACCGGCCGACGGCAATGGGAACATGGTCCAGGTAGGCACCATCACCCCAAAAGGCTCTTTCTTTAACCTTTTAAGGGTTCGATTTGAGTTAGGGTTAGGGTAAACTTTCAGATCTTAACGGATCTCGTTCAAACTATTAACCCCGATCTAGATGTACACCATGTGTAGGCCTTCGATACCAATGTTAGGGTTTGTTAGTTCTCTTAGGATCATATGGAGTAGATCATATTATTTAGCATTTAGAGGTATACTTGACATCCTAATACAAGTTCTACTAGATCCAAGAGTAGTGAGAGAGAGAGGGGTGAGATGGTGCAAACCGTCAATGGGCACAGCAGGTGCGGAGTGGGAGCTAGAGCTAGTCGCCATCCCGCGAAGGTGATGATCTGCACTAGGGCAGCGACGATCAAGGAAGCGGTGGCGATGCAGTGGAGACCGTGGCGGTGCAGTGCACTGGCAGTGACAGCGTGGAGGTGCTTCCCGTCACTTGGCTGCGCACCCTCTCTGGATCGGAGCTAGGGTTTGTCGGTGGGGAGTGCGGCTCAGGCGAACCTCGTGCTTTAAGCCGCCGGCCCCCACCTCTTTTTATAGCGCAGGGTGACGGGGGCCTCCAGCCATAGATGGGCTGGGCGCCCCCGATCAGGGCGCGAGTCAAGATCCAAGAAGGCCATTGGGCTTTCTATAGTTAGGAGATCATTCTAACACCAAGATGGCTGGGTGGTGTGTGTGTTCTTGTGTTCTTCCTTGGAAGGAGCCTTGTATCCAGGGGCGAAGCCAGCCGGAAATGGCATCGGGGTCAGCTTCACTAAAATGACAGAGGTAATCCGGAGACGCAAAGATTTTATTAGGGCCTGTTTAGAATAAAGGAATGTAAAACAGAGGAATGGTAGGAAATATAGGAATGAAGGAAAGTGAAAAGTGAAAAACTACAGGATTGAAAACCATAGGAATGAAAAATTTGCACCGTTTGGAACATAGGAAACCTGCCCGCTCGTTCTGCAACACAGCTGCTGCCTCGGGCATACGCGAAGGAAGCAAAACCAGAGCTCTGAGCGGATGTTTTATTTCCTACGAAATCAACGCTGAGGCACAGTATTCCAAAGGAAAGGAACTTCCAATTCCTCCGTTCCAAATGGTTATGCAGGCTTCTTTTCCTCCGTTTTCAGTTCCTCCAATTTTCCTTTGAAGTTCCTTTGATCCAAAAGGGGCCTTAAGGAATTACATGACTTCGTCACTGTTGGCGGATCCCAGTGAAAGGGCCTGGGCTCTGCCCCTGCTTGAATCCTTGATCCTTCAGCTGATTCAGTCCGAAATATAGTCATGTCCATAACGAGGCGCTAACTTGCTGCGGTTCGGCTGCGATTTTCAGGGGATTCTTAGTCGTATGGAAAGACAGACCGACGTTCTAAAACAAAAAACAGACCGACGAGCGATGACATTGCAAACGACTAGGAAGATCCTGAATACTTAGTCAATGGCCATTTGCGATGGTAGTGTAATGGACCTGTCAACTGTCATCTGTCAAGCCTACGGTTGCCAATTACGATCAGCCATGTGGGCAACGACTTGTTCTTCAGGCTCGGCAGCACCGGTCAATTCAAGCTAACGGTTTCAACACGACCAAACGAACAGAGCGATACGATACGACGGCCCGGGTAGTCGCCACCTGAAATCAAAATCCTAGACCCGCCAGAGGCACGAGCGACGACGCCCTGCATCCGGACTCAGTCGGAGAAAACTCAGTTCAGGTCTCGGCTGCGTGTCCCGACAAAACCTGTTCTAGTTTCCTGTTGTATTGCGACAAAACTTGGCTTGAATTTCAGGCGGTCCTGCACGGGCACGGCGAATGGCAACGCAATGGCTTGGAATAATGAATGCTATTGCCATGAGCCAGTCACCCAGTGTGAAATTCTGAATACGTCTGGTCTAAACTCTGAATGGAGGCGCCAAGAGCGTCTGGTCAGGCAACAGGTTTGATTACCAGCAACAACGGTGGATGCTGGAACAATCTCATCATGACTACATATGCATATAGCTGAAAAATGAACGAACTGGTTCTCAGAGCTAGCCGAATTCACTGCACTTTGCTTCCATCACAGTTCACAAAAGCATAATCTGTCTGTTTGCATGCGTTGACGATCAAATAAACTGACTACTACCACTACCATGAACAGATAATAAATAGACAAAACCCCCCAGCTACTTGAATGGATTCAACAACGATTTGGTGCAGAACAGTACAGGATATAGCATCCAGCTTCCTTGATATTCATTTTATCTGGTACCGGGTTGGAGCTATGCTGCTATTTCTTCCTTCTAAACCATCTACGCCTGCTTCAGAGACATGGCCCTCGCACGAAGGTTCATAAATATCCCCCTGCACAAGCAAAAATGAGAGACAAGGGGGATAGGTATGGCAAGTGGTACATCAGGGAAAAAGGTTCTTGTACAATGTTCAGGCCAAAAGAACATTACCAACAGCATGCGACAACGCTGTGGAAGATCACTCGGAATTGTAAAGGCATGTACTGATGGTTTATCCAACCAACTATCGGCCAAAACTGCACATATCAATCAGATTTAGGAAGGGTCCACAAAGGGACTCAAAAGACAAGTATAATCATTTCTGGAAAAAAAAAATACATACCATCCAAGCGCTCAATTGCACAGAAGGGTATTGTTTCTTTACCCTGGTCGTCACCTCCTTCAAAGGCCTCCCTACATTCAAAGATGGGATAAGTATGGATCAACTGGAAAAAGAGTAAGACTAAGATATATGGAATCAACAGTGATGCTATATTTTGATAGATGGACATATCATTTTTTTTTTCTCGAATACGCAGGAGAACTGCATATCATTGTATTAATAGTACAGAAGATGGACATATCATTCAAGATGCATTGCTCTGATCTCATATTTCTGCATAATCAAACAACATATGCTTATGATATTGTCATGTTTCAGGAGACTGACAATGTGGTCAAAGCTATAAATACAAATGGGAAAGAGGGTGAGGGGTGGTGGGAAGGGAATTTTGAGGTTGCAAATGCAAATTCAGTATAGAGTGATGCCAACGGAACTAATTAAGTTACACACTTACTCTCAACAACATATCCATAATAGAACAAGAACAATATGTTATTCCATGGAGAAGATGTCACTTGCTCCAGCAACACCTGAAAAGAGTATCATACATGAAAAATGCATGACAAGGTCTTTGACAATTATAACTTCACTTCAACCCAGGCTCCCCTTATAAAAAAAAAGGCTCCAAACCCCAACAGTAAGTCGCAGGGAAGGAATAGTTGGCTACTAATTTGAAGAAGCTAGCGCTCTATAAATTTCACGGGCAAGCTATCTATGCGAATTCTGGAAAAAAAAAATTGCCAGGAATTCATCAGGACACGAGGTTGTCACGTGCTGGTTAAAATGTCACACTGAAATTCGGGATTTTGAGTACAGCCAGCAAAAAGAATGCTACTCTGACCAAGAGTTTACTGCAGTTTAAACACTAGTATCTGTTTCTTCCCAATTATTAGTTGGTTACTTAAAATATTTACTCGATGTTTCATTTGAAATTCTGGATTTTATAGTTTGCAGGAGAAATAGAAACTATTCATGCATACCATGCATGGAAATAAGTGAAAGCTATGGTCAAAATTGTCAATGACAAAAGGTATACCTTCTTTGCTATGGTTTTGGTGTCCTTTTTCCCTTGGAAGATATAATCCAAAATTTTGTGCAAGAAATGTCCAAATGGGCCACCATATGCAAAACCAAAGAGCTGGAACATATCATCAGCACATGGTGTCAGATTATAATAGATAGGTACATGCAAGCAAGGATAATAAATAAAAGAAGAGAGGGATACAAAGAAGATGCCCATATGCAAATAAACTATTTTAGCTCAAGCACATCAGAATGTGATGGTTTAGATCAGACTATGTGGAGTGCCATTTGTTTCTCAGCAATCAATGAAGCAAAGTAAAAAGTACAGACCACAGCTGAACTTGACTGTGAAATGTCTTTCAGTTTCATTTGGATTCAACGACTCAATATCCTCATGAAATCTTTATGAAGGCTGCAAATGCTACACCAGAAAACAGCTATGACAATTTTTTTGAACATGAAATACAGCAGGGGAGGCCCCCACTGTATGATTTTTATTAAAAGAAACAGAGCTGTACAGAAAAACCTCCAAAGGGAGGAGAAACAACAGAGGAAAAGAAAAACCCAGGGCAGGGACAGCAGATAACTAAACTAAGGAAGCTATACAATCTAGGAAGAACAGCTATGACAATTGAGACCTGAGACCACAAGATTGTAGAAAAATAGAAAACAGTGAGAAACTCTCTTCCCAAAAGAAAAGCGCCTCATCCTAGTAGAAGAGATCCTAAATAATTGGGGTGCAGACCATTTTTACAGAATTTGGCAGAGGAAACTAGCACACAACCCAAAAGCAAAACTGTGATGTTGGTTTTTATTTTAAAAAATGGCCAGATATCATACATGATTCTGAATAAGTAGCAACAATTCATTTGGTTTGTATCAACTCGATGTAATGCACTTGAAAATTTAATAAAATCTTCCTTTATCAAAAAATAACACAATAATACCAAGCCCAAGCAGATGACACCCACATTGCTGCAATTCAACAGCTGAACTGAAACTAGTTGCTAAATGACTAGAAATCAAGCAAAACATCTCTCAACTGCACCTCCATGTCCTCCCAAGAATTTTCCCAGAATCAGTTTGATAGAACTACTCACTCCTAGAACAGCAAGATTATAGTTGAGCTGATTTAGGGAATTGCCAGTACATTACATATCAGTATATCAGAAATTACAGTTAGTTGATCTAGGGAATTCCCAATACATTATAAATCATTACATCACCATAAACCGATCATAATCTGATATAACTAAATCAGATGAACTGCAATTTCAACTTATGCCAACATAAATCGCACAGCAATACCAAGCCCAAGAATATGACACCCACATCGTTGCAATTCAACAGATGAACTGAACGTCTGAAATTAGTTACTAAATGACTAGAGTTCAAACAATACATCTTACAACTGCACCTCCATGTCCTCCCAAGATTTCCCCCCCAGAATCAGTTTGATAGAACTACTCACTCCAACAACGAAACTAGTTGAACTAATTTAGGGAATTGCCAATACATTACAAATCAGTATATCACCATCAACTGGTCCTAATCTGATATAACTAAATGATCTATTCCCCCCAATGAATGAACAAGGAAAGATCCAGTCCCCCCCGGTGACTGCATCTGTATGTACCAGAAACTAAATGCAAGGTAAGCGTCCTTACCATCTTGAGCAGGAGTCGGCGCTTCTCAATCTTCTGGTACCCGGAGAGCTTCTGCGCGACGGAGTCACTGACGCCGGCGAGGCACCCCGCCGTGATCATCTGCGGGCAGACAACCAAACCAACCCACTTCAAGAACCCTCCCTGCTTCCGAATGAACGAACAAAATCCAAGAACAAGGGCGAAAGCGAAGACCTTTGTGCGGAGCGGATGCTGCTGGAGCTGGAGCAGGTACTGCCTCCACGCCCTGCGAGCCAGCGACCCCTCTCCCTTCCCTCCATCTCGTTTCCCTCCTCCTCGTCCTGCACCTCCCGCCGATGCCATAGCTGAAGAAGGCCTCCAACCCCTTCGAAGTTCGACCAATCTGCCCACCTACTACTCCCAGCACTGCGCACGCGCTCTTTGTATGCCCCCTTGATTTTTTTGGTGGGGGATTTTACGATGCTTGGGCTGGCGAGAGAAGCGAATCGCGTGGGACTGATTCCGGAACCCAGAATCGTGGGCGCCGGAGGATAGCTGCCGCGGTGGTCCCTCGCCAGCCGGACGTTGTACGTGTGGGCCAGAGGAAGTTAATCCGCTCTAACAACCAGAGTAGGGACTAGTGACGAAAACGGAACAGAAATATTCCGACTCGACTGTTTTCGTTTTCTATATTATGAACCGTTTTTTAACATGAAAAATTATCAGTTTTAATTGGTTTCACAACCATTTTCAACCATTTTTGTACTCTTTAATTGCTAAATATAGAAATATCCCGAACCGACCATTTTCGTTTTTCTATATCGTAAGTCCGTTTTCGACCGTTTCCGACCGTTTTCATCCGGAGTTTTTTTTTTTTTGAGCAGAACAACCTGAGTACCTGTTTGACAGGTAGAGGTAGTTGCCGCTTTGCGCTTGTATGGGGCCGGTTTTGAAGTACTAGGCTCAACCTGACGGGTAGTTGCCGGTTTTGATGGCCCAGTTTAGATGTTGGGCTTCCTTTCTTTGAAAACTTAGAGCAGCTCCAAAATTTAGTAGTTTAAAAAAATAACTCCAAAAATTAGTAGCCAAATTCCATTGTTTAGCCATTTTGTGAAATAGAAAACTTCTATAAAAAAGAAGATATCCACAACGGTCTTGCTATTTTACAAATCAGACAGTGAGCGCCCATGGTTGGCTATATATAAATCAAGGGATAGCTAGTTTCCTATTTTACAAAGTCAGATAGCACATCTGTTGGAGTCTACTATTTGCTATACATCTAAAATAGCCTCCACAAAAAGAATAGCCAAGCTGTTGGAGTTGCTCTAAATGGGAGGTTTGTCCACACCAAACCGGGCGGGTTTTAGAAAGGCTATCAATACCAAAGGGTACGTTGCCTAGTGTTGCAAAACCCTTAGTAGTAATAGCACCTCATGTCTTGGGTTCAACTTCTTATGGGAGTGAATATTATGGTATTTAACGGCGTTATACTTTAGTGATAGGAGACGTTATCGTCGACAACAAGGCGTGGTAGGGTTTGCTTACGTGTGAGTGTTTGTGTTATACCATGTAATTAAAAAAAGACTATTAATTTCGTCTTTCTCAAATAAAAAATAAAGAGAAAAAAGAAACGTCAAGACTTTCACTTGTTGCTAACTATGGCACGCATCCCCATAAATCTCTCCACAAAATACTTTTAAAATTGTTGATATTGATAACTATAGCATGCATACTAATTGTTAGAAGAAACTGTGATCGATGAATGAATTATCTATTGATCTGATGAACAGTAATGGTTTTATACAAGCCATGGGCTTTGCCCGATGGCCAAAGGGTGTCTGATGGACCCCGAAAAGGTGTCTGTCTATGCCTACGTACAACTGTCATTAGCAGTTGCTAATGATGTAATAAATAATAATTGATCAATAATTAATTATCCTAATTAATCTCAACACTCCCCCTTGATCAATTGATCTTGTGTAGGCATCGTTGTTTGTTCATCAGTAAATGTCTTGAAGCTTTGGAAAACCCTGTGGGAAAAAACCAAAGTATATCGATATACCAGGCAAAACTCCTTAAAACCTAGTGGGAAAAATAAGGAGAAACACCATGATATATATAACTCCCAATGTTAATAGATTCTTGGGTATTCCCAAGATATAGTCTAAAACAATTTGATCAAGAATCAATATGTCATAATTAGCTTCGAAAAACCTCTATGAGGAAAAATAGATAATATGACATTTATTATGTGTTACCATTACCTCATTAAAAACTTTATGTGAGAAAACTCTAAAGGAGTAAAACTCATATAAAGGAAAAAGAGTATAATGTAAAGTTGGAATAGGTTATGTTTAGAGAGTTTCTTCCCCTGATTCTTGCAAGTCTCTAAGTCTTCTCATACCAATACCATCAACACATTTACGAAATGCGGAATATGGTAGAGATTTTATGAATAAATCTGCTGGATTATCACACGACTTAGTTTGCAGGATTTCTATTTCTCCATTCTTTTGGAGTTCATGGGGGTAAAATAACTTAGGAATAATATGCTTGGTCATATTACTCTTAATATAACCTGATTCCATTTGAGTAACACATGCCGAATTATCTTCAAAGATAATCGTAGGTGTGTCAAGTACACCAATACCACATGATTGTACTATGTGGTTTACCATTCTGCGAAGCCATACGCATTCGCGTGATGCTTCATATAAAGCTATTATTTCAGAATGGTTGGTAGATGTAGATACTAGAGTCTGCTTTGAAGATTTCCAAGATATTGTTGTTCCACCTTGCAAGAAAACAAAGCCTGTTTGTGATCTGCCATTGTGGGGATCTGATAAATAACCAGCTGAAAGTCCTATGTTTGGTGTTGGTAATTAGTGACAATGCCTAAGTACTAATCCCATGCCTAAGTTGTATGTAGCATATGAGGATTAGTACATTCCAAGGTTGGTGGCAAGATAGACATGGTGATCATGATGGCCACACTTGGATTTGGATGCGACCCTACGTGATCAAGGCAAAGGTATATGCTTAAGGGTTGTATTTTAGTAACCAAGACACCTAGTGGGTGTGGTTACATTATAGGATAGATAGCCGTACTATAAAGAGGGGAATGACGCGGCTATTGAACTCCTAAGTGCCTCTAGGTGTGCATTTCATGATCATATGCATTTGGATAGAACTAATAACGCCTCGAAAAATGATTGTGAAAATGCTAACACACTCACACTTGACGAGATCACATGGTGGTGTTAGCACATTTGCGATGGCGTTGGAGTTTAAGCGGTAGAGAGGGTTTGGGGTCCTCTCTCCCTCCCGCCGAGCGTGCGAGCGCGGGATTCAGGCGATTTCGGGGAAATGAAATGCCTATTTTCCACTACGCCGAAAGTCGGAAATCAAACGAAAATCAAACGGAGGCGAACGGAGGTCACAGTGGTGACCGGACGCTGCACCGGACGCTGCACCGGACGCGGTCACTGTTTGACCGGACGCGTCCGGTCAGCGTTCAGCGTCTGCGCGTTTTTCAGTTGGTTGATCGGACGCGCAGCGCGTCCAGTCACAGGCGACCGGACGCGTCCGGTCGTCCAGGGAGCTTACTGGACTCCGACCGGACGCGGGCTCTGTGGCGTCCGGTCAGTTCTTCAGCGCGTCCGGTCGATGGTTCGTTTTGCGCGACTTAGTGTTGACCGGCACGTCCGGTCAGTCACGGGACCGGCGCGTCCGGTCGGGACCAGCGCGTCCGGTCGTTGCGACCGGCGCGTCCGGTCGGCGTTTCGAAAACTAGCCGTTGCGCGACCGGCGCGTCCGGTCAGTTGGACCAGCGCGTCCGGTCAGCGCGACTGCTGCTGATTTCAGTTTCTAACGGCTATATTCGAAGGGGTACGTCTATAAATACTCGTTGGCCGGCTCAAGGCTCCATCTCTTGCACATTTGACATACTTGTGAGCACTTTGAGCTAAGCAACTCCCCTCCCACTCATCTCTCTTGCTTCTTTGCATATTCGAAGTGAGATTGAGTGATCCAAGTGCATTTGCATTGTGAGATAGCATCTAGTTGGCACTTGGTTGTTGATTTGCTGCGGGATTCTTGTTTCTCTTGGTGGTTGCCGCCACCTAGACGGCTTGGAGTAGCTTGGAGGCGTTGGCAAGAGTTGGTGATTGTTCTTGGCCACCTCCGGTGATTGTGAGGGGTTTGTGCCTACCTCGGCGAAGCGCCAAAGGCAACATTAGTGGATTGCTCGTGTCATTTGCAACCTTTTGCCATTTGGTAGGTTCTTGTGGCGCCTTTTGAGAGGCTCGGTGTGAGACGGATTAGCCACCGAACCACGTGGTGAAGAGGGACACAACAGGGACTAGCGTGCCGGCAAACACGTGAACCTCGGGATAAATCTTCGTGTCATCATTCTTATTGTGATTGATCGATCCCGGTGGTTGTGTATTGTGGAATTCATCTCTTGATCATATTGTTTGGTTGGCTCAATACTTCGCCCCTCGGTGATACCCTTCTAACTCTCTCTTGTATTATTTTCTTAGTTACTTTGTTAGAGTAGCTCTTTTGTGTAGCTTGCTAGTTGTAGTTTCCTTCTCGGTTTGACTTGTGCGGTTGAGTGCATATATACTAGAATTGTGAATTGGATAGGTGGCTTGCAAACACCCCGTAGGCTAAGCAAAACTCGCATCTCGCTATTTGTTGTATTGATAAACTTGTTTAGCTTGTCTTTGTAGAAAGTTTTAAAAGGCTATTCACCCCCCCTCTAGCCATCAAGACCTTTCACCAGCATCTGTATATCCTAACAAAATTGGATCTTGATTTCTGCTATAGAATAATCCAAAATCTCTAGTGCCATTGAGGTATCTCAATACCGTTTTAACCCCTACCCAATGTCGTTTGGTAGGTTTAGCACTATGTCTTGCTAGCAAATTTACTGCAAATGCAATATCCGGCCGGGTGCTATTAGCAAGATACATTAGTGCTCCAATGGCACTTAGGTAAAGGGACTTGTGGCCCTAATATATCTTCTCCTTCATCCGGTGGTCTAAAAGGATCCTTCTCAATGTCTATGGATCTTACTACCATCGGAGTTTTTGTTGGATATGACTTGTCCATATTGAATTTCTCCAATACCTTTTGGACATAGGTAGCTTGGTATATAAATATACCTGATCGAAAGTGCTCAAGTTGTAAACCTAAGCAATATTTGGTTTGACCCAAATCTTTCATCTCAAACTCCGTCTTTAAATGACGACGTGCTTCATTAATATCAGGTTCGTTGCCGATGATGTTAAGATCATCAACGTACACTGATATAATACAAAATCCTGTTGACGATTTCTTAATGAAGACGCAGGGGCAGTCATCATTATTTGTGTATCCCTTCTGTTTAAGGAATTCACTTAACCGATTGTACCACATTCGGCCCGACTGTTTCAAGCCGTATAACGACTTCTGCAACTTAACGCAATACATGTTGCGATTTGCCTTAGGATTTGGTATACTGATTCCATCAGGAACTTTCATGTATATCTTAGAATCCAATGACCCATATAAGTATGCGGTCACTACGTCCATCAACTGCATAGATAGACGATTTTGTACTGCCAACGATATTAAGTATCGGAACGTTATACCGCTCATTACTGGAGAGTAAGTTTCGTTGAAATCAACGCCAGGTCTTTGCGTAAAACCTTGTGCCACTAGCCTTGCTTTATATCTCACCACTTCGTTGTTTCATTCCTTTTACGGACGAAAACCCACTTGTACCCCACAGGGAAGATACTAGGAGGTGTTGGCATTACAGCCGAAAACACCTTCCTTTTATTAAGCGAGGCAATCTCTGTTTCAATTGCAACCTTCCACTTATCCCAGTCTGAGCGCTTCTTGCACTCAGTCATTGACTTGGGATCTGAATCGGTTAGAAGGATGTTTGCAATTTCTTTAGAGAAATATGTGTCGACTATTATGGACTTACGATTATAAGACTCTCCAGTCTCAGCGAAATTTATAGAAATTTCGTCTACCCTTAAAGATTCATCATGACTTTCCGAAACAATGGATCTAGGGTCTTCCGATATTCCAGCCTCAGCGTTTATGCGCATAACTGAGCTGGATTGTGGATTACTTTTATCCACCGGACAATGTATGTCCTCTAGGTGTCTTTCGACCAAAGGTTGAGTTGCATTTCCAGTCTTCTTTTGCTTGCCAGCAATCACATCTTGCATCTTGGAAGTGCTTCTCCCCCTCTTTTGCCAATAGGGGGTTGAGTGGTTTTATTAGGTACCTTCACTCGTTCAGGCACATTCCTTGCAGGATAGAGAGACTTTGTGACACCTTTATAATCAGAGAAAGCGTCTGGCAGATTGTTTGCAATATTTTGCAA
Source organism: Saccharum spontaneum (assembly GCA_022457205.1). NCBI lineage: Eukaryota > Viridiplantae > Streptophyta > Magnoliopsida > Poales > Poaceae > Saccharum > Saccharum spontaneum. Next base: position 18,075,025 of record CM039594.1, read on the forward strand.
ATCAATGATTCTTTGAACTTGTAGTTCAGTTTCTGTAGTACGTGGATCAGTAAATGAAATGCCTTCTGCATTCCAATTAACTTCATGGCATTCATTTTGGTACAATTCTCCCCCTAATGCCGGGAAGTGATCCTCATTAAAAATACAATCAGCGAACCGGGTAGTAAATAGATCTCCCGTAAGAGGTTCTAAATACTTAATAATAGACGGAGATGAGTATCCAACATAGATCCCTAGTTTCCTGTGAGGACCCATCGAAGTTCGCTTAGGTGGTGAGATGGGGACGTATGCAGCGCACCCAAACTTACGCAAATGGGAAATACTCGGAGGATTCCCACGTACTAACTGCAATGGGGAGGTTTCGTGATATGCAGTTGGTCGTAGTTGGATTAGGTCAGCAGCGTGCAGTACTGCGTGACCCCAACACGACGTAGGCAATTTGTAATTTGTCAACATAGGTCTTGCAATGAGCTTGATTCTTTTAATCAATGATTCAGCCAAACCATTTTGTGTATGTACATAAGGGACTGAATGCTGAACCTGAATTCCCAATGCCATACAATAATCGTTAAAAGTACGGGATGAGAATTCAGCGGCATTGTCCATCCGGATTGATTGAATCCGATGTTCCGGATAATGTGCCTTCAACTTAATAAGTTGGACCATTATTTTGGCAAAAGCATGGTTTCGTGTCAACAAAAGGGACACGTGAGACCATCTAGTAGATGCGTCTATCAAAACCATGAAGTACCGGAACGGCCCCGATAATGGTTGAATCGGACCACAAATATCGCCTTGAATCCTTTCAAGGAATTTAAGTGGTTCATCTCGAATTTTAAGATATGATGGTCTTAAAATTAATTTCCTTGTTGCACAAGCAGTGCAACAAAAATCTTTATTTTGGGGAAATTTAGCGTTTTCCATATCATGACCTATGGAATTGCCGATAATTTTCCTCATCATCCCTATTCCAGGGTGCCCAAGTCGATCATGCCAGTTTCGGAATGTATCGACATCTTGGAAAATTATCTTATAAGCAACATGTGCTATGGGCTTGATGTATGTATAGTACAATCCAGTTTGGAGTGAAGAAATCTTTTCACAGATTTGTTTGCCATATCCAGTAAGTTTGGTAAAGAGAAGAAATTCCTCTTTATTATCCATATGTGTCTCCACATGGAGACCGTTCTTACGGACGTCTCTAAAACTTAGAAGGGTACGAGTAGAGTCAGGATATAACAACGCATCCTCTATCGTAATTTGCGTACCCATGGGGAGAGTAATAGTGGCTCGTTCTGAGCCAACTATTAACGCATCTCGACCCGCAATGGTCATAATATTTCCTTCTCTTTTCTTAAGAGTCTGGAAATATTTTATTTCTCTAAGTATAGAGTTTGTGGTACATGAGTCCACAAGGCATAATTCTTCCTCCTTTGGATTGAGGTCAACAGACATCTATATATAAAATGAATGTAAAATAAATATTCAAATTTAACACATAGAACTTATACATATAATATATTAACTATCAATACAAAAGTATAATATTACAAAATCTATGAGTTCTACAATATAAACAATACAACTCATATGCACACTAATTAATATAATCCGAACTACTATAAGGATGTATGACGTATACTATTACAACAATAGTCTATAGTGATATCAATGTTTTGACCGAGATTATTCGAAATCTCCAAACATGTCTCCAGAACTGAAATCTATGAGCATGTTGTCCGACGATGGAAGGTCTTTTTCGAAGTTTAGAGGTTTGTTGTTGACTTGTTCTTTAGGGGCCTGATTAGAACAACCCTCTTCCGCAATAGCCTTAGATGCAAGATTGAAGTGTGCCTCATATCTTGTGTCTCCTGCTGGCTTAGCCTCTTTCAAAGACTTTTGGTACAAAGCTACCAAATGCTTAGGTGTACGGCAATTCTTGGCAAAATGCGTGAAATCCCCACATCTATGACACTTGTTGTCATTTTTGGGTTTCGCATTTTCCTTCTTCCTCTTATTTGAATTAGGTCTTTGTCTCCTATTGTGTTTGCGTTTACCAGTTCTATTCTTTGGATCAAGTCCATTGAACTTATTTTTATTCCTAGGCTGTTTCTGTACATTGTGAACCTCAGGCAAAGGCGCCGAACCAACAGGGCCCTTATGATGATTTTTCATAAGAACTTCATCATGTTTTTTCTGCCTGAGACAATGTATGAATAAGCTGGGAATATTGCTGGTAATTATGAGCCCTGTATTGCTGCTGCAATACTCTATCAGATGGGAGCATAGTAGAGAGTGTTTTCTCTATCTTGTCTGCATCTGATGGCTCTTTCTCGCAAAACTTCAATTTAGAACAAATTTTATGAACAGCATGATTATAGTCTGCCACAGATTTAAAATCTTGGAGACGTAGGTGATTCCATTCATAATTGGCCTCTGGCCAAATCAGTTCCTTTTGCTGTTCATATCGCTCTTTTAGAGCGACCCATAATTCGCGAGGATTTTCAATCATAAGGTATTCAGATTTAAGGTCCTTATGAATGTAAAACCGTAATAAAGCTAGAGCAGTAAATGTATGCTTCTCTTGTATGGCAGCCCCTTGTTGGGGTTCCTGAATTGTAGCCAAAAGACTATGAGAGGCAAGCGTTATTTTGATATCAGACGCCCAAGTAGGGTAATTGGTACCGTCTAACGCGAGTTCCTCGAACTCCTTAGTAGCCATGATCCTACGTGGATAACCATGGATGAATTAATTTACCGTTTGGTAAATTAAAATCAACGTGGCAATGTTGTAATACTAAATGCAATATTCTTTAGATTTATATCTTATCATAGTTTTGGATTATTGGAGGTAATCACAAATTGTGTAGACCATATACCAAATCATCATAAGTTTTGATATACACAAGACAGATAGTCTCTATATCATAGATAAAGAGTAGATCTTTATAGTAGACAAATATATTGCTGCCTAAGCACGGTCTCTGGGCAGGATAATTCACAAAGAATTAAACGCAGCCTTTGCTTAGGACTCTACTATCTTGTGTATTAGCAAAATAATATAATGAAGATAGCAATCCAAAATCTTTATTTTGGGTAAAAACACGGTGTAGGTAGTCATCAAGTTTCAAAGAAACAAGATGTAGACCTCTCAGTAACAGGTGATTTGATCACTGCTATGGTACGGTCTCAGGGCAGGATAATCCACAAGTGGATTAAACGCAGCCAATACCATAGACTCCATTACCTTGTGTTAATTATCCAAAATAAACAAGATATTTATATTGCAATGTGAATTCTATAGATGGCATAGTTAAATTGCAACTAAGTCGACTAGCAATTTTAACTTGTATGTGATGCAAAATTGTGGTTTGGGGCACCAACATACCCAATGCTATCATAAAATAACAAGTATAACCTTTATGTTGATGCAAATTAGGGGGTTTGTGTGCATCAACATAGCCCAAAACAATTATCAAAGTCACAAAATGTAATATGTATGTGGTGCAAAGGGGGTTTAAATGCAGCACATACTCCAAAAATATGATAGAATCACATGGCATTGTATAATAATATAATCAAACCACAAATTATATTTACAATGGCAATATCCAGCAGGTACAAAGCAATAACAATCAATATAAATAACGGATGTTCTTGCAGAAATTAAACTAGCAAAGCATATGCTAATTAACTTATACTACTGCTGACTGAAAATAGAAATAATAAAAGAAAGAAGAAAAAAAATGCAAAGCAAGCCAGCCGGTGGTGGCCCAGTGGCCGGCCAGGCACGGCCCAGCGGCCAAGCCAGGCGCGCGGCCCAGCGGCCAAGCAAGGCGCCCGGCCCAGCCAACCACCAAGGCCCGCCGCGGCTATATAAGGCCGGCGGTTAGGATTTTCAACCCTAACCGCCTAGCCCCGCTGCCCAGCCGCCGCCGCGTTTTCTTCCGCCGCCGTGGCCGCCGCTTTGCTCGGTCTTTGATTGATGCTGTCGAGGCCTCCGCTTTCCCCGTCCCCTCCTCTTTCCCCCTCCCCTCCTCTCCTCTCATGGCCAGTTCCCCGGCCATGGAGGCTGACCGGCAGGGCAGCGCCTCCTCATCCCGGCGAACCAGGAACGTCGGAGCCGCCCCCACCGGCCCTCCCAAAACGGCTCAGCGGCGGGGAACTGCCTCCCCCTCGTGCGAGGAAGAGGCGAAGCCTGCGCCAAGAGCATTTCCGGGCGGGAGGATGGAGCGACAGGTGACTTCGGCATAGGAGCGGCCTCCGGGCGGTGGAAGGAGTGGCGGGAGAGGAACGTCGACGTCGTAGGCGAAGCCTGGGGGGCCAAGCCTCAGCGCCGATGTTGCTCTTGGGAAGCGGAGGAGCACTCTGGCGTGCGGCCAGAGGACCAGCGCCTCCGTTCCTCGGCATGGTGAGCGCAGGCGACGGCAGTGGAGGTGGGACCGGCCTCAGCATCATCAGCGGCGTCTCTGGTGGCGCCCTCGTGCGCCTGACGAACATGGCCGGGCCATGGGTCGGGCAAACACCGGGGGCGAACTCCAGCCTCGACGAACGAGGCACCGGACGTGGCGACGAGCGAATCTCCAGGCGCAGCGACGACGGACGACCACCACTGCTCCGACGAGGAGGTATGCGGTGGGCGTGGATATCCCGAAGGACACGGCGTATGGCGCCCTGGAGCAGGAACCGCTGGAGGCCGCCGGGGTGGTTGGTGCTGCGGTGGATGACGCCCTCGACGGCGTCCGTGATGGAGTCCACCATGGCATTCATGGAAGGAGTAGCGGACGACATCTTCTACCTTAGTTTGGTGAGTGTCTCCGGCGAAGTCCCGGTCAATCTCCGGTGAACTCCTCTTCTGGCTTCTTAGCGTTGTGTAGAGCGCGTGTCTGATAACGTGTTAGAAGAAACTGTGATCGATGAATGAATTATCTATTGATCTGATGAACAGTAATGGTTTTATACAAGCCATGGGCTTTGCCCGATGGCCAAAGGGTGTCTGATGGACCCCGAAAAGGTGTCTGTCTATGCCTACGTACAACTGTCATTAGCAGTTGCTAATGATGTAATAAATAATAATTGATCAATAATTAATTATCCTAATTAATCTCAACACTAATATACCTCAATATTGCATTCTTGCCGATATCCCTAAAATAAATAACTTTGAGAAAAATCCTTGCTAAAAAAACAAGTTTAGCTTCCTTCCTAAGCCCTTTTAGATTCGAAGTTACCTATTTGGCTCGGAAGTCGGAACCCAACTTTTCTCCCTTCCTTATATGGCCCTTCCGTTAGATTTGACCACTAACGGTGGAAATGATGTTTTTACCCTTGTGCGAAATAGGTAAGCTTAGTTTCAGTATATTTCATTTTAAGGATTATATAGACTATTTTTACATGGCCCGAGGTCATCGTAATTAATTGTTTAAAAATAATGCATACCTTATTTTCTGCAATTATGATAACCTCAAACCATGTGAAAATAGTCTAAATAATCCTCAAAATGAAATATATGAAAATTCAACTTTCCTTCGTTAAGTGGCCCAAAAAAAAGTTCAACTTTGAATCTAAAAGGACAAGGAAGGAAGTCGAACTTTTTTTAGGGCCAAGAAAGGAATTTGCTCATAACTTTCTAAATTTGAAGACAGAATAAAGATGCTGGAAAAATATGTATATATCCTCATCTGCTTTCCTTTCTCGGAGGATATCTCTTGAATTTGATAGTTTATCGTTTGCATGCATCCGTAATTAATTTCACATTAGGAGATGGTGTTCCATGTTTTTGTAGAATGTTATTTTTCTCAGGGGTTGGAGTTCTTAAGTCCCGATTGAAATTGAACTTTTGTGAAAAAAGAGAAATATGTCTATTTTTTATGTCTACGACTAGTAATTATTTTGCACCTCCAAACGTTGCCTTCCTTGGATTGACTATCCTAACTTTAATTTTTGTTAAGCACCACAGACACTTGCATACATGCGCCCACTTCCTATGAGTACACATGCACACACGTCCTACCCTAAGTATCTTTGAAAGAGTGAGATGGTAGATCTCGAGATTGATGAAATCACCATAAGCACCTCGTTGTCAATGGACATTGTCACCTACCTACTTTACTTAACAAACTCCATAGCTTTAGCCTACCCGGCTTTGCTTAATTGACTACATAGCTTTTTCGATAATTATATGTTGCTGTTCTGTTCCAAGAGTCTACATGCAAATTAAAATATCTTAAACATTTCCTCACCTCGAGTCAAGATTCCAGCTCCGCCATTGCTATGCCTCCATATCAAATATTACCTTTGGCGTCCCTGTCGTCATCGTCACCAACTTGGGCAGGCACCTCACTGGTTTGGTAACTGGCAGCACCCCAGCATATCACCATTCATCAACATCATTGTCGCACCCGAAAAGGAGAACAAAAAAAAAACATTGACCAGAGCATAAGCGAGGTGAATGACCTGCCACGGCAGTGGTTCGTAGTGAGCTCAGCCTAGATATTCGCATCTCGCATGGTGCGTGGCGTTAAACCAAAGATTGTAAATAAAGCAGGTCCATAATGATAGATTGCCTCTTCGTGATCATGGGCGAAAAAGGAAACACCAAATCTTTGTTCCACTTGTTATTGCTTCACTACATGGGCGTATCCATGGTGCTGCTCATATCACATCTTTAATTAACTGTTTGTTTGAATGGGATATAACAAGATGGGGATGCAAAATATCAGGATAGCAAAGTGAGTACTAGTAATAATGGCCAAATGCAGTGGACGATCGAGCTGTTCATTTTGTGGTGTTTGTATTGTGAGAGCATGATGCATCCCTATGCATGATCATCGATCCAGAAGTTGCACGAATGACATATATAATTTAATTAGCTACCAATTAAATTACTTTACTTGGTAATATTAATTAATTTGAATGGCCGAATTCGGTTAAGGATTTCCGGTTATCAGATACAAATAGTATACTTAATCAAATGATGCGAAAGAATGAATTTTAATGCTCTAAAAATACTAATCTTTGATGTTCTAAAAATACTAATCTTGGCCTTGATTTAATTTTTTATATCAACTTTGTGGTGGCTGATTGAGACGCTAAAAGAATGCTATCGTAACCACCCCTAATGCACTCAACATCAGGCCTTTATTATTATTGTATACCCTAGGTAAGGTCCAGTGGCGGAGGCAGGATAGAGGACAAGGGGGCTAAAACAATAGAGATGTTGATTTACATGATGATTTAATGTTAAAATCAAGCTTTTGCTATAGTGATTAGTGGTGAAATCAAGCTATTAGGGGGGCTACAGCCCACCCAGCCCCCCTGGTGGATCCGCCACTGAGGTCATGGAATCAGAATGCCATATAAAGTGAATAATGTCTCCCAACATATATATATATGGTCACTGTCTCTGGAAAGAGTGACACTAACGGATGCAAAGAGATCCTCTAATAGTTTGGCCTGATTTAATTGTCAGTTATGGATGGGGAAAATGAAATAAACATCGTCCAATTGCAAGAGAGTGGTCCAAAAGCAAAAATAGGATTTGCTTTATTTGCGCGTCGGATCTCACTTGAAGAGCATTATTATGTTAAATTAGCATATCAATACCAACAAACATTTTTCTCCCCTTTAGATCTTGATAGCTAGCCTACAAATTTTTGTCGGTCAATTGTCAGGATCGAGTAACATTCCTGACGGTTTTTCGCCTAGTCTTGACGGTTTTTCAGCCGTAAGGAAAAACCTGTAGCCTGATAGTGAAAGTGTGGGAGGATCTTCAGTAGCTTATAAATATGATATCAATGGGGGTGGCAGCTTGGGCGGTGGATGATCGAAAATGCACCACAAATAATAAGGTCCAGTTTAACACAACTCCAATTCCAGTTTCACCTTAGATTTGGAGTGAGTATGTTAAAATTAAGAACTATTAGACTATCTTTTTTTCTCCACAAGAAAGAAAATAGTTCAAATAACTCGGCCAAGCGTACCAATAGCTCCACACGTCCACAGATCACAACTAGAAATATCCGACTCAAGAAATCCACCAAACCAAATAATGCATAAACTACTCCATCCATTCTAAATATATATAAGACTTTTGACTTTTCTAGATAAGTTGCTCTTACTATGCATCTAGATATGGTGTATATCTAGGTACATAGAAAAAACACATGGGTAATCCAACATTAAGCCAAGGCATGGCACACGTCAAAGGTGTCAGTAGGTTTTCTCGTGTAATTCCAGGTAGCATTTTTTTATGCATAGGAGAGAGGAAGGTAGAGAAAATATGTCATTATTTCACAAAGTAACCACGTCATATAACTTAGAATCACTACTACCAAAAAATAACTTTCGAAGGAACCAGTTTTTACTGCATGGGCAGTCCGAAATGGCCACCTACCGTGCAGTATACTAAGGGTTGCCATGACTTATAAATTGTCTTTGTAAATATATTTTTAGTTATGGTTGTACGTATTTTCAGATTCACATAAATCTCATCTAAAAATACAGCTTTTGTTTTCAACAGATTGGCTTAAATAACTGTCGCTTATTGTAACAGATCAACGTAATTATACGAGATTAAGTAAGAAAATCTTCCACCGGGCGGTTAATTTAACAAACTTAAGCCCGTATAACCCGAGATTCCGTGAAATCACGAATGATTTCAAACCAACCAACATACAACCAAGATCATACTGATTTAGCAGCCACCGTTCACATGATACATAGAGTTCACCATAAAAGTGAAATACATCGGAGTTCGGAATAAAAGTTATTACAACGTAGTTCAACTTAAGATAGCGGGAGCAAGTAGTCTTACACACACACTTAGTTCAAATACAGTGCCAGTAGATAGTCATGGTCCACAAAAGCATTAGATAAGACAAGCAGAACGACCTTTGCCCAAGGTCCTAGTTGTCACCCATCGCCGGATACAGACAGTTGGAGCAGTACCCATAGTACATCTGACCATCTGCAACAACAATGAGAACAACGCCCTGAGTACGAGAATGTACTCAGCTAGACTTACCCGTCATAAACCAGAAATAATCATGACACCAAGGAGTATGCAAGGCTTTATAAGTTGGTCTGGCTTGACTCATTTGCGAAAAGCGTAAGTTATTATGAATAACTAAATTAAGTACTTTTGCATCATTTTTATGATAACCTATTCAAGCTAGGTAAGCACCTATTGCTAAAGCAATCACTTGATACAACATTAACATCTAGATTACCATATCATGTTTAGCATTTCCAACATCACTCACTTAACCATCAGTGTTCCATTATTGTTACTACGATGCCGTAGCTCGAGTCAAGTGCTCACTAACCGGGAGCGACAGCGATTCGAATCAAATTCCTATCCAGCTGGAGATTTATTCCTCACACAAACCATGCTTCCCCCGTCAGGGTCGCATAGATCACCAATGACACTTTACAAGAAGCCGCGGGATAACAATCATGGATCGCACTACCCAGGGACTGCCCGACTGCCAGGACGCACCTTGGGCTCACTCTTCGCGTCCCCGTTACACCCCCTTCAGCACCAGTCTGCCAACCCGAGTTTATCCCGGCTCGAAAAGTGTCACTAGCTTCGCGGTCGAAAGGTACTTTATTCGGCCAGCTAAATGCGAGGCATGCGTTCAACATGACAAGAGGGACGAGCAACGATCGGTCCTTAATCGACACAGACGGAATCACTATAGTCCAAAACCCTATAAAACTCCGCCTGGTCTCCGTTTATCTATCAACACTTGGTTACTTTTACTGATCACAAGTACAGCTAACCTTAACCAGGTATCCACCTATAGCTCGCAGGTGACAGGAAATCACCCGACTTCTACCGGTCTAAGCATGGCTAAGCAATTGACTCGATCTTGACCTAACAAGGTAACGGTAATCCGATGGACAAGGATAGTAATGCAACAACGGTTTCACTCAACTCCTATAACTTAATGCAACAATATATAACGATAATTCATGTAATAAGGAATAGCTTTTATAAAATAGGAGACTTAAAATGCTCCGGGGCTTGCCTCTTTCGAACGAGCTAGGATGGTGGTCGACGCACTCTGGCAGTTCCTCGCCTGGCTCTTCCTCCTCGGGCACCTCCTGTGCCTGGGGCTCCTGCTGATCCGTCCAAGCCTGCTCCTCCGGTACTGCTACCTGCGACTTCTCCTGCGATCCTGTATGATGCAAGTGCATAAGTAAACATGCGAATGATGCGTCGGATTATGGTAGAGTGCTTTGATGACATGAGATGCAGATGAGCACATGGAATGAGCAGTTTGGATATAAATACATCTTCTACAAGGTAGTCCACGTCATCCAAGAACATGTACCCTGAAAACATGCACCTTGTTTTTATACTAATTAGCACACAACTTGCACATGCAAGTGACCCTAAATGACCAAATCCTACTGACCTAACTCATCCACAAAATCAGCAAGGCATAATGATGCTTCAAAGATACACCAAACATATTTTATTACTCTCAATTTCTCATAAAGAATAATCTTTTATTCCCTATTTAACTAGGGTTACACAGCAACACCTATCTCTGGTGCAGATAAAAATCTACAAAAATTAAAGTAGAGTACTCTTACCATAACTAACCTACCACTAAATTTTCATGAGAATTGAACATGTAACACTGCCTGTACAAAATAAACAAATTATAGCCTAAATGTGAGCATGAAATTATTTTGTACTAGGAAAAGTATCAAACAACAGATTTCACATTTTTCCTATGTTACTAACAGTAAACTAACATACTACAAAAATTATCACATGTATGTTTTATACAAATTTTGCCCTCTACTAAAAATAACAAATATTATCAATTAAAAGCATTTGAACTACACTTCCCAAATTTCTCACAGAACATGATTCACTAGTATTTTTCCTAGAAAGTACATCACTAATAAAGACTAATGCCATAAGAATCACATTTTTCCCTTCATTATTTTATTTACTACATATTTTCTAAAATATCAGCATTTATAGCAATTAAATAAAATTGTACAGTAAAGTGATACAAAAATAACATGAGATATTTTTAAACTGTAGATCTATTCAAGAGGAACATTTCAAAATTTGTTTCATAATTTTTGGAGCCATAAACTATACACAACATTTTCTAGAGCACTTTCTTTTCTTAAATATAAATAGAAATTCAAAATTGAAATTTGGAATCGCTGAACGGGCCGGCCCAGTCGGCCACACTGGCCCGCGGCCGAAAACGGCTGGGGCGCCGCGCGGGAAAAAGAAAAGGGCGGCCCGGCTTGGCGGCTCGGCCCAAAGCCGGTGGCCCAGCAACCAAGGAGGGGGAGGGGGGCGGACGCAGAGCGCGGCCACGGGTGCCAGTGCCCGATGTCGCGGAGGCGGAGCGGTGGTCGCCGTCGGCCAACGGCCGACCTCCAGCTCCGAGTTGAAATCCCGAGCACGCACGGCTTCCACGCAAGGGTGGCGAGCACAACCGCGCGAAGCAAGGGAAGAAGGAGGGAGCGAGGGCGCCGGTGGTGGAGCTCGAGCCCGGCGGCCGGCGACGGTGGTGCGTGCGGGAAAAGAGGAAATTGAGCCTCACCGTCGTCGAGCAAGGAATACCGAACCCCGTTCGGAGAAGAGGAGAAGGTGGCGGAGCCGGTGGCGAGACGAATTGAGAAGTGGTGCGGCCGTTGAGCGGGAACGGCGGTGTTCGTCTCGGGCGGAGCGGCGACGGCTGCTGCTCGCGCGGAGCCGAGCGAGGCAAAAACGGGTGGTGCACTGGCGAGGGAGGAGCGGGCGCGGCTTCAAGGCGCGTGGCGCGGCCGGTGGAGCCCACGGCTCGCCACCCGTACGCCGGAGGCGGCGAGCGGCGGCCACGCGGCGGCCGCGGCCTGAGCGCGGCGTGCGCTGGCGCGGGGCGCGCGCGAGCGCGGGCGGGTGCGCAAGGCGGGCCAGGCTGGCTTCGGCCATGGGCCAGGACGTGAGGCTGCGGCCCAGTAAAGCGAAATTCTATTTTTCTTTTATAATAATTATTTTCAGATTTAATTCCTTGTTTCAAAATTGAATTTGGAGATGAAAAAGGGGTTTTCAGAATTTTGGCCCAAAATAAAAGTTGTTCAAAATTTTATTCTCTACAACTTTCATGTAGATCATTTTTCAAAATTCTCAATCGATTTTGAATTTGGGATTTAAAGCTAAATTGATAATCAAAAACCTATTTGTTTAGAATATTTTTAAAACAAAATTTGAGGAAAACTTGAATTCAAGAATTGCTCCAAAAATCAAGTTGATTTATCCTAGATTATTTAAAATTGCTAATACTCAAAAGTACACCACCTTTTTGGCACTTACATCAAACTTAGGGTTCCAATTATTTGTTTTTCAAGTTTAAATTTGAAAGAGTTACAATTCATGCAATGCCATTCATGAAATGATGCTGAATGCTTATGCTTTGAAATGATAATGCATGCTTAACACCCAGGGGTGTTACACTTATGCAGTTACTCTACCCCGCTGTCTGCCATAGTGTTTGAGTCTTCTTTTAGTAGGTTCAGTCGGTTGGAGTTGTAAGGTGGAGGTCCACCCTCTCGTTTTCTTGCTGTTCGTTTGTGTTTGTGGGATTCGCCGGTAATGCTTCCATTACTTGTGAATCTTATGTAATTTCTCACTTCTACTTAGTGCAACACGTGCAGCGCACGCTCTCGAAAAAAAATGTGGTTCACATGAGAAATCGCCAATGGAAATCCTCGTCGGTATCCTTTTGCAAATGTCTTCTTCATATATCTTAAATTAAGTTGATTTCCATAGTGAAAGTTTGTGGATCGAGGGAGAAAATGTTTGCAAACTATTTTGACATACACATTTGGGATATACTAGTTGTCTGATGGTTGTTATATCCTGTTGAAACGTCAGGGGTGTTTGGATGCAGGGACTAAAGTTTGTTGGTGTCACATCAGGTGTTACATGGGGTGTTCGGCAGTGGCGGAGGCACAGGGTATGCCAGGTATGCACTGGCATACCCTGCGGCATCGGTATATATACGTATTGCATTTGTATTTGTAAAAAAAACCTTACTTGGAATGGATCACGCCACCACGAAAGGCCCACTTGAGGCACCCCACGCGGCCCACGTAGCAAAGAGCTCACTTTTTTTTGACAAGGAAAGAGCTCACGTTTGATCCATTCACGCCATGCAACGCAACGCAGTTAGGCGTAACTTTTCCCTAATCTAATCTCGATCGGAGGCGACGGACGGCCGGAGCGAGAGACACGGTCAAGGCCCCGGCGCAGACCGGACACCCTTACGGCCTGACTCCTGACGGCAGAGTCACAGAGACACGGTGAGTACGATTACGCCACACTTTCCCAGTTCGGATGCTCTAGTATGTTGTGCTATTTGCTAAATAATATTTTTTTAAAATTATTTAGTATTGTGTTTAATATTTGTGCAGTTATGAAGAGAAATTCGGATAGTGCATCTCTTTTTCAAAAGCATAAAGCAAAGAAGGCGGTGGTGGCGGCTGCTGCTACTTCTAATCATTCTCTTGATCCGGTTGAACCTGTGGTGGAAGAGCAGACTTTTAAGGGAGTAATTGAGGAAACTGTAAATCCTATGCCACCGCCATCGCCACAGCCGTCTTCATTGCCACCAGTTTATGACATCAATCGCTTTCCACATGATCCAGGTGAAAGACAGTCCATTCTAAGTTATCCTGTTAATGATCAAGATACAATTCGAAGAGCATATATTATTAAAGGTCTATTCAAACCATTTGCACATGATTTTCCAAAAAAAGAAAGATTTCATATAGAGATCCTAAATTCAATTGTTTTTAGATGTACAATCATGATTGGATTGAGTATATAATATCTATATATACTATAAAGACAAACCTCACTAAGCTAATTATCTCGAATCTCCTTGCGCCACGTCATCCACTTATCCCTTTCAATTAATACCGTCTGATCATGTACATGCATGTGCAGTAGTAGTTCGTCTTTCAAGTTCATGCACGCAATATAGTAGTAGATATATTTAGTTGTCCACATCAAATTGCTAAAATATAGATTCCTCCTTCATACTCGCGGCAACGCGCGGGGAATCTCCTAGTTAAGAAGGATGTTGTGTTTTGCTTATATGCTACTTGTTCAAGAAAGATACTGGGTCAGACACATTTACTATTGATGGCGGGAGGAATTGGAATATAGGGTATTTTCTGAAACGGTTTTAGTGAAAACAAAGTTAAGGAATAAGATCATAGGGATAGTCTTTTGGATGATTGTCTAGTTATTTTCATTGAGCGTGATATTTTTTTAAAGTTGATGAAGATGATATAGTCAAGACATTCATGTCTCTTAGAAAGCATCGAATAAAACAGTCATAAAAATAACATTGGAAGTCTTTGGTACTCTTTTATGCTTATATTTGAACTATTTATAACGTATTTTGTGGATGATTTCAACTTAATTCTTGAATTTATCGGATCATGTTGCAAAATTTACAGTTATTACCGAATTGCTAAAATAGATTTACCGAATTGTATATGAAAATTTTTTGATGACATACCTTAAACTAAAATCCTAGATTCGCCACTTGTGTTCGGATACTAATAAAAAAAACAAATTACAGATTCCATCAGTAAACCGCGAGACGAATTTATTAAGCCTAATTAATCCGTCATTAGAACATGTTTCTGTAGCACCACAGTATCAAATCATGGACTAATTAGGCTTAAAAATTCGTCTCGCAAATTAGTCGCAATATGTGCAATTAGTTATTTTTTTAGTCTATATTTAATATTTCAGGCATGTGTCCAAACATCCGATGTGATAGGAACTAAACTTTAAGCTGTGGGAAGTACTGTAATCCTATTCCACTACGGCAAAGCTTAAATTTTGACATTTGGTTAATGATGAAGCGAATCAGAAACTCTGATGGAACCACCTGATCGATGGATCCGCGGTATAATGGCATCAGTTCCTCACGGAATCATCATGCAATGGAGGACCAACACAAGGGATGGACGATGCTTGCCACAGACGTGCTGATTAAACCTAACAAAAGACGTACTGATTTGGTTCTTGTATATTTTACTGATCTGATTGTGGTCCACTGGATTATTGGCGGCCCGCCGGCGCTATCCAGGTCGCATATGAATGCAGCTGTTTCTCAGTTTAATTTGATTCTGCTGCGCAGGAGCTAGCATCCGTGCCTTAACTTGTGCCTCGTGCAGTCGTGCCGCCGGAGGACGACACATCGGCGAAGCCATGCATGCATGACTGCAGACGCACGCGTGGCGCGCGGCCGGCAGGTGCCCGCCGGACAGCAAGCTCTTGTTGTCGGACGGAGACGTCAGAGCTTTAGGTAGCACACTACTACCAGGCCACCACCATCTCCCATATGTGCAGGTGCAACTGCCAATGCAAACGCAGCGTGCAAGTGCAACGCGGTCCTAGTCTATTTTTTTTTTCTAAACTAAAAATGGCACGCACGGATGAGCCAATGCTGCATGAGAATTCATCGTGCTATAAGGCAAACTTGTTATGCATGGTTCCCTTCTTGGAGACCTTCTTCAGTAATATTTGCTCTTTCACTACCCGTATAAGTATATATACCATGCTCAAGGAATGTTTTTTTGCAGGAATAAAAAACACTGTAGCTGCACGTAGCATATAATTGCTTTTTAGTAATAGAAAAAAATCAGGTTTCATACTTCTTTGGTGATGAAGAAGAAGCATCAATCCACAATTATTGTTACCAGATCCAAAGAAAAATGTAGGCTCTAAATCATTTATCAATCTGAGGGATAAGATGCCATACATGAGATGTGAAGAACATCATGTCATCTCTGTCTAAAAAAATGCAATTCTAGATGCATTCTTGTTTAAATTTATAAAGTTTGACCAAATATATAGTAGAAATATTAACTTTATTACACAAAACAGGTATACTTTAAAAATCTATCTCATGACAAATCTAATTATACTTATTTCATATCATAAACATGATATTTTTTATATAATTAGTTAACTCAAGATATTTTAACTTAGTACTATGCTAGAATTGCTTTCTTTTCTAGACGGAGAGAGTAGCCGTTATCTCTAAAAGCCAACACACCTTTATGATATGCTTCTTGCACACTACTATAGAATCATTAGCACAAGCAGTTTGTAGACCCTTATCACCGTCGGTTTTGTAAACCAACAATGAAAGTCGGCGGTGCTAATAGGTTCATCATCAACAACATCACGAGTTGGTGGTGATAATAGTTTTTGTAATAAAAAAATCAATGAGCTCTAGAGGAGGCCCACCGAGACCTTCAAAGAAGCCATCCGAGCCCATCCAATCCTACGTCTTCTTCCTTGATGATGGCGCCTCCCCTTACTTCACAACTGTGTCTGCCGCCAGAATCGAGCCGCGGCCCTGGCAAGAGAAATGAGCGGTGGAGGGGTGAGCCATTGTAAGGTCCTAAATGGCTAGAGAGGGGGTGAATAGTCTATTTAAAAATCTACAAGCTTCACTAGACAAGTGTTTGTACTCCATGATCATCATCTCCATATTCATGCACTTCTTCTTTGTGCTCTTGTGGTCATTACTCTATGCCACCATACACCTTCATCACATGTGTTGCTATGCCTAACTCAAAAACACTTAACACGATGGCATTAGCAACTTGGTGTCATTAATTACTAAAACCAAACTTGGGCTTTCAGCCGTGTAGAGAGAGTTAAGCAGAGGAGAAGGCAAGCCAAACCATGCTAAGAGAGTAGGAGGAGGGGCCAAAGAAATGAGGGGTGGCCGGAGAGGAAGGCCAAGGGAGAGAGAGAGAGAGAGAGGAGCCCGAGGGTGGTAGCTCAAGAATGGAGTGCGAAGGGGGCAACAGTTGGGTAGGGAAAGATTAGTGGCCAGGGATCACACTTTTGTTTATATACAATGAGCTAGTTGTGGGCCGAAATAAGCAGCATGAATATTAACAGGCCTAACCTTATTTTCAGCGCCAGCTTGTATCCCAAAACGGCGGTCAAAACTATCACAAATAGGTTTTAACAAACCTGTGGTGAAAATGCTATTGCCAAAATATTTTATATAGTAGTACCAGTCATCCAAACGTCGTATATAACCATAACCAATGTGTATTCCCCTAAAATTAACATGCGAAATTGTAGTGACAATTATTACAAACAAATCGTTCCTTATGAGCCAAATTGTCCATCAAATCGTTGATGCCTCTATCAATAGCTTTAGGTTGTGCTTGTAGTTGTGACCCCCTATTTTCACTTTTCTTACGGAGGTGCTTATTTAAAAACACTGGTTTACTTTTGCCAAGCTGTATAATGCGGGTGCTTATACAGAGATAGATCAAGAGAGAGACAGATGTTGTGCTCAAGTTTTCTTCTGTGCTTAAGGTTGGGCGAAGAAGCTAAGGCTATTAAACTTTTCTAAGCGCCCCATTTATATCGGATAGAAAAGTTAGTCTAGAGTGTACTTAGTGACAATGTAAATATTCCCTTCCCTTGAGAGGCGGATCTAGCAAAGAGGGTATAGCATTTGGGTCACATCTCGATCTAAGTATGTATAGGATGGAGCCATTAGCGGCTACAAACAGTGTTTTATACTGAATCACGCTAGCTTCGTATCTGAAGTTTACCAAAGCATTCGGACATGAGAACACTGTCTAGTTACTCCTTCCGTCCCAGAAAAAAAACGTAATTCTAGGATTGGGCACAAGAACAATAATGCATGTAAACGATGAAAATATCCCTAGAGCCTGACTCGTCATTAGTGGCCTAAAAAACTCCACGATGGAAGTTTCCCGAGCAACCTAGCGGTGCACTGGTGCGAGATTTTCCTGTTGTGGGTGTAGTGGTGTAGTACCGTGATGTGATACTCCGTTGTCTTCCTTTTTTTACGAGATACTATAGCCAATGGGGCACTGGTGCGGTATTTTTTTTTTACAACTTCTGGAACCGTACCTGCCTGACAACTTGACAACTGCTACTAGTGCATTTTTTGTGGGACATTTTTTAAACTCCACGATTGTATTTTTTTTAAGACGGATGGAGTACGACAGCCTATTCGCTTGGCTGATCTGGCTGGCTGGAAGTACTGCTGGCTGGTTTTTCTGTAAGAGAAAAACACTGTTGGCTAGCTGGCTGGTTTGGCTAATAATCTCAAGCGAACATGCTTTAATTCATAGCCTAAAATAAAGTACTAGTACTACCGGACACAGCTTCATACTCCCTTCGCCCCCAAGAATCCTGCATTTTAAATCTTGTCTCATAAAGAATGTAATTGTAGACATAAGGTCAATTTTTCTAATGGGATCCACCTATTAAAGTACCATTACTTTATCTATCCATGAAAACAACATTCCAGAAGGCAATGATTATTTTTCAGTTTCTACTTGTGGGGAGAATGATGGAGGGGTAAATATGTAATTTTACACCTACACTAATATTATCTTAAAAAGCGAGATTTACATTCTTTCTCAGACTAAGGTAGTAATAAATAGCAAAAGTTATTGCAAGGTACGGTAGCATTGCCATCCAGGGTTCAAATTTTCAACAAAATTATGTGTATAAAAAATTGTAGACCCTTGAATTGTGACAAGACTTCACTTTTAGCTTCACTGGTTGCGGGTCCTCCGTCTACTGTTGCAAAGAGCCAGAGTCGTTTGAATTGAAGACGTGCCAAAGAAAACCTAAAAATCTGGTGCAAAACTCTGTCCTCTTGTTATTACGAGTCAAACCTTTGAACTTGTGGGGGAGTAACGAATTTCCTGGAGAATTCGTGGATTCCGTCCCCACGGCACGACAGCCCAGCCGTGTTGCGGCCTTCCCTGAAAGCTGGGACTGCCAGTCTGCCCCACGCACACGTACGCAACGCAAGGGCCGTGTAACCGCCGCAAGCGGTGGCGGGAAAGGTTAACGTACGTAGTAGCAAGAAGACTCGCGCGCGCGCGCTTTCAGCATTAATCAAAAAGCAATTGCACTAATCACTAAAGCAGTGGAGCAAGAAACAAACTAAACACTCGTGGGCTCCTGGCTCTCGATCGGAATATTCCCAAGAACAGGAACAATTCGGGGCCGATGGATACCTGAATTTGTGCTGCACCCCCGGCCATCCCGGCGATCTCAAGGCCAAAAGCAGAATTAGGCTCGCAATTTTAATTTGTGGTCGCAACGCAATAATGCAGACGCCAATCAGAGCGCCATTAAGGATACGGTGCCGTCTCCTTGCGGTAATACTCATATGTGTTGTTGCATCCGTCAATTTCCGCTTCGTCGTTCATGGCCGTAACCCACAGAGCAGAGAGCTGCCTTGCCATGGCCCATGGGTGGCCATGTACTGCATACGTACGTACGTCGTCTCTCGTCTAGCTAGCTTCCCTATAAATGCACCGCCAATGGCGGTCCAACGGATCCGCGCTCAGCCTCTCAGAGCAAGCTCTCGTTTCTCTCTGACCTCGTCTCTGAAACAATGGCGGCGGAGCAAACGGTGGCGGCCCCCCTGGTGGTGTTCGACTTCGACAAGACCATCGTCGACTGCGACAGCGACAACTGGGTCGTCGACGCCCTCGGCGCGACCCGCCGGTTCGACGAGCTCCTGCGCCACCTCCCATGGAACCACGCCATCGTAAGTGCCGGCCGGCCGCTACTGCCCTGCGCATTCCTGCATGCTCTGTCTTCACGGATTTGGAATCGTCGTTTAATTTGTCGATCCATCACTGAAGAAAGAAGACTGAACAGCTGCGATCTCACCGATGGATCTCCCTGGCTGCAGGATGCGATGAATGGGCGAGCTGCACGCGGAGAGGCAAGGACGGCGGAGGACATCAGAGGCAACCCTCAGAGCGGCGCCGCTGTCCCCGCACGTCGTCGCCGCCATCAAAAACCGCCTTACGCCCTCGGGTACGTACGTGCTGTCGGCCTGCGCTGCGCATGGCCGAGTTCCTTTCTTGATCCACTTCCACTCCAGACCAGAGTCCAGATCCTCCCTTTTTTTTTCATTCACCCGTGATGGCGATGGCGATGCGCGCGCATGCTGCATGGTGCAGGTGCGAGCTGCGCATCCTGAGCGACGCCAACGCCTTCTTCATCGACGCCATCCTCGCGCACCACGGCCTCGCCGCCTACTTCTCCGGCACCGACACCAACCCGGCCCACGTCGACGCCGCCGGCCGCCTCAGGATCCGCCCCTACCACGAGTTCGGCGCCGGCGCCCACGGCCACGGGTGCGCCCTCCCGACCTGCCCGCCCAACATGTGCAAGGTGATGCATGCCTGATGTCTGATGATCTACGCACCACCGTCCAAAAAACTCCACAGATGCGTGCTCTTGACGCCCATCAACGTAACATCATATATGCTACTGGCTTTCGTTCAGGGCAAGGTGATGGAGAGGATCCTCCGGCAAGAAGAAGAAGAAGAAGAAGGAGCTGCAGCTGCAGCCTCGGCCGCCGGCACGGCGAAGACGCGGAGGCGGAGGGCGGTCGTGTACCTCGGCGACGGCCGGGGCGACTACTGTCCGTCCCTGAAGCTACGGGAGGGTGACTACGTGATGCCGCGGGCCGGGCACCCCGTGTGCGACCTCATCGCGGCCTCGCCGCCTGCCGCCGCCGTCCGCGGGTGGGCCGGCTTCGAGGACCTCGCCAGGGTGCTCCTCGGCATCGTCGACGGCGAGATCGCCCGCGCCGCCGCCGCCGCCGCGGAAGAAGACGCTGGCGCTTCTGGCGCGGGTGTGGGTGTGGGCGTCGTCGTCGTGCCGGCCGACTGCCGCGCGCCGCTGCCGCTGCCGGCGCGTCAGGAGGCGTTCATGCCCCAGGCGGTCCGCGTGCCCAACTGATCAACTGATCAACAGGTGGATGCGTGGACAATGCGCGCCAAATTAGTACAAGTATTAATAACTCCAGGCTCCATGGATTGTGCTGAGTGCTGACGACTGGATCATGCTGGAAATCTGCTGCTTCGCCTGAAACTGAAAGCCAGTTAATTGCTGGTTTCTTCAGTATGTACCATGATACTACTGCTACTACTTACTATCCAGCCAAGACATTCCCCTTGCTGGTCTCAATTCTGAGTGATTCGTTGCGTCGGGCTAATTAACCTTCATCCTATCCAAACCTCATCAAATCGACCAAAATCAGAGACGCGGGCAAAACGAGACAAAAGTGATCGTAGGAAGAGCTAGAAATGAGCGGCTTGAAAACGGCAGGGATTTTAAGGTCCAACGTCCAAGCATTGGAGCAGCTTCCACTGGGCCTTTTTGATTGAGTCAACTGTGTCTTTGTTATTGGGCCTACGGTGGTTGCAATAGAGAATGGGCTTGGGTCAAAATCTGATGACTCGTGGAAAACAATGGATACAAAAAAAATGTTGGCCTCGACGAAGATGTTGCTCAAAAAAGGGCAAAAAGAAGATAAGATATTCGTTATTCTCACAACCCCTTTGTACTTTGCACGTTCAACTAATAGATTATGCGAAATGTATCTTTTTTTTTGCGAATTATGGGAAACGTATCTACATCCATTGTAAACTCAACTTTGCTAATGCCAGCCATGCACCTAACCCAAAGTCATCTATAAGTATTTTGCGGACGTAGGTGTTTTATGAGTTACTCTCTCCGTCTAAATTATAAATCGCTTTGACTTTTTTAGTACATCTATTTTATTATGCATCTAGTCTAGATATAATAATATGTTTAAATACATAGTAAAATTGATGATTTAAAAAAGTCAAAGTGACTTATAATTTAGAACGGATGGAGTAGGTTCAGTATCACAAAGCATGCCATTGCCATATGCGAATGGAGGCAGCGACTACAGCTGAAAACAGACTAGATAAATCGTTCCGTCACATGTCAACTCTTTTTTTATTAATATTTACTTCCTCCATCAAAAAGTATAAGTCATTCCAAGAATTTTGAAGAGTCAAAGTATCTCAAGTTTGACCAAAATTATAGAAAGAATTACAAAGTTTATCACATCAAATAGGTATAATATGAAAATATAATTAACGAAGAACGTAAGGATACTTAGTTGGTATCATAAAGTTTATTATCTTATCATATAAATTTGGTGACATGCTTTGACTCTCCAAGATTCTTAGAATGACTTATAATTTGGGATGAATGGAGTATTATCATTCTAAGGCTATCCGCACTCGTTCATCTCTAAACCCCACCTCTAAAGGAATATTCTGTCCTGGTCAACGATAATTTTCACCTCTATATCAACTTCTCCCGCACCTATCCATACTCTATACCATACTCTATATCAACAACCATCTCATATCCTCTCTCTTTCTCTCTCCTCCTTCCTCTCTCATCTCTCTTTCTCTCCTCCTTCCCATTTACAGATGTGCACAGCCGAACGCTTGTTGTGGCATGTTACTGTAGCAAACGCTACTGTAGCGTCACGTTTACAGTCCCGCGGTGCAGGCGCTCAAACGCTACATGTAGCGTTCAGTCGTCTTTCCCGTCCCGCGGTGCGGACAGCCTAAGGCGAGAACAGATATGATTACCTCTTCCATCTTTTTTTACTTTGCCCGAACATCCTATTTTTACCATAAATAAACAAGATGTCCCATTTTTAAAGGTTCAATATCAACCACACTATATCATAATAGCTTAGTTCATAGTGGACTGACGGTTGGCTGCTTGTGTTGTTGACTTATGATCTTACAATCTTATCATCTTATAGAATTTTATGCTATGAATTACAGTTATGTGGTGACAAAGTTATTATACATCATGCCAGTTAGACCAGCGGATGAAGTCATGTTAATATTTTTTCTCGAATATGCAAAAGATTTACGTATTTTTTTAAAATTAATTTAAAAGAGTTTAAACATATAAATGTCGCCCTTAAGTGAGCGCCTTAGGAGGTCTAGAAAGAGCAGCGCAAGGTTGGACCGTCCTAGTATAATGATACAAGTTACTGTATTACTCAGAAGCTAAACAACTGAGAGACGGGCGACGCTTCGACTCAAGAAACAGCCTTTCGTCGACGCTGCTTCTTGCGCGTCCCTGCCCCGCTGAAATGTAATAAACATCGACGTAAAATGTAATAAACAACCGTGTCCATGTGCATCGCCGTGTCCATGTGCATCGATGCAAAAGGCAGGAACACCATCTTTATCTAAAAAAAATCTAAAAATGATTAAAACATTTCAACCCTAGTAATTACTTTTAGACATTATTATTTACAAGAATTTTCGTTGGCATACCAGGGCCTTGTTTTAGATTATGAAAAGTTAGAATTTTTCTAACTATGGCACGTTCGTTTATATTTGATAATTAGTGTCCAATCATAGACTAAGTAGGCTTAGAAAATTCGTTTTGTGATTTATAACTAAATTGTGTAATTAATTACTATTTTTATTTATATTTAATGTTTTATACATGTATGTAAAGATTGATGTGATAGAAAGAAAGTGAAAAAATTTCAACTTCTGGTTCAATCTAGGCCGAGATACCCCGTGCACAACAAAAACGATCGAGGTAGCATGAACCACGCGTGTCTATTTTTAGGCCGTGTTTAGATTGAAAAAAATTTCAAATTGATGAATAGTATCATTTTCGTTTTATTTGGTAAATATTGTTCAATCGTGGACCAACTAAGCTCAAAAGATTCATCTCGTGATTTCCAACTAAACTGTGTAATTAGTTATTTTTTTATCTATATTTAATACTCCATACAAGCGGCTAAAAATTAATGTGATGAAGAGAGAGCGAAAAAACTTGAAATTTTGAGGGAAACTAAACAAGACCTTACTTTATATAAAACATTCCCATCTCGGCGGCCACGGCTGACCGGCGGCTTCCTTTCGCTTTCCGCCGCCGCGTCCACGCGGCCCCACACTGCTTCCACTTACACGTGGGCCCCGCGCCGCTTGATTGGCCTGATTCCCTTCCGCCTTCCGCCCCGCGGTCTCCCTTCTCCCTTCGCTTCTCTTCTTCCACCTCAATTCGCGTCGCCTCCGCCTCTCGCTCGCTCTCCTCCCGCCGCGCGCGCGACAGGAGGGGAGGGGAGGAAGCGGGCGGGGGCGCGCGCGGCATGGACGCGCGGGCCAGGGAGGCCGCAGAGGCCAGCGGCCCCGGTCTGCCGCTCGCCGTGCGGGAGCTCCTCGCCGGAGGCGTCGCCGGGGGAGTCGCCAAGACCGCCGTCGCGCCGCTCGAGCGCGTCAAGATCCTGTTCCAGGTGCGTCGCACACACGATCCTTGCGCACCCGCGCGGCCGAGAAGTTTTGTCTTTGACAACGGATAGCGATGTATCTTGGTTCAACGTTGCCGTGGTATAATTTGCCTCTCTGGGGACCGGGAGCTGAGATGCGTTTTCGTGTGGCGGCTGGTCTCGCCTGATCTTGGACGCTGGATTCTTTGTTCGCTAGCGCAGTGTTGGGTTCTGCAGTATTTATTGTAATTGTAATTATAGATGCAAGTTGAGTGATCATGGAATCTTGAATGGTAGGTGAACTTCAACAGTCATGCGACAATCTAGTTACAGTTTGCTGGAGGGGAGGTGTCAGGTTGAGGGGATCGGTTCTTTGTAACCCGTAACTCATTCCTTGTTCTTGGGCAGTATTGTGACTTCAAGGGTCTGTATGACATGAAAGGTTTACGAAAGTGGTTGGTTTCTTTGTTCTTGAGATTGAATGCGGTAGAAACATGCTCCATTGGTAAATTAGACGGAACCTCTGATAAAATATGAACTGGAACAAGATTGCAGCGTCTTGATTGATGTGCTCATCATGTGTAGCAGTCTGAGCTTCGATGAAAGGAGATCCCCATTCGGTTTTCTATCTTAGATGACTACTGTCTCTCTTTGGTGAACTCCCTGTATTCCGAATTTCCCATGCACATGCTACCTTGTTACTAGATAAATTGATAAACCAGACCTACTGTTATGTACAACGGAAGAAAGCAGAGGGGGGGGGGGGGGGGGGTGTTGGAAGTACCAGGTGAAGTATTATGCTGGGGAAAAAAAATGGGTGCATACAGCATCCACCGAGACTCCATGCATAGTGCGCCTCAACAGGTGACACATGTGCGTGCGTATCAGAGACTCCTCCGCTCGGCTTGAGTCATGACGTCAGCCGATGCACGAGCGACTAAAACAACGTGGAGAGGCTCTTGACAACGAACGTAGGATCTGCAGGCTCTCCATGCCTCCTCCATCAGAAAGGGGTATGTACGGAGTTCGGATGGATGCTGTATCCACCCAATTTTTTTCCATTATGTTACAGCAAACTACTCCTTTTGGGAAGGAAGTTAACTGTCTGCTAGTTTGGCTGATAGTTGGAATTCTTCTTTCAGAAGTGTCTTGTATGTGCATCACATTTAACACTGGTAGCTAAGAATTGCCATCATGAAACTTTGCTTGTTGTCACTGTTTGAAAGAATTATAGCCCAAGTCAATTATTGTCATGCTTTGAACCTGCACTTGTAAAGAGTCATGTTCCTCTATATCACTATGAGTATTAAGTAGCCTTCTAATATTTAAAACTATGTTGGAGCTTCCAGACAAGAAGAGCAGAGTTTCATGGTTCTGGATTGATTGGATCCTTCCGAACAATCTATCGGACAGAAGGTCTTTTAGGGTTTTACAGGTTTGCCTCTTCCTAATTTGCATGACAAATGGTAGTCTATTAATACATGTTGCACACTTGAGCTTGACTTTTGAGTTGTCTTTCCTTAGGGGAAATGGAGCTAGTGTTGCTCGAATTGTTCCTTATGCAGCTTTGCATTATATGGCATATGAAGAATACCGCCGGTGGATCATTCTTGGCTTTCCTAATGTCAAGCAAGGGCCTGTTCTTGATCTCATGGCCGGATCGATAGCTGGAGGAACAGCTGTCATATGCACATATCCTCTTGATCTAGTCCGCACAAAGTTGGCTTATCAGGTTGGCATCCTTCGCTGAACTGGAAAACCACACTTCTGTTGGATTTCAAGTCACATTTGCTGTACTGTGTATCAACATATTCTCTGAAAAAGGATATGATTAGCATAATTTACCTATGAACATATGTCCCATTTGATTTTTTATACCTTTCTAATTAGTTGTCCTCTCTGCAGGTAAAAGGTGCAGTGAATGTGGGTTTCAGAGAATCTAAGCCCTCTGAACAGGTTTATAAGGGGATCATGGATTGTGTCAAAACAATATACAGACAGAATGGATTGAAAGGCATATACCGTGGCATGGGTATGCATGTATTTGCATTTCACTCTTTTCTCAAGACCAGTTTCTGATATACACCCAGCTATTAACTAAAATGTATTGTTATTCAGCTCCTTCACTATATGGAATCTTCCCTTACTCTGGTCTTAAATTCTACTTCTATGAGAAGATGAAGAGCCATGTTCCTGAAGAACACAGAAAAGATATCATAGCAAAGCTTGGTTGCGGATCAGTTGCAGGTTTGCTAGGTCAGACAATAACATACCCCCTGGATGTTGTTAGGCGGCAAATGCAGGTATTGTTTTGCTCATAGCATGTGGCTATAAAGCATTTATATGTTCTAAATAATATGTGGCGCATCATTTTCAGGTTCAAGCACTTTCATCATCCAGCCTCGTGGGTAAAGGAACATTTGAAAGCCTGGTTATGATTGCGAAACAGCAAGGTTGGCGACAACTATTCTCAGGATTATCTATCAACTATTTAAAGGTGAGATATTTCCTTTACTGTTCCAGTAAAAGTTTATTTAGTTGTTTTTTTTCTTTCTAATTTTGGCTGCTAGACGAATGTGACAGGTAAGCAGAAGCTGTTAAAACAGTGCAATTCCCATGGTCTTGACTGTAGAACTTGACTTTGGCTGAAGTTCTGATTTGTATTGTCCCTGGTCTCCAAAGTTATTTCTTCATTTAAGAACTTGCCTTTTGATGTCAATTAATTAATTAATTTAGCTGAAAAATGGAGTTGTTAGAATGTTTTACCAAGGGCTGTGGTTCTGGTTGTGTGATCATTATTATTTACTAGTACTGCTATTTTATTTTGGACACATCTGCATGTTTTCCTTTCAGTTCTGTGCTGCCGGCATAAAAGAAAAAAAGAAAGGGGCTTACATGATCTGCATATATTGATGATATAGTTATGACTTATGAGTACTGCATATATAATGTTTATCTCTCATTATTTTAAGTCAATAAAGTAAATATGCTGAATTTAATGTTCAAAATATACATCTTACACTTGCTTTCACAGGTGGTGCCGTCTGTAGCCATAGGATTTACTGTTTATGACTCCATGAAGGTCTGGCTAAAAGTTCCATCAAGGGAGGACACTGCTGTTGCTGTCTTGACAGAAGAACGAAGTAATACAGCTCCTATCCCCTCCAGTTAGGATGAGTCTTAACTCTCTTGGTGATGTGATGCGATGCTCCTTTCTGCCTTACCATTCATAAGGCGTGTAGCGTAGCATTCTTTGTTGGAGCTGCATCACAATAGCTACTAGTCTTCTCCAATGCATTGGAGAAAATAAATTCGACCATTATCAATAAGCGCCATAGGCAAGTCGTCGATGCCAAGAAAAGCATTGGCATTTAACAGGAGGAATAGAATTCCGGGCGGATTAGCGTTTCTTTGTGGAATTCCACCCTGTACAGACACTGTATATAGCTGAATAGCTTTGTGTCAAACAGAGAAGCTCTTGGAGAAAGTCATAGCTTTGTAAACATGCTTGTGTTCATGCTTTGGATCTCCTACTGTCATAGGTACTCCCTCCGTTCCAGAAAGAAAGACGTTTTCGCTTCCCGAGAAATAACTGCCGGCAATTATATATTAAAATATATAAATATTTATGCTAAGTAATTAGTATCATCGGAAAGATTTTTAAGTCTAGTTTTTTAATAAATTTATTTAGAGATATAAATGTTGCACGCATTTTATACAAATCGAGTTAAACTTGTGACACGAAAACCTAAAACGTCTTTCTTTCTGTGAGACGGAGTAGTAGCTTCTTAGGTTCGAGCCTGCTGGTAGCGACATGTATGCGTCCCCCTTTTGCAACGAGTACAAAGAATCTATACCTTGCATTCCCCACCCTATTGGATTCTCGCGGGTTGCACAACACGGCATCTAGGATTTTGGTCAGATTCTCGCAAATTTCAGATTCCTTGCCTCTATGATCTACTGGAAGTAGCCTCTAGCCTGTACTAATTCTCTGGATTCTTTCCAAATCGAATTCACATTCACATTTTACAGTTGAAATTTGTAGGAATGTACTACTATCCAGTTACTTGGGTAAGTAAAGCTTGTGTTCTGCTCCAGTATTTACGGTTGAAAAATAAAGGCAAGGCTTCAGCTTTGCAGACTCTGGACTTCAGACATTGTATGCTTGACCACAACTGCCATTGCATTGTGGTTACTCGAGAGGTCCATCGCTTGAGGCTTGTTAAAATCGTGAAGTTGTTCACGCAAGAAGGAACGGTAAAGTTTTTTTTTAGTACAGACGTACAGTACTGGTATGTACCAACTACAGCAGTGCGTGATCATTCGCGTCACGCGGAAGGCTCTCTCTGCATCTGCATATCCCAGAACCTCAGTTTTGCATTGCCATGTGTAGGCCCTCGATGCTTCACTTGCATAACCCACCAAGTAATATCTTCAATCGTATCTATAGTTTTCTTTAATCAAAGCTTTTCCCATTGACAGCTAGAAATGGTACTCTCTTGTATCAGATAGTAGTCGTTTTAGCTTAGGTATATAATTTTTTTGTTATGCACATTAATGTTCATTATGTTTAGATACATATTATATACTCCCTCTGTTTAGAAAAGAGTGTAATTCTAGCATAGCACCAAATTAAAGTATCTTGAATTTGGCTAACTATATATAAAAATATCAATATTTATAATATCAAATTAACATTTTTATCTATATATTTGGTCAAAATTTAAACATATTAATTAAAGATACACCTATTTTTTTTGAAACATCCGAGCATTCTATTACTCATCAGTCCCAGTTAAAACGTTGGACACCGGATCCTCGGGTAAGGGAGGGGGATTAAAAGAATTAAAGGTCAATCACATACAAAATCATTCTATAGTTAGGGCTGGTTTGACACGGCACCTCCTCAAGTGCTCCTCTCTCGAGAAGATGGGGGTACTTGAGGAATTAGGAGTCACTTTTTGTATTTCCAACTCTTGGCCTTAAAAACAACTCAGACTCTTCTATTGTTTATTAGCAAATAATTCATTCGGTCTCCGAAAGTGTTTGGTACGGCTCCTCCACAGAAGTTGCTGCCAAGGCCAGGGGCCGAAGCTGTGTCAAATAGACCCTTAATTCGGACCTGCAATGCTGCCCCCTTTAATGTTTTAGAAGTCTGCACCCTTCTACCAATTCTATTCTACGAAACCATACATCGGATTCAAGAAAAAAGATAGTACTCTGCCTGGATTTTTTTTTTCGCCTTCGCTGCGTTCTGTTAGGTGTTTTTTTATCGGGTTATGTGTTTGTTCACCAAAGTTTATCTTTTCGCATCTTCGGAGCTAAACCTTCGCAATAGCAAACATTGTTTGTTGTAATAACTGTCCTATTATTAATCACAAAAATTGTATTAGAGGGTCGTCGATTTCTTCCGTTACTGCTCTAAGAAACGGTGGAGTACTCTCCTAGATGACTACAGCTAATCACATCTCCAAACACCAAATATCTGACAAATTGCATCACTGGCAAAACAAGTTATTATTAAAAAATGAATACAGTGTGTAGAAAGGAATAATGTGCTTCCTCTGTCTCTAAATATTTGTTATTTTCATTTTTCAAGAAACAACTTTGACTAAATATATATTAAAAATATTAATGTTTATGATATATAATTAGTATTATTAAATAAATATTTAAATCTAGTTTTCTAATAAATTTATATAAAGATAAAAATATTACACATATTTTTTTATAAATCGAATTAAAATTATTATCACATGAATCGTGGCGATAAACATTTCGGGGACAGGGAGCAGGCGCAGCAGAGGGCCTGGTAAGCAGCAGCCCTGCACAGTAGCCAGGGAGCAGTGCAGTGAGCGAGGGAGGTGGCAGGCTACGGTCCATAGGCTACTGCCTTGCACCTTCTTGGGCCTGTTTAGATACCCAAATTTACCTCAAATTTCACTACGCAAAAAGAAAAATTTCCCGTCACATCAAAATGTCGACACATATATAGAGTACTAAATGTAGATGAAATCAAAAACTAATTACACAGTTTTGTTGTACTTTGCAAGACGAATATTTTAAGCCTAATTAATTAATATTTGGACAATTATTACCAAATAAAAATAAAATTGCTCTAATGTGACGAGACATCTCCTATGCAAAATTTGAACCCCAAATTTAGGATCTAAACAAGGCCTTGCAGTGGATTACCTCCATGTGCAGTGCAGAGTGCCGGTGCAGGCGTAGGCGTGCGCCCTAAAATGGCACGGGTACACAAAACACACACACCCACCACTTTGCATACAATAATTAGGGTTTATGCTTGTTGAATCCAAATAAATCTATAACTAAGTTATACATGATCCAATGAATATGAAATTTTTACTACAGTTCAAGCATATAATAATCAGGCCACCATAAAAATTTTACCATAATTGGACCATAAAAACTACAGTTATAAATTATTCAAATTAATTACAGAAAAAATAGATCAAAATCTATAGAAAAACTTTTTACTAAAGCATACTCGTTCCGTATCGAATTTAGAAGTCGTTTAGGACAGCGACACGGTCTCCAAAACACGACTTTGACCTCTTGTTTTTATAAAAAATATTTATGAAAAAGTGATATATGTATACTTTTATGAAAGTATTTTTCAAGACAAATCTATTCATATAATTTTTACATTTGCAAACTCAACAACTTAAAAGTTGTTGATGATTTATGTTTCCAATGTTTGACCCAAACCTTGTTCAAAACGACTTCTAAATCCGATACGAAGGGAGTATCATACTATATATTCACTGTGTAGATCTACTCATGTGGAGTTCAACAAAATTAGATTTTCTATTTTATGATTTTTCTATGATTTACTGTGATTTTTCAAAGATTCAACCGAAATAAATAAAAAAGAAAAAGACAAAACCATTGCTACTGTAGTAAACCACAATTACTGTAGTAAAATCACCGTCAAACCCGCTAAGGGTAATTTGACTGTTTTGGAAAGTTCAGACGTAAAATAGACTGTTTATAGCTGGGGTGTGGAGTAGTCCGCGCCCCGGAGCTAAGGGTGAAGTAGACTTTTTTCCATTGTTATGTTAAGGTTCTGTTTTAGTTGGCAAAAAGTGCAAAAAAAATTGCATAGTAACTGTCACAGCGAATCTTTGGATGCATGCATGGAACATTAAATGCAGGTAAAAAAACTAATTATATAGTTTATCTGTAAATATCGGAACGAATCTAGTTAGCCTATGATTAAATAAATTTTGTTAAATAAACACGAACCCATCTAAACAGGCCCTAACTACCGACGTGTAGAAAGGAGGGAAAGGAAAGCGGACAAGCCGAATTCTCTCAGCCAGAGAATTGAAGCGTCCCTCTGATACAATGCGCTTTTCAGTTTTCAGTGCCTCCTTTCCCCGTGCTGCTACAGTGACATGCCAATGATTATACACGGAGCCCATCACTACGTACTGTACCTGTAGAAATCTTCGGCTATTGCCCGTTGCGTGCAAAAGCGCCCGACGAGTAGGGACGAAAACGGACGGAATTTTTCCGTACCGTTCCGTTCTATGAAAACGGACGGAATTTTTCCGTACCGTTCCGTTCTGTTTTCTATATTTTCCCGTCCGTTTCCGTATTTGCGAGATCCCGTTTTTTATTTGCGGAAGTAGAAAATGGTGTTTTCCGTCCGTTTCCGAGTAATCCCGTTTTAATATGGAATAGACCCGTATTTATTCCGTTTTTATCCCGTTTTCAATCTATACTCAACATGTTCAACAATTACATGTCCTTATGTTATGTTAATATAACTATGAATCACCAAATATGCATGTTATGTTCACGTACATAGCATGTAAATGAATATTAAAATTTGTATATATTATTACATGACTTTATATATGTATACTTTGAGAATATTATATTATGTGATCTTAATTTAATTTTCCGGCTCTCCATCCGTATTTGTTCGTTTCCATATGTCCGCATATTCCGATTCTGTTTTCGAACCCGTATTTTCCGAACCCGATCCCGTTTCCGCCAAAAAATATAGAAACGAAAGTAGAAATAGAGTTTTTCCGTCCGTTTCCGTCCGTTTTCATCGCTACCGACGAGTTCGTTCTACAGAAGATGCATGCTCCATTCTCTCGTAAACTAGCGCCGCCTTGTTTAGATGCACACTAAAAGCTAGAATTTTTTCGCTCTCTCCATCACATCAATCTTTGGACCCATAAATGAAGTAGTAAATATAGTTAAAAAAATAACTAATTACACAGTTTAGTTGAAAAACACGAGAGGAATCTTTTGAGCCTAGTTGGTTCACGGTTGGACAATATTTGTCAAATAAGACGAAAATGGTACTATTCATCGGGTTTATTTTTTTTAATCTAAACTAGGCCTAGCTGATCAATGAATAGTGCATTCAAGTTAGAGCAAGGCCACTGACAGAGAAGTGTTTCACTGTAAGTCAAATTATAAAAGATCAATTATACAATAGTAGGTATCTCCTATTTGTCTTAAATAAGCATCATTTACGTAGTAGTGGTAAGAAGTATCATTACATGAATTATAGAGTATCTTCTTATGATGAATCTATTTGATATATAAATTTTTTATTTTATTTTTCTATAAGTCTAGTCAAACTTAAAATGATACTCTTTCAACTAGCAAGAAAATTGTATTATTAGTTTTCTCTCGGAGTAGCTATCAGATCAAGCGGGACCTACTTCCGCCGTTTCAAAATAAACGTCATTATTACTTGTCAAAGAGTCAAACGCTTTTAATTTTGAAATATATGTAAAAAACATTAATATTTATAGTACATAATTAGTATATTAGATAGATCAATTAAATCTATTTTTATAATAAATTTATTTGAATATACAAATATTGCTAATTTTTTATAAAGTTAGTTAAAACTTATGGAAATTGAACCGGCACGATCGCCAATCTACAAGAGCAAGGCTAATAGTTACAGCCGACTGTTGAATGTAAGGTTCTTTATATCCTTCTCTTAGCTCACTCGTATAGTCATATAATAGTTAGCTCTTCATTATTAATATATGACTCATATGTCTCTTTTTTAAAGTTTTTTGATCTCTTGCCTGAGCCGGCTATAAGTTTATAGTTCGCTTCTCCCCACTTTTCTCTTCTCCCCTCCACCTCGCATACCATCTTCGTCTCTTTATATCTGTTATTGTTAATGTGCGTGTCATAAGTTTGACTCAATTTATAGAAAATATATGCAACATTTATATCTCCAAATAAATTTATTAAAAACACTATATTCAAATATCTTTTCGATAATACTAATTATATATTATAAATATTAATATTTTTAATATATATTTAATCAAAGTTCAAACGATAATATTTAGGCCCCGTTTAGTTCCAAAATTTTTGGCAAAATGGGCACCGTAGTATTTTCGTTGTTATTTGGCAAATAATGTCCAATTATAGTCTAATTAGGCTTAAAAGATTCGTCTCGTGGATTTCGTCTAAACTGTGTAATTAGTTTTATTTTTTATTTATATTTAATGCTTCATGCATGCGTCCAAAGATTCGATGTGACGGGGAATGTGAAAAAATTTGCAAAATTTTTTACAAACTAAACTGGGCATTAGGAAATGAGAGTACTGTGAAGAAACAGCTAGCTAGCCTACTACTCGTAGGAGGTTATAGGCTTGTAGTAGGCTTCTGTAGCAGGCTTGCTGCTGCTGTGCAAGCGTGCATGATGAGGTCAGTCACAGGGTCCATCTCTCTCCCGCCGGTCCCACCGTCTTAATGGCGAGTCTGCCAGAGATCTAGCCGCTAGATTTTGCTGACATCATCGATCATGTCCATGCCTGTACAGTTACTACCCACTCCATTAGACTATCCGTACTCATGTATCTCTATATTCATCCTCTATACGTCCTAGTCAACGAGATTCTCTCCTCTATACTCAATTCTTCCGTACCCATCCATCCTCTATATCATCCTCTATCCACTCTATCCACTGTGGGACCCACTTGTCACTTTATCTAAATATATCCATGTGTGATCTAGTTTTGAAGGATTTATTGAGACGAATTTAATGGTGCAATCAAAATTTAATTTTAATTTTTGGTTTGTGAGTTATAGCATTTTTCCCTTTGTTTAGCTAGTGGGGCCCGCCACTGTAGAGTATAGAGTAAGCACTGTACTACTCTAAATATAGAGTGAAAGAAATGATAGAGTATTGTTTTAGAGTACCCAGTACAGCAGTTTTTACTCTATATTCATACTCAAAAGCTTTAAAGTATCGTTTTAGAGGAGTCCTATGATCGACGTAGATGCAGGGCAACACAACGCGCGCCTGCACTGCAATTCTGCATTCCGCTCCACAGTCGTCCACTGTATCCAACGGGGACTCGGGGTACGTGGAAGTGGAACGGAACAAGAACAAAGCCCTTGTTTAGTTTTTAAAAACTTTTTTAAAAGTTTTCAGATTCTTTATCACATTGAATCTTTAGATACATACATGAAGTATTAAATATAGATAAAAAATAAAATTAATTACACAATTTTGATAAAATAGACGAGACGAATCTTTTAAGCTTAATTAAACTATGATTGGACACTAATTATCAAATAACAACGAAATTTGCTGCAATATCGTTTTTAAAAAAAATGCAACTAAACACGCCCAAAGCTCATCTTTCCATCCAACAAGAACAAACTCTTTTTTTCCCCTACGGTATTTCATTTGGGACTTTGGGTCGAGCAACATGTGAAGGTCAGAAGGTGACCTGTCTGCCACCTTCGTATCGTTGTTGTTTCGTTTGGTTCGAGAATCGACTATGGTCGACGCTCGAGTCTCGAGAGGGACTGAGGGAGTGATCTCATCCGCATCTCTCCCCCTTTTCAAAAGAATGATAATCTAATTTTATCCTAAACCAAAAAAAATAACAATATAGTTTTAAGCCAAACTATTTTAAATTTAATCGAATTTATATAAAAGGACACTAACATTTATACTACTAAATAAGTGCCATTAGATTTATAATAATGAAATAAACTTTATGATTTACTTATTGATGTTATAAAATCCTTTTTATAAACTCGGTCAAACATTTATAACATAGTTTGATTTAAGATAAAACTAAAGAGTCACTCTTTTAGATCGAGATAGCATTTATCAACTTACATAGACCATTAGTATCAAAAAAAACTTACATAGACCACCTCTTGTAAAATAAAGTGGTTAATTAATAAAACGAAACATCTCATTTGTCAATTGGCTCTTACCCGCTAACCAATTTCAAATGAAAAATTCATCAACTATGAAGTTGTAGATCTATTTGAGCTACGCAACTTTGATGAAAAGTTTATCTTCATCCTACCTGATTTGAAAAAGAAGTTATGATTTTTTTGTGCTACACCTATTTTTATAGGCGGACAACATTACTACTGCCTCTAAGAATCGATTTCTAAAGATGGATAGAGTTTCTAGCCGACTATAAAAATGCTTCTGTTTCTGTAGGTGGTTAGAAACTCCAGCCGTCTCTAGAAATGTGATTTACAGAGGTTGCTCGAAATACTGAAAGCCTATAGAAATCGATTTGAAGAGGCAAGCAATTTAGAGATGGTTTTTGATTGAGCCGTCTCCTAAAAAAAGAAAATATAGAGTCTCTTATTTAGAGCTCATGCAAGGTGTCAAACTAAATGATCAAATACGACCATGCTTCAAAAAAAGACAAATGCAAGGTGACCGACTATCTCCAATTCTATTCACTATGATTGTAGATATGTTAGCAATCATTCTTGCCTAAGCTAAGAAAGATCATTAGATGAGTAAGATGTAGTGCCA
Organism: Saccharum spontaneum; assembly: GCA_022457205.1. Lineage (NCBI taxonomy): Eukaryota > Viridiplantae > Streptophyta > Magnoliopsida > Poales > Poaceae > Saccharum > Saccharum spontaneum. The sequence continues at coordinate 18,110,995 of CM039594.1, forward strand.
CCCTGGTAGAAGGTGGTCTGTATATATCTTACAAAATGCATATGAGACATAAGGTTATATATTTATGGACCATAGTATTGAGCAAGATAAAACATTAAAGTTACTACTTTGCGCCTTTGAGAGCTATCGGGTCTCAAAATTAGCTTTCAAAAAAGTGATTTTCTCTATTGCAGCCAAAAAAATGATTTTGATTATCAATATCTAAAATTGTTTGGTTACAAGTCAGGCACCTACCCCTTTAGATACTTTTGCATCCCAATGCACTTTAGGAAACTTAGGGATACATCGAGATTATAGGGTTAATGGACATAGGTAAAAGTGAGTGAAAAGGAAAACACTTGTCGATTGGGAGAGACTAATTTTGATCAATTTGGTTCGATCTAGCGTACCTATGCTTATGCTTTTTAATGATATTCCTTGATGTACTATGAAAATTTAGAGTATTTAGATAAAGGATTTTTTTGGTAAAATGGTGTACTTGAAAATAAATACATATTAGGGTAATGGACCATTATTTTATCAAAAAAAGATCAAGGTGGGTTAAGGATTTAGAATTTGATGTTCGAAACAAATTCCTACCACACAAATGGTTGTATGAGCTATTAGATGAAAAGGGAGATTAGATAGAGTTAATTACTAAAAACACAAATATCTCAAAAACTGTGGCAGAATCGTCCAAAATAACACACTAACGGAGGTATTTGCCTTCCTCTAGGCACTAAGTACTCCGCCAGCGGCTATTCCAGCCGTTTCTGTCGAGCACACCCAATGGGAGAACTCGAAACCATCAACATTTTCATCCAGGATCCAATAATGAAACCGAGTACAATACTTAGTTTATTCCATACAACATAATCTTCAGAAATAAGTTATTACAATACCAAGTTCAGAGTGCGGAATTAAAACAGCGGAAGTAAATATCTAGCGAGCGTAGCAAAGATCCATCTGAGCCCAGCAGACGATCCTCCACATAAAGCCTCAAGCAGCACCTGCAACAGGGGTAAAATAAACCCTGAGTACACAATGTACTCGCAAGACTAACCCGACTGGGAATAATTTTCCGACTCCAAGGATCATGATAGACTTTTTGGCTACTGGTTCAAGTTTGCAGAAAAGCATTACTATTAGTGGATCCTTATTGCAGTTCATTTATTTGCCATCTTTTAGTTTATCAGCTAACCATCTATGTAAGCACTTATACTATTTTCAAACAAGAGTTGGTCAATACAAATCCATCCTTATTCACCTTTTCTCTTTTAGTTCTTACTACGATGTTCGGATCAAGTCATATCGGACCGCTTACACGGCGATTCGCGAATCAATGTAGCCCAGCTGGGTACCCCGAAAAACACACGCCTCGCCCGTACCGAGGTACAAACGGGACCAACCCATTATCCTCCTGTCAAGAGAACCGAGTCCCTGTCCATACTGAGACTCCAAGCCCCCGCCCTCTCGCGGTGCTTAGACCTCCTAATACCCATATATAATCCACCTTCAGTTGATCCGGATGGAGCCAGAACCCATGACAAGAGAACAACAAGTCCTCTAGCCCCCATCCGCTAGTATATGCTCGGGATAAGGAGATCTGTGACCTGACAACCATCCAAAAGCAACGATCGGTCCTTAACCGACTTGGACAGGGAAACGATGTAACCTAGTGATGCCCTGTTGGCCGCAGGACACCCCTTGTCACATTCACCACTACCAAACCACATTTCTGCCCGGTCACCATTTCACATGCCTTTATTTCCATGTTAACCATAGTGATAATAATGATTACCTATCGTGAACAACACCATGTTGTTCACGCTAACAAAACCTAAGCATGGCACTACACGGCCTAAACTAGTAAGACTCTTGGGTAGTAATATTTATGCAAGTGGATTTCAACAGAACTCCTGAAACATAAATGCACATATAACATAGATATCATATTATCATTTCAAAATAAAGGTTATGCACCGGGGCTTGCCTTGGGCATCCTGGTGTGCAGCAAAGTTAGTGGTTGATGGCTCCGGGACTCCTTCCTGCACGGGGACCTCCTCCTCGTACACCTCCACGATCTCCTCGTACTCCGGCTCCTCCGCAGCCACGTACTCCACTATCTCGTGATCTATATGCAAGAAATAATGACATGACTTTAATGCAATGACAACAGCAGCTCTAAAAAAGACAACAACTACTACTAAGCTACTAAGCTAGCTCTAATGACTAACATACCAGGCTATCTACTATTCTTACTAAGCAAGAGTAAATTGATCCCATTAATCTTTACTCATTAAATTGCATACTCTTCATTTGTTTCTGATTTAATTTTTACTACGGCTAGGGAAACTTAGCTATCACATCTAGTAAGCTATTCAAAGACTACAAAACTACAGCAAGCACCTAATAAAAACATGAAGCTACCATAAAAGTTTCAAAGCTAAAGCTATTACCCATTTGCCACAAAAATTTACACAAGATTTATCATATTAATATTAAGCGCTTTTGATTTATTTAATAGGCTTTAGTGTCACCACATATAGGTATGAGCTAACTATACTAACAGGTAGATAATGATTTTAGGAAGAAGAATTGAGTGATTCAGATATCGTATGGTGGAGATATTGATTGCACAAAGTAGCTGTTAATAATCTCTAAAAAACCAAATGAACTTAATTAGCTCATGGCTTTCTCCCGTGACTTGCTCATGAATGTGGTCTTTAATCAAAGGAATAATGAAGACGGATGGCGCTGCTAGGGAGAAACAGAGGACGTACAAGAGGGACTCACGGGATACTTACCGTAGTCAACTGATGCTTCGACAGACGCAGCTTACACGGGCAAGAACAGAGAAACTTGATTAGGGAGGAAGAGGTGGACAACGAAGTGGGTGGCTGGCGAGCTCGCGATCGCGAGACGTCTCCTTTTAAGGACAAGAGACGCAGGCCAGAAGCAGAGCTCGCACGGAAAGGATGACCGGCGCGCGACAAGCGTGAATCAACTTCTCAACATTCAGGCAACTGACTTTTGCCTCTGGTGGACAGTAATTTCAACGGGTGAACCGTAATTCCGTGTGCTGCAGTGATTCCTGGTCGCTACAGTGTTTTCTGCGCGCGCTACAGTGATTCCTGGTCGCTGCATTGATTTATGCGTGTTTCTCAGCGCGACGTGTGCTTCGGATTCAGGTGCTCAGCACGACGTGCCGGTAAGTTCTACGAGCTGCAGTCGGTCGTCAGGCAGGGTGAAAATTTTGCAAGGGACTAATCAAGGCTCGTGTACTCTGGGAGTAGACTTGGCAGAGACGAAATAATTTGGACGTGCTGCACACTTTCCCCTTTCTCCTTCATGCTCGGTTGAGCAGCTTTGATTACTCGACGTGAAGACCGGCTGAGGAAGCAGCATGCAGCAGCTTTGATTGCTCGACGTGGAGACTGGGTGAGGAGGTAGCAAGCAAGCAGTAAGCAAGCAGTATGTGAGCGTGCCATTCACGAGTAATTGATCTTTCCCGCTTTGGTTAGATAAAATTTATGAATATTCGTACTTGATAATTTTAGTTAGCGAATTCTTGCTGATCTAGGTTTTATATTATTCGTTTTCTGTTTTTCATTTCCGAGACTCGAATTGCATTTCGATTTTTATTTCCAGCTCATGCACTTTAACTAAATGCAATGCTCATGAATATTTTTAACCTGTGATTTACAACGTAACACCAAGGGTGTTACAAAAACCAATATGATTTGGGTCACAAAGAAACCATGAGACTCAATTTTGAATAGACCTAACACGAGTTAATGAACATTTTCTAATTCCAGGGAGCGACCAATTAAATGATGGCAACCAAATTAGGTTTGCATGATTATGGATTGGAATCAACCCCTCAAACACAAATACCCATCTTTGTTTAACAATGTTGTTGTCAGTAAATATGAAACAATTGACGAAGTTTCAAGTAAATATGTTGAATGTCTTTTTTTTAAGAGCACCGGTGGATAACAAATTAGATGAGTCTCATAATTGGTTGCATGTATTGTAATGTCTAGTTAAATAAGAGAGCGATATTATCTAGGGTGTCAAAAAAAGGATGGTTCTCTATTAGATAAATATTTAAGTTCCTAGAGTGATTCTAGAGTGAAACGTTTCGTGCTTTTGTACTATGGCAGAGAAGCGGTGAAAAGGTGATTTCTAGTGATTATGACTCTTCCTTCTCACCTCATATTTTTTTAACTAATGTTTTTGAAGTGGGACAAGTTAAAATATGTTGTATTTAAGTTGTTCTTTGTCCACAAACAAAATTTGAATTTTTTGAAGTATATTTGAATTTTTAGGATTTTTAATAAACCAGAATATGGTTTATTAGCCAAACAGTTTCAGATAGTGATTCTGATTCATCATCTGAGACATTTCCTGAGAAAATCTGAATTAGATATATTTTTACAAGAATCCAAACCAAACACATCCTTAGATAATTGGTGATGTAAAAATAACAAAAGTTTCGTTCCCCATGTGACTTGTGTGCATGCATTCAATCTGAATTAGATATATTTCTACAAGAATCCAGACCAAACACATCCTTAGATAAATCGGTGATGTAAAAAAGACAATAGTTTCTTTCCCCAAGTGACTTTTGTGCATGCATTACTTACAGGGAGCAGTACTCCTTTGTCTCAAGGTGCGTAGGGAGTTTGATATGGGTTGATGATGCTCACAAGTCACAACGTGCCCGGTACCTACAGCTGCAGCTGCAAACCCTGCTCTGGAGAGATTCCGGATCTTTTGGCTGCCTTATGTTGGATCATTTGCTCGGAAAATGAACCGATGCAAGTGTGTGCGGCGATGCATAGAGAGAAAGGTCCTTAAAAGCCTGCACAAAGTCAGTATCAGTAGTGCTCAAACAATCCCACAGCTTTCAGAGCAGCAGGTTTATTTGGACACATTTCCTTGGCCTCCTCCCGCTGCTGATTGCTGCCTTTGCCAATTATACGTCGCGGTTCGCAACTTATTAGGCCGGCTTATCAACCACGGTATAATATTTTTTTTCTCACGATAAAACACTATCAGCCGCAAGATCTGTATTTTTTCCAACAATAGAGAAGCGCCAGACCAAGAGTGTATTTGGTAGGGATCCAAATTCTTTCACGTTTCACGTCTAGATTCTCTTTAAAATGTTTCTCTGTTAAATCAAAATCACTTTCTGAAACCTTTTGGCTAGCTCACGGATTTTTGAAACTAGGACTAGAATCATAAAACCAAGTTTTTCGTGTCTATCTGAGAATCGGTTCCAAGTGATTCTCCTTCAAATATTTTCCTTTTTTTGACATATAACAATAATTCTATTGTTACTCTAAACATTTCTCACTGCCAAACGGACCCTAAACCTTGTTTGGATCCACTTCGGACCATATAAGACACTCCATCTATTCCAAATTATAAGACATTTTAGCTTAGATATATAACTTTTACTATGCACCTAAATATATACTATGTCTAAATACATCATAAAAACAATATATCTACATATATAATTTGGAACAATTGTAAAAGGTTTGTTTGGAGGCTGATTGTAGGGTGATCGGTATTTGACAGCACAAGCTTAGACACCGTTTGGATGATTTTAAGAATATAGATTTTTTTTTTCAGAATTCTAAAAATTCCAATCCAAACAGACCAGATTCTAGTAGATTTTAAGTTTTAACACACAAGCACTGAATATAATAAAACACATCAGATCTATTTAATCCAAATTCATAAAATCCCTTTGGACCAAACAGGACATTAGAACAAGGTAGCTTGCGGGATTAAAAAAATCTGAGATGGATTGATTACACAGGAAGCAAACCATGTCTAAGGTGTTAGGATCAGCTGTGTTCTACTACTGTCTGGGTGGATGCACACGTAGCCTTAGCTGCTGGAGCGGCAAGGCGAATAGGCAGGTAAGTGCATTGTTCCTGTCCAGATTATTGGATCTTTCTTTTATTATTAGACTAGCTTGATCGATGTGATACACGCCAACCTTGCTTTGTTGCTTCAACTCCTGTGGATGATGAATGTTCTCCACTTGGGCAGTGAAAGAGGTAACCCCGCACCACTTGCACTTCGTTTTATAGCATAACGCAGCTTCCGTTCTTGTCCAAGAAGGATGCATGTACTATTATATTATTATACATTGCAAAACAGTGTGCGTTTGGATTAGCAATTTCTCTATTTCCTGCAGCTGAGGTTGGCCAATCATGAGATGAGGTGATAAACCCCATAAACCTCTTATCCTGTTCCCTCACACCCTTTCTTGCAAGTTGTTGAGGATAAGCCTGTTTAGATGCCAAATTTTCCCCTAAATTCCACTATGAAAAAGAAGATTTCTCATCACATCAAAATGCCGGTACATGCATGGAGTACTAAATGTAGATGAAATCAAAAACTAATTGCACAGTTTTGTTATACTTTATGAGACGAACATTTTGAGCCTAATTAGTCAATATTTGAACAAAAATTCACAAATACAAACGAAATACTACAGTAGAGAAGATTCCACCATGCAGAATAATCATCGCCTCCCAATTCAGCCGAACTAAACACGGCCATAGCTAAACTGAACAGGCCTAGCAATCAACCCTCATGCCCTGTCAATGCCAATGCCACTGTCCTTTTGCGTTTCCCCAGTACTGGAGTATATAGGGCCGCGTTCACTTACTACAGCAACCCAAAATATTTCCTCTTCCACCCATCACATCAAATCTTTAAACGCATGCATGAAACATTAAATGTAGGTAAAAAAACAAACTAATTACATAGTTTGTCTGTAAAGTTCGAGACGAATCTTTTGAGTCTAATTAATCCATGATTGGACAAATTTTACCAAATAACAACGAAAAGTGCTACAGTAACTTTTCACCCCAACTCACCCCATCTAAACACACCCTAGGATGGGCGTGTGTGGGCGCCAATATCTTGCCACTGCTTGGGAGAAGCAAAGCCGGGTCCCTCCCTTCATATTTCCCATGGTTCTGTGACTTGTAAGCAAGCCGAGGCCAAACACATCTGACCCAGCAGCGCCAAGATCCGGGACCGGGAGAGAGAGGTTTGTATGTTCTTTGCCTGCTCCCCTTCCATTTTCTTTTAATCTCCATCGTCATGCATGCTTTGCTTGGCTGAGAAGTGATGGCGTCTCCCGCATCCCCAATTGCTGCTGTCTTGCTCCTTGTAGGCGTTCCATTTGGAAGTGTTCATCTTTCCATTTCAGGACGTACTCCGACATGGGGAGTTGAATCTTCCAAAGAGTTTTTATTTTTTTTTTCTCTTGCTGTCTGTCTCCCTTGGTTCTTGCGTTCGTCTTAGTATATTTTATCGCTTCTGCTTGCTGTGCCTCCCCTGAATCATTGCCTTACTACTTGTTTAGTTTCATCGAGGTCCCTTGCCATCTGTTTATTCTCCATACTGAATCATTGCAGTTACATACAGTAGTTTATTTGTTCATGCACCCATTCCATTCATATGCTTGAATTCAGTTTGGCTCTATGTGCCTTGCAATAATGACAAGATACTACCAGTAGTTATCAAAACCTCTTTTTCCTTCCCAACGAATCATTTTGCAATCACCATGGGGATCTTTTTAGTTGCGCGGCTCATCTTCTCACCTTCTTTTCTAGTGCTACTATTGATCCGACAGGAAAACTGCAGAGAACAACAACGTGTTCAGTGTTCTAATCCGTGCTGCTGTCTGTAGGTGTGCTGAAATCACTACAAAAATTTCAAGATTCCCTGGCTAGCCGGCCTGCAAATGGCGAGTGATCCGTCGTCGTTCTCGCCAATCGGAGTGGACGCCATGGGCGGCGGCTACTTCATGGGCGGCAGCAGCAGCAGCTATGGAGGCGGCGGCGGCGGCATTATGAGCGCCGAGGTGCCGCACTTCCACCCCGGCATGCTTCTTGACCACGGCGGCGGCTTCGGGTTCGGCCTCGGCGACGCGGCGGTATGCGGCGCCGGCGCCGCGATGGCGACGGACCTGGTGGGCGCGCACTACGCGGCGAACAACATCGTGCTGGCCTCCTTCGCCAGCCAGCTCTTCGCCAACACCACCGCGCCGCCGCAGCCGCAGGATGATCGTACCTGCGGGAGGACGCCGCCGGAGGAGGAGATGGACGACGAGGTGTACGGCGTTTCCGGCAGTGACAGCCGCGTCGTCGCGGCGAGCTTGCGCTGCCCCAGCCATCCGGGGGCCATGGCGGTCTGGTCGTCGCCATCCTCGTCCAAGAAGCCGTACGGTATCTGGACCAGCGCCGGCGGACCAGTAGCCGCGTCGGGCCATGACCCGTACCACCTCGCCGGGGCCGGGCTCCCCGACTTGGGAGGCGGCTTCCACTACCCGCTCGCCGCCTGCAGTGGCGCCAACGCGTCCGCGGCGGCGGCGAGCGAGCTGTCGCTGACGCTGTGCTCCAACTCCATCTCGTCCTCGGACAGCGCGCTGAACGCCACGGAGCAGTGCTCCTCGGGAGCGAGCCGCTCCGCGCTGACCGAGCTGCCGCCGCACCCGACGCGGGCCCGGTCCCGGATGGCGCCGCACTTCACCGTTGTGGTGGCGCGCTCCCGGTACGCGGCCGTGGTCCAGGAGGTGCTCAACGACGTCGTCGGCCACATGCTGGACGGCGTCGCCGACGTGGCCGACGACTCGTGCAGCGGCGTCGACGGCGGCTCGGTCGGCGCGCCGTCCGCGGTGAGCTCCAACCGGTTCATGGTGGCCTCGTCGGCCGACGCCGGCGCGCGCTGGGGCGAGGCTCAGAGGGTCCGGAGCAAGCTCCTCAAGACGCTTCAACTGGTTCGTGCACACTAATAATGAATTACCCTGACAAATTTTGGATCTTTATTGTGTTCGACGATGATCTGCAGATGGACCAGAAGTACAACCAATGCTTGGACGAGATCCAGAGCACGACGGCCAAGTTCAACACGCTGATGCACTCGCCGTCGGGCGGCAACGGCGGCAGCATCTGCGCGCCGTTCGCGCACCGCGCCGTGTCGGCGATGTACCGCGGCCTGAGGCGGCGGCTTGCCGGCGAGATCATGGCGGCCGCGAGCAGGGCCAGCTGCTGGGGCGAGTCGTCGTCGTCGGCGGTGACGGCGACCGCGGCCGGCGGCGACGTGGAGCGGAGCTGGGAGTCGGCCTTCATACAGAAGCACTGGTCGGCGCAGCAGCTGCGGCGCGCCGAGCAGCAGTGCTGGCGGCCCCAGCGCGGCCTGCCGGAGAAGTCCGTCGCCGTGCTCAAGGCCTGGATGTTCGAGAACTTCCTGCACCCGTAAGTCCTTCCGTCCACGATTCTTGCCGCGCGAATGCTAAAATGCGCTTGCCAAATCCGACATTGTTGACCAGGTGCTCTGCTCAGGTATCCCAAGGACCATGAGAAGGACGTGCTGGCTGCAAGAAGCGGCCTCACCAGGAACCAGGTAGAGATCGAAATCCCATCAGACTCATTTCAAATTCAATCTTTTTGGGGATGGATTCGAGTGATTTTTGCGTTTTGCAGGTGTCGAATTGGTTCATAAACGCACGAGTTCGTCTGTGGAAGCCGATGATCGAGGAGATGTACCAGGACCTGAAGAGGAGCTCGGGTGCAGGAGCAGGAGGGCAGGGGCCGGCGATGGAGCAGCAGCAGCACATGAGCAAGCGTCGAATAATCTGCGAGCTAGAAGATGGCGGCCAGTGAACCAGTTCCATAGCTGCAGCCTGCAGTTAGAATTATTCAGCTCCTGCCGTGTATCGATTTACCATTGGGCCTTGTAATTTCCTTGCGTTATGTTTATGTACATATCATTGCCAACGCCAGCATTTTCAAGTAAGATCAAACATCTGTGCATCCTGGTTGACTGGGAAGGAGCAGGGGAGGATACTGCTGAATCAGGTTTTGAATCGTGCGTATGGCGTATGTGGCAATGTGGCCAATTTCAGACAGCAGATTTCATGCTTTCTTTCTTGTCAGATCGCAGGTTGCAGTAGGCAATTTCAGCAAAAAAAAAATTGGAGCTTGATTCTTGCTAGGATCATGAGCAAATCCCAGGTTGAACTGTGTGATGAGTTCCACAAAGAGTTACAAGTGTGTTTGGTTTCCACAAGAGTAAATGCACCGATGATTCGTAAACATTTTTTTTTGAACAAAACAGGTGCTCTGCCTTTTCATAGTAGAAAGCATAGTCTGAATATTTCCGAGGCAATGAAAAGATCAAAGAAAGAAAACAACTAAAAAACTATTGATTATCCTCAAAAGCTAGGTGTTCCATCCGTACATCATTTGTAATGTCTTGCAAGAGTTCTTGTGTGGAGCGCGCCTTGTTGTCGAAGACTCGTCAGCATCTTGTTGTGCTATGATGACGTTGACGCTAACATGTTAGAGAGAACATGCAATGAACAAGTGCTATGACAACATGGATGGATGCAAACAAGTTAAACCGGAGACTAGAGTAAACATGGAAGAAGATAATGGTATAATGGTATGGTAAGGATGCAAAGTTAATCGGGCTAGCATTAATTAGTAAGGTGCAGTCCTTAGGTGAACCACTTACATTAGGGACATCGTTATTAGAAATTAAAAAAGATTCAGCTTACGTGACTGCTTACAGCCAAGTTGTTGCAAAAATGTCAGCTCAACTATTCTTGAGGACCGAGGTGACTATTGTCAAAGCTCAAAGATTTCGACGACAGGAAGTGGGAAGCCCAAAGACTTCGTCAATCCACAGGAAGCGGAGCAGTGAAAATGTGGGAAGCCCGAAAGACTTTTGACAACATGAAGTAGAGTGGTGAGTTAAAATACCAAGACCAAAAGTTTGGGACTACATATTATATCTAGACGCGTATGAAAAGTTATATATGTAGAAAGTGTAAAACGACTTATAATTTAGAATGGAGAGAGTATAATTATTAAATTAGATAAATAAAATTCATAAAGTGCAAAGAAAAACGTAAAAAAAAGTTAAGTGCACGATTCTCTCTCTCTTGAGTATTCTCTCTTTGCTCCTTGTGGACATATACCGCTTATTTTTGTTCTAAGTTAAATTTATCTAGATTTTAACAAAGTTGTTAAGAAAAAATATATTAGCATCTACGAGTTAAAATAAATGCACTGTCAAGATATCTTTTATGATGAATTTATAAAAACAATTTGATGTTATATATGCTAGCGTATTTTTATAACTTAGTTAGAATTAAAGAAGTTTAATTTAGGACAAAAGTGGCATGCAATTTATAGGGAGGGAGTATTTTTCTTGTAGATAGGCTTTACGATTCCACCGAATGTTTCCACAGATTTGGGTTGCCCAAAGTACAAAACTATGCTGTTCTAGATTGGACTAATGCATGACTGCGTTAGAACAGTCAACAGGAGTGCTACTTCTTCAGTCCTAGCTTAGCACTTAGCTAGTGCCCCGTTTCTTGACCCAGGATGACGCCCCAAAATTCGGCACATGAGATGTCGGTCCTGATTCATTGTGTCTTCACACAAGTTGAAGTTGTCGTCGTCTGTGTGACATGACACTTCATGAAAACAAAAAATATTAAAAATCATGCAAAAACAAAAACAGGGATATATAACTACACCACCATCGAGAACGTGTGCAAACGTTCCATGCCGCTGGATCATCGGATGTTACTCAGGGACGTGCTTGGCGCCGGACGTTCGACGGATATGATTCTGTCATGGCCATTTCCCGCGCGTCTGCACAGTATGTCCTCCGTCCGCTAATTCGGTCTACTTGTATGAGTATCGCGCCGTCATCGTGTCCGTATGATTCATTTGCAATCCGCTCCATCCATCTGAATTCGACCCATCCCTATCCGCGCACCCCGCGCCTGTCCATTCACCTTGCCTCGCAGGCGCACCCCGTCCTGTCGTGCCCCCGACTGCCGGCCCCAGCGTGCCTTTTGCCACGTCCGCCAGCCACCGGCTTGTCGCGCCCCATTCCTCAACACCCGTGCAGCGCCACCGTCACTCCCTCGCGCGCCTTGACTCTCCGAACAGAATGTAACACATGCAACATGAAACACTTGAATGCAATATATGAAACTTTTACAACATACACTTACAACATCCAGATAGAACACTTGCAACTTGCAACATGAAAACACTTGCTGCAATGGAAGACTGGAACAGATGAAACATTTGAAACATAATGTTGAAACATATGTGTGAAACATATGCAACATCAAGATCAAAACGATTGCAATGTACGTCTGTAACAGATGAAATATTTTGAACAAACTCTTGAAATATATCTCTAAAACACTTACAACATATGTAACATTCCCGATCTACTTTTGCAACATCCATATAAAACAATTGTAACATACTTCTAAAACATTTGAAAGACTTGAAATATATATTTGCAATATAGGGGAGGAGGAGCGTCTGTGCCAGTCAACTCCGACAGTCGAGGTGGGAGCCGGCGGCGAGTGGCGACGCACGAGCACCGCTAACATCCAACACCAGTGGTGCGTGTGAGCACCACCACCACTAGTGATGAAAGCGGACGGAAACGAACGGAAAATCGCTCTACCGTTTTCATTTCCATATTTTTAAACGGAAACGGGAGCGGGAGCCGGACAGCCGGGAATGAAAACGGTAGCGGGATAAACGGTAATACGAAAACGGGTAAATACGGTCAGAAAATAGACGGAAACGAACGGTAAGCGGGAATTTACACCGGGATTACGTGCCGCATGAACTCTCACACATATATTAAAGTTAATAAACAATTCCTTTGAGTGAATAAATAAATAAGTTAAGACACCTCAGAAATCACGGACTAATCTGCTCATCAGCTTTGCTTATTGTTCATACATGTGCTGCTGATACTAGGCGCGTCAGCGCCTGTACTGCTACCTGTGTGATGTACGCCTATACGGAGTGCTGCATGCCACATGGGCCACGGCCACACACCAGCAATTAATACGTTTTTTTTAAACACAATAACACAGCATGGAAAAGAACGCACTAGCAGTAGCAGGCTTCCTAAGGGTGCAGGATACGGAAGTTAGATGAATATAGGTGGGCCGAACCAGGCGTCATGTTTACGAAGTAGGCCAGCAGGTTATCCCGGATAAGCTGTAAACGGGATGAAAACGGGATTATCCCGGTCAAAAACGGTATTCCGTAAATATGGACGGAAAACCCTCGTCCCGTTTTCGGTCCCGGTCCCGGTGCATCCCGTCCCGTTTCCAGTCCCGTTTCCGTATTTTCCCGGAAAAACGAAAACGGTCGGGATAAAACGGTAAACGGTTGCGGACGGAACAGGATCCATCCCGTCCGTTGTCAACCTTGACCACCACCAGCGTTAGGTTTAGGTCGGCCGGCCGGGTGGCACGCGCGACGGGAGGGAGCAGGTGGCACGCGCGACGGGAGGAGACACGGGATGACCAGAGCACGGGATTCGAATACCGGTCCAGATCATCAGTGTCAGATGGTGTAGCCGTGTGGGGCCTTGTTTAGATTGAGGCAAGAAGTTGAAATTTTTTCACTCTCTCCATCACATCAATCTTTGCACGCATACCTGAAGCATTAAATATAGATAAAAAAATAACTAATTACATAGTTTAGTTATAAAATCACAAGACGAATCTTTTGAGCCTAGTTAGTCCATAATTAAATACTAATTATCAAATACAAACAAAAAAAATGCTATAGTTAAAAAAAATAATAACTTTCCACGATCTAAACGAGGTTAGGAATGCTGTGAGAGCATTGGGGAGGGAGCGGGCGCCACCGGCACCGCCGCGCGACGGGAGGGGACACGAGATGACCGGAGCACGGGACTCGAATACCGGTCCAGACGATCATCAGTGTCAGACGGTGTAGCCTTGTAGGAATGCTGTGAGAGCATTGCATTGCGTTCTGATGAGCTGACGGTTCATGGGCTCATGGCAGAGGCTGCAGGGCATGGCAGGGTCCAAACCTGAAGTAGTACTTCGTAGTAGGCGCCGGACCTGATTGTGCGCGTCAGTTATTTCGAGATGGACGCATCATCAGCATCATCGCACACATACGTATTGTCTTGGCTGCTTGCGAGGTACCCAATGGAGTGGAATGGAAATTGGAATGTCGTCCTCTCACGTTCTCTGTTTAGATGCTTCGAAGTTCTAAAAATTTTATAAGATTTTCCGTCACATCGAATCTTTAGACACATGAATGGAGCATTAAATATAGATAAAAAAATAACTAATTACACAGTTTGGTTGTAAATCACAAGACGAATCTTTTGAACCAAATTAGCTTATGATTGGACACTAATTGTCAAATAAAAATGAAAAAATTACTGTACTTCCAAAATTTTTACACCACCATCTAAACACAGCCTTAGCTTCTGGTGCTCCATTAAGTTTTGCAAAACCTGTCTTATATAATAACATCCCAAGAAAACCTTACCTTACATGATAATGAAGTGCTATAAGAGATGCCATTGCAATATACTACTAGCATTGAGAATCGAGAGCACCTCATGGCTCACATTTGGTTTACTACAGTACATGCTCAATGGCAATTCCTTGCCTTGGCTGCCAGTGTGTTGAGTAGTACTAGTACAGGTATTGATGAGTAGCGGTATCTCCGTTCTCCCTGGTAGCGGTATGGTATGGTATTGGTATGGTATAAAACGACTGCAAATCAGTCAGGGATGTTGACTACACGCTGCGCCAACATCACACTCGAATATGCATGCAGCTGAGCAGCAGGGCTGGTTAGGCCTCGTCCTTTTTGAGCTGGGACAAACAGGCCACAGTGTCATCTGAATCATTTCAGACGGCACAATCACATGCCAGGCCTGGTTACTGATGCTGCTGTTAGACAGCTAGCGGCTGAGAGCCTGAGACAGGTTACTGATGCTACTGTTAGCTAGCTAGCGGCTGAGAGCCTGAGTCAGAGCATCGCTCGTCATGTAGCTGTTGCAAGCATTATAGGCCTTGTTTAGGCTGCGTTTAGTTGGCGAAATTTTTAGCGAAATGTAACTATAGCAGTTTCGTTGTTATTTGACAATTAGTGTTCAATCATGGTCTAATTAGGCTTAAAAGATTTGTCTCATCCATTTCGTCTAAACTGTGTAATTAGTTTTATTTTTTATCTATATTTAATGCTTCATGCATACGTCCAAAGATTCGATGTGACGGGGAATCTGAAAAATTTGGCAAAATTTTTGCCATCTAAACGGTACCTTAGATTGGTGAATTGGGGAGAAAAACACTGTATTAGAATTCCTGTAGCATTTCGTTTGTATTTGGTAAAAATTATCCAAATTTTGACTAACTAGGCTTAAAATGTTCGTCTCGCAAAGTACAACAAAACTATGCAATTAGTTTTTGATTTCATCAACATTTAGTATTCCATGCATTTGTCGATATTTTGATGTGACGGGGAATCTTCTTTTTGCATAGTGGAATTAGGAGAGAGAATTGGGGAACTGAACAAGGCCATAGAAGTAAGTACTAGGAGTACGTTATATTACTTGTCAGTGACACAGACGCAGGGACTTGTCCCGTGTACTATGTAGTGTTGCGCTGTTGCTCAACACAACACTTGACTATCCCTTCGACTCGTCACGTCAGGTCGTCGGGGCGGTCACGGGAAAGCCGTTGCGCCGCCTGCCCCTTCTGCGGGCCTATCTATACCCAACTGGCCCAAAGCCCATGCTTGTGGAACAGCCCACCTCCAATCTCTCGACACTGACATGCAGATATGCATATGCTTTTTTGTTCAGGTACTAGCGGTTGATCAGAAACTGTGAATCTGCATTAAACCGTACACGTTGGAGGAGAACTTCTGTACGAAACCCGAAATTAACCTACAAAGTTCCGATGGAGTACTGAGGTATGATTATGATTTTAGGCCACATGTTGCTGAAGTAATTGTTGGTCAATGTTTTATCATACTGAAATAAACTATATGTGTGTTTTTCCCAAAATAGTTGAAACAATTTAACTATGGATCTGAATAAATGTTAGCTGACACTTTGTTACAAATCTGGATAAACATTTGTTCAGATTTATAGCTAAATTAACTAGTTTAAAATAAAGAAAGTATGTTTTATAATTTGAAATGGAGGAAGCAGCGCGTTACAGGAGCGAGGTAGAGATGTGCAGGTGGCGAATTGGAAAGGCAGGCAATGGCGATTAATCAACAATGGGTGAGACACAAGTGAGCTGCAACAATTAAAGCTGCCCAAGGTAATAATCGTTTCATTGATTTACAGGAGCGGCTAGCGCTCGAACGTCCGGACGCGGCGTCCAATCGGACGTGGCTCCCGTGCCCTCGGTCGACGCACACCCACCCGCGGCCAACGCATGCTCCATGCCCGATGCACGTCCCGTGCTCATCCCCGCTCTGAAGGCAGCCACCGTCTGGACCGACCTTCCCGCGTCTGCGCCCGACGCACGGAGAATGGAGGCCCGCGTCCCATCCCACCCGATGCGCCATGCCCGCGTCCATCCCGAGCGATCTATCGTGGCATCCCATCCCCTACCGCTCTTGTGTCCGGGGCCTCCATATTTGCCACACCAGGGAACGCAGTAGCTGGACCACTGAGGGCTTAGGCTTTCTCCGCACCTATATCTAGATCTACTTTGCAACATTTAGATGAAAAAATTGCAACATACGTCTGAAACAGATGAAACATTCGAAACGTACACTTGCAACATAGCCATTTGCACCATATGCAACATCCAGATGAAACAGTTTTGCAACATACATCTGAAAACAGATGAAACACTTGAAACATGCTCTTGAACACACGCGTGTATAGCCATAACAACATATGCAACATCCAGATCTACTTTTACAACATCTAGATGAAACACTTGCAACATAAGTCTGAAAACATCGCAAAGTTCACAATTACGCCTCTCCTACCAGCACTATGGGCACGTCTGTCGGGCGACTCTGCTCTAGCGCCGCCGTTGCCGCCGCCGCCGTTGCCGCCGCCGCCGTCCACCACCGCTGGTCCCCCTCCCTTCCCCTCCGGCATCTCGTCGGGGGCTGAAGGGAGTGGGGATCCATTGTTTTTAATAAGTTTTTCTTAGTAGATTGAGTTATTAGGGTTAGTATCTCTCCATGCCAAATTTCTTGGTATTGAAGTTTTATCTCCTCTCCGGTGTCGGTGAAGGAGAAGGATGGAATCGTCTTCTCCATGGCGGCTCCGTTGAAGATGAGGGCAACGACTTTGGCGTTAGCATCTTCTTCGACATGACGACATGGAGATTTTTGTTTCCGGACGGCGGCATCAAGGCGGAGATGATGTCGCCACCATGGAATAATTTTCTCGGGTCTCTTCTCCATTTTATTGTGGTTAGATCTAGCCACGATGAAGGACCAGGGAGAATAATTTTCAGATTAGTCTTCCTCACTCTTTGGTGGTAGAAAGAAGAAGAAGGAAGACACCAGAAAGAAGTTCCTCAGTTCTGCCTATAGGAATGTCGGTCGTCGTTCATTAGGCATTTATTCTCAGGCCATTTGCCGAGTGTTTGCCTGTGTAGTCATCCATACTGCAAAGCATCTAACAGGTTAAGTTTTGAGTTGTGCTATTCACAGCGTGGGTACTATTTTATAATCCAGAGTGTTTGTAACGTGTCGATGTACCCAGCTATCATATAATATAATTCTTCTTTCTTCGCAAAAAAAGTCTGAGAACATCTGAAATATACGCTTGAAACATGATGTATAGTCATAGCGACATATACAACATCCAGATGAAACACTTGAAACATACGTCTGAAACAACTGAAACACTTGAAATATAGGCTTGCTACATGCCCAAAAATACCTGAAACACAGCGTCGCCGGCAGTCATGACCTACCCGGTAGGAAACTGCGGTAGTGTAGGCCTCCCTTCCCGTCGACGGCGTGAGGTGGATAGGGGTGCAGGCATAGGCCTCCCCCGTCTCCTCTTCCGCAATAGGCGAGGTGGATGAGGGCGTGGGATGCATGGACCTAGCGGGGCGGGCGAGGCGCGTGGAGCAGCAGCGTGGGCGAGGCGAGCGGAGCAAGCGCGGACAACGTGGGCGAGGCGTGCGGAGCAGCAGCGTGGGTGATCTGTTTGGATGGGATGGATGCCCGTGGCGTATCATTTTCGTTGATTTGTGTGTATCATGATCGAGCCAGGTCATTGCCTTTTCTTTCTACACAAACATTCATGGATTCGTCTGATGTACTCCTTTCATCCTTAAATAAATCAATTTTTAGTTTTTAAGTTATATTTTCATATTTAATTAAATTTATAGTAAAACAAATATCTGAATTAACTTATATATTTATTTTTAATATAAATTTAGTTGAATATAAAAAGGCTTAAGAATTAAGATAAGTTTATAGCAGTTGTGCCAAAGCCATCCAATTTATAAGCAGTTATGATGACCGACATCCATCCTGAGGACTAACAACAGCTACCTACTTGAACTTGAACCCATATAAATCGGATAGTTTGTCAAGTACAAGACAACCAATGTTTACTTATCTTCGTACTACACTTAGGTGCGACATTGTTGAAAGTCCCTAGTTTGGTTTTGTCTAATTTATGAAACCTTAGTACTAATCACGAGTGCTTGAGTGTAATAGCAAAAGGTGATTGGTACATTCCAAGGTAGATAGCTAAGGGACATGGTGATCTTGATGGCCACACTTAGAGATGATGAAGATGAAGTGAACATGCAACCCTATGGAGCTCAAGGTAAATGTATCAATAGGGTTTTGCATTTTGGTGATCAAGACACCTAGAGGGTGTGATCACATTTAGGATCGGTAGCCGTACTATAAAGAGGAGAATTTCTAGGGCTTTTGATCACTTAAGTGCCACTAGATGAGGATTCATTTGCATATGCATTTAGATCTAGTGGAGAGCTAACCTAATTCCTTTAAAATGATTGCGAAAAATGTTAACACACATGCACATGGTGATGTACATTTGGTGATGTTAGCACATTTGTGAAGGATGTGGAGTTTAAGCGGTAGAGATTCGGCGCTTTCCGAGAAGTGAAAACGCTATTTTCTGAGCGACTGGACACGGTGGTCGAGCCGACCGGACTCTAGGGTCGTGTCCGGTCAGTTCATCCCGTGTGTAGAGGCAGGGCGCGCACCGGCGCGTCCGGTAGGTCACGGGACCGGCGTGTTCGGTCGGTGTGATGTCAGCACCCAGTGGAGCAGCGAAGCGCGCGAGGATGATCAGACGCTGTGGTGTGTCCGGTCAGTTGTGTTCGGACGCGTCCGGTCGACAAAAACCCTCTTTGGTAGTTCTTTGTACTCGATCGGATGCCACGTTGTGGTGCATCTGGTGTGTCAAGCTGGCGTGTCCAGTCAGGGGGCTCAGCAGCGCGAGCGCGTGTTTACCGGACGCCGGGTGCGCGTCCGATCAGTTCTGATTGGCGCGTCCGGTCATTTGTCTACACGTGTGACTTCATTTCTTGACTGTTGGCGATTGTGCGGCTCTGGTTTAAATGCGTACACATGGCAGCGATCCAACAGAGCAGTGCGGCGTGACCGGACGCTGTGGCCGCGTCAGGTCGTTTTGACCAGTGCGTCCAGTCAGCCCGACAGCAACAGGGTCAAGTGCCTAACGGCTATTTTGTGTTGGGGACGCCTATATATACTTGTTGGCCGGCCTTGGGTGAGGTCTCTTAGACATTTTGACATCCTAACATCCTCTTGAGCTGAGCATATACTCCCTCCCACTTATCTTCCTTGATTGAGAAATCAAAGTGAGATTGAGTGATTTCAAGTGCATTTGCTTGTGAGTTTACATCTATTTGGCACTTGGGTGATCCTTGGCTGCGAGATTCTTGTGTTCTCTTGGTGGTTGCCACCACCTAGACAGCTTGGAGGCAGCGAAGGAGTTGTGACAAGAGTGGTGCTTGTTCTTGGCCACCTCCCGGTGATTTGTGAGGGGTGTTGTGCCTTCCCCAGTGGAGCGCCAAAGGCAACTCTTGTAAATTTCTCGTTTCATTGAGTTACCTCAGTTGCGGTAGGTTCTTGCGGTGCTCTTGGGGAGCTTGGCTTTGGATTGCCAATTAGCCACCGAACCACGAAGTGGTGGTCGACACAACGGGGACGTAGCATGCCGGCAAGCACGTGAACCTCGGGAGAAAAATCATGTGTCTCCACTATGATTGATTCCTTGGATTTCTCCCGGTGATTGGTCTTCATATTATTGTGATTGGTTCATTCCTCGACGCGGCGGTATAAAGATCATATACCTCTCTTTTACATTCTGCAAACTAGTTGTAACAAGCTCTTTAGTGCAATTAGTTTTGAGAGCTTGTATTATCTTTGCTAATGTAGCTTGTCACCTAGTTGAGCTCTTTAATGTAGCTACCTTGTGAGAGCTCGTAGTGACTTAGCCATTGATTGTTATAGTGATCATAGTTACTAGAATTGTTGGATAGATGGCTTGCAACCCTTATAAAGCTAGAGCAAAACTGCATTTCACCATTTGTTATACTAACTTTTTGCTCTAGTAAGTTTGTAGAATTTTTAATAGACTATTCACCCCCCTCTAGCCATATTAGGACCTTTCAATTGTAGAATACGGAGTAGTAAATTGTAGAAATATAAAACCAATCCATACTTAACATTTAGAGTAGTATACATATTGCCACCTATATATGTGTACACACACATACTAGGATTAACTAGAACACACTCCCCTAAGTATTTTTAAAAACTATTTTTATTTCTAAAGCTATTGCTAAAATAGAATCGAGCTATAGTGAAGAGTTTGAAATCTGGTTTTTGAAACTAAGCTAGTAGGCACAACCACATATAAGCCCAAGTTAGGCTCTGATATCAGCAAATAATTTACTTAGTATTAAAATAATATATTGTATGCTGATGATACTAATTTGATATCATAATCTTCATGTTTCTATGAATTTGGTCAAACTTAAAAGTTTAATTTAAAACAACTTTAAAAATTGATTTATTCATAAATGGAAGGAGTATATTAGGGCCTGTTTGGTTTGGGGTGTTAAAGTTTAACAAATACTGTAGCACTTTCGTCTTATTTGACAAAAAGTTTCCAATTTTAGACTAATTAGGCTTAATAGATTCGTCTCGTAAATTACTCCTAATCTGTGCCGACATACATGCAATTAGTCTACATTTAGTACTACATGCATTTGCCGCAACATTGATGTGACGAGAGTTAAACTTTAACATGTGCAAACCAAACAGAGCCTTACAAGCCACACCGGTGTTCGCCTTTGGTACTGTTCTGGCGAGTATATTACTGATGTGGAGGACTAGGCCCCGTTCGGCTGGAATTATAAGCCGGCTGAAAAACACCGTTGGCTGATTTTTTG
Source organism: Saccharum spontaneum (assembly GCA_022457205.1). Lineage (NCBI taxonomy): Eukaryota > Viridiplantae > Streptophyta > Magnoliopsida > Poales > Poaceae > Saccharum > Saccharum spontaneum. Next base: position 18,132,287 of record CM039594.1, read on the forward strand.
TAAGAGAAAAATACTGTTTCGACTAAAAAAACAAGCTGAATAAGACGGATTATAAGCCAAATGAACAGAACCTAGGACAGTAGGACTAGTACTATAGTATCTATTGTTGCTTTTTTGGCAACGGGCCAACGGTCTTGGTTAAGCATACGATACGATAAACCTAGACCAAATCATGTATGTTAGTCCACCAATTTATGCTCCCACAGACAAAATTTTTACAAGATATAAACATTAGATACGAAAGTTTAATCACTACTACATAATCATAAATCACTGCCGGTTACCAACCCTATATTATTGTTGTCGGTTTTATCAACTTGTTGCAACGGGCAAGGGACAGTGCTACTTTCACACGTCACAGGCGGGTGAGCAACCAACAGTATCCTCCTTTCTGGTTTCCACAGCACAAAAAGGAAGGAAAGAAAAAAGCTTTCAGCCCCTGTATTCTCTCCATCCGCGCTCGTCGCTTCAGTTCGTGTGTTCCGTCGCTTCAGTTCGTGTGTTCCGTGTGGCTCCCGGTTGCAATGTGGGCTACTCTGTTGCTGGGCCTTTAGCTTTGGTGGGCTTTAGAGCTAGATTGATTTTTCTTTTCTGGATATACAACGTACTCACAGTTAGATGTACTTTAAACAAATCAGACTAGCTGGTTTTGTTGGGCTAAGCAACGTTTTTCAATTTAATTCTTTTTTCTAATTTACATCCCGTGACCACGAACCTCATTCCTCACTCATTGTCCTCAAGAATGTATCGTCCTTCAAGCCACTGTTCCAAAGAGGTATACACCCGACGTATCAAGAACATGAAAAGTGTCAATCCATGTGTTGTGCACCCGTTCCTTGCAGTGGCGGAGGACGAAAAAAATTTAAGGTAGGGCGAAGTCGATAACATAAGTAGTAAAGTAATCTCTCTCAAAATGGTTCACTAGATGTGGTGATAGTCAAGCACAAAATATAAGTAAAAATATTTACGATAAATAGAATTATAGAAAATACAAGCAAAGTCCCGAATTAGTAATAATGTGATCCGGATTGAATTGAGTTATAATACCTTCTCCATTAGTTTCAATCTCCTCTTCAACTTGTAATCCTGCCATATCATTTTCCATCACTTGTTCAAACTCATCTGAAAAAATCAAAATGAAAAAAAATCAATAAAATCAAATTAATTGATAACTAAAAGATTGAACAAATAACTAAAAAAGTGTCAGATTTTAGAGTTGGACGACTTACCGTGATGATCCTCTTGAACTGCATTAGCACTTAGCAGTTCGTCTTGTCGTGATCGCCACTCGCCGGCTCGCTGTCACCGCCCAAACCGGATCAGCGAAATCCGGTGATCGCCGGGCGCCGGCTCGCAGCCGCAAAGTCATGAACTTGCCCTCGGCCCGCGATAGGATAGGAATTTGGAGCGGTGGAATGCGATTATGCGAAACGTCAGGCGGCCGGCCGGAGGCCGCGTCGTGTGCGCTGGAAAACGAAATGGCAAAAGTTGCAGTCCAGTTCACGGACATGATGGACCATTATTTGTTGTGCAGCCCACAGGTCAAAAGCGGACAAGTCCTGAAGCCCACAAAGCAAGGCAAGGCCCAAAAGCTAGTAACGGTTCAGACTTCTCCTATCTTCTTCCTGCGAACATACAGTTCAGGCTCCAGACCTTACAGTCTTCGACCTCGCAACCATGGCTACCGGAGGAACTCAGGGTGGGTATCCGCGATGGAGCCGAGGTAGGGCGAGCGCCCTACCTTGCCCTACCGAGCCCTCCGCCCCTGGTTCTTTGTCTCCTTCGTACCAGAAACTTTGTGACATTGTGTTGTGACATAGTTTGAATCAATTAGACACAATAGTCAAATCAAGTTCGAACCTATCAGACAACCGGTCATGATTCACTTTGAACCAGACCAAGCACCAATCAATTCAAACAAGACCTAGTCCAAACAATAAGAACCCAGTTCTAAACACTAAGGTCCCAACTGGAACCAAACCCAACACCTACAAGTTCTAAGAGCAACTCCTAGAGCGTTTTTATAACCTCCCTAATTGATAGGAATAGTGGTTTTATTGGGTAAACCTGCACTAGCTTCTTTAATCATATATATAATCAGATATCCAAATATTACTATCTTCTATTTCAGATTTCTCGCTAGCCAAAGATAGAAAGTGGGGTTGACACTCGAGAGTGCGCACAAAATATAGAAAATATGTTGTAGAGTGGAAAGATTTAGAAAAAGATTTTTATTCAAATGACTCTTTAAATAATGATTTAGAGAGTGAGTTTAAGAAAGACTCTTGGAGATGATCTAACCAGACTAGTTAGAACCAATGAGAATCCAGCTGGCACCACACTAGCAACAACTCGTTTCAGCCATATGCACTTTCAACTAGTCAGTAATGGTTGAGCTTCGCTGAACAAATAGGGGTTGGGGGGGAGCTAATCTGTGTAATGAGCCCTAAACAAAGATGAATAGTGCTAAAATTATTGTTTACTTAATGGAGATTAAGGTGAGCAAGGAGGGGCCATGGCCCACTTTGGCCTCAACTAAGCTCCGCCCTACCAGTCAGAATCTAGTTGGAAAATGTACCCAGTAGCAACAAATTTCACTCCAAACTAGTTTGAACCAATCAAACACCAAATGGGATCAAACATGCCTAATAGAACCTATCGCAACCAAGTTATAACCAAACAAAATAGCAAACCAATGCCAACATACCCAGTTAGAACCAATCAAATCTAGTTGGTGAAGCAAACAAATTTTAAGAGCATTCTCATTTGATTGAGAATAACTGAATAAGTGTTTCCTTCTACAACCAGGAATAAATAAAGGGTGATTTAAGGCAAAAGTCAAGCTTTGGAAGATCCCTTTTCTAATCCCACTTCTCTATTTTTAATTGAGAAAATAACCCCTCAAGTTCTCAAAGAAAGGGAAAGAACCAAAGATCCCGAGAGAGTTATCGTCCCCTTGCTCGTGTCGTGCGGTCCCTCGAGCCAGTAGGGCCGCTGTTGTAACGTTGCATCTTGCACCGCCCCACATCAAGAAGGTCGCCGCCGCCGCCCCACGCCATCTGTTGCTCTAGCACTCCCACCGCGCCATTGTCAAGATGGGGATTGAGAAATGAGAGAAGAGAGAGAGAGAGAGAGAAATGAGGAAGTGAGATTTTTAAAACTGACACATGAAGCCAAGTATAAAGGGGATGAGGTTTTCTCGATTCATGAAGCACGTATCCCATGTACACTATAATTTTGTTTTTTTAGTGTTCTATATACTAGAAAAAAGGATCAGGTGGATATACTCTAACTAAACCCAGTTGGAACCGGACAGACCTCTGTTACAACTTGAGTAGCATCATCAACAAAAGGGAAATGACTCTAGATCATAAAGCTTGGCTTCTTTTCAACCAAATTCAGACCGAGTATGACTAGTTTCAATACGTTAAAGAATAGTTTGAACAGCATGCAACAAAAACCTTAACAAGGCAAGAAACTCAAAAGACTAAGCTTGTTACAGATTTAGATTTCCTAGATGTCCGTAGGCATCATAACACTTGGCTTAAAGCCCTTCATCCAATCCATGGTCTCCTCCTTAACCTTCGCTATCCGCTTCCGGTCCACCTCCTTTACAAGAACGCTCCACTTCTGCAGCAAGGATAGTGCAAGATACATCACATGGCTTTTGGAAACTTTTTCTGAATGTCCATCTTGTTCCTAGAGGTCTAAGCGTCCATGCAAAACCTGCAAAAACAAATATGATCAACCTAATTGGTAAGGGCCGCTTGCTCTGCAGCCAAGATTTGAAGAAGTCCTGCCCCATAAGAAATTTAAAAAAATCCTTAAATACTCGATTTGAAATTGAAAAAAAAACAAACTCACGACTGGCTCAAACATGCATTGCATGTAAAAAATGCACAAGATGGACACATCTTGAAACGGTCAGTAAGAGGGCATACACGAGCCACGAGATAACAGAATGATAGTTGAACGGCATGTTTGCATATGTTGCGCCCAGAATAGATAGATGTCTCTCTATATATGTTGTGCTTCATCTAACGGATGCACCTTCAATACCATGAAATTATTAACAGGTGATGTTAGCATTGTTTCGTGTTGAAATAACGCAGGAGACATTTTCTCTAAAAATATAACTATGTATAATATAATGTGATATAGTAGCAAGTCTCCGTACCATACAGCGTCATGAAAAATACATACAAATAATCAAGGGAAAAAGCTCCTGCTGGCTTGGATAAGTTCAGCAAACTTAAAACTGCAGGAAACCATGAAAACATTAAATAAGTATGCAACATTTGCCTCCTTGTCCTGTTCGCTTGTCTTATAAGTCGTACTTTTTCAGCTAACGAATAATATTTTTCTCTTATAACAAATTAGCGAACAATACTTTCAGCTATGACTTTTCAGCCAAGCGAACAGGGTTTGCGTTTTGCTTTAGGCAAGGATAATAACTCGTCACCTGATGACCTTAATTCATATAACGCAAGTTGCATGTTTCTAGATGCATCGTATTGTTGTTTAATTAACCCTATTATCAAGAAATTGATACATCTACTTTGTATAAATATATGTGTACTCTTTTCATGCGTACTGTATAAGCAGTTATCGTCGTGGCAGTTGACCATCTAGTGGGTCCCGTGTTGCGTGGGGAAAATGCCATTTTAAATTTTTCTTCAGGGTCTTTCTTTTGCATCGTCCATGCTGGGGCACTGCCGCAGCTTGCAGTTGCGTTGATTCGCTTACCAAGCAATGCTGGCCACAGCTTTTTTTTTTTTTTTTTTTTTTTTGCAACTTGGCCCTTATTTTGGGATGTACACACACATGATTTGTTAGGTCATAGTTTCCATCTGAAAGGCACTGGAAACAATAAATAATCTTCGAATTGATATTATTTAAACAACTTTTTATTTATTAATTAAAAGCTTATGACTTGTTGAAGGGAGGCCCTGCAAAGCTAGATTTGGATTCGCAGGTACTTCTATTTTATTGTTTTGAGGTCTTCTCTTTGTTGTGTGTCCACATATATGAGGATAGTCAACACATTTGGAAAATCAGTAGGTGACCACACCGGTTTTCTCGTGAAGGGCACGCAAATATAAGTAGTTGCATTATTTCGCGAATTACGAAAGCAATGAAATCATGCAATGGAAACTCTCAACAGCTGATGATGTTTTTCTTATGAGAAGATCTAAATAACGATTAAGTTATGCTAGGACGGATACCCTTTATGTATGATACGTCTAGAACAATTTTGTCCAATATTAACATATGTAGGCGCTTCCACTCAGTTGAAAGTTAAGTATATGTTGCTTTAGAATTCATGTCAGCTGAGCCTTAACTTTGGTTAACAATATATAAAGAACTGCATAATTTGGTAAAATAGGATAGATGTTACTGGTTTCACCATGAAAAGTAGTTTCAAAAATATTTAACTACCTTTTGTTTATAGTCAAAGTACCCACCTGGCTCACCACATTGATATTTGGACATGTTTGGTAGAGCTCTTGATGTTGTTTCTGGTTCACTGTGAAAAGTGATTCTTTGAGAGAAGTGATTATCTTGGATTATCTAAGATAAACTATAGGTGCAAGGTTATTTTGTGCGATAATAAGTGAATCAAGAGAAAATATTTTTTTTCTAGATCCCTTGCATTGTGAATCATGTAAGCACCGGTGATGAATCAAATATTTGGCACATGTGGCTCTGTCGTATTAATTTTGGTTGTATGCCACAATTAGCTAGTATGAGTATAATCCCCAAAATTTAATTTGGTCAAAGGTTCTAAATGATATGTGTGTGTGCGATCCTCTCACAAGGCCGCGGAGGCAAGGGACCTGGCATTGTTAAAACTTGTTCGTTCCATGTATATTGAAGAAAGGTGGTAAAATATATTTCATGATACTTATAGATAATTGTACTAGATTTTGTTAGTGTACTTATTAAACTCAAACGATGAAGCATTGCATAAAGATCAACTAGAGTCATAGAAAATCAACATGAGAGAAAAATCAAATGGTTACTGTCTAATTGAAGTGGGGAGTTTTTTTCAAAAGAGTTTTCTGAGATTTGCGAGAAATATGTGATTATTAGTTACCGTATTTATCGCTTCCTCTTATGTTTTGGTTGTGTGACCTTTACATTCCTAGATTAGCTATAGATCAGGCTGCAAAACTTTTTGTGGGTTAAGGGTAAGTTAGAGCACACTAGAACCTTAAGTGCACACCATGCTAAAATAATTTATGGTTTTTCTATTGGTGGTTTAATTTGATCCCTAGAATTATGGTTTGAAATTAGAGGCACCCAATTCAACCTCCCTCTTGGGATCTCATGGGACCTTACACTCTTCATATCTCATTTATCGACCTTCTGATGTATGACCCTGCTCAGTACAAGGTCCATACATCCGCCTGTTGGTACATTCATCTACTCCCTCCAGCATCTCAAATTTTAGGTCACTTAAACTTTGTTTTAAGCAAACTTTTCTAGTTTTGAACAAATTTATAAAAAAATATATTGACGTCTAGCACAATCAACACCTAGCACACCATTGTGTTCTCTGTTGCAGCTGCTTCTAGTTTTCCCCGCCATAGCTGCACGCATATGTGTTGGGAGAGCAGGCTTCCGTAACCGTTGCCCATCTGCAGCACTTCCTTAGGTGTTATGGACGACTAGGTTTTGCAGAGCGCACCATTGCATGACTACTCGCTCCATATCAACGTCTGCTGTTCACAGCACACTTCTGTTCTTGGTGATTCAGTACACAGTGAAGGAGAATGACTACTTCTGGGTGATGTTCCAGATACATGGCGTCCTCTCTGGACTGCATCAACTATTGATTGGCTACATCAAACAACCTATTATATTGACTAATAGGAACGGCACCACCGATGTTTCGACACTGGTCCCACTTTGAGGTATACCTCTATAACTTCTATTGTTGTATCTTTTGTTCAGATGATCAGGGCAGCAATCACATGCAGACCCATGACTTATACTTTTATTTCTGGATTCTCTAATTTGACAACTATGTACTCCGTCCTAAATGATAAGCGTATTTTGCTTACAGAGAAGTCATACAAAACAAAATTTGACTCTCAATTTTATCTTATGATATGTTCTCATTTTCTAAAGATTCAATACATTTCATAAGTACTTTAAGTCAAACCTAATCGATGCAAGTTTTAAATTCTAAATTTGAATAATTTGTTGACCAAAGTTTGACTTTTCCATATGCAAAATATGCCTATCGTTTATTTTGGATGAAGGAAGGTAATATATTTTTGTCGACATGAGCAATGTTAGGGTGGCAACACAACTAGGGGCGCCATAAAGCGACGACGCTGGCGAGCCATGGCCGGAGAGGGTGAAAGCAGCACTCCACCAGCAACCATGAGGATGAGTAGAGCTTCGTCAATTGGTGAGCCGCCTGGCCTATTTGGAACGCAATTTTTTTTGTGTTCTTATGTTTTCCCTATGAAATTAAATTGATTCCTGTGAAACTCTTGCACAATTTTTATGAAATTCATGTGTTCCAAATAGGCCCATGCATTCTTGCATCGAGGCGGCGAAGGTGGAGGCTGAAGGGCCCTTGCCCGAAAGTCCTTTATTTTGTACCCGTAGCGCTGAAGGGCCCTTGCCCGAAAGTCCTTTATTTTGTACCCGTAGCATTTTTTCCTAGATAATCCAGGCATCACATGATCCACTTGACTTGAGGCTAAGGAAGAAGAAAGGTAAAGTTTCAGCTGAAGCACATGAACACACTTTATTATTTATACATATAAATAAGATGCCATACCATGAACATTTAAGTGCTTGCCTTCTAGTTTGCTCTCTCTTCTTCGTCATATATACAAACTTGAAGAGTATAGTACAAAAGAACCGAACAAGAAATAGTATGGGTACCAACTACCCGGATCGACTTGATTGACAAAACCAAATAGACTGACGGTATTATGACACTGCAGGGATAAGGATAGAGCAGAGACGACGTATATATATTTACAAAGAAATAAAAAACCAAGGATAAAATAACACCAACTTGCACCCCCTTTCGATGTCACCAACTCATCAGATTTGCAATAACAAAAGAGGCTGAATTAATTAAGATGAACAAACAAGAAAGAAGAAGAAGAAGAATGCTTCGTCATTTGATTACGGCCGTTTGTAGCAGACTGTTGGACAACATTTTCTCTCTAGCTTCTTGTTTGTTCCAAAGAGAAACGAAAACGATCGAGAATGAGAAGCAAGCAAGAAGCATCGATCGTCACCATGCGGCCATTTGTAGTGCATGTAAATAGTACACAAGCAACGAATCGAACAGGCATGCCTTGAACGCGGATGGATGGATTAGATAGCTAGGCCTAGGAGGAGGAATTGGAGGCCGAAGACGAGGTGGCGATGGCGGCGAGCTTCTGGAGGTTGAGCTTGACGACGGTATCGGTGAACATGCGCGTGTCCTCCTCCGTGTTCCCCTCAGGGACGTCGACGACGTATGACTCGACGACGACGCAGTACGGTCGTCCCGCCCCCTCCGCCGGCGGCTCATCCGGCCGGTGGTGGAACTCGGTGACGGAGGTGACGGAGCGGTAGTTGCGGAGGCGGTGGTCGCCGCCGACGACGCGGAAGCTGAGGATGTGTCGGTCGTCGTCGAGGATCTCGAGGCGCTCGGTGCTGGTGGAGGCCGGGAGGCCCGACACGACGGTGACCTCGCGGACGCTGCCCACGGTGGCGCCGTCGCCCGACCTGAGGTCGCACGACTTGATGAAGTGCTTGTACCGCTGCGGGGCGGCGAAGCCGCGCACGATGGGCCACACGGCGGCCAGCGGCGCGTCCACGCGCTGCGTCACCAGCGACGTGCACGTCCCCGGCGCACGACCCGGGAACGTGTGGTGCGCCCGCACCACGGGCTCCAGCGACCGCTGCTCCGCCTCCGACAGGCCACCCTGACGCAGCGCGCTCTCCATGTGAGGCTCCATGCCGACCTGCCGGCTAGCTCCTGGCTCCTGGCTGGTGGCTGCTGCTGTTGCGCGCTCTCAGAGTCTCAGTCTGTCTGTCTCTCTCTATACCCTCCGTGGGTTGCGATTGTATTATTATAGCAGTGTCATCAAATGGAGTAGTGCTCCTCCTATCTCGGTACTGTAGCGGGCTGGCTGGCAGTGGCAGGGGCACCACCAAGCAGGATTGATTGATTCGTCGTACGTTGAGAGGTTGGTCAGGAGGTACACCTTTTATGGCTGCCTTATTGGTGCCTTGTTTGGGCTAATTTGGTCCGTTCAGCCGGCCGACCGCCGGAGGGACCATTTGCTCAGGTCTATGAGGAGGGACGAGCTGTTTGGTTGAGCGCCTCGGGGCACAAAGTCGGTCAGACATAAGACATCATCGATCTAGGCCTCGTTTAGATTACAATTTTTTTTAACTCACTATCGTAGCACTTTCGTTTATATTTGGTAATTATTATCCAATCGTAGACTAACTAGACTTAAAAGATTCGTCTCGTGATTTACTACTAAACTGTACAATTAGTTATTTTTTTACCAACATATAATACTCTATGCATGCGTCCAAAAATTGATGTGATGAAGAGAGAGTGAAAAAACTTAGAATTTGGGGACAATCTAAACAAGGCCCTAGTCTTTAAAATCCGTTTGGCCCGGCTTCTAACGACTTCGGCTTCAGCCTCGTCGTGCTAAAATAGTACTTTATTGATTTCTAATTTATTTCAAACAAATAAAAAGATAAATTTTTTTACTATCAATATCACGGGCGTTCGTCCCGTGACTTCCATCCGAACGTCATCCTCATCCACAAACCCCGCCCGTGTCGTACGCCTGTTCTGCGCTGCGCCCCCCACTCGCGGGACGGACTCCGCCTGCGCCGCTCGCCAGCACCGCCCCCACCCGTGCCGCCCGCCCTCGCGGGACAGACTCCGCTCCCCGCGCCGCCCCTGCTCACGGGACGGACTCCGCCTACGCCACTCGCCAGCGCCACCCCCGTCTGCGCCTCTTGTCATGGCAGCGGTCACTGCCGAGGTCCGTGCCGCCGACGAGCTCTTCACCGACGACCTCCTCGCACTCCGTGGCATTGAGCTTCGCGGTAGCTCGAGCTCCACAAGGACGAGCTTCATTAGTTCAAACAAGGTGATATTACGCTGAAAGCGCAATGAGCGCATGTTGCAAGCGTATGTTTTAAGTGCTTTAGTTGTTTCAGAGGTATGTTGCAAGAGTTTCATATGAATATTGCAAAAGTAGATCAGGATGTTGCATATGTTGCAATGGGTGTACACTTATGTTGCAAATATTTGTCCCCAATGTTTCATCTGTTTTTTAGACATTTGTTGCAGTGTGTTTTATTTGGATGTTATATATGTTTCACACACATATATTACAAGTGTTTCATTTGAATGTTGCGTATGTTTTGCAATGACTACAGATGTCTTTTCTTGGTGTTTTCAGATGTATGTTGCAAGTGTTTCATTCAGATGTTGCAGTGGGCTCCATCTAAAGCAGCTGCTGGGCCCACTTGCATGCGCATGGGTATGGAAGGGGCGCCACGGTACGGGCGCAGGACACGGTGCAGCGTGAGCCCCTACTTGAAGCAGGCGCGAGCGTCTCGACGCTGGCCCCGTCTGGACATCCGGGCACTAGATGGTTCGGGGTGTAGGGCGTCCGGCGTATGGACGGTCCCGATGGTGGGCCGCCCGCGCTAACCCAAGGACCGCCCCCGACGGTAATTCTTATCTGCTCATCCACTTGCACAAACCCCTAATCGTTAAAAAAACTCACCTCATGAAGCGTCGTCGCACGCCTGCGCCGCCTCGGTGACCACGCTTTGTCACGCACCTACACTGCCATGGCGACCTCATTCTCCACCACGCCAAAGCGCAGCAGCCCGTCTTCCTTCCTCTCCACCACGCCACTCGCATGCCGTGAGCTTCTAGAGCGCGTGAACTTGCCACAACCTTCTCCACCGGACTAGCCGTGTCCTTCTCCATTGGAGCGGCGAGCTCGACACCACTGAACTCCACGCGTCGACGAGCTTTCATTCCCAAACAGTAAGGAGATATTACGCTGAAAGCACATATTGCAAACGTATGTTTCAAGTGTTTCAGATGTTTCAGAGGTACGTTGCAAGTGTTTTATATCGGTGTTGCAAAAATAAATCGAGATGTTGCACGTGTTGCAATGGCTATACACGTATGTTTCAATTGTATGTTCTAACTGTTTCATATGTTTCAGACGTATGTTGCAAGTGTTTTATCTGGATGTTGCAAAAGTAGATCTGAATGTTGCATATATATGCATGGTTGCAAGCTTATGTTTTAAGTGTTTTCAGTTGCTTTAAACATATGTTTCAAGTGTTTTATCTGGATATTGCATATATTTTGCAATGGTTACGTGTTTTTTTTGTGTTTCAGATATATGCTGTAAGTGTTTCAGTTGTTCCGGATGTACGTTACGAGTGTTTTCATCTGGATGTTACAAAAAGTTGATCTAGTGTTGCACATGTTGCAATGGGACGCATTTGTTGTCGTGTATGTGCATGAGAAGCGGAGGGGGATGGCGGCAGGGGCACGGCTGGTCCCTGCCTGTGCGTGCAGCAGGGCGTGGGCTGATCCCTCTGTTACGGGTGGAACCATATAACTTTTACAGGCTCGGTGAGAGTTATGGGTGAAACTATATAATTTTACGGGCTGGTGGGAGCTCCAGACACCTCTTAGGGCCGGGCGTCCGGGTGCTCGCGTCTCTCTCTTTACTATAGTTTTGGAAGCGCCAGGGCTAGAATCGATCAGAGCACCACCTAACAAGCTTTGAAGGGCTGTTTGGACGGGACTCTAGAAAAAAATGGTTTGGTCAACAACTAACAAACAGATTTTAGTGCTCCGATGGAGTCTGAAAATAGAACTTTATTATTAGATAATAATGAGTGTCAAACTCTTTGAGCTATGAGCTCCTAATAAGCTTATATTAAAAATAAGCTCGACGAAGAGAAAGCATATAGATGAAACACTTACATGTTTGTTTCGTATTGTAACTTCTGGTGGTAGAATATTTGCCAAGGTGACGTTATGGCCCTCGTAGTTTCACTTTATTCACTAATTTCCACATACATAAACATCGATAAAATTTACCGAAACAAACATGCAAGGTTACAGAAAATGTTAGAGACACAATATTTGTTGATGGCATTCAGCCAAACTTATGTCCCCGAGACATGACTACGCACACTCCTCCCGAGTGCCTCAACAGAGGTCACTTATTTGGCTCCTTGAAAAGTGAGATGTGAAGTTATTTTGGGACGGATAGAGTAAAACTACTAATACATTAATCCTAAAATACTTAATGGTTTAGTTTTATCTAAAATCAAATTGTCTAAAATATATATACATAAGAATACTAATACTTATATATTGAAATAATTGTCATTGGACTCATCATGGAATATATTTTCAAAGTATAGTTTGTTAGTGTCATAAATGTTAATAATTTTTTCCTATAAATTTGATTAAACTTCAGATATTTGTACTTAGAACACAATTAAAACACTAAATTTCTGGTACGGACGAAGTATATACTTTGGAGATAATAATGTTGGTTGAGGCCAGCACCTTTCCATGCCCCTCCGCTAAGCATGTTTGGTTTGTTGCATCTACATTGAAATCGAAATATATTTACTTTCGTATATAGTTGACTATCGAAAAGGCCCATGGGTGGGAAATAATGTGAAATTCGTACGGATTACTATCAACTGTTTCAAACAGGGCCAAAATAGATGACTATAAAACCAACCTTTGTGCCTTTCAGTCTTCAGATATAACGTGAGGCTGGGGAATAAAGGGCAAGTGTTTGATAGAGATGCGATGCACGGGAGGGAGGGAAGGCTGGGGAAAGTCAACACATTTCACGGAATCCTACAGGGCTCACTGTGCATGCATGTGACAGGCAGCGGAGACCTTTTCACTCAACTGATGATAAACCTTATAGTAGGAAGTATGATGCGACACCGTTAACCATCACTGTTCATTGCTAAAAAAAAGCACTCAACTCGTTTTGCTTGGTCGCAAGATAAACAATAATCTAATTAATATCTTTCTATATGAATCTAATTAAAATACTCCCTCCGTTTTGACTTTCGTAGGTAAAACCTGCATTATCTAACTTTGATCAAGTTAGAGACAATACTATAATCATTAATTAGAGGAATGGGCTATAAATATACTATAGTTGGTAATTTATATCTCGTGAATCTTGTCCGGCGTTATAGATATTTTTGTTATTTCTGTATTTTCATAAAACTGATCAAAGCTAGAATTTTACTGTACTATATGTCAAATTTGTATATGATAATTTAACGACAACAGCAGCATATAGTAGTTACAGAAACCACTATACGGAAACAACTGTTTTTTAATCCCCACAGTAATATGCACTTGTTAGGAACAATTGAACAGATGCAAGGAGGGTATGCACGGGAGCTTTGGTACGAACTACGAGTACTACACAGGTGATGTACTTTGAGGAAAACAGCAAACACACACGTGCATATGGAGGCAGTCCAAAGGTTTGGAGAAGCCGTGACATGCATTTGTAGGGCACGTGAGCCTGATAGCGGCAAGCTCAAGGCAAAGGCAGCCTGGCTGGCGGCTGGCCTCTGGCCGCTGACCAACTACTACTCTTCCCCAATTAATTGTGACTGCCCTGCTATTTCTATCAGTCGATAGAAACGAATTGGGGAAGGGAGAACTAATAAGTTAAAAAAAACGATTGGACTAGGATCGGTGTCATGCTCGTTTTTTTTTCTGGCGATGTTGTACTAGCAAATTCTAATTAGCAATTATCATGGCACGATTAGTACCATAAGTGTCAGTGCATATTGATTAGAGTGATGAGAACGTAGCTTTGCATTGTAAATTTGCAAAAAAAAATATTTGATCGATACATCCACCTCCACCCCTTACCGTCAGTGCCCACGTATGACATACATACACAATGTTTGATAACTGATACAGTTGACTAGACCATGGCGGCTTCTTGCTAATTACTATTTGAGTTTTTGCCAAACATGTCCCATATGGGGAAGATTGCTTCTATTGACGTAGTGGACGGCCACCGTTGCCACGTGTCCAGGTGCTTCACCACGACCACTTGCCCATTTCATCCTCTTGATGGAACGACTGCCTGAGAAATTCATCTACAGGCATCCACACTGCAAATGAAAAGCCCAAAAGTGTTCGTTTCTTCTAACAGTGAAAAACCATCTGGATCTTGACGAGTACCATTGTAGCAGTTTATCTGAATTCTAAAAAGTGAATTGGTGTGCAAAGGAATTTTCAGTGGAAATGTTAACGGCCTGCTCTCTGCTTCTACTTTAGCAGCCACAGCGCTGCCGCAGCTTGTTTTTATAACTGATTGAACAGTACGTTTAGGAAGGAAGTGCAGCAGCAACAGGGCTGCTGCAGCTACCTCTTCCGAGCAGGCTGTAAAATAACTATCATTGACTTGAGTTTGATATATGCCTTAACGCAACGCCATCCAAGAAAGAAGTTTCTATTTGTAAAGCACTAGGAAAATGTATAAATAATAAAAAGATGCTAAATAGCATATACATTCAGTGGAACAACCAAAATATATTAACAAAATGCAGCATTTTAGAAACTAAGCAAGTACAACTTCTGTTCCAAATTGTATCCAGACATAGCGTATATCTAGGTGCATAGCATAAGCTATGTAACTAAAAATGCTAAAACGACTTACAGTGTAGAATGGAGGGAGTATAACCTATGATGGTTGTTGCCTTATCAGTCAGTTCTTTTATATGCGTGAAGATGATTGGATCACCAGTTAGGAATCTTCCAAATGCCTGAACAGTGTAATGGGATTTCCTTTCCTTAACGACAAGCACCTAAATCAGAAAAAGCATTTAATACGACCACAAAGTGCATAAAGAGTTATAATCTTATTCAGAAAGTAATATTACTAAGGAAACAAGTGCAACCTAGAAATTGTTATAACCTCTCTTTTGTCATTCATGATAAATCCTCAAACGCCAATTTGATGCAATGCATGTAAGGCAAAGCAGGCGTTTTGGAAGCAAGAAAGTTAGCCTCACATAACCCTGTTCTGCATGTTGATAAATGACCCTGCCTGAAGCAAATTAATCTAAGGTTAGTTGCACCCTAGCATCAGTTACAAAATCAAGAGATTTTAAAATGCTGAATCAACAATGAACATATAACCATCCAGGGAAAGAAATGAGATTGAAGATAGCATTTCAAACAAAAATAACTGGAACAATAATCAAAGAAGGGGCATTTTTCCTCGCAAAAGTATTAACAATACAACTTGCCTTTATTGGTATAGGAACTAGATCAGCTTGATCTTCCAATATCTTCAACTAGACCCCACTTTTTCGCTTAAGTATGAAACCCATCAATATCTTTATATATCCATTTATTTAATTGATGTTTGCACACATTACCTGTTGATTCCAGTAAGACAGTGAGGACTGGAGTGATAACTACAAGCGTCATGGGAACAGCCACATGAACACCCTTCGGCAATAAATTTCCAAAGAAACACGGAGCTGTTCCAAATATTGAAGATTTCAAACAGGGCCGTCTAACTGCTGAAGTTGTCAAAAGTACAATATTGTAAGGGAAAAGTATGGGATCCACTATGGCAATATATTGCATGAGAAAGGGTCATTGTATACAATAATGAATCAGTTGTTTGCAATGACGAACAAGAAAACAAAGAGGTTATGTGCATGAAAGCCATCATAAACTGTTGTTGCTTCTACTTTCTCCTATATAGCACAAGGTTCCCCTCCTCCCCCAAGGCCCCAACACATCCCCAAGCAGAAGATTTAGCATAGAATTGGTGCATTGCCACATGCTACAGGCCTGCAAAAATCAAATTGTTTTGCATCTGAAGTCTTTGGGCAAACCAAAGAAAGATAACACCTTAAATATGTTAAGGGGTGCACACAGAAAATGCTATTTTTTATCCCTCAGTAAACTTGAAGTCCAAAAGAATTGGCAACACAAAGAGGCCTATCAGCCTATGTGTTAGAGTACGTCAGGGGCCTATTGGGCCTGGGCTGGTTGTATAGCCCGTTAGTATTAGGGTTAATTAGAGATAAGGGTCGCTTGCTTAGAGGTAAGTAAGCCTTGCTTGGGAGTAAGTAAACCTCTCTCTAGAGAGAATTCCCTGTGGACCATTATAAAAGTTTTCAATTCCCTGTAAGCCACTAAAAAAGTTGCAATGTCATATGAGCCACTACTCTAATTTTTTTCAGCCCTACATGCCACTGTCACTAACTTCTTAGGTAACGGTGGCTAACATGATCTTAAAATGTCTATTTTACCCCTCTTACAGGTGGACCCCGCACGTCAGCCTTCTTCTTCAGCGCACACACCACTCCCTCTTCTTCAACACAGAGCAGGGGCGCCTCCCAGTTCGCCGTGTACATGGTCGAGGCCAGGACGCTGCGGCCGCTGCGCCCCGACGAGGGCGTCGACCTCACGCTCCAGCCCTTCACCTACGAGCTCCTCGTCGTCGCCCCCGTGCGCGTCATCTCTCCCGAGCGGGCCATCAAGTTCGCGCCCATCGGCCTCGCCAACATGCTCAACACCGCCGGCGCCGTGCAGGCGTTCGAGGCCAAGAAGGACGCGGGCGGCGTCACGGCAGAGGTGTCCGTGATTCTGTGAAGGGCGCCGGGGAGCTGGTGGCGTACTCGTCGGCGAGGCCCAGGCTCTGCAAGGTGAATGGCGAGGAGGCCGAGTTCGCTTTCAAGGACGGCATGGTCACCGTCGAGGTGCCGTGGTCGGGGTCGTCGTCGAAGCTGTGTCGCGTCGAGTACGTCTACTGAGCCGGACGGGCTGAATTGAGCACTGCATGAACATCATAACATCTGCCCGTGTATGCGTGCTGCGATGCGGGATCAAAACTTCTGCTGTTCTGCATATACGATGACAAGCTGAGGAAGTTCCTGAATACCCGGTCTGGTTCCTAGCACTAAGTAGCAGCAATGGCAAAGGCAGATTTCCTTTTTAAAAAGCAAACTGCAGGTAAAAATACAAGTCTCAAAATTACCGCAAATTTGCATATATGTCAAATATCCACCATATATTTCAAATAATTTGCATCAAGATACGCTGAATTTAGAGTTTACCATGTCAGTCTCTCTGTCATCTAGACAAGCCGATTCAGGCAGCCACGATTCTAATTGTTGGTAGCTGGAAATGGATGGATACAGTACAGTACAGGCGGGTTTTGTTACTCTAACGTTGATATTGGACCGGCCAGGGCGCACTGCTGCGGCGTCGCGCGACTGCACGCGTCTCATGCGTCCGCGACCTGCGCACCGGTGGGTGGCCACGGACATGCCGGAGGCAGCACGAGGTGGGCCAGCCGTGGGCACCGGCGGCCGGCTGAACGCATCGGCGGCGACGGACTACGGCGGTGGTGCAGCGGGACGCGGTGGCCAGCGAGGGGTGGGCTGCGCGGCACCGGGCGGCCATGGTGCACCTGCAGCTGAGCCCTGCTCGTGTGGCGCCGGTGAGGTGTGAGGCGCATGACTTGAGGGAGTGGTGGAGGCTCGAAGATTTGGAAGGCTGACGTGTGAGGTCAACGTGTAAGAGGGGCAAAAGGGACATTTTAAACACCTGTTAGCTGCCGTTTGCCTAAAAGTTAACGGTAGTGGTATGTAAGGGTCCAAAAACTTAGAGCAGTGGCTCACATGACATCAAAACTTTTCCAGTGGCTTATAGGGAATTGAGAACTTTTATAATGGCTCAGAGGGAATTCTCTCCTCTATATAAGGAGAGGAGATGTATCAATCTAATCAAGTAAAAATTAAGAAGGAAATCCCTTCCCTCTTGCTCAGCCGTGGGCAAAGCTCCCGGCCTGCCTCCTCTCTCCCTCGCAGCCCAGCTGCCACAATCCTGGGAGCAAACAGTACCCGCGGGTACTGTAGCACACCAGTCTCCGCCACTCCTCAGCTCACCCCCCTCAACCCTAGCAGCCACATAACACTATGTCTCTTAAATAGAGCAGGGAAGATCGAATTAGTCACAGAATATTTGATAAGACGTCTACATTTTTTAAGTGGACTTTGCACTATTTTATATAAAAAAAAGAAGAAAAATGCACCTATGGTTATGAATCCCACTTGAACCAGCACATGGCCTTGTCAAGAGAGTCCCTGAAAAGATGCCATATTGGCCTCCTAAATGGAATTATCTCCAACTTTCTATGCTAAAGCTCCTATTGGATTGCAAACAATCAAAATACAATTCTCGAGTAACACACAACTATAAATGCATAAGTTCCAAAAATAATCAAATACGAGTATAATTTCTTAGGGTAAAAATTAAGAATTTTTTACTTCCAAGTATCTGTAAAAGTAAACATCATAGGCAAGTTCTACAAATAAAAAAAGCTGCAAAATGGATCAATCTAAACATTCTTGAATGACGGACTCCAATTTTCAAACTAGAATAGTTCAACTATGATTATCATAGAACATGTAATGTATGTAAAATTTTAATCGATTTGACACTGAAAACAATCTTGTAACTATAAAATTTAAAATTTAGCTTAAGTGTTAAACATCAATCTGAATTCAGAACAATAAATTCGACTTAATATTTTTGAAATAAAATTTATATCTATAAATTCACATTCGACCTTTCATATCAAAGCTCAATATAAATCTGTACTCAATTTTTAACATATGGCTCAAAATTCAAAACTTAATACATTTAAATTCTGCAAAACCAGGATACAAATCTATACCCAGAATGTTATTCAATGTCTTGGATTGAGAGAAGACAAATGTGTACCAAGAGTAGGCCGGTATGAGTATGTCTGGCAGCTTAGGTCCATAAAGGACAGCCATTTTGTAACTTCTAATGGCTCGGAGCCTCGGACTCTTACAACCACACCCTAGCTAGACACAAATTAGAGGATTTATGACCATAAATGGCAGTTAATCAACTTGGAACTAGTGGATGCAGAACCTATCAAACTTCCATAAGCATGTGGATAACACAGAAGTTTGGAGCTTCAGCAAGTCAGGCTATTCCTCAACTAGTGCTTCTATACTCTTCTGGAAAGTGAGAAGTGCAAAATTGAAGCAATTTGAGGGCATGGTTTGCGACCATACGCTGTTCAATTAGTAATAACATAGCTTTATGATTTTTCCAACTTGGTTTTTGGAATAGCATATAAACCATCATTTACACTGACATGCATTCAATATTTACTTTTCTAGTACAGTGTTGAAATTTGAGAATGTTCTTCAAGGCATACCATTGCGATAAGCATGTGTTCCCACACAATTTCATTATCTATTTGATGCAAGCAGTTGCAACAATGTCACTTTATTCCAGTTTTACATTATAAAGAGTAAAGTATATTGGTGGTCCTCAATCTTGTCTCTGTACGCCTTGTAAATAATTAAGCAAGAGGATCAAATTGTTCAATTTCCATCTTACTGATGGTGAATGTGGATATAAATTTATACCCTGTCCAGGGACGGAACCAGAAATAGGCTAGGCCCGGGACTAATCCTGTGCTAATACAAGGACATGTCCTTTGAACAATTGATATTCTGATGTGTTTTGAGTAGATTTTCATTGTTTTGGGGGCCTTGGACAAGGGTAGAGCCAGGGACGCCAGGTGCTCGGCTACACCACTGGTCCTGTCACTCTATCTAGCCCACGAAACCATGAATACAAACCATAGTTACCTTTCTTTTCAACAAAAAAATGACCACTTCATTTAATTTGGTAGCCTTGATTCCAGATTATATTAGTACGATACAATGAAGCATTGAATTGATGCAAGAAAAAATAACATAGGTTTAGCTTTTCAGCTAAGTAGCAAACAATATAAGAATAGGAATTGTTTAAAATAAAAGGAAAAAAAAATACTCCACTTCACATGGTTCCAGATGTCCAGATTGTCTAACAATACGAAGCATATTCTAATGTTCTTGTGTTGCTCCTAAACATTGACAGCAACAGATCATAACTACAGAAAATTCATCCATATCTTATCCTATTGGACTAGAAAAATTCTTCTCACAACTTGTGATAATACAAGGATACAATGAATTAGGAGGTTCACAAATTGTTTTTACAAACTAAAATTTCTTTCAAAGGAATATGATTTGATTACTCCGGATCGCCACCTCATTGGTGACATAGACGGCAGCACCTCATAAAATTGATGGATACTGCCATGCTAGGTAGCTGAACAAGTAGTGCACTGAGTGCAAAGTCATTTCTCATAACACCTGACTTTACATCAAATCATATGAAAGCAAATGGAACAGTGTTACGAAAATGCCTGCTGATGACACAGCTCCTTTCCATTATTCAAGGAGAAATTTTTCCTAGGCTAATGTATAATTGTATACATCAAAAGATTTAAGAAAAAAAAACTTAGCTATGCTAAAGCTTCTTGTTGGCAGATTCAAGGAGAAAGTTATGTTTCATCTGAACAGGAACAGTTCAGGCATTCTCTCCTACATACATTCACAGAAGAAAAGGAACTGCCAAGGCTACAGCGATGTTGCACAAAAGAGAGAAAAAATGGCACGTGTCTTCTTCATAATTCTCTTCCGCAGTGCACACAAGTACACAACCTTTCCTCTATGACCCACCAGTCTTAGTTTTTTAGATGCATATAAAAATGATCCAAAGACCAAAACTGAGGTCAGAATGAACTGGATCTCTGGTTCCATCTTTTCCCCAGCTAAACTGCTGGCCCGATCTGGTTTTAATAACTATGAATCTAGGTACTAACTCTGAGCTTTTAATAAGATGACGAAGTAGAGATGTTTTTACCTCTTCTCAAGATGTCCATCGTCCACGAATTGTTCAGAACCGAGATATTGGCAGCCATGCAATACTATTTATACTTATCATTCTGATGAGTCAGGACTACTAGATTGTTTTCACGGTAATTCAGCAATCATTTGTTGACATTATTGACCTGCAATACATTTGCAAGTTTGCATACAGACTATTTGTCCTCAGCTCCACTACACTGGAGGTATGCTACCGAAAGAACCAGGGTAGGTTATCATACTGGACTTATAACCCAATCTGTATTCCGACTTGGTTTACGTATTCTTACTGTTCGTTGAGATCTACTTTCCAATCTCTCAAGTATTGAGTAAGTTATCGAGTCTGGAGTCAATCCCTGTAGCTTCAGAGTTTCATAAAATTTATGAGCTTCTGTTGTCTTCCCACGTCTCTCCAAACAGTCTAGTAAAATGTTATAGGTTACAATATTAGGAACGCATCCCTGTGCAATCATCTCATCAAACAAGCTGCATGCCATATCAACCTTATTGGATTTCCCAAAGCACTCAATTAATATGCTGTAAGTGAAGACATCAGGATCATATCCTTTCTCTTGCATATCTTTGAAAAGCATGTGGGCTTCATCGAGATCTCCATTTTTTCCAAGGCAATTTATCATAGAATTGTAGGTGATGACATCAGGCTTGCAACTGCCATCCTCCATTTCCTCAAAAAGTTCAGATGCCTTATCAACTAAGCCAACCCTACCAAAACTTGAAATCATAATATTGTATGTGAAAACATCAGGAACAACCCCATTGGCTTTCATCTTATCATAGAGACTGCTCATGAAAGACACCTGCTTCAGCTTCCCAAGAGCAGAAAAGATCATATTATACATTCCAACATCTGTAGTAATCCCCTTTTCAGGCATCATATGCAGTAGATCAATAGCCTCTGCTGTCTTTTCAGCATTGCATAGTGCCTCAAGCATTGATACAAAAGCATCCCGGTCTCCTTTTTCATGGGAACTCCACATACGACAGAATACACTATGAGCCTCACTTGCATGCCCAGATTTGCAGAGTGCCTTGACCAAATAAGAATAAACTGACCTATTCAGATGTCCACTACAGATATCTAGAATCTCATTCAGCCTGTGGAGTTGTCCCCCTGTTGATAAAACATCCAGCATAATGCTATATGTGAATTGATTGGGTTGGCAGTCACTCTCAATCATTTTAGAAAGCATAAAAATCGCCTTGTCAACCATCTTGTTCTTACCAAGAGCCTCAATAACAGTATTATAAGAAATCAGATTAAGAACACATCCTTTGGACACCATTTCCTCCAAAAATGAGACAAATTTAGTGGTCTTCCCAGCCTTTCCAGACATTCTAATTAGTATAGTGTATGTGTATGCATCTGGATCACGGTTGTTTTGTTTCATATCTTCAAAGACTTGGTAAGCTTGGTCAACCTGCTTGAGACAAATTTCTACTTGTCAATGGATTATATGCAGTTAGGTCAAAACTTTTCTTGGGAAGGAACAAAAATTCAGGGTTTCTAGAAACAAATTTTTACTGCAGCAAAAGCACTAAAATGATGGCTCATGGTACACCATCCCCTCCACCTCCCTTACTATTAGACTCTGTCAAAGCAAGTCAGCCCATGGCCCACCTGTAAGCATAGTACTAAACAGCATTGGTAGCGCCGCAATAGTGTCCACTATGGCGGTAGCAGCCCTCTACCACTACCGCTACAAGGTAGTGGACCAAAGATAGTGTGTTGGAAATTAGTGGCCGCTATTGCAAGCCGCTATTACTGTTGTTAGGCTGCTATTCACTATGTGGATGGTTCAAGTGACATTGTGGATGATTCCAATGGTAATCAAAATATTAAGATAGTGATTTGGACCATGATAAAGAATGATGAGATGATTGATGATATCCTTTTCAATTGATATAAAAACTTATGAAAATTTGTCTCCATGTGTCTTCTTTATATCTTCATCATTTATATGCTTCTTTGTGATTTTATGTCATTAAATGTAATAATTAACTAAAAACTTCTATTTATTTTAAGAAAACATGATATTAGTATTGGCATATGCTGTAAATTTTGACTATTTTTAATATTCCGCTATTGGGACTTAGGGGCCATTCAGTTCCGTTTCTCATCAGAATCGGAAGAAACGGCTCCAAACAGGAATACTGCCGCTGGAATCGGAGCGGAAATGTTCTGCATTTCCTTCGGTGGTGGCCAAAACGCTGATCGGATGGTTTCGCACCGATTCAGGGAGCCAACACCTTCAACTGTGCTTTGTTCTGCTGAAAAAAATACAGAAGTGCCACCATCTCCTTATCCATTCGGCTGCACTAGGCTGGGGTGGACGGACGGGAATCAGTAGTGTCACCGCGCCGCCTGCGCCATACCAGGAGCGCCCACCTCTCCCCACGCTCCTTACCCGGATGGCAGCCTTCCCACACATCCTGACCTCGCCAAGCACCGTCTGACCCATCCTCATCGGCCTCGCAATGCCCCTCTACCTTGCCACTGCCGGCTGCGCCCAACAACCTCACTACCGCCACCTCGGCTCCTCCGAGTCCACCCATGGCCCCAGCCATGGCCTCCCCCGCTGCCTTGGCTTCTTTGGCCAGTAACATTCAGCCAGTAGCTCAATAACAAGATCCGCATTTTACACTAGTAACATCCAATCTCATGATTACAAATGCTTTTATTTTGCTGTAGTAACTAAAAAAAAATTCATCATATGCCAAGGGAATTTTAGTCTATTCTACCACATTCTCCTCTCATTAGAATCTGAATACAGACAGCTAGCCAAACAATTTTAGCAAGTGATTCTGTTTCGAACAAATTGATTGAAATCATGATCCCCTTCCAGTTCTTCTACGGCATGGATTCTCATGTCCTGGCGATTCACCAATGGCCACGGGAAATTCTATTCAATAAGAGTTTGTCTGCTTCCTCATGTCCCAATCCTAACCGCAGGCAACCAAGGGGTGTGAAACTTACGATGTCTAACAGATACACCTAGCAAGCATATTAACTTGAAACTATCTTTGTTTTTATGAAAACAACAATCCCCCCCTCCTCTTCCTGACTTCTCATCCTTTTACTTTTCCTAGTCACCCATCCTCTTTATACTATTCCCAATATGCCACTAAGTGAGGCCACATCCACCAGTCCAGGGAGGGCTAATTCGGCTACATGAGCAGTGTGACACAAGGACTGCAGTGCCGGGTGATAGTAGAGCAGAGCAAATGATACAGAACAGGACGAGTATAGCAGGCTAGCAGCAATGGTATGATATAGGGCATGTCAGAGTTCCATGGGTACACAGATTCCCCCACACCAGTAACTCAAACATATCAAGGACATCTATATGCAGCGAGTAGCAACACACTAACAATCAACAATTTGTGGAACATAATTGCAGCAGAAACAAGCTTTTCTACAAGTTTGAATTCTTCCAGACATGCAAGTGCCCATGTAGAACATTAAATTGTGTCACCCAGCACAAGAGTAGCTAGAA
Source organism: Saccharum spontaneum (assembly GCA_022457205.1). Classification (NCBI taxonomy): domain Eukaryota; kingdom Viridiplantae; phylum Streptophyta; class Magnoliopsida; order Poales; family Poaceae; genus Saccharum; species Saccharum spontaneum. Next base: position 18,156,658 of record CM039594.1, read on the forward strand.
TCCACTGTCAGATAAACAGTTAATTCATTCATATAACAGCATCAACTAGTGTACCAACCACCTACAGACCACAGACAGTAGAAGCTCATCTTTACATACTGTGCAAGTACCATCTAAGTTGCACAAATTTTGTCCCCAGGAAATATTTGAGTAAGGTATCTCTCATACTCGTGATTCCTAATATGCTCTAGTCAAGTGATCAAAATTAAACAGACCAACACCATTTTTAACACAACCATTCCTACTTCCCAAAGTTAGCACAGCATGACAAAAAACATCCTAAATATATGCGATTCGTGATCATTATCATACCATTCCAGCCTTGGCAAGCGCATCAAGCAGCATGTTGTACGCAAATATGTCCAGCTTGTAGCCCTTCCCCCGCATCTTCTCATACATCTCGAACCCCTTCCACACCTCCCGACTCCTCAGATGCGCCTGCACAAGGCACTTGTAGGTGTACCCGTTCAGCCTCAGCCCCCACTTCTTCGCCAGCTCCAGGCACCTCCCCACCTCCACGCCCATCCCGACCAGCAAATTCACGGTGGAGATGTTGCCGGGCACGCCGTCGCGCTCCATCTCCGCGACGAGCCGCATGGCCTCGGCGGGATCGGCGCGGTTGCGGAAGAGGAGGACCAGGATGCGGTTGTAGGAGAAGGCATCGTGGCGGAAGCCGGGGAGGGAGGTGGCGGCGAAGCGGAAGAAGCCGAGCGCGAGGGAGGTGTCGGGGGCGAGCGCCTTCATGACCTCGGAAGCCTCGGCGGTGGTGAGAGTGAGGCGGTGGGAGCGGACGTAGTCATCGAGGTCGAGCAGCGGGGTTGGGGACGTCTGGGAGCGGAGGATTCGGGCGACGGCGCAGATGAGGTGGCGGCGCGGTAGAGAGTAGCCACGCGTGTCAAGCGGGGTGGAGGGCGGCGTCGGCGAGACGGTGACGGTGAGGGAGGGGCCCGAGGGGGACGGCGTCGCCGCCGCGATGCGGCCGGCGTAGGTCGTAGCCAGGCGGCGGGGCATTTTGGCCGGCGTGGATTGGCGTTTGGGGGGCGCCTGAACTGAACCCTCTCACACAGCTTATACAGATATCACTGACATATGGGACCGAGTGGATTTGGCCAAGGTCTGGGTCCACATGTCAGTGAATCTTATCAAGTTAGCCCTTCTTAGCTGGGGTTCAACCGTTAAACCCTATCTTCCATTTTTCCTCGCTGCTTCGCCCAGGCCCCGGTCGTCGTCGAGTTCCTCCCTCGCTAGCCACCCTCGGGCCAAAATTTCCGGAACCTTCTAGACGCCTCGCGCGCACCACGCCAATCTGCTGCTGCTCTCGATGGTGCGCCTCCATCAGCTCCTCTCTCGCGCGCTCGCATCTCACCAAATCCTCTCTTCTACCACCTCCCGCGTCCGCTCCACCCCGCGGCTGCTCCTCCCTCTCCGGTCGCCGCCGCCTGCTCCTCCTCCCCACGGTCGTACCCTGCTTCCCATCATCGTAGCCGCGTCGCGGCAATACGGCTCGTCGACCTTCGGGAGGCGAAGGCGCTCGTCACGGCCGCCGATGTTGCTGGGGCGGAAGAGAGCAGGGAGGCCGACGCGCAAGGGCCCTGGTGAGCTCAGCGTGCAAATTGGCATAGAGGAGGCCCTCCCCGACGACCCTGAAATCCTGGTAATAGCTTTGGGGCTCTAGTTTCGCAGTTTTGAACCGATGAGGCAGGTTTTTTCTCAAAATAAATTGAGTATGCATTTGAAGCCACTTTGTGGTATTTCCCTTTTCAATTGTACGTAATGTTAAATTGGCATTATATATGTGTCCATCTCCTTGCAAATTGCTGTGCAGAGCATTGCAGAAACTCTTCGGACAGATGTTGGGAAGGCAGTGAAGCTGGCCCTCAACGACCTTGAAGGCTCAGATTACATGACCAGAGATCCTTCTATATGCAATGTGAACAAGTATGCTAGCATTGAGGTCTCTCTGCTGCTTTGCGATGATGATTTCATCAGGAAGCTCAACAAGGAATGGAGGGATGAGGATCATGCTACTGATGTTCTGTCAATGTCTCAGCATATCCCAGAGCTTGATATTCCCATTGTATGGCATCCTACCAAATGAGTCTATTTATTTTGGATGCTTCTTTTGACCCTTTTCGTTATAATGTTTTGTTTTGCTTCGACAGCTGCAGTTGGGTGATATAGTAATTTCTGTTGGAACAGCTCGACGGCAAGCAGAAGAAAGGGGCCACACGCTTCTTGATGAGATAAGAATTCTCATGGTTGGTTGGTTTTCCTCTCCTTATTTCTTAATAATGTTTTACTGCAACTTCTCCAGTTGCATCAATGGATCAATAGTCCTGTAGTTGTTGTCAGATTTATCAATATAGTCATGTTCAGCTTCGCTGCACTATGTACACCTCCATAATAGGCAAATGTGATGTTCACTTCACACTGCACTTTGAACCTTCACAATTAAGAAGTTTTGTATCAAAGGCATAAAAAGCTTAGGGCACTATTTTAATGGAGCAGTATCTGAAATCTAAAAGCTGCCTGCAAAAGTAGAGACTACAGGTCATGGCGAGTTGCACAATGCACTAGTGCTCAACTGCTTATTTCCATTGGCCATTGTGTATCAACAGCTGAATGCCTCTATGCATACTTCTATGCTATTACTGCTGTAGTTTGTGGTGCATCCTGCATATGCCTGCCAAAGAGCTTGCACACTTTTTTATGCTAACTGACTTAAACTTCAATAGGTGCATGGGCTATTGCATTTATTGGGCTTTGACCATGAAGTCAGCAAGGTGGCTGAAGAAGAGATGGAGAAAGAAGAAGAGCATATATTAAATACTCTTGAATGGAGAGGAAAGGGATTAATTAAGAGTGCCTATGATATTGCTACTGGTATGGAACATTTACGAAATTCTGTTGGTAAGCTTCCTCTGCACGTTTTAACCATTATTATAGGAAAGAAAATGTATGTCAATCTATTTCTTGTCACTTACCTATGGATTCACTCACAGAGGCTGATAGCAGTATAGAGAAAGCGTTCCTACAAGAGAAACATCAAGCCAAACTAAGCCATATCATTTGTGATATAGATGGTGAGTTAATTGAGCGCCTAGAAATATTTGGCTTGTATTGGATCTTGCCAAGTTCTAGTGTATAATTTCTTCCAAAAAATTGGTAAGGTACTATTGTGGATTATGAAGGAGGCTTGCATGAAAAATCAATAGGATCTTTGAGAGAGGCAATTGCCACAGGAGTAAATATTATCATGGTTACTGGAAAGGTGGGTTCAATGCAGTCATGGTATTTGTTCATGCAATGCTAATGGCACTGATCTGAAGTGGCGGCTAGTTTTAGAATAATTTTTAAGCTTACCATTTACCAATCATATGCCAGCTTTCCCAAAACAGACAGTATGTGGAACACTTGGAAAAATTCTCATGAAAGCTGATAGTTAAGAGGATGTTTAGTTCTTTAAGTGAATTTTATTATGTCAATTGCTTCCTAATTCTCTTTTATTGTATAATATAGGCTAGTTACATATTCCATCCCTTCCAAATTATAAGACGTTTTGGCTTTTCTAGATATATTGGTTTTGCTATACACTTAGATATACACTCTGTCTAGATACATAGTAAAAGTAATGTATCTAGAAAAGCCAAAATGTCTATAATTTGGAACGGAGAGAGTATTAGGTAACTATGTATGCCTGTCAAAAAATATATATTATACAATAATTACTTTTTTTTACTGAACTCCAATAATAAGTAATATAATATCATCTGATTATTTTTTTCGACCAATTATATCATCTGATTAATGAAGAATTAAAGCATGTCAACAACATCCAAGAGACTTGTCACTCCATATTACTTTTTATTATGCGTTCTTGATATTTTGTTCTTTATCTAGAGTCGGGCTTCCACCATTAGAACCTTCAAGCTTCTTGATTTCCATGAAAAAGGTGATTTTATTTCAGAGACTTCACCTGGTGTCTTTTTGCAGGTAAATTATATCCAATTTAATTTGAATAAGAATTCTAGATTTGTAGAGATTATTTATCAAAGCTGTGTACTTGTGTGCCATCTTATGTTACCCTGTTTTTTCTTGTGACATAGTCCTGAAGATGTAACATTGACGAATGCATTTGACCAAACTCTGTTTGCTTGGTATTCATTTTTCTCCAAGAAAATGAATGTCTTATCAAAAAGGACTTGTAAAGTTACATGGGTTGGAATGAAATGTTGCTTTGTTGTGTGAATATGACATGGTTAAATACTTAAATTTTTAAATATTCAAGGCAAAGTTGAGCTTCTTGTTGGAGTATGTGTGTTGGCCCATGTGGCTAGGCCCATGAGGCCCATGTATGGTACACTATATTGCTACCCTTCTAGGGTTAGCCTAATTGAGAAATCCTCCTATTTCCAACATGGTACCAGAGCCTTCTCTTTCCTCCCTCCCCTCACCAGCCGCCGGCTGACCCCAGCAGCAGGGGCGCCGTCGCCTGCCACCTTCCCAGCCAGCCATGGCTGAACCTCCTCCTCCCTCCTTCTTCCTTCACTTCCCCCCCCTCTCCCACCCCACCACCTGGGCCCAGATCGCGGCCTCTGCTCCTCTGCAGCGCCCGCCCCTCACCCTTCCTGCTGCTGCCGCCGGCGGCTGCCCTGCTGGAGCCGCAGCCCTTCCTGGCGCCGCCGGCCAGGGGGCCTCCCTTCCTGGCGCCGCCGGCCAGGGGGCCGCCCTCCCTGGCGCCGCCGGCCAGGGGGGTGAGCAGGTTTCCCCCACTGCTGGGGCCGCCCACCAATCTGGAACCCGCCCCTCCCTCACCTGGACAGCAGAGCAGCCTGGAACCGGCGCCCCTCTCCACTGGATGCGGTCTGCAGCTCATCTTCTCTCTGCTGGGGCCTGGGGCGCACCTGGAGGGCAGACCTCCGCCCTTGCCCTTGCAGCTGATGGTGCTCCAGCGGCAGCAGCCCACCCGATCCACCCGGCTGATGCCACTGACGCCGTCGACCCGGCTCTTCCTGGCGATGCTACTGCTGCTCTTCCTGGAGACGCCACCGCTGCTGCTGCTGCAGCCGGTCTGCTGCTTCCCGGGGGCGATGGAACGGTCTACAACCCACTCCAGCCCGTCTCCACCCTCGCAGCCGCCCTCGCTTCCGCACGTGCCGCGGCCGCCGCTGGTCAGGAACGGGTCCGTGCGGCTGCCCTTCTGTGGCAACGGGAGCGGGACGCCGCCGACACTCTGGCCCGCCAGATCGCCGAGGCGGAGCACCTCCTTGCCCAGGATGGGGGGGGCGCCTCTTCCGGCTCGACGGGACACCTCGCCTCCACCACCACGGCTCTCCGTCACGACCCGGCCGACCCCCTCGTCTCGCAGCTCCACTACCAGGCCGGCGGTGTCCAGAACATCCGACTTCTCGTCCCGGTCGTTCTCGACCCCGAGTCGCCCTCGTACGCTCGGTGGAGGGATCTGGTGGTCCTCACTCTTCGCCGCTACGCCCTCGACGACCACGTCCTCGACGAGCCTACGCCCCTGATCCAGACTCCGTCGTGGCTGCGTCTGGACAGCATCGTGCTTTCCTGGATCCTCGGCACGATCTCTGTCGACCTCCACGACCTCGTTCGCACCTCCACTTCGGCTCGCCAGGCGTGGCTGGCACTCGAGGGGCAGTTTCTGGGCAATGCTGAGGCCCGTGCTCTCCGCCTCGACGCGAGCTTCCGGACCTTCGTCCAGGGGGATCTCGCCGTTGGCGAGTTCTGCCGGAAGATGAAGACCATGGCGGACTCTCTCGGCGACCTGGGCTGGCCCGTGGAGGATCGCATCCTCGTCCTCAACGTCCTCCGCGGGCTCAGCGACCGCTACGCCCACCTCCGGACGTGGATCACCCGTCAGCGGCCCTTCCCCACCTTCCTACAGGTCCGCGACGACCTCGTCATGGAGGAGCTCACTCAGGGCCTCCAACCGGGGTCTGCCATCACTCCGGGGTCCTCGTCCTCCTCGACTGCTCTGGCTGCTTCCTCGCCGCGTCAGCCTGCCACGCCTCGCCCGTCTGCTCCACCACCGTCGTCTCTTCTTGGTCCTCCTCCCTCTGGGCCCAGCGGAGGTGGGGGGGGCCGTGGTGGCCGTCGTCGACGTAGTGGGGGCGGTGGGGGTCGTGGGGGAGGCCGTGGTGGGGCCACTCCTACTGCTGCTCCACCTGCTCCACTGGGGGGGGCACCGTGGCCCTCGTTCCACAACCCGTGGTCAGGGCGCATTTCCATGTGGCCCTACCACGCTCCCGGGGGTGAGACGCGCCCACCGGTGGCCATGTTTACTGCTCCTCCCACCTCCGGCTCCGCTCCTCCGTCGTGGGCCGCTCCTCCGTCGTGGGCTGCTGTTCCCGGGTCTGCCGGCTGGGACCAGGCAGCCTTGGCACAGTCGTTCAGCACCTTGGGTTTGACACCCCCGGTCGGACCTGAGTGGATTGCCGACTCGGGTGCCACCTACCACACCACCCCCAACTCTGGTATACTTTCTTCCGTCCATTCTCCTTCTTCTTCTCAACCCTCGTCCATTATGGTCGCAAATGGTTCTTGTCTTCCTGTTACCTCTGTGGGTACCGCCGGTGCTCATGGGTCCTTTCGTCTTCCCGATGTTCTTGTTGCTCCCTCAATGGTTCACAACCTTCTTTCTATTCGTCGTTTTACAGCTGACAATTCGTGTTCTGTGGAGTTTGACTCTTGTGGTCTTACTGTGAAGGATTTGGCTACCCGGCGTCCTCTGCTCCGATGTGATAGCACGGGCCCCCTTTACACTCTCCGCTTCCCGGCGTCTGCCTCGCCATCTTCGCTTTTGTCAGCTGCCTTCGCCACCACCTCTTCTACTACTTGGCACCGGCGCCTCGGCCACCCTGGACGTGATGCCCTGATGCAGCTTAGTCATAGCTCAGACATTCGTTGTACTCGAGCACATGATGAGCAGTTGTGTCATGCGTGCCAAATGGGCCGTCATGTTCGTCTTCCTTTTTCTAGTTCTTCTTCACATGCGGCTCGCATTTTTGATCTTGTACATTGCGACCTATGGACGTCTCCTGTACTCAGCATTTCTGGCTATAAGTACTATCTGGTGGTGGTTGATGATTTTTCTCACTATTCGTGGACGTTTCCCTTACGTGCCAAGTCTGAGACTTTCCCTGCACTTCATCATTTTTTCGCCTGGGTTTCCACTCAGTTCGGCCTCACCATCAAGGCCGTTCAGTGTGACAATGGCCGTGAGTTCGATAACTCCACCTCTCGGGCTTTCTTTCTCTCTCGCGGTGTCCAGTTGCGCATGTCTTGTCCGTATACCTCCTCTCAGAATGGCAAGGCGGAGCGCATGATTCGCACTACCAATGACATCGTGCGTACCCTTCTTCTTCAGGCCTCTCTCCCCGCCCACTTCTGGGCCGAGAGCCTGCACACCTCCACCTATCTTCTCAATCGCCTTCCTTCCGCTGCTTGCCCGGCTCCGACGCCACACCACGCTCTTTTCGGTACCCCTCCGAGGTATGACCACCTTCGAGTCTTCGGGTGTGCGTGTTACCCTAACACCACAGCCACTGCTCCCCACAAGCTGGCTCCCCGATCCACTCTCTGTGTCTTCCTCGGATACTCTCCGGACCACAAGGGGTATCGCTGCTACGACCTCACCTCTCGTCGGGTCCTCATCTCACGCCATGTGGTGTTCGACGAGTCTGTCTTCCCCTTTGCCAGCACCGCCACCCCTTCCCCTTCCCCCCTTGACCTCACCTCCTCTTTTCCCACTGATGCGGTGGTCGAGCCACCTTTGCCGTTTGTTCCTGCAGGTCCTACGGCCCCGTGCCCTAGCTCGCCGTCGACCGGTGCTCCCCCAGACCCTGCTCCTCGCTCGAGCACCGAGAGTCCCCGGCCGCCCTCACCGACTCCGCCTGCGCGCTTTGCCCGGCCGATTCGCGTGTACCAGCGCCGGGCGCGACCTGCTGCGGCATCTTCGCCACCGCCGCCGGTGGTCCCTCCGTCACCGGTGTCTCCGCCGGGTACACCGGGGCCATCTTCGCCGCCCCACACTGCTCGTGTGGCGACCCCGGTGTATCACCCGCCGCTTCTTCACCGCCACCCGCGTCATGTTCACCCTATGGTGACCCGACACGCGGCCGGGACCCTGCCACCCCCGGCTCTCGCGGCGATGCCCGCGGAGTCGCCGGTCTCTCCAGTACCCTCTTCCGTCCGCGAGGCCCTGTTGGACCCTCACTGGCGCCATGCGATGGAAGAGGAGTACGCGGCTCTCCTCGCCAACCGGACCTGGGATCTGGTGCCCCGTCCACCTGGCTCCAATGTCGTCACCGGCAAGTGGATCTGGACTCACAAGCGCCGGGCTGACGGCACTCTCGAGCGGTACAAGGCTCGTTGGGTTCTCAGGGGATTCACTCAGCGGCCTGGTGTTGATTATGATGAGACATTCAGTCCAGTGGTGAAGCCGGCTACAGTGCGCACGGTGCTCTCCCTTGCCCTCACTCGCTCCTGGCCCGTGCATCAGCTGGATGTCAAGAATGCTTTCCTGCATGGTCTACTCACTGAGACAGTTTACTGCAGTCAGCCGGCCGGATTTGTTGACTCCTCGCATCCTGACCTGGTCTGCAGGCTCAACAGATCTCTCTACGGCCTCAAGCAGGCTCCCAGGGCATGGAACCATCGCTTTGCTGCCTTTCTGCGCTCACTGGGTTTTGTGGAGGCCAAGTCCGATACGTCGCTTTTCATCTTCCACCATGGAGCTGAGACTGCGTATCTACTGCTCTATGTTGATGATATTGTCCTCACCGCCTCCAGTGAGTTACTCCTTCGCCGGATTATCACCTCTCTCCAGCAGGAGTTTGCGATGAAGGATCTGGGTGTGCTACATCACTTCCTTGGGGTCACAGTTGCGCCTCACCCTGCTGGACTTCTCCTTCACCAGCGGCAGTACACTCTTGACATCCTTGAGCGCGCCGGGATGACAGACTGCAACCCCTGCTCCACTCCTGTTGACACCCAGGGCAAGCTGTCTGAGGCTGAGGGGCACCCGGTGTCTGATCCCACCGCGTACCGGAGTCTGGCTGGAGCTCTCCAGTACCTCACCTTTACTCGCCCAGACATCACGTATGCGGTTCAGCAGCTGTGCCTCCATATGCATGATCCGCGGGAGCCCCACCTCGTTGCCCTTAAGCGGCTCCTCCGCTACCTACGGGGTACTGTAGACTATGGCCTCCTCCTTCACCGGCAGTCCTCCTCCACTGAGATGGTTGTCTACACTGACGCTGACTGGGCCGGCTGTCCGGACACTCGGCGTTCCACCTCCGGCTACGCTGTCTTCTTGGGCGGCAACCTGGTGTCCTGGTCGTCCAAGCGGCAGCCGGTGGCCTCCCGATCCAGTGCCGAGGCGGAGTACCGCGCCGTGGCCAACGGCGTGGCCGAGGCTTCTTGGCTCCGACAGCTCCTGGCCGAGCTGCATAACCCTCTTCTCCGGAGCACGCTTGTCTACTGCGACAACGTCAGTGCAGTCTACCTCTCCACCAACCCCGTACAGCACCAGCGGACCAAGCATGTGGAGATTGATCTTCACTTCGTCCGTGACCGGGTGGCCATCGGCGAGGTGCGCGTCCTACATGTACCTACGACGTCCCAGTTCGCCGACATCTTCACCAAGGGCCTCCCGTCGACGACCTTCGCCGCCTTTCGCTCCAGCCTCAACATCACCCGTGGCTAGTTGAGTCTGTGGGGGGGCTCATGTGTATTTTCTTTTCCTGGTGTACAGTCTGAATCCGCTGCGTCGGTAGTTCAGACTGCGGGGGAGTGTTGGAGTATGTGTGTTGGCCCATGTGGCTAGGCCCATGAGGCCCATGTATGGTACACTATATTGCTACCCTTCTAGGGTTAGCCTAATTGAGAAATCCTCCTATTTCCAACACTTCTTTAACTTCTGCCCTTTCCATGTAAGTTGTTTCTGCAACTATGTAATATGTATTCCATGAGCCGCATACAAATAATAATGTTGTTAAATTGAGATGTTTTCTCATGCCATCATGTAAGGGTTATGTGGAAGGAAGTGGTACCAACTTTTGAGCTGTCACCATCATTTTTCCTTTGTTTATCTGAACATCTACTGATACTGATACCATTGAATCTACCCTTTTCTGAAGTGAGACGCCCAAATAGTTATATTTCTGCTACATTTGGTTCAGGGTTCACTTGTCTATGGAAGGGATGGCGAAGAAGTTTATAGAGCAGAACTGGATTTAGATGTCTGCAAGGAGGTAATCACTTACGATAATGCCATTGAATTATTTTTTGTAAAATATATAGTTATTCTGGAATTTTATCATATGTTCTTTTGTTAGATGTGTTTTTTTTTCTGTTGAAGTTTTAATTCTGCACCCACTATTCCTTTATTTGGGAGATGTTGTCCATTTTTTTTAATTAATTGGGGTGTTATTTGTATTTGGTTTTAGATGATATAGGCATGGAATACACTCCCGTTGAGCATGAGCTCCTTCTCCTACCAATGTTTCGTTCGCCTCTGTTAACATCTATGTTATCTGTTTTATTCATTTTTGCTAAAGAACTCTCTAGGCATGGAATAATCTTCATTCATGTTACTGCAAGTTCCATTTGTTCCATTTGCAGGCATTGCTGTACTCCTTGAAGCATAAAATTCCTCTTGTTGCTTACTGTGAGGAACAATGTCTAACCTTGTTTGAACACCCATTTGTTGACTTGTTGCACACTGTACATAATGAAAACAAGGTATGATCTAGATATTTGCTGTACAGACTTATGTTCTAACTACGATAGGCTTCAGGTAGTTGAGGCGATTTTGTTCATATCAGGTAAAAGTGATGCATTCAATTGAGGACCTTTTGGAATGTTCATCTATTCAGGTTTGTCTTATTCTACTCTTACTTTAATCTTGGAAAGCATATATAATGATTTATTTAAGGATGGTAGGGTTTTGTTTTTGACTATTCTGGACAATTTTGTTAGTATCTGGTGCATATTAGTTGAACTTTTTTTTTATGTTATCACAGAAGTATGATAAATTGATAATTAGAAAACTTTAGGCAGTAAATCTATTGCATTTGGTGAGATAATAAGCTCATAGCATCCTCACTCTTCAGAATGGCCCAAACTGTAGGTCTATTCATGTAGATCATCCAATCCACTAGCAGGCAGCAGGAACAGGAAGATTGCCCTGCTTACCAACACAAACCTTGAATCAGCACTATTAGTAGTTTAGTAGGATAGGCCTCTCAACCTGTTCTTAGGTTGTAAGTTCAAATTATCATACTGAGTATCAGCTTGTAAGGATCCTTATTATTTCTTTACATAAAAGAACCTTTGAGCAACCTAGGAGGAACTAGGTGACTTATATTAATTAAGAAGAAATAGGCACCTGAATCTGCCTTGACGAGGACTTGAACTTGGGTGGTCTGGGTGACCAACGGAGCTAGGTTATGTTCAGTTGAGGTTCTCTATGTAAACAGAGATGAAAGAAGAAATGCAGTATGATTAATAAAATGTCAAGGTAGCTCATAAAATGTCTTTAGCAAATCTCTTTAACACAGAGTTGTCTTAATAACTAATACTGTTGACAGCACTCCGTACACCTTCAACAAATCAGATAAATAGATATTAGATCAATTTAATTTATATTGGATTTACACTATTTACTTGTACATGCAGAAATTGCTTCTTTTTTATAGTACCAAAGAGGATTCATCTGTCCTAAGGCAGCATTGTTCAGAACTGACCAAAGGGAAAGCACATGTTATCAAAATGCATCCAAATACAATTGATATTGTTCCCCTCAATGCTTCAAAAAGTGCTGGTTTAAGAATTCTACTTGATCATCTTGGAATAACAAAAGATGTAAGAATTCATTCCCACTAAAGAACTATATTTAGTGTTCATTTTTGTGCCTTATCTCAATTTGTCGTTTGCTCTGTTAAAAACTGGAAGTGCTGATAGTTTACACCCCCCCCCCCCAACCCCCACCTGCAGTGTGATCTTGATGCTGTTGGAGACTATACCAGATGGCTGAGCAATAAATGATTCAACTTGACATCATTACCGGATTATTCATTCATTCTTAAGGAAAAAAAACGTGGAATGGTAGGCGTAATGCATGTGCCAAAGGAACAAAATTATCACTTTGGACATGTTTGCTCTGAAGGTTGCAAAAATCGTATGTTGTAGCACCAGCCTTTTTAGTTGGCAATTCATGCATTTTTATATTTGGAAAAGGAAGGTGAATGGCAATTTAGATATTTCCTTCAGGTAATGCGTACTTAAAATTCAAAGTATGTAACTTCAGTGGAAACTTGCCTTTAAGTTTAGATACTATAAATTTCTTGCTTGTCTTCTGAACAGGTCATTTTGTTGAGATACATGGAAAGAGAATTGAATGGGCCACATCCTTGTGCAACCAGAGCTTACCATGTGGCCTTTGCTTCTGTCCAAAGTCATCTGCAACACCATTTTTAACTCTACATAGAATTTTTTATAGTTTCGTTTTGTGTAGCACTTATAAATGTTGCTAAGTAAATCTGTTAATGGTTCCTCCACGTTATTGATATTTGTTTATATGAAAAGAATGCTGAAGTATAATTGATGAGTAGGAATTCGATGGAGGCATTGTGATGAAGATAACTGTATTTTCTGTCATGTTTTGCTTTGTTTATTATGATTCACCCTTCCTCATTACATCTATTTGATTGATCGACCTTCATATGGATCATGAAATGAAGCACATAAGAAATCAGGTTGATCGTAGAAGCAAACATTATTCAGATTTTCATGTATAAAGCACACACGAAGCACAGCTGGTCAATGGGAAGTGGAGACTTGTCAGTTGTCACCCTAGTTTTCCCTTTGTTACAGATCAATATGCATGTGCATCTCTCTTTTTCTGGTGTCCATATGATTTAGTGCTGATGTTCAATTGGCTGGTGTTGCTAGTTCTTGGCATTACTCTAGCAAATGAACCATTTGAGGGCCTCTTTGATATCACCTTGTTGCATGGCCTTGATACAATGATTGACCGTTGGTTCATGTCTAATCCTACTGAATAGCTTTTGCTTGCTCTCATCCTCTTACTGTATGAAATTTTCTTTGCAAGGTCTTGAACACTTGTAGCATCAGATATAGACGTGAATGATTGGGCCTTCCCTTGGTAGTAATTGGACAGCCCTTTCCTGTGGAAATTGTATTACTTATGTGAATTTGAATGCTTTGCATCTGAAGTGAATTTTATGAAAGTAATGTTGACTATCTGTTTTTTATAATCATGACATTGTGTTATATATCCACTCATTTTTTTTTCCTTTTTAGCAAAAATACATATGAAGTTGAACTCTGTTGCATACTTATCATAGGTCTTGTGCAAAGGGGGAACCTCTACTAGTTAGCACAGAGCAATATCAACTTTAGTTAAACTGAAAGTGAATTTGCAAGCTTTTTCTAACAGATAACAGATCATTCCATTGTATGCTAGGGACAGAAGCTTGGCTTGCTAGTATAACACAAGATAATAGTGCAAAGAAATCACACATTTTATTCGAGCATTTGTAATTTTGAGGCTATATCTATTTCTACCGTTACCATGAATGTAAAAGTTACAAAACTATTTTGTGAAGCCTGGTTACACATTGTGATTTATTTGTTTCATGACTTCTTTTAAGGAGACTGGAATATAAACAAGCATGGTGTTGTTTTCTCTAGATTAGTTACAGTTGTGTAGTGGAAGACAAGATATGCACCTGATTGGAAGCTCATCTAGCAGTGAGGACAACTCATACAGGGGACCCTCAGCATCCAGATGCAACGTGGTTGAAGATGCTGAGGAAGGCTCAGAGGGATGACCAGGTGGGGAAGAAGTTGCATCATCAGACACATTTGAAGCTGATGAGCACAAGGACCCAGTGGATGCGCCCGAGAAGGAAGCCGACTCGGAGTGATCATCACCTGGTTTACTGCAAATCTCCTTGTGACACAAGGGTACTCTATGAGATGCTAAGTTGTGAGGCTCTGCCATTTCATATGAAGCTCAAGCTCTGCTCAATGTTTGGACATCAAAGGGACGCAGCTTATGTGGATATATATAGGAGAAAAAGGAAGAGCTATTCAAATGGTTAGATATAAGCGTCTTGTTTAGTCAGATAAATTTTGTTGACTCGGTGCCAAAGAGCGAGTGATAGTTACCCTTACTCCATGTGATCTTGATAGATTAGCATATCTATATTTCTTGTGCTATCTAATTACTTACGAATTCTGTCTCTTCGTTGTTGACAGGAAGGAAGCAATGGACATCAGTCAGTTATTTGGATAAATCCATGATGTCCTGATGGGGAGCATGTGGAAACGACGCCCTCTGGCTGAGACAGACAAGCATCTTATCTCAGACCAAGAAAAAAAAGAGTTATCCCAGCGGATTAGGAAGGATAAGGTAGGTTATGGCGGCAAGAAGGTGCTTTCTGTTAGCTTGGGGATCATGCCTAGGGTGTTAATAATGGTGAATATGAGTGAGATTAGTTTGTTTATTGTGGTCTGGTAGACTTGTTCAGCCAGTCGGCTGGATCTCAGTCAGGTCGTCGTCAACAATGGATATGCTCCCTTATCATGCACACACGTCTGTTCTCAGGAATAATGATGGTTGGTTGGTGCTGTTTGCTCCAATATATTTACGGTAGACACAAGAAAAAAAATATTTGCTTCTCGGAAAGCTTTTATGAATCACTCCTATTTTGTCAATCTACTAACTTACTTACTTAGGGCATTTTTGGAACTCATTGATTTATATAAGAAATATTACAGTTTCACACAAATATTGCTGAAGGGTGATACAGCCGCTGGTTCCTACAGAAACAATTGTCAGTTACGCCTAAAGGGTGATGCATCTGTATTCATATTGCTTTAGGACTTTAGGAGCCTAGGACTGAACGCTTACGTGCAAAGGGTGATTTTCACGTTACGGTTAAGCCACGTAGAATGTGTCATTGCATATGATGTGTCAAGCATAAAGCAATAAAAAAGGGAAAACAAACTCTGCATTTGTCCTTGGGAGACTGGGACTGAAGACTTCTCTGCAGATAACAGCAGGAATGCATCTACAATACTACCTGAATATGTGAAGGGACCAAGGAGGAGATACCCTCACTGCACCTGCAACGTTACGTGCAAGCTTGCAACGACGGTGCCGGACGGACATGGATAACTCAGTAACCCACACCAGGTAGCAAGAGAACCCTTGGTCGCCTTGTTCCACTGCATGTCGTTCCACTGCATGTCTAAGCATTTTTTTAATGGTTTTTGGTGTGCCCAATGGACCTGTAAAATCTACATTGGCTGCACACCAATTGCAAGCTTGCACGTAACGTTGAAATTAACATGCCTGTTTTCAACATTGAACAAACGAACGAGGCCTAATATGACAAGCCCACCATAGTTGGGCAAGAGTTTTGGGTCCGTCTCTACTCTTTAGTAATGTGAGACGTACGTGAGAACCTAGGAATTGAGAACGAAATGTGTAAGGAAAAAGTCCACTTTTCCTCCTCAACTTTTGCGAAAATCTGTTTTTCCTCCCTGAACTCCAAAATTGAACAAACCACCTCCCTCAACTTTCAAAACTGTACATTTTACCTCCCTGACCCGGTTATAAGCGGTTTTAAAAGTGGTTTTGTCTTTTTCTTTTTTTATTTATTTCGACTGAATCTTTGGAAAATTATAGCAAATCACAGAAAAAACCATGTATTTTATAATTTTTCTGTGATTTACTATGATTTTCAAAGATTCAGTCAAAATAAATAAAAAAGAAAATAAATAAAAAAGAAAAAGATAAAACGCCTTCAAAACCGCTTATAACCGGCTTAGGGAGATAAAACGTACGGTTTTAAAAATTGAGGGAGGTGATTTGTCTGGTGTGTAGAGTTTAGGAAGGAAAAGATGTTCGCTGGAGCTGGGAGGAAAAGTAGACTTTTTCAGTCCGCGACGAGCCGGCCCAGTAGTGGCCATCGCCTCCCCAGGCCCGAAGCACCAATCCTCCAACCCGAGCGTCTCCTTCTCCGCCTCGCGCCTCCTGATGCCGAGCGCGGCGAGAAGCGCCCTCACGAGGCCAACCGCCGCCTGGCACGGCGCCCTCGGCGGCACCTCCTCCCCTTCTTCAGCTGGGACGAGTGGTACGACGGCAACGACGATATTGGCAGGAGTTGTTGATGAGCTGCCATCATCTTGGCGGGCGCAGGCGACACGGCTGCCGTTGCGCCGACGGCGCCCCCGCCGCTCTTGGGCGTGCGGGGCTTGGACTCCCACAGGAACGGCACGACGCCGGGGCGCAGGCTGTAGTATACCCAGAACGATGCGGACGCCAGGCTCAACCGCTCTATCGCCGTGGCCACCTCGCCGGCGACGCTGCCGGCCTCCTGGTGCAGATCGGCCACAGAGCGAGCTGTGGCTGCTGCTGTTTGGGATGCTTTATTTTAGCGGCGACAGGAATTTCACAGGAAACAACGTGATGATTCCCCTGGAAATCATCCGAAGCCGAGCATCACGCTTGCAATGCTCTTTCATTTTTGTTCAGTGTTAGTTCATTATTATTCATTTTTATTCAGTAATTTTCAGTATTGTTCACTCAGAACGATGAACTTAACTATTTCAGTAATGTTCAGTCTTAGTACAGGATAGTTCATTTTTATTTCATTTTTAATTTCAGTCTTAGCTATTTTAGTTCCTCTCTGTTGTCTTTCCATCATCAGTTCAGATTCAGTATAAGTTTAGTTTCTGCTTCTAGTACATGCTCCTGTTGCTTTTGTTGGATAGAAGTTCAGTTTTACATTTCAGTATTCTTTTTCAATGTTAATTCATTCATAGATTCAGGTTCAGTCATGTTTCAGTCTTAGCTATTTCAGTTCCTCCCTCTGTTATCTTTTCATCATCAGTTCAGTTTCAGTATCAGTTCATAGATTTAGGTTCAGTCAAATTTAGTTGCAGCAGTTAGGTTCAGGTTTAGCTTTGTTTATTAGTCTTAGTCTAGTCTATTGAGTAAAGGTTCAGGTTCAGTTTTGCGGAGATAAGGTTCAGTTATCTTATTTAAGTCTATTTAATTTTAGCGACCAATAAGTCTTGTTTTTTTTTAAAAAAAAATTAGTTTGAGTTTTCAGTCATCCTTTTAGGTTTGAATGTCTTCATAAATCTTGTATATTAGTTGCCTCAGCTACAATGTATAAATTGTTATAAAAGGATAGCCATTACACACATAAGTTACCACTAAAGAATTTGCCCCTAGTTTTAGTTTTCAGTCAAGTTTTCTTTTCAGTTTAGTTTTTGTTATCAGTCTTGTTTTTAAATGTTTTTTGTTTTAGTTTTCAATCAAGTATTTTTTTCAGTTTTTTTGTTTCACTTTCCAGTCAAGTTTTTTTTTAATTTTTTTAGTTTTAGATTTCAGTCACCCTTTTAGGTTCGAATGTCATCCTAAATTTTGTATATTAGTTATCTCACCTACAATGTATAAGCTATTACAAACAAGTAGCTATTACACACATAAGTTGCCATAAAATAATTTGCCCCCAGTTTCAGTTTCAATTAAGTTTTATTTTGTTTCAATTTTCAGTCATGTTTTTTTAGTTTCAGTTTATCTGTCACCCTTCTAGGTTCGAATGACTTCCTAAATCCTGCATATTAGTTGTATCACCTACAATGTATAAGTTGTTACATAGTGTAACCATTGCACACATAAGTTGTCACAATTTTTTTTTTGCAAACCCCCCTCTCCACACCCACCCCCACCCCCACCCCCCACTCCCTTCAGTTTTCAGTCAAGTTTTTTTCAATTTCTTTTAGTTTCAGTTTTCAATCATGTTTTTTAATGTTTTTTAGTTTTTGGTTCCCAATCACCTTTTTAAGTTCAAATGCATTCTTAAATGCTACATATTAGTTGTATAATAACTTACCCTCTAAGTTGGCTCCTTATGCGATGCTTATTCTAATAATTTGTCTCCCAGGGTACAACTTATCTTATTTTAGGTTGCTACTCTTGTTTTTTTAATAAATGCCCCTCCAATTTTCATCTTTCCCAGCTTATATAGTGCGTTTTATAATAACTTGCCTCTCTAATTGACAGCTTATATAATGCTTGTTCTAATAATTTGCCCCCAGGTTGCATATTGTCTTGTTTTGTATCGTTACCCTTATTTTTTAATAAATGCTCGTAGTTGGCGGCGAGTCAGGTTTCCTAGTTTTTTGTAATGTGTTTTATAATAACTTGTCTCTCTAGTTGGTAGCTTATACAATATTTATTTTAATAATTTGTCCTTTCAAGTTGTAGCTTGTCTTGTTCTAGTTCGTTACTATCTTTAGGGGTTTGTAGCTTTATGTAAATACTATATAACAAATTTATTATATTTCTATGGTAACCATTGATGTGCATACCATGTAAAAAACTTTGGTTTATTTTTGGAGTAACAACGGCTTATCGCAATCCATGGAGAATTGGAGATGATGCAAGCTATAGAAACTATGTAAAAACTTTAGTATATTTTGGAGCAGTAGATTTAGTATTACGTGGTAGTAACTGCTATATAAATCTCTTAGCAGTTAACACATATTTACACATAAATTGCTACTAAAATAAAATTCTTTGAAATATATGCAAGTGGTGTCTAGCTTTGTTCGTCTCATCACGTAGAACACAGAGGTGCAGACGGAATTGAAAATGAATACAATACTCAAAAGTTATAGCAATTCAAAGAATTTTTTTTGTTTTTTTGGTTTGCGTCAGCATGACATGTAGAGTAGCAGGGCTGGCTGGGCACCATGCATCACGCAGGTGGAAGTGGGAACCGAGGAACGCCCGTGAGGCCCAGTCGCGCGTGCACGTTGGGGGACCTGGGGTCGCGCGCTACGCGTGTGCGCAACGGGTCGCGCCTTATGGGCGTCCAACTGAGAAGTATGCCAAGAACCCTCACTCTTATCCCCTGTTCAGCTGTGCTTATCAGCACGGCTTATCAGCCGTGGAACAGTATTTTTCTCTCACAGCAAATCAGTCACAGCCGGCTTATAAGCCAAAAAATAGCCTGCCGAACAGGGCCATCATGTCCCTCATTGAGCTCATTTGCCCCTTCTCCCTCCCTCCCTTGTCTCTCTACCGTGCGTCACCCTGGGTGTTCGGTTTTTAGCAAGTGTTCGGTTCGGTTTATTCGGTTCGTGAAAATTTTGGTTTGCAGAGACTACAGACCGATCAGTTACTCAGGAAGTCACGAACTAAGGAGTTCGGTTTCGGTTTTTAGTTCGGTTCTTCAGTTTTTAACCGAACAGACCGATGAAAGCACAAGCATTCGAAGTCCACGGCCGCAACGCTCTATTGCCGCGCTCGTGCCACTCCGCCGTCACACTCATACTGCCGCCCCCGTCCCTCACATGTCCAACGTCCGCGGCCGGGGTCGCGTCATTGTCCTGCCGCCCCCTCCCGCGCGCATCCGGTGACCGGCGTCCGTGGCGTGGTCGCACCGCCGTCCTACTGTCCTCGTCCCACACCCAAGGTCCACGGGCGCGCGCCCACGCTCGTGATGCTGGCATGTTGTGTAACACCCTCGGTGTTACCACGTGTTTCAATGCATCTAAGCTTGGCATGAGCATCTTTTCTTTTGTTTTGCTTAATGTTGAAGTGTGTAGAATCATTTGGTAATCCTAAATAGTTAATAAAAATGTTAATTGGAAAATTGACGTAACAACCGGATTGTATCAACTAAGTTTGGAAACTAATTTTTCTGGAACGAGAATGCTATAAAACATATGTGCGAACCCTAAGTGAAATGTGAAGTGCAAAGTGTGTAGATGTTGTTGCGCCGTGCGTTGTGTAGTAATGCAATCGCTAGCTAGTTGTTCCGGAAGCTCGAAAAGGGAACTCGTATTGTAACCCAGCCCTAGACTTAGTGTTTTCCAAGTTGTTTGACAGCTTGGCAAGGCCATGTTGGCGAGTTCGTTCCGTGAAATCTAGTTCGAAGGTGGCAGCATGTTTTGGCTCGGGACGATAGCCTAGTGTACCCTCTTGGTGTTGGTGAAGGTCGTTCGGTCCCTAGGCCACTCGTTTAGCCGTGGCATGGACTTTAAAATTCGTGCGTATGCTTAGGCGCGGCTGGTTGGCCAGCCGGGTGCGGTCACCGCGTCGTCGCGCTGTGCTGCGCCGCGGGCTCGTGCGCTGCCGCGGGAGGAGGCCGGCCGAGGCCGTCGTGTCATGGCGCTGTGGCCGTTGACGTTGGGCGCGAGTTGCTTTCCCGACCACTGTCTTCCCCCCCCTCTCTCTGCATGGGTGCGGTGGCGTGTTGGCCGTTCGGGGTCAGCGCCTGTCGCGTCCGTGCCGACCCCTGCGCCGCTGCGGTTTGGTCGGTGGCTGCGCTCGCACGTCAAGATGTTTACCGTCCTCTCGTACGCGTCTCAGTGACTCCCAGCTCGGCCGAGGGCGTGAATTCTGGCGCGGCCCGTTCTTCCCCTTCTGCCCCTGTCCGCCTGGCCGTTGGGACCGCGGCGAGCAGGACAGTCGGGAGTGGCCACCACCGGCCAAGTTTCCTTGCCAGCTAGTTCACCACCACGCGACCTCACCTAAGCGACTTCATCCCCCCCTAATTTTGGTTTCGCTGTGCTCCAGCTCGAAGGTTGCCGTCCCGCGCGCCATTTAAGCCTGACTCGGCCGTGCTCCGCGGGCAGTCCTCCCCGATGCCTCGAACCCCAAATTGACTGCACCGCTACCCTAGCCGCATCACCCGCTCTATCCTGCGCGCCTCACCGTGGCCTGTTGACCGCCTAGCCGTCGTGGGCAAGGCCGCGCTGTCGCGGTGCACCGCCCGATCGCTCGGGTGCACGTGGCCGGCTCGGTTCAGGTATCTTCCAGCCATCCTGGCACTGCGGCTAGGTCCGTGGTGGACCACCGCAGCTCACCCACCCCCTTGACCACCCTCGCGGAGCTCCTGCCCTCCAGAACGCCGGCACCGACCTCACCGGTTGGCCGCCTTCATGAGGAAGCCGCGCCACCTCGCCTTCGGCCTTCGAATCGCCGCCCGAGCCTCGCGTCTGCACCGTAGGTGAGCGTCTCCCCCTCTGCTTAGCTGTAGCAGCTCCCCTCTGGCCGGCGCAACCGGCCAGTGCCGGCCAACGCCGCACCGGCGTGCGGAGGCGCGTCGGGGACCGCCCGGTGATGAAGACAGTTTTTCGGGGGGGTTTCTTGCAAAACCCTTGAGGGTGGGAATAGTGCCTAGTTCGATCGCGGCATTAGTTGTCAGTTCGGGGGCTTGTTTGCAATTTTTATCGGCGCGCGCGGGCTTCCTCGGCCGTGGGCCGCGTGTGCGCTGCGCGCGGTTGGGCCGTTACGGGAGGATGTTTTCCACGTTTTAGTGAATCTAGAAAGGCTTTGGTAATTTAGTTTTTGAATCTAACTTTGAGGAATTTTAGCGACTTGTGTAGATGTCCAAAAATCGTGAAACCACTTTAGTTGAGTTCCTAAATTCATGATCTATCAAATGGTACCTTCCTTTCATGTGTTGCTGTGATGATGATAGGTCGATTAAATCAATGCATAAGGTAGTGAATTTTAAGGCAACCAATCTTGTAGGAATTTTTGTGGCTAATCTAGGGTAGCTCTAGCTCTAAAACTTTTACGGTAGCTTCGGGGTGTCATTAGATGCTTGTTGTAATTTTCATATCCTTTGAATAGCTTGTTTGTTAGGGTAGCTAAGTTCCCTAGTAGTGCTACCTGGTAAACTGGAAATCAAATGATAATGTGCATGTTAGTTGCTGGAGTTTGGAATGCATCAGTCAACTTTGTTAGTAGAAATAATGGTAGTTTCACATATTAGCCATTAGAGTTAGCTAGTAGTAGTGTTGTTGTAAGTGCTACTGTGGTCACCTTGTTAAGTGTCGTTTTATTATTGCATGCATGTAGATCACGAGGAAGTTGAGTACGTGGCCGCGGAGGAGCAGGACTACGAGGAGGTCATCGAGGAGTACGAGGAGGAAATCTTTGTACCGGAGGAGTTCCAGGAGCCGCCCGTGACTGACACCTCTAACTTTGCGCCTGCCCAAGGCAAGCCCCGGTGCATAACCCTTATTTTGCAAGTCTTTATATATATATATATATATATATATATATATATATATATATATATATATATATATATATATATATATATATATATATATATATATATATATATATATATATATATATATGTTGTGCATTTACGTTGCAGGAATTTTATGATACCCACATGCATATATATATCTGTCCATGAGTCTTACTAGTGCAGGACCGCGTAGTTGTTTTGCTTAGGTTCAGCGGTAGAGTGAGTAACCTGTCGTTACTCACAATAGAGAGTTACTCATATTATTATTACATTCTAGATTAAATGATGGAAAGGAAATGGCGACCGGGCAAGGATGTTGTATGGGCATTGGTGGGTGTAGCAAGTTGTGTCCCGCGGCCACGGGGCATAACTGGGTTGCACTATTTCCCTGTCCGTGTCAATTAAGGACCGTTCGTTGCATGGACCCTGGTCAAGTCACAGATTTGTTATCCCGAGCACATACTTGCTTATGGGAGCGGGAAAACTTGTTACTCTCTTGTCATGGGCTCCGGCTCTTTCCGGACCGACTGATTGGAGGCGGGGATAGGTGGAGGTCTTAGCACCGCATTGAGGCCGGGCCTCAAGTGCGGGGGCTAGGAGTCCAAGTTTGGATGGGGACTTGGAAACCCGTGACACAAGGAGAGCGGGTTGGTCTCGTTTGTGCCTGGGGTGCAAGCGATGCGTGTGTTTTTTGGGGTACCCAGCTGGGCACAATGATTCGCGAATCGCCGTTTTTGCGTGACGATACGGCTTGACTACGCTCTGGCATCGTAGTAAGAATTGGCAATGAAAAGATGGAGAAATGGTCCTGATTTGCTCAACCCTTGCTTGATTATAGCATAGGTGCTTACATAGAGTATTGGTTAATGAATAAAATATGGCTTCTAAAAGTTCGGAATTAAGGACACACTCTTAGTGCTTCTTTTCGCAAACAAGAAAACCCATAAGCCATAAAGCCTATCATAATCCTTGAGAGTCGGGAAATATATTTCCCAGTCGGGTAAGTCTTGCGAGTACATCGTGTACTCAGGGTTTATTTTACCCTTGTTACAGGTGCACCTTGAGCAGATAGGCCTTGTGTGGAGGATTCTTCTGGTGGGCACAGACGGATTCTCATTTCATTCCGCTTGACGTTAGTTTATTTCCGCTGTTTATTTATCGCACTCTGAACCTCTGGTATTGTAATAACTATTTCTGAGACTCTGTGTTGTATGAAATGGACTAAGTATTGTAAGTTTGTACTCATTATTGGACCCCGGGTGTAAAATGTGGATTGTTCGAGTTCTCCCGTCGGGTGTACTCGACGGAGTCATCTGGTTTAGCTCACTTTCAGGGCACTTAGTGTCTAGTGGAAGGCAAGCACCCTGAAAGCGTG
This sequence comes from Saccharum spontaneum, assembly GCA_022457205.1. Taxonomy (NCBI): domain Eukaryota; kingdom Viridiplantae; phylum Streptophyta; class Magnoliopsida; order Poales; family Poaceae; genus Saccharum; species Saccharum spontaneum. The sequence continues at coordinate 18,180,160 of CM039594.1, forward strand.
TTAAACCGGACGATTCTGCCACATGCTGCCTCCTCTGACCTCCATCCTCATCCGGCGTCGCGTCGTCGCCGGTCGCCACTGCACCGCTTCCGTGGCTGCCTGGTGTTCCCTCCATGGCTCCAATCGGGATAGGGTTAGGAGGGAGACAGACAACGAGTGGTGCTGGTGCGTGCTTAACTGGTTGTCTTTGGTGCGGCAACTGGGGCTGGGCTACCTCCTTGGGCCTTACTGGGCTGAGTTGTTGCCTGCTGCTCAGCTGCTGCGTTCGCTGCTTCCGTGCACGGTGCTGAACGCTGATCGGTTGCTCGGTTCTTCGGTTCAGTTGCACGTGGAAACCGAAGCCGAACCCGAAGACCGAAGTTCACAGATCCTGAAACCAAAACCGAAGACCGAAGACCAAAAAAACCAAAATTTCGGTTCGGTTCGGTACGGTTTGATTCAGTTTTCATTGTAAATGTGCCCAGGCTGAACCGTGCGGCCGCATCCCCTGACCTACACCATGGCTTCAAGCTCGGGGAGTTCATCACTACGTCAGTGCGTGAGGCCGCAACTCCCGTTGACCCTGTGCCTAGACTACAGATGGAGGAATGTGATGGAGCTGATCTCAAATGGGCAAGTGAAGAACACCGGCTTGTTCGGGTTGTCAGATGTCTACGAGATCATTAGGGGATGCTAATATCATTATCAGGTATCATTAGAGCTGTTTATGGCAACACTACATGTAGGGAAGTGGGGATTTGCTAATATCATTGTTGGGAGGCATATTATATGTTAGGACCCGTTATTGTATTTAGTGCCCAATTATATAGCCTAGGAACTTGCAGAATAATATTTATGGTCTATTTGTAGCCACTAGTGGTTTTTTTTAAAAAAGGAAATAATGAAAGCTATATATATAGAAAAAAATATGAACAAATTTACAGTTTGAAATGGACGGTGGAGTACATTTGATCTCATTTACCACATTTATTGGGTGTGACTGGCACCCGGACGTCCGGACACTAGCTCCCTGTACGGACGCCTGCGCCGCTGCCCCCATCTCATGTTCCGCTCTTGCCTGCCCACGTCTCGCCTGCTGTGCTCGCCTGCAAGCACATGGAGACCACCCACACTAGTGGGGACTCAGCCTTCCTGCGCCTAGCACCGAGGCAAGACAGCAGAACAGCGAGGAGGGAGATGCAACACTCGATCTAGTTTTGAAATATCCAGATGCAACAATTGCAACATACGTCTAAAAATAAATGAAATATTTGAAACATGCGTCTGAAACACTTGTAAAAATACTTGAAACAATTGTAAACATACGCAACATCCAGATAAAACACTTGCATCATATGTGTGAAAGCATATGCAACATCCAGATAAACACACTTGCAACATACGTCAGAAAAAAACTAATAAAACATTGATAACTAGAGTTCGCAACATACGTGTACAACCGTTGCAACATGTGCAACATCCCGATCTACTTTGCAATATCCGTATGAAACACTTGCAACATACCTCTGAAACATTTGAAACACTTGAAACAAACACTTACACCATGCAGTTTCAACATAAATATCTCCTTGCTGCTTGGAGAATGGAGGCTCGTCAGCATGTGGAGTTCGCCGAAGACCACAGTCCAGCGGGGCTTGTAGGAAGCGTCTCGGCGGTGGCTGCGCGACAGGGTAGGGAGGCAACGGCCTCGCGTCGCGCCTGGCAGGGCCGTTAGCCGAGCACCGCATCAGGTAGGGCTAGCAGTCGAGCGCCGCGTGCTGAAGTTGATTTTGTTTTTTTATTAGGCGAGCAGCGCATACGGCAGTGAGTGGAGCGAGACGTTCGGCCTTCCAATTATCTTAATAGTAGCATTGACACATTTATTGTAAACAACGTATGTGCGAATTTCAAATGAAATTCAAACATAGCCACGACTTGAGACAAAAATGTATTTCTTCTCAGCCATCGATCTCCTGTAGCACTTGCTTTTTTGAGGTCCCGTAGCACTTGCTATATCCACTGGCGAAATGTGTAACCCCAAATATTGTCAAAGAAACACTGGAATACACACAAAGTTAGAAGCTAATTAAGGCCCGCTGGGCCCGTTTTTTAACTCAAATGCTTTCGCGGCCCACTACAGTACCTTTTGTGCCACTGAGATCGAGCCTCATACATTGCCTGCCGCCGTGCCACAGCGCAGCAGCTCTATGCCTCTGTCTGGTCGCCTTATTAGTGCTGTCTACCGTCTACCCGTATATGTGTAGATAATTAGCTTCTTGGTACGGTGTTGCTTGCGTAAACGTCTCTTTCAAAGGTTTCAAGTGTGCTGAATAATGCACCTTTACCAATCTATAATTTTGCGCTCTGCTCTTCAACACTACTTTAGCACTTTTGAACTAAGAAATATTGTTTTTCTCTCGTAACAAAGCAGCGTAAGCCAAATTTATAAAGCTTCAGGCAGTGGAGCCGTATACCGTCCACCAGTCTATGTGTGGATAATAATTACTCCCTCCGTCCCAGAAAAAGTGTCGTTTTAGGTTTTTCAGACATCGTGTTTGACCGTTCGTCTTATTCAAAAAATTTTAATAAATATTATTTATTTTGTTATGACTTATTTTATCATTAGAGATACTTCAATAATGATTTATTTATTTTATAATTTGCATAAAAATTTTGAATAAGACGAACGGTCAAACACGATGTCTAAAAAACCTAAAACGACACTTTTTCTGAGACAGAGGGAGTAGCTTCTTGCAGGGTACGGTGTTGCTTGCGTAAGCATGCATCTCTTTCAGGCTATCCGCACTTATGGTCCTCTATATTCATCCTCTATACGTCCTAGTCAGCAAGATTCTCTCCTCTATACTTAATTCTCCCGCACCCATCCATCCTCTATATCATCCTCTATCCACTCTATCTACTGTGGGACCCACTTGTCACTTTATCTAAATATATCCATGAGTGATCTAGTTTTGAAGGATTTATTGAGACGAATTTAATGGTGCAATCGAAATTTAATTTGGATTTTTGGTTTGTGAGTTATAGTATTTTTTTCCTTTGTTTAGTTAGTAGGGCCCGCCACTGCGCACTATAGAGTAAACACTGTACTACTCTAAATATAGAGTAAGAGAAAGGATATAGTATCGTTTTAGAGTATCCAGTGCAGCAGTTTTTACTCTATATTCATACTCTAAAGTTTTAGAGTATCATTTAGAGTACGCCACTGCGGGCAGTCTCAAAGGTTTAAAGTACTGGAGTCCCTGGCTGGCTGTACCAACGCAACGTCCTCTTTTGAGCAACGTCCCACTACTTATGCTTCTCCTCTGGTTGAGTCTACTAGCCTCGTTTCCCCCGAAAACACACAGCCAAGAAGCCAAGCCCCATGACGATGCGATTCTAGTTCGACCGATCGCTGCGTGTGTTCGACTGTGACCGCGGTGATTTTTTTCTTTTTTTTTAAGATCTGGAACCATTGTATACTAAATCTATTATCTATTAAAAAAAGGGCAGACCCAGAGGCTCCCACACGAGTGGGGTCTATGGAAGGGAATAACCGAAGCAAAGTCTTACCCCGCAGAAATTCTGCAGAGAGACAGCTTCGAACCCAGAACCTGATGACTCGAAATCTATTATCTATTACAACTAAAAATAACTCTTGGCACCGTCATGTGCATAATTAATAGCATAATTAATAGCCTTGCTCCTGCTTCCTATCACTGTGTCGGACACAACACCCCGTGGCCCGCGCGCAGCACGTGCTCCTGCGTAACAAAATCAGCAGAGTCCGCGTCACACATAGCTTCGCTCCGTCACCCCGTCGCGCCCGCGCACACAACCCGCGCTATAAACGGAAAAAATGAAATCAAATCGGAAAAAGGAAAGATCAGCCAGGCGTAGACCCGCGCTCCAAACGAAAAAAAATACCACGCCTCCGACACGTTGCACCCACCGATTGGCCGACTCATAACAGATCGGAAGCCATGCATAACAGATTGGTCGGGCGAGCAAGTACGCGTCAGAGCATGCATTAGTCATTGGTAGTACCTAATTAAGCTACTAGGCCCATCAGGCCATCACGCATCTATGGCCTAAAAGATGATGATGATGTTCATTAATTAATTCCAATCTGTATGTGAGAAAATTTTCTGCTCCTCTCCTATGTGAATCCGAATTTTGTGGACTTTTAATATGCATACGGATACGAATAATCCAAGTCTGGTTATGTGCAGATGCGAGATATGATATAAAACAGGCAAAATTAAGTTGATATTGGCTGTAGGCGTGACAAAAAAATCGTGGTTCCATTGCAATGCATGAGCATATAGTGAGTTCCTGATACTATAGGTACACGGTACACTTAGTTTTTTTCCTTCATGTCACCTAGGTTTTTTAAGACATGGAGGAAAGCAAATGCAAGCAACTTTCTACTAATACATCAAAATGCAATCCATTTGAACTCATTGTTCGTAGAAGTCTCCATTTTAACATAGAAGTAAACATGCTCTGTGCTATTTTGCTACTGGATTCGTCTCGTATGTTACTATTTGTTATTAGACCTAAATGGATTCGAAAATAGTTTATAGGATTCCTAATGCAAAATCGCTTATTAACTCTTATCAATTTCAAAAAATGACCAAATCTGTCGCTATAACCATGGGCAAAAATTTGTGCTGCCGTGCAACGCACAGGCATGATTCTAATACGAAGAAAAAGCTGATCAAGTTTATAAACCGGACTTAAGAACTGTACAAATACTAAATACAACTACATTACTATATACGTCTATACCATACAATAGGAACTATGACAAACCAACATGCGATGGAGCCCATCAAGTGTCACCCTCGCCACAAGCTACCACAAAGTCTAAAAAGACCAAATAAAATCAAATCTGCCACACAAATTTCCTTTGCCAACTGTCGCCAACAATAATACATGGACACAGCAGTTCCAACTTTCCTTAGATTACAAATGGTGCTATCACCGATCGAGAGATAACTCCATGGAGCCGAGCTAGGTAGGCTCCTCCTTAATTACAGGTTTACTGTACACTACACTACCATAATATATGTCTTAGCCTAGCTGCCTAGGCGTAGCAAGTTTGCAATGGGAAGGTAGCTTTGGGAGGAAGGTGTCACCTTGCCAATCTTTAATGTACGTAGTGGTTTCGCTGATAAAGCTAAACCCATTCTTTTGAGCAAAGGCAAAAATAAAAAAATAAAAAAATCCTCACCACAGGGGGCTGTCGTCAGCCCATTCCACGTACTAGTATTTGAGAGAGATACTGAATCCAGTGACTAAAGTTTAGAAGGTATCATATAGTGGTGTTGTATGCGGTGTTCAGATACTAATAAAAAATAAATTATAGAATCCGTCAGTAATATGCGAGATAAATTTATTAAGTCTAATTAATCCATCGTTAATATATGTTTATTGTAGTACCACATTGTCAAATCATGGACCGGACATCGACTAAAATTTAGGAGGCCCTCCCAGATTTGGGATTTGGAAAATAAAAGAATGCAACGCACGCACCTGCTGACGGGGAAAGCAAAACTGTGTGAACGGAGGCATGGCGTCTTCCGTGGGCCCCACATGCAAACGAGGGTGGGGAAAGAACTCAAGGAACTACTGTAGCTCGATCGTTCGTGACTGGTGACTGCACTGCGCAACTCCCCAACTCCGAGTACTCTGTCACTCGGTCTCCCTCCCCTTTGGCGGCGGCTTCGCCATCCATTTCCCCCGGAACTCCCCAACTCCGAGTCTCCAAGAGCAGAGGAGGCTGGCTGGCCAGCGTCCCATGGCGGACTGCGTGACCCGCGTGTGGGCGCTGGCCATCGCCACCGCGGCCTGCATCGGCCTCCCGAGCGCGCTCGTCTACGCCATCGTCCGGATCGCGGCGGCGCGGCGCTACGGTGCCGCCTTCGCGATGGCCGTCGTCCTCGTCTTCTGGGTCACCATCAGCGCCGCCTACTACCCGCGCGTCTGCGCCGACCTCGTCCCGTGGCCGCGCTTCATGCGCCTTCCGCGCCGCGGCGGACCCTCGCTGCTGCTGCTGCCGCAGCGGTCGTCGTCATCATCCGTGGCGCGTGCTGCTGGCGGCATAGGCGCGCTTCCTCGTGAGGCACCGGCCGCGCGCGGCGGAGCACGTGTCGGCGCCGATGACGACGTCCTGCCGCTGTCGCCGTCGCCATACCCGTACGAGCACCAGCGTGTGCCTTTGGCCCAAAGGCACGGAGACCGTGGTAGTCGCATGGCCGCGCTTCCCCGGGAGCCACCGGCCGCGCGCGGCAAAGCGCGTGCCGACGACGTCCCGCGGCCGCCATGGGAGCGGCAGAGCGACGGCGGGCCGTCCAAGTACTGCGCCATCTGCTTGGCTGACGTGGACAAGGAGGAGACGGCGAAGCGGCTGCCCCTGTGCCTGCACGTGTTCCACCGCCACTGCATCGATCAGTGGCTGCAGGGCCACTCGACGTGCCCGATCTGCAGGTGCAACGCCTTCCTAGACGGGCGGTGAAACTTAGACGCTCACGGCAACGAGTTCATGTGTTCAGCTAGGTTTTTTAAAATTGCTGTTGCTAGTTCTGGCTTTAATTATGGACGGTATTTATAGCCATTCTAACACTGTAGAGGAAATTCCTTTAATAGCATATCGTCCTTCAATTCTATGGTAATAATATACATAGGTCGGACGCGCCCACTCACTTGCGCGCAGCGTTCTCCCCTTCACTTTTTTCTTTCTTCTCCGCGTCGTTCTCCCATAGCCCGCTTTTCCCCCTAACCGTGCTCTCACTCACTCGCTCTCTCTGCGCGCTCCTCCTCGCTCGTCGCTCCCCCGCACTCGTCTACACGCCCTCTTCTCCGTGCCGTCGCCGGGACGGAGGGTCACCGCGCCAGCGAGCTCGGGAGCGCGTGGCGTGCTGCCGGTGCTCCCTTCCCCCTTCTTCCCTCACGCCACTGTGCCCTCCCCTTCTTACCTCGCGCCACCACGCCCTCTGGGCACCCCACCGGAGACGAGGACCACGACGCGGCGCCGACGAGGTAGGTGGAGAGAGATCTGGATCTGAGGCCTCCCTCCCCCTCTCTCCTACTTTGGATTTGGATCTGAGCCCTCCTCCCCTCCTCCTCCCCCTCCTCCTCCTCCTACTCCTACTCTTGCTCCTCCTCCTCCTCCTCCTCCCCCCTCTGGATCTAAGGGATGTGGTGGTGGCTAGGGTTTTGGCGAGCTCTCGAGATTCAGCTCTCGTCATTGTTGGAATGGTTCTGTTTCAATGTTACAACAGATGATTTGGAATGTTGCAATGGTTTTTTTTGTTGTTGTTGCAACAGGCGTTTTTTATGTTGCAGTAGTAGTGCTTGAGATGTTGCAATAGCTTTTTTTCGTTGATGCATCAGATTTCCCCTGTGTCATAGTGGATTTGTTGCAACAGACATTTTTCTGATGTTGCAGTAGTAGTGCTTGAGATGTTGCAATAGTCTTTTTTCATTCATTGTTGCAGCAGATTTCCTCCGATGTTGCAGTGAATGTTTTTGAATGTTGCAGTAGACATTTTTTTATGTTGCAGTTCATATTTTTGTTTGTTGCATTAGATGTTCTTTCGATGTTGCAATAGCTTTTTTTGTTTTGTTGCAACAAATTTTTTCGTTTGATGCATTATATGTTCTTTCGATGTTGCAATAGCTTTTTTCCGTTGTTGCAGCCGGTGGGCGGGCTATGGGGTGCGAGCTGGTGGCGAGCGGAGGTGCTGGGGGTCGGCAAGGTCACGCGCGTGGGGGAGAGGGAAGGGTTCGGAGGAAGGGCGGTTCCTATTCTACTTCCTCCTCCCGTGCGAGGCGTGCGGGGCAGGGCAGGTTCGAAGGATTCCGTGCAGGACGAGCGGAGGCGGCGTCCGGACACTAGCGCCCGGATCGGACGTCCGGGCACTAGCAGTTCGGTTAATTCTATAGCCACCTCTTGTGTGCCCCTACAAATTATGAGTTACCACCGAATCTTGTTTCCCTTATTGAATCGTATTTTCGTTTCTCTTATCTGCCATTGACGGCTCATATATAGCGGTTAGTTGGTTGTTGGTAGAAGCCTTGAAGGTGGAAATAGCAATTGTACCTTTGCCATCAGCACAAACACAACTTTAGAAAATAGAGACCCCTTCCATGCCATCGGCATTGGTGTACATAAAAAATAAATATGGGAATTGCTTTTTATCAGGCAACTGATTTTTGCTTGGTGGCGATCGACAGCCCTTGGATAGGAAACGGATGCTCCAGATGAGATTGAGCCCTATTCATCTTCTTACTCACGCTGTCATGCAACCGTACCACCCCACTCCCATTGTCGATCTCCCCATCGTCCACCAACCGCTGCCACCGCGCCAACGACCCCACCCTCCCCTAATCCCAATCCGCGCACTATTTCTCTTCCTCCTCGCGTCCGCACCAGCTCGCTCCTGCCGCCGACCTCCCCCGCCGCAGCCGCACCGCCCACCAACCGCCTCCACCACACTGACCCCGCCCTCCCCTAATCCTAATCCCGTGATCTCGCTGTCGAGCCCTTGCCCTCACTACCGGCACTTGCCTGCCCGCCCCTTCGGTGGCTCCCCGCCACCTCGCTTGCCACCGGGCAAACTCGCCACCACCGCCTGTCTAGCTGGCTGCCCCCGGGCTCCTCCTTCTAAGCCCGAAAACAACAAATCCTCTCCTCATAAGGCCCTAACAACCCTGAACCCCTGAACTAGAGGAGGAAGAAGAAAGCGTCACCTGAAATCTCGTCAGCAGGCGACTAGAGTCTAGGAAATGTGAATAAATATTGATCAATACTACAATATGTATTTATATAGCCAGAGTATCCGCACAACACTTAATTGTTGATCCATAATTATTTAATTTAAATATGCACAAACCATATGGCCGCATCGACACACGTCATATTATGACAACAATATTATGTGGCTTTAGAATAACCAACTTGGAGCCGTTTGCGACAACACTAGTATTATCTGGTATCATTAAAGCCGTTTACGACAACACTACTGGTAGGGAACTAGGGATATGCTAAGGGGTATCATTAGAGCCGGTAGAGGGATGAGCCAATATCGGCACGTCATTAGGGGTTGGTAAGGAGAACCAATATCCAACACAATGCTAAAATATCCCTATTGGCTAACAAAGGATTGCACGCACGCGAGAACGGATAGTCTATTCGACAGTGTCGGCTTTTTACGGTGACACATATATTCGGCCGGTCTCATCCGTGGTGCCGATTGCTATATTCAGTAATTGGCATAAATGAGGAGAGGAGCCATCATAAACGAGGTCTTATGTAAGCACATTCCAAATGTTGACTCTTTTTACAAGAAGATAAGTTAAATATACGTACATTTGACCTCATTTATCGCATTATTCTAAACAACGTATATGCTGGCTCAAATGAAATTGAAACGTAGCCACGACTTGAGAGAAAAATTGATGTATTCCCATCGATCGCCTGTAGCACTTACTAATACTAATAAGTTACTATACACTAGTGAAATGTGTAGCGTCCAAATATTGTGGAAGAATACAACAAACAGGTTATAAGCTAATTAAGGCTCATTGGGCCCGTGTTTGAACTCAAATGCTTTATTGCCTTATTGTCCCGCTACAGTAATTCTGTAGCTGTTGGAGCTCAAAGTACTGAGAATAATACTTTAGAGCGGTGGGCATGCATTGGGGCGATGGGCGATGGCGATAGCTCTCGATCAGAACCGCGTGATCAGGAAGGTCAGGCCAGGGCACGGGTGCATGTGCCAAGGCCATGGCCTTGCCATCTTTGTTTCGCTATAGGTGGTTGAGTCAGTGGTTGTACTGTACCTATCAAGGCAACGTCCTCTTTTGAGCAACAGAGCACTAGTTATTTCTCTCTCTGGTTCAATCCACTGCCCTGTCTGGTCTCCTTATTAGAGCGGTCTACCGTCCACCAGTCCATATGTGGAATAGTAAGTTCCTTGCTACGGTGTTACATGCGTAAGCATCTCTTTCAAAAGGCTTAGTGTGCCGAATGGAGCTTTACAATCTATAATTTTGGTCCGCTCAATCGTTCCACTCTACCTAGTACTCCTTCCATCCCAAATTATAGGAGTAAGTAAAGGCCATCCACGGAGAAATAGGATCGGCCCCCGCGTCGCCCCGTCTGGGCGGCACGGGCGGCGATGCCACCACCGCCCACCTCTCCTCCCTCCCTCCCCGTGCCTCACCGTTGCCGGAGCGTGCTGCCGGAGGCCGCGTAGCCCGCGAGGATGGTGGCGGCGGGGCCCTTCTCCCTTGTTCCCTCCTTCTCTCCTCCCTGTGGAAGTTCTTTCCGGCGATGATGGTGGTTGCCCCGGCAGCCGGCTCTCGGATCCACAGCACCAGTGTATGGATCCGGTGCTCTTGAGGCTAGATCAGGCGCCCCCCGCTTGGATTTGGTCGGGGCACAGCTGGCGTGGGCGGCGGCGCGCGGAGGGGCCGGGGTCGTTGGACGGCTCGACGCGGCGTCCGGCTGTGGACGGCGCGAGAGCCGGCGGATGCGCGAGGACGACGCCGGGCTCCTTCTCCGCTTGCCTCTTCCTCAGCCATGGCGCGTCGCTCGCTAGGAGACGTCGGCTACGGCGGCGGCGGTGACCCAGGCACGTCGGGGAGCCGCTGGCCGTAGCCGCCGTGGGCAGCGGCGCACGGAGGGGCCAGGGTTGGTGGATGGTTCGGTGCGACGGCCGGCCGTGGACGGCACGACACCGGCGGTTACGTCAGGAAACCGCTGGCGGTGGCCGGTCACACATCGCCTCACACGGGCGGCGGTGCTTGTCACTCTGCCATCCGTGGTCGGCGGCTGGTGCAGCAGAAGGACCGTGGCTACTGCGCACGGGACTGAGGCACCATGGCGAAAGCCTTGTCCCTCTTGGGCCGATGACGGCGACGTCTTCGGGCGCCGTTTTCTTCGTCGGAAGCTTTCATCGAATGGCCCTCTCCCCTGTGCGCAGTGTGTCTTCCTTAGGTGAAAACCTTGACCGTCTGGTCAGGCAACGGTGGCACAGATGTGTCGTGTCCCTCCTTGGAGGCGTTGTTTAGGAAGCTCGTGCTCGTGTCTATGGCGGCAGCTAGCGTCGTGGCAAGGAAGGTGGAGGCTTAGTTGAGGATTCAAGTTTGTAGTGTCCACGACGGAAGAAGGTGGTCAGGAGGAGGGCGGTGACACAACGATTGGAGGGCTTCGCATCTGCTTGGCAATGGAGGGCGACGGTTTGATAGGATCGTCCGCTAGTTGTGACCACGAAGTTGGCAAGGAGGCCGGCGTGGAAGATAGTGGCCAACAGATTTGAGTTGTCAAGTTGACCTGCGTGGTTTGGTGGTAGGCAGTCCCGCACAGCGGCAGCTGTTTCCGGTGCCAAGAGGCGTTCTGACTGGCAGCCTGAAGACGTGTGGGGCACTTCTACCTTTGATGAGACAACTAGGTCCTGGAACTCTGTAATTCTGTAATAAGAAACAACTATATGCATTGGTTGATGCAGAAGCTGGGATATTAATATATTCCCTTTTCTAAAAAAATTATAGGAGTAAGTCACTAGTGGAAGGCACGCGCCTTTGCGCGCGGTAGCAGCCGGCAAAGGTTGTACAGAAGCCTATGTTAACTTATGGATTGTAAAATAATTGAGAATAGTAGATAATTAACAGATGTATCCGTGTATTGCAACGGGATCCTATATATATATATATATATATATATATATATATATATATATATATATATATATATATATATGAAAAGCTCCTCAACTCATATAGGACATAGGAAAGTGTTAAGCCACGGAAACACTCCATACTTCCATTTGCTACGATTATTATTGTTTTTATAGTTATGTTATTGTGTAAATATACAGTTTATTCATGGAATTTATAGTTTAAAAGAAAAGTAAATGACTTTTATGTAAAATTACCTAACACAATAGTCTATGTGTTGACCATTATGTATTTTACATTTAGTATACATTGGGGTTTGTTTAAAACAGTCGTTAGCTTATCGTCCATCAATGCTCATCAGTGCACCAGCGTTGCCGAACTCTCCAAAGTAGTTTGGTGCTGAGAATATTGTTACAAGCTGGCATTTTGCCAAAAAAATTCATACCCATCCTCCACAACCTGTGAAGTTAGATTCAGTTAAAGAGAAGTCAATAGTAACGAAGGCACAGCACTACAAAAATAGTAATTCACAACACTAAGCTCAACAGATATAGCAATCTAGATGTTTCAGTTATTTCCCTAAAACATATGAGAACAAAAGGAAGCTTAATCTTCATATTTAAGAAGAAGGGCTAATATGTAAAGAGTTTTAGGTTGACCTTAAGGATCCAAGCTGACACAGTAAAATATCAGCAATAGTTTGAAAGCAACTATTAACCATAACCAGTTCAAGGTCGATGGCCTCAAACAAAGTAATGATGATACTGTGAAACAGTATACTAATGTAGTTTCATTTAACAAAATGCAGTCCAATATAGACCGGAAGATTATAAGACCTCTTGGTTTTGCTAAGTATATTACTTTTTTTGATGAGCAAAACTAAATATATTACTTTTACTATTTTCCTTATAGACAAAGTGTATAACTAAGTGTATAGCAAAAGCTATAAATCTAGAAAAGTCAAAACTTCTAGATTGAATACATATCTTTTTATGTTTTATCATCTATAAAATATAAAATTTAAAAGCTATAATTTATTTTATTATCATCATGGTATTAATAATATAAGTTAATATTGGTAATAATATATATCGAATTAAAATACAATCTCAGTAGATTTTTCTTCTATTGTAAAGTGCAAAAATATTTACTCGTACATATATACCATAACTTTAATTTTCATATTGTCCAAATGTTTGGTTAGTTAGACCATCGTTAGATCTAATAAAATAAATTTTGTTTCTAATCTTAACTATATCAACAACTTAATAGTGGGAATATTTGTTTCTTATAAAAGAGTCGACTATTACTGTCATTATTTGTTTTGTATATGTTTATGAGAAAAAATAGAAGAAAAATATGAAAAAACAAAATAAGGACACGGCAAAATGAAAAAGAAAAAAGGGACACATTATGAAATTGGAGTCTCCATATAGAAGCAAAAGGAAAAGAAAGAAGTCTACAGAAAAGGAAAAAGAATAGGAAAAGGAAAAAAGAATAGGACACGGTATCCTACGGAATATTGGAAACAACGGACACTGTAGGCTCAACTGTTCAAGAGCGGACAGAAAAAAGGGAGTTTGCGGTTGGTAAAATAAAAATAAAAAAGAAGGAAAAGAGGAAACGTAAAACAGTAGAACAACCAAAACCAGTACTCCTATTCAGGTTATTCTAAGATCAGATCTAATTGGATTAGAAGTCCTAGTCCAAGAAAGCTTGCGTATGTCGTATAAAATAGGAGGATTGTAGGTAGCTGAAAAGAGTTTCCACACATTAACAAAAGTTAGTTAAGGGAGGGCCGGACGAAAAAAAATAGGTGGTGAGAAATTTTGCTTCTTTAATATTAGGTATAGATACATGACCCAAATTTATGGACCATAGATGGCAAAGAGCATTACAAAAATATATAATGCGTACGCCTGTTACAGTGCTTTGTAGAAATTGTTGCACATAGATAGTACAAACGGTAATGATACAGTGCATACGTTCGGACGGGACGGACGAACTCGATGCGCGCGACCGACTCCACCCGACTAAGCCCGCTCCCTCTCCATCCTTATCCGCTCACCCAGCCTCCCCATTCTTCTCCTCGTTCACTCCACCCCCACTCACAGTCGTGTGCCCGCTCTTCTGCTCGGCTCCATGGCACCAGAGTCGGCCGCGACGCCGGCGGGGAGGAGCACTCACCGGCAAGCCGCGCCTGCTCCCTCTCCCTCCTCCCTCCACTCCCTCCCCCCTTTCCTTCCTCCTTTGCTTCCGCGTCCTCAATGCGACCGAGAGAGGGCGGCGCGTGGTGGACCATGGGAGCTCCGCCCTCCCAGTGGTGGATCCATGGGAGGCACAAATCCAGCGGCGTGGTGGTCTCCTCCACCCTGGAGCGTCCTCCTCCACCTCGACGACAACATGGGGCCTCCCACCGTGGTGGATCCATGGAGCATTGGGGCTTCCCATGGTGGATCCATGGGCTCCGACGAGGTAGGTGGGGAAGGACCCCCATGCTCTCCTTCCTCTAGATCTGAGGCCTCTTCCTCCCTCCCCTCCTCCTCCTTCTCCTCCTCCTTGCCCCCTCTGGATCTATGGTTTTGATGGCGGCTACGGTTTTTGTGGCGAGGCAGATCTAAGCTACAAGCAACAGATGATGTGAAAGCACGATTCTGTGATGTTGCAGTAGCTTCTTCTCGGTTTTGTGGCGAGGCAGATGGAAGCTATATTCAATAGATGATGTGAAGCTTCTTCTCCTTTGTTGCAGCAACTTCTCTCTCGTTGTTGCAGTAGCTTTTTCCCTTTGTTACAGTAGCTTCTTCTCCTTTTGGTGAGTCAGATCTAAGCTACATGGCAACAAATGATGTGAAGCACGTTTCTCTGATGTTGCAGTAGCTTCATCTCCTTTGTTGCATTAGCTTTTCCTTCTTGTTGCAGCAACTTCTTTCTCCTTGTTGTAGTAACTTCTTCTCTTTTGTTGCATTAACTTTCTTCTTGTTGCAGCAACTTTTTTTCTCCTTGTTGCAGTAGCTTCTTCTCCTTTTGTTTCAATAGCTTCTTCTCTTTTGTTGCAATAGCTTCTTATCCTTTGGTGCAGTAGCAGTTTCTTCTTGTTGCAGCAGCTTTTTTTTTGTTCGTTTCACCAGTTTTTGTTTGTGTTTCATTAGTTATTTTTCTGATGTTTCAATAGCTTTTTTGCATTTGTTTTCAATAGCTTTTTTTCGTTTGTTTCATTAAGGACCCTTCGATGTTGCAATAGCTTTCCCCCTTGTTTGCAGTTGGGTGGGGGGAGTTGGGGATTTATGGTGGTGAGCTGGTGGGGGGAGCAGAGGTGCTAGGGTCGGCGAGGTTGGGGGCGAGATAGATCCGTGCACGCGGGAGAGAGGGGGGCTTGGTGGTAAGCTGGCGGCGGGGCTCCGTGCGGGGGGCGGGCCGGGGGGATCCGCTGGTGCGGGAGTGGGGCAGGGGTCACCTTTTCCTTTTTTCGTGGGGCGGGGGCGTACAGGGCGGGATAGGCGGGGGCGCTCGCGTGGTTTTTGCAGCGTGCGGACGCGGCCCTGGAGCCAAGCGTCCGGGCGCTAGCAACGCCCAGTGGCGGATCCAGGATTCTAAACCTGGGTATTCCCAAGTTCGAAAAAAGAAATCAATCCATACCATATGTTCAAGGTTTAAAATATAGTTCACACAAAGATATGATACCGATAATCAAAATCACAAAAGTAGTCAAATAACTAATTTTTCGGCTCTAAAATATGCATGAAACAAACTAATAAAGGGAACTTACAAAGTACTCTAATTTTGCTTTAACTTTAGGATCTTTCATTTTGCAAACCAAAATAGATCTACAGGAATACATATCCACACTATTTAGTATTTACGATTAATTAGAGTCTAAAAATCAATAGCAATACACATGCAGCTACAGCTGCGTTGTGCAGCTGCAGTCCGTGTCGCCGCGCCGCCGCAGCACCACCTGCGTGCCGAGAGCCCTGGATGCCGCCACGCCGGTTGCCGGGTTATTAGGATTAGAGATCGGGGATTGGAGATTTGGAGATTGGAGAGGTGTGTGAGAACCGGTGGCCGGTGGACTAGGGAGCGGTGTTGGTGCCATCTTTTTTTGTTTTTTAGCCCTTTTTTCGAAAGATTTTCTCAAATATGCCTCTGACGGAAAGATTTCAGGAAATGGACCCAGAGCTTGGCACCATCAACACTGGCGCCAAGATAACACAGCTTGGCGCCGCTAATGTTGGCGCCAAGCCCCCATGCCACTTGGCCGACGACGCCGAGCTGGCGCTGACGTGGCAGCACCTTGGCGCCGTCACCATTGGCGCCAAGCTTGGCGCCATCGTCATTTGCGCCAAGCCTGGCGCCACAGACCTGTTACCATGTATATTATTTTTTATCCTAAGTATTTCTAGGTTGTTCTAAGTGATCAAACAGAAAGTCACTGTAAAAACTCTAGAGTTAGTCACATTTCTCAATATCCAAGTCATGTTAAAATTTCAAATTTGTAAATGTCCAAGTCATGGTAAAAAAGTCATTTTTCCATATGTCTACCACATGGTAGTTGGTATTCTAACATATTCAAGCCGTAGCAAAAATCCAGATTTACAGTGGGATGGAGATGGAAATATGGCTAAGTCTGGATTTTAAATATCCAAGTTATGGTAAAATTTGCTTATGTCCATCTCATGGTAAAATTCCAGACTTAACAAATTTGCTTATGTCCATCTCATGGCTATGTCCAATTTGCATATGTCTAAACCTTAGTAAATATCAAGACTTAACAAATTCCAACATGTCCATCTCACAGTAAATTTGGGTACTTAAAACAGGGTCTTGGCGTCGTGATCTGTGGCGCCAGGCTTGGCGCCAATTAGAGTGGCGCCAAGTCTTGGCGCCAAAGATCACGGCGCCAAGACTCTGCCACGTCAGCGCCACACGTTAAGGTCTTGGCGCCAGTTACCCTGACGCCATGCCGTGTTACCTTGGCGCCGATGACCATGGCACCAAGATAAGGGTCTATTTTTTGAAATCTTTCCGTCAGGGGCATATTTGAGAGAATCTTTTGAAAAAGGGCTAAAAAAAGACGGGGTGTTGGTCACGGTAAGGGAGGCCACGACTCTGAAGGAGTACGCACGGACTGCGAACGCGCCTGCTTGGAGGCGTTACGGGCCTTGTGGGCTGGCCTCGAAGGTGGGAGCGAGGCCAAGAGACCAGATTTATTGGCTGTGGGATGATATGCAGTGAGAAACAGAGAAAAATTCAAATATACATTGTATATTTTAAGTATACATACATATATACTTAAGGGTGTACACTAAAAAGTTGGGTATTCCTGGGAATACACAGGCATCACTATAGATCCGCCCATGGCAACGCCGTAGCTCTGGACGACAGCTGAAGGGAGCTGAAGCTGTCAAAGACGATATTGGAAAGTTTAAGCGGGATTGGCATGATTTTTGGCACGGCTTGGATCAAGAGAACCATCCAGCTGAAGCTTCGATTCACATGCTCCACTTATACTTCTTGTTTGGCATGTAGCAGTCGTTAAAGAATTAGGCAATTTTCAGATTAAAAGCATGATTAAATCTAGAACATAAATCATGATAAATATATAAACTAGATTAAACATGTATGACATACTAGTATAGCAAATCAGCATATTCCACAGCGTCAACATGGCAAGCATTGATAGTCCAGCAGATACATTAGATTGTACGTACGTCAAGATTAGATCAAGAGAATTATACCTTTCGATTGTAGCAGTAGTAGATGGTGTTGAAGATGTGGCTGGCGGTGGTGATGGAGTGAGATCGCTGATGTCAATGTCGTCGATGTTGAAGTCGTCATCGAAGTCGTCGATGAGAGGCGGAGGAGTATTCTTGATGACGATCCCACGAGCTCTAGCACGACGAAGCCGACGCGCCAATGCACCCTTTGGAAGACGAGCCGTTGTGAAAGCTTTGAGAGCAGTCGCGCGAAGAATGCTTCCCAAAAACCTTATTCACCTTCTCCCGGTGCAGGATCGCAAAGACGAGGGTTCCGGAGACCTGCTCCCTCAGTCGCCGATGCACGCAAGCGATTGGATTGGAGTAGCTACAGCGACAGCGCAATAACGAGAAGAGGCAAAAACCCTAGCTCAACTGGATATGTTTTGGCGTGGCCGGCAGGTTGCTTATAGTCCTATCCAACCAATCTTGTGTCGCAATCACGATCTAAATTGATTTAGGACTCTTAATTTGTAACCGATTAGGACTCATGCAACTTGAAGGCCAAGAAACCAAAAACGAAAATGCCGGCATGTTGCTTATATAGTCCTGTCCAACCAATCTCGTGTCGCGATCACGATCTAAATTGACTTTGGACTCTTAATTTGTAACCGATTAGGACTCATGCAACTTGAAGGCCAAGAAACAAAAAACGAAAACAACAAAAGGAGATTGCGCTCTCGCAAGGCGAGGAGCCGGATTTCAGCGGACCATTCACGCAGGTGCCGCACACCCGCGCCCTTCGCCGGCCCAGGTCCAGGTTGCGGCCTGGGCGCAGGTGCGAGTAAGCGGCCAGGCCGACTGGGCCGCCGAACGCGGCTGGGCAGCGCACGCTGCTGGTGGGCCGACTCGGCCGCTGGGCTGAATTCGTTCCCTCGGCCCCAAATGAAAATGAACCTTATGAATTTAATTTTCTAGAAAATTATTTGATACTTTTTGAATGAATTTGAATAGAATTCTGATGAAATTTTTTGTGCAAATTTTATCCAACGATATCTTTGTTCAGAGAATAGAATTTTAGATTTTCTAAGAAATATAATTATGAACTTTATTAATGTTTCCGCTGCGTACTTGATATTGTTGTTTCCATTATTAAATTCGAACCAACGGGAGAATTTAATTTTGAAAAATGAATAATTATTGAAGATGAATTATAGTGTTGTTATTTTCTGACCAACGTTGTTAATAACAATATTATAATATTTGATCCATGAGAAATTGTGCATTAATTTTACTTCTGCCCAACGGTGATGTAAAATGTTTGCATAGATGAATTATATGTTTTAATTTGACCAACGTTGAGTTAAAGCATACGATGTTATGTATAAATGTTTCTCACTAACTCTGGTGTGGTTTTAGGAGACAAATGCATTGTGAACATTACAAACATCCCGACACTCAATGGGAGCAATTACCGTGTGTGGCGGGAGAAATATGAACTGGAACTTGCGTTGGGAGAGGTTGACTTTCCCATCACCTCACCGTGTCCTACTGAACCAGAGGACCCGATGAGAGGCGAAAATGAATCTGACACTGATTTCGTTGCTCGAAAGCATGATCATGCTGAGATAAGAACGAAATATGATCTTGAACATAGGCAATGGACTCTCTCCAACCACAAATGCCTGTTGGTGGCCAAGGCCACCATAGAAGAACAGATAAGGGGTTCAATCCCTGAATGTGCTACTGCCACAGAATATCTTGATAAAATCAAGAGTCAGTTTACTGGGTCTACCAAGGCCACAGCAAGTTCACTGATTAAGAAGCTTTGAATGAGAAATACACTGGTGGTAGCATAAGAGAGCACATTTTGAAGATGAACACTACGTCACCTAAGCTAAAGGAAATGAATTTGAAGGAAGATGATTTCCTGATTCATTTGATTTTTGCTTCCTTGCCAAAAGAATATGACACTTTTATTGTGAACTATAATATGCAGCCTGAAAGATGGGGCATAGAAAGACTTATTTCAATATGTGCTCAAGAAGAGGAGAGGATAAAGTCCTCATAGGGTGAATTCGCTCATTTTGTGAAGGATAACAAAAGAAATAACTTTAATGGTAAGAATTCTAAACCACAAGGGAAACCTAAGTGGGATAAGGCCTCTTTCTCAAATTTACAGGGAAAGAAACCCTAGGATTATGAGAATCAGCAGAACAACTCCTATGGTGGAGCTGAAAAAGATCAATGCAAGCACTACTTCAAGAAGGGACACTACAACAGGGACTGTCCAGACTTTCTGAAATCCCTACTAAAGAGAGGTGATGAATTTATTACATTTGTAGATGAATCCCTGTATTTATGTTATGCTAAATCCACTTGGTGGGTTGATTCAGGAGTAACTACTCATGTTGCAAATTCTTTACAGGGGTTAAGTGGGACGAGAACCTTGCAAAGAGGAGAAAGAACGATTAAAGTTGCAAATGGAGTGCAAGCCAATGTTGAAGCCATTGGAGATTTATCTTTAGAATTGAATAATAGTTTTGTACTTAGACTTAAAGAAGTACTTTATGTTCCCTCCTTGCGCAGAAATTTGATAAGTGTTTCGAAACTTGATGATGATAGAATTGATTGCCATTTTGGTAATGGCAAATGTAAGATACTTGTTAATAATGAATGTGTTAGTCTTACCTTCCGACAAGACAAGCTTTATTTATTATCTCTTGATGAGAATGCGAACAATGTATGCGATGAGAATATGAATGATTCCCCATCTGCGAATGTAACTAAGAAGCGAAAGTGAATTGATGATGTCTCTTCGAAATTGTGGCACTGTCGGTTGGGTCATATTTCGAGGGGGAGAATAGAACGACTGATCAAAGAATCAATTTTTCCGCACTTAGAATTTTTAGATTTAGAACAATGCATTGATTGCATCAAAGGAAAGTATGTCAAGAAAATTAAGAAAGATGTCAAACGAAGTGCAGGAACTTTAGAAATAATCCACACTGATATATGTGGTCCATTTC
Source organism: Saccharum spontaneum (assembly GCA_022457205.1). NCBI lineage: Eukaryota > Viridiplantae > Streptophyta > Magnoliopsida > Poales > Poaceae > Saccharum > Saccharum spontaneum. The sequence continues at coordinate 18,200,546 of CM039594.1, forward strand.
CTGTGAAATGTGTGGATGGTTATGATTCGTTTATAACATTCATAGACTACTACTCTCGTTATGGCTATATTTATCCAATTAAAGAAAGATCGGAAGCATTGGATAAATTCAAAATATTTAAAGCTGAGGTTGAAAATCAGCACAATAAGAAAATAAAGATAGTATGATCATACCGAGGTGGAGAGTACTATGGGCGACATACCCCATATGGCCAAATTCCTGGACAGTTTGCAAAGTTTCTACAGGAAAATGACATAGTCGCTCAGTACTCCACACTGGGGGAGCCTCAGCAGAATGGAGTGGCTGAAAGACGTAACCGTACCTTAATAGATATGGTAAGAAGCATGATAAGTTACTCCACACTACCGATTAGTTTATGGATGGAAGCACTGAAAACCGTCATTCACATACTTAATCGAGTACCAAGCAAATCGGTGCCTAAAACACCGTATGTATTATGGACAGAAAGGGAACCCTCACTTAACCACTTGCGTGTGTGGGGTTGTCCGGCTGAGGCAAAAGTGTTTAATCCAAACATAGGAAAGTTAGACTCCAAGACAGTCAGCTGCCATTTTATTGGCTATCCAGAAAGATCGAAAGGATATCGCTTCTATTGTCCTGACAGACATACGAAGATTGTAGAAACAAGACACGATGTGTTCTTGGAGGATAACATGATCAGGGGGAGCATGGTAGCACGAGAAATAAGCCTATAGGAGAAGCGGGTACATGTACCCACTCCGATGGTTGAAGAACCATTCTTTACGCTACCTGTTGCTATTGCGCTGACAGTACGGGACACTATAGTGCCAACACCTGTTGCAAGTTCTCCTATGGCGACAATGAATGAACATGAGGAACCTGTCCTTGAGGAACCTATAGAACCAAATATCGCACATGAGGAAGAACAACAACAGCTCAATGCGGAACAAGTGCCAGAGGCCCTGAGAAGGTCACAAAGAACAAGAAGGTCAGCTATTTCTGATGACTATGAAGTTTATGAAACAGAAGAATTTCAGATGGGGGAAGATCCCACCTCATTTGAAGAAGCCATGAGAAGCGAGCACTCATCAAAGTGGTTTAAGGCCATGGAAGATGAAATGAAATCAATGAGTACCAATAAAGTTTGGGAATTAGAAATTATTCCTAAAGGAACCAAAACAGTAGGTTGTAAATGGATCTACAAAACAAAATATGACTCCCAAGGGAATGTAGAAAGATTTAAAGCGCGACTTGTGGTGAAAGGCTTTACGCAAAGAGAAGAGATTGATTACAATGAGACATTTTCTCCAGTCTCATGTAAAGATTCCTTCAGAATTATAATGACACTTGTAGCCCACTATGATTTGGAGTTACATCAAATGGATATAAGGACGGCGTTCCTTAACGGGGATTTGAAAGAAAATATTTATATGGCACAATCGAAAGGTTTTGTTGTAAAAGAAAAAGAAAATATGGGATGTCGCCTAAAGAAATCAATCTACGGATTGAAGCAAGCCTCAAGATAGTGATATTTGAAATTTAATAGAACGATAAAAAGTTTTGGGTTTAAGGAAAATGTTGAGGATAATTGCGTTTACGCAAAATTCAAGAATGGAAAGTATATATTCCTGATTTTGTATGTGGATGATATCCTGCTTGGTAGTAGTGATGTCAATCTACTAATGGAAACGAAGAAATTCTTGTCCTCAAACTTTGATATGAAAGATCTCGGTGAGGCCTCGTTCGTTTTGGGAATAGAGATTCACCGAGACAGAAGAAAGGGGGTTCTAGGATTATCGCAAATGACATACATAGAAAAGGTTGTGAAGAAATTTAGTATGTATGCGTGCAGTTCTTCACCTGCTCCTATTGTTAAGGGCGATAGATTTGGAGAACATCAGTGTCCCAAGAACGAATATGAGATTGATCGAATGAAAGTGGTACCGTATGCTTCAGCAGTTGGGAGTTTATAATATGCTCAAGTGTGTACACGCCCTGACTTAGATTTTGTTACCGAGTTACTTGGCAGATATCAAAAGAATTCAGGAATAGAACATTGAAAATTAGTGAAGAAAGTCCTGCGTTATTTGCAGGGCACGAAAGGCCTCAGGCTAACGTATAGAAAATCTGATTCCCTGCAGATAGAGGGGTATTCAGATTCCAATTATGCGGGAGAAGAAAGAAAATCCATGTCAGGATATATATTTACTCTCGTAGGAGGGGCTATATCATGGAAAAGCTCCAAACAAACTGTAACGACATCCTTGACGATGTATGCCGAGTTTGTAGCATGCTATGAGGCAACGGGACAGGTGAATTAGCTAAAGAAATTCATACCCAGATTGAAAGTGATTGATAATATAAATGAACCGATGAGGTTGTATTGTGATAACAACCCAGCGGCACAGTATGCTCACAACAATAGGTCAAGTGGTGCTGCCAAACACATTGATATAAAGTATTATGTTGTGAAAGATAAAATTCGGGATCATATAATAAATCTTGAGCATATAAGTACAAATAAAATGCTCGCGGATCCGCTTACAAAGGACTTACCATATGAAGGGCCCAGAAAGGAAATCCTATAATTCCTGAACATATGAAGGGCCCAGAAGAAAGTTTCATTCCAAAACAGAGAAGAGTGTTGTGGCTGTTATTCTAACGGCACTAATTGCTGTGACGATGAGACAGTTCAATGCACTAATCTGTAATGGAATAGGATAGAAGCAAGAAAGATATGAATGAAAGTTTTGAGTATGAAATTAAAGAACGAAGAAAATGATGAGAGATCAAGGGGGAGAATGTTAGGTTTTGATCACCCACCATTAGGCCCAACGGCCTTTTGGGCCTTGTTCTCGCGCTCTGATCGGGGCGCTCAACCCTACATGGTTGGTGGGCCCCCGTCACACTGCGCTATATATAGAGGTGGGGGCCGGTCGGCTCTAGGTACGAGGTTCACCCTCAGCCGCCACTCCCCACCGATATTCCCCGATCCCGATCTGAGAAGGGGCGCAGCCAGTGACGGGAAGCCGCCACCGTCTCCACTGCATGACTTCCTCCACCGAATCGATGACGCCAGCAAACGACTCCAACACCGGCGCCTCCGGTGGATCGGCCACTTCCGCTCCGACCATGACACTCGATGGTCTGTGACCTCGCACTCCTTCACCTTTCTCTATTTCTCTCTCTCTGTCTCTGTAGTTCATGTACTAGGACTGGCATATATAGTGTGAATCATTCACTTGTACCTACTGTTTGAACCCCGATCTAATGAACCTGAGAAGAAAGGAATTAACATCTTTTATTTGGAGGAATTCAGAATGTTCGATGTGTTAATAATGCGCACGCGCCACAGCTGAGATGGGTACGGATAACTGCAAGAGCTAACAACTCCGTAGCTTTGCGCACCCTAATCCATTTTGGTCCAAAATTGGATTACCTGGCATTTCATCCCTCTCCGACGATGAGATCTGGAACACCAATACTCCTTCAAGCCTTGATCCCAGTCTATGGCCCTTCGTCATGCTGACAATTCTTTGGCGGTTGTGGGATGCGAGAAAAGGTGAAATCTTCAGGAACGAGCTGTCTAGCATACGTACTCTAATCTCTAGAGTATGCAATGATCTTGTTATTTGGCGCAAATGCTTGAAAGCTGATCATGTAAGCAGTCTTCATGACTGGCGTGGCTAATGCTACTGCTCATTTCGGTTTGACGGAGTGATGTTTGATATATATGATTGGTGGGGAATCTCTCCCCTCCGTTTGCTAAAAAAAATGATCTTTCTGCATGCTTCGTGATGAGGAAGGATCAGGTCAGGCCAGGGCTGCATGCACGCCTGTATGTACCAAGACCAGATGGCCTTGCCATTATACCTCCTGTTCGGCTGAGCTTATCAGCACGGCTTATCAGCCATGGAATAATGTTTTTCTCTCACAGCAAATCAGCCACAGCCGGCTTATAAGCCAAAAAAACAGCCTGCCGAACAGGGCCTATAGTTTCGTTGTGGGCGGTTGAGCGAGGGTTTAAAGTGGAGTCCCTGGCTGGGGCTGTACCAACGCAACGTCCTTTTTTTTTGAGCAACAGAGCACTGCTTATATGTTTCTCCTCTGGTTCAATCCACTGGCCGTGTTCCCTGTCCTAGCTAAAACTCGGAGCCGGCTGCCGAGCTAGGCTCCTCCTTAATTACAGGCTTTAATTACACTACACTAACATTTCTTAGCCTAGCTGCCTAGGCGTAGCTAGCTAGTTTGTGCGAGGAAGGCAATGCTGTGATTGGTTTAGAGTTTAGTGAGGTGCGCGACAGTAGTGTGCGAGAGAGTGTCTGAATAGGAAGAAAGGTAGCTTAGGGAGGAAGGTAGTCATCTCACCTTGTCAATCTTTATTGTACGTACGTATCTACAGCCTGTTCGCTTAGGCTGATCTGGCTAGCTGAAAATAGTGCTGATTGGTTTTTTTTGAAGAGAAAAAGACTACTACTTGGCTGATTTGACTGAGCCAATAGGCTACTAGTGCTTCGGCTAAAGCTAACCCATTCATTCTTTTGCACAAACAAAGCGAAACAAAATGCTCACCAGCACAGGGGGTCTGTCGTCAGCTCATTCCTCGTTTTTGAGAGAGTGATACTCCACTCAAGTAGCTGAACCCATAGTTGAGACTAGAAAAATAAAAGAAGCGCGACGCACACGCCTGCTGACGAGGAAAGCAAAACCGTTAACGGAGGAGGCATGCCGTCTGCCGTGGGCCCCACACGCAAACGCAGGGTGGCAAAGAAAGCAGCTCGTTCCGTCGTCCGCGTGACTGGGGTTCCACTGTGCTGTGTCACTCCACTCCCACTCGCTGCCTCTCGATCCCCTTGGCGGCAGCTTCGCCATTCCCCCACCGGACTCCGACTCCAAGAACAGAGGAGGCGGACTCTGGCTGGGGTTCCAAGTTACTTGTCCCTCCCACCCAGCAACAATCCATCCATCCATTTCCATGGCGGCGGACTGCGTGACCCGCGTGTGGGCGCTGGCGATCGCCACGGCGGCGTGCATCGGCCTGCCCAGCGCGCTCGTCTACGCCATCGTCCGGATCACGGCGGCGCGGCGGTACGGCGCCGTCTTCGCGCTGGGCCTCGTCCTCGTCTTCTGGGTCACCGTCAGCGCCGCCTACTACCCGCGCGTCTGCGCCGACCTCGTCCCCTGGCTCCGCTTCCAGCGCCGCGCCCGCGGCCGCGGACGGGGCCACGGCCAAGGCGAGCCCTCGCAGCGGTCGTCGTTTGTGACCGTCGACGTGTTTCCCAACCCCCGGCAGGCACCGGCCGCCGCGGTCGCGCGCGGCGGAGCGCGTGTCCGTGCGGATGACGTCGTCTCGTCGCCGTCGCCGTACGCGTACGAGCACCAGCGCGTGCCATTGTCGCAGAGGTACGGAGACCGTGGCGGTGGCATGTTTCCCTGGGATCGTGCTAGTACTAGCCACGGAGACCGTGCTAGTACTAGTCGCGTGATGATGGCCGCGCTTCCCCGGGAGCCACCGGCCGCGCGCGGCAGAGCGCGTGTGGGCACCGATGACGGCGACGACGTCCCGCGGCCGCCGTGCGAGGAGCAGAGCGACGGCGAGCCGTCCAAGTACTGCGCGATCTGCTTGGCCGATGTGGACACGGAGGAGATGGCGAAGCGGCTGCCGCTGTGCCTGCACGTGTTCCACCGCCACTGCATCGACCAGTGGCTGCAGGGCCACTCGACGTGCCCCATCTGCAGGTGCCGCCAGCGGGCTCAGGGAGAGCCCTCGCCGATGGTGCCGCAGCGGTCGTCGTTTGTGACCAACGACGTGTTTCCCCGGCAGGCACCGGCCGCGGCCGCGCGCGGTGGAGCGCGTGTCCGTGCGGATGACGTCTCGTCGCCGTCGCCGTACCCGTACGAGCACCAGCGCGTGCCGTTGGCGCAGAGGTACGGGGACCGTGGTGGTCGCATGATGGGCGCGTTTCCCTGGGAGGCACCGCCCACGCGCGGCGTAGCGCGTGCCGGTGGCGCCGATCACGACGTCCCGCCGCCGCCGCCGCCGGCTCTGTACCCGTCGTACCCGCCGGCTCTTGCACGAGTCTTGACGGGCGGTGAAGGACGAGTCTTCTCAGACGGACGACGGACACGGCGGCGAGTTGGCGACTCATCATGTGTGATGAAGTATGCACCTTCCGAGGGGAAAAAAATTATATTACAAGTTCCGGCTTAATTACAGACAGTATATATATAGCCATTAGCCAACTCTGGTACCTAACACTACGAGATAATTCCTTCAATACCATGCATGGTGATGACCTATAACCATCGTCCTTTCTATAAGCACCTCTTATATGTGCCACTACAAAATATTAGTTACCACCGTCTGTCAATATAGTACGAGTGTGTTTAAACTACATACATACACTAATCTGTAAACATCATGCATAAACTATCAATAACTACTCTAACTGAACGTTTAGTACTAGAGCACTCGATGCGAGTAGAGTTCCCATGCCAAAGCTAAATTCAGATAAAGATGACTAAGTTATAACTACACTAACTTTACTCTAATTTCAGAAGACTAGAACTAGAGTAAAGTAATTGCACAGAGTAAAGTATAGAGAAAATAATCGTATTAATAACTCAAAGTCTTACGGAGAGAAAGGTAGAAGAGCTATACCAGAACTGTAAAGACTACTTCCGAAACCTAAGGCAAGCTTGGGTCAACTCTAATTCCTAACTACACTATGCTGACTACTAAGCTAAAAGTGAAGTGGAGCTATAGTTTCCTGATCTCATAACTGCTAAGCCAACTACTAAGATAACTACTTTTGTAAATCTATGATAAACAAAGACGATTATTCAGAGCCTAGATTCCCGGTTATCTAAATGAAGGATCGAAACAACGACCAGAGATGGGAGGGATGAATGGAGCCAATTAAAATTCTTTGTAAGAACTTAGCTTATGTCCCAAATACAATCCACGAACCCCTCAAGTAGTGCTAGCCAATATCATGCAGTCACAGCAGTACTACGGACCTAAGAAACTAGGCTAGAAAGATGAGGAAGCAATCGGAGGTCAAAATGAATGAGAAAAAGTGCTTTTAGGGAAAAGTAAAAAAATAATCGTTCAAATGACCTCCAAACAGCATAAAACTTTGTTGAGGAGTTTATAACACTCACCAAAATTGAGCTCGATCAACTGGCGAAAGTTGGAAAACTGGCCTGAGCTGGATTCTAAACCGACTTGAGCTAATTTTCAGATTTCAGCCCTCTTACGAGAAAAAGACAAAAGCTAGTCAAACAAATTTCAAAAGACTTGAAATTTGGTGGCAGGAGATTATAGGATCTTATAGAACATCTCCACCAAAAATTGGCTCAACCGGAGAAACTTTTTGAAATCGAGTCGAGTTGGTTTTGTAGATTTCAGTAGAATCCTCTTCAAGACCAAAACAGATAACCGGGAATCATATCTTTTTTGACTGCCACATTGCTAGAGTGGTTTGGTTCTGTTTTAAAGAGGCTCTTGGTTGGGACAGATGCCTAAGAAGCTTGCAAGATATCTTTGATCACTGGATTGTTTTGGGGGGAAGGGATTGTCATGTGAAGTGTTTTATGTTTGCTATTGTGCTTTGGGGGTTATGGAATGTCAGGAATAAGATAGGGATTGAAATTTTTTTCCACGAACTTCTAATGAAGTCTTCTTCAAAATCTTTCATTATCTGCAGAAGTGGTGCATTCTCTTGAAGGAACAGGATGCAAGATTTTTGGCGGACAAAATCGACAAAATGAAGGAATGGTTGAAAGCTTTCTGGAGGCAAATTGATGATCTTGAAGTAGGAGTCATCTGATGGGACCGCTTGGAATTTCCTTTCTTTCCTGTCTGTAGCTCGTTCAGGGGCCTTACTGTTTTCATTTGCCTGCTAAAGGCTGGAACCTGTATTGCCGTAGCTCTGTTTCATCTGTTTAGGCGGTTTACCTTACTGTCGTGCGTGCTACTCTTCACATTGGTATCCCCAGCGCAGTTGGTGTGAGTTTGTATCGTGAACATTATTTTCTATAAAACAGGGTTTTCCTCCATTAAAAAAAAGAATCCTGTTCGAAATCAATTTAAATAAGTTCCAAAAATTCTAAAACTTTGCACACACATTTACTAACCACTCTAGAAGCTATCTCCAAGAGATCAAGTCAAAAAGATCAAAGCTTGAATAGTAATTTCAAAATCCCTCTTTCAAATTGGGGTTTTGTAAAGAATCCTCTGAAACATGATATCTAGATGCTCGCTGGGAATATGTAAAATCCAGTGCCAGATAAGTTCCCAAGGCCTGATAGCACCTACCAATCAAGATCACCCTAAAACCTTCAAATCAAAGATCTTTAACAAAACCACTAGAAAAAAGGGTAGAAAAGAGTTATTTTGAGGCTTGGAACTAGATAGATAAATGTTGGACTTCAAGCCATGGTTTAGATATGTTCCAAGGATACCAAAAGACTCTTAAAAATGTGCCAAAGATTCAGCCAAACCAGCAGCACAAAAATAACCCAAAAATAGCCACAAAAAACACCGAAAATGAGAAATTTCAAGTTTAGGAGCCGAGAAGAAGTGAAGCATGAATTTGATCTCTAGATTATTTCACCATGTTTGATTACAAGCCACTCTTAGCAGATTTCAAATCTTTGATGGAGAAAAGCTCAATCAAAGAGCCACTCCTCTCTCCCTCTCTTTCTAGCCCTAACCAAAAGCTCTCAACCTACCAAATGAGAGGCTAATTCCCCAAGGCTTCTAAAGGCTTGGCCTCACAACCATCCATTTCCCATATATGTAGGCACTTGGCTATTTTTCAAGTTTTTATTACATGAAGCACTCTAACCAAATACCCCATAGGGGCAAAATTGTCCAAGTCAACGAACCCAGTGCCTTCTACAACATTACTTGGCTATTTTTTCAAGTTTTTCTTACATGAAGCACTCTAACCAAATACCCCTAGAGGCAAAATTGTCCCAAGTCAATGAACCTAGTGCCTTCTACAACATTGCTTCGCCTCGACACAAACTTTGAGATGACACCATGTGTCCGTCGATCCACAACTCCCTGATTTTGAGGCCCAAACTGGTCAAACACACTGCTGATGGTTTTGAGGCCCAAACCATCAAACTGTCCATGCCTAGTTTTGATCGAGGACCAACTAGCAAACCCTCCTCTAATGATTTTGAGGCCCAAACCATCAAACTGTCCATTCCCGTTTTTAAGGATCAAACTGACAAACCCTCGTGCATGCCTCACCAGGCATGACTCTCACCGATGTCGACACATGTCCAACCTCCTACAAGCTTGATGCCTTTGCCTTCCTTCTTGACTTGAGCGACGCCATCTTCATCACCCATGTAGATGTGTGTCTGGCCTGTAGCATCTAGTTCCTCGGTTCAAGCCTTCTCATCCGTCCTTCACTGCAATCGGTCCAACGCGCATGAACTCTGCACTTGACCTTCACCGTTGTTGTCAACCATTTTGGCATACCCAACACATGCACATTCATAAGCCAAGAGACATGTTGCACAACACATATAACACAACTCAACATGACACCCTCCAATTAGCCATTAGCATAATCAAGCACATTTGAAATATGACTCAACCAGGAAAGCCTCAAACCTCTCAACTCATGTGTCAATCATTCGTCACACACCCATGGAAACATCTCCACCGTGTGTTCACACTAAAAACCATTTTTGTCTATCCATAAAGTTATATAATCACCCGGAGAGCTGAAGCCGTTTTCGTGGACCGTTTGACAAAATAGCTTCACCTGGTAGTCCAACGAATAAAATGTCTATTATACCCTTGTTTTTTTTTTCCTTTTTTCTCTTTTCTTTTCTTACCTTATTATCCTTTGCTTGCATTATCTAAAAAATCCTTTGCTCGCACAAGATGCGAACCGCAGCCACCCTTGCTCCTCCCCAGTTGCACGTCGGGCCCTCCTCGCCCGGAGCTCCGCCACCGCCCTTCCTCCTCCCCGCACGCGTTGCTCTCGGCGACCCCGCACTCGCCGCGCCCGGCGTCCCCGCACCGGGAGCGCTGTCGCCCAGCCCAGCTACCCCACGCGCTTGGAGATCTGGCATCTCGCGCCCGCACGGCGGCGGCAGTTGGCGACTCCGTGCCCTCACGACGCGATGGGGGCAAATGCGCCCTTGGTCCTGCGTGGGGCCCAAAGCAGCTCGCAGGAGCCAGGTGAAGCTACTCTTTTCTAGCTCCACCCTCTCTCTCCTCTCTTCTCAGCACGTTTTTCGAGGCTCCGAGCTTGAAGAGAGGAGTTGTTTGGTGGCATTTGGTCATAGGATTTGAAAGACGGCTCCGGGAGCTGTCCCAGGAGCCATACCAAACGGCCCCGTATATGTTTCTCCTCTGGATCAATCCACTGCCCTGTTCGCTGTTCCCTTCAAAACACACGCCCGCCGCCTGCCACGTGCTGCCGCACATATATGCCTCTGCGTCCGCTTGTGCCAGCGCGGCGATCTTCCCTGTCCTATAGAGCTGAAACTCCATGGGGAGCCGGCTGCCGAGCTAGGCTCCTCCTTAATTACAGGCTTACACTACACTACCATTTCTTAGCCCAGGTCTAGGCATAGCTAGTTTCTGCGAGGACGAAGGCAATGCTGTGATTGGTTTAGAGATTAGAGGTGCGCGACAGTAGTGTGCAAGAGAGCGTCTGAATGGGAAGGAAGGTAGCTTAGGGAGGAAGGTGTTAGTGTGTCACCTTGTCAATCTCCAATGTACGTATCTAGTGGTTCGGCTAAAGCTAAACCCATTCTTTTGTGCAAAGCTAAACCCATTCTTTTGTGCAAACAAAGGGGCGAAAACATCCTCACCACAGGGGGCTGTCATCAGCCCGTTCCTCGTATTTGAGAGATAGATGCTCCACTGAAGTAACTGAACCCATAGCGTTGGGGTTGGAAAATATAAGACGAGTAGGAATGCCCCGCGCTCCTCGTATTTGAGAGATAGATGCTCCACTGGAGTAACTGAACCCATAGCGTTGGGGTTGGAAAATATAAGAACGAGTAGGAATGCCCGCGCGTTGCTGCGGGTCTGAAGTAGAAATATAAAGAAGTTAGATTAAGGATTCGAAGATGTATATGTATAATGCATTAGCATAATTATGCAGATTGTATCGATTGTCATCAGAAAATTTTATATTACTTTAAAAAAAACTTGATTCGAAGATGTATATGTATAATGCATTAGCATAATTATGCAGATTGTATCGATTGTCATCAGAAAATTTTTATTACTTTAAAAAAACTTGTTGCTACTATAGCATATTGTTTTTCTCATTCTTTTAGCTTTTGCTTAACTTGTCCTTACAAGATTTGTGATTCTCTTGTTAGACTTGGGACCTGTCCACAAATCAAATATAGATTGTCCAAATCTCATCCGCCCTCATCCCTCACCCCTACTATACCTGAGTCATCCCCGTCCCAAAGTTCTAGGAGTTTTCCTTCACAAACTTATACATTTTTCAGAGGGACCACTGTAATCCATATGATTGCAGTTTTGCTAGTTTTTTCTTAGAAACGGCAGTTTTGCTGGGCTTTGCTTAGAAGTGGTTTAAATGTTTGCAAAAAAGTTATCGAAATATATCCATGTGGATCTTGTTTGAAAAGTTTATGCGAGGAACACCATGGTGCAATTGGATTTTAATTACGATACTTAATTTAGGTGCTATGACTTTTTTCTATTTCAAAAGAAATAGCTAGTGGGGAGATAATAGGCTTAGTGGGCGCATGATGTCACTTAGTGGACGAATGATATCACTTTTCAGGATTAGACTAATAAGAAACTAGAGAATAAGTTAGTGGGAGTTTGCTTTATTATCGAAATATATCCATGTGGGATATTGTTTTGAAGAGTTTATTGCGAGGAACACCATGGTGCAATTGGATTTTAATTACTATACTGATTTAGGTGCTATAACTTTTTTTCTATTTCAAAAGAAATAGCCAGTGGGAGATAATGGGCTTAGTGGGCGTACGATATCATTTAGTGGACGAATGATATCACTTTTCAGGATTAGACTAATAAGAAATTAGAGAATAGATTAGTGGGAGCTTGCTTTATTAGAAGTATAGATGCAACGCACACGCCTGCTGACTGGGAAAGGAAGAAAGGAAGGCCGAGCCGAGCCCCGTGACAGGGAAAGCAAAACAGTTAACGGAGCATGGCGTCGGCCGTGGGCCCCACACGCAAACGAGGTGGCAAAGTAGCTCGTTCCGTCGTTCGTGACTGGTGTTCCACTGTGCATGTGCTGTGTCACTCCCGCTACGGGGCCGTCTTCGCGCTGGGCCTCGTCCTCGTCTTCTGGGTCACGTCAGCGCCGCTACTACCCGCGCGTCTGCGCCGACCTCGTCCCCTGCTCGCCTTCCTCGCCGTGCCGCCGCCAACGGGGTCAGGGAGAGCCCTCGCTGCTGGTGCCGCAGCGGTCGTCGTTTGTGACCGTCGACGTGTTTCCCGTTCCCCGGCAGGCACCGGTAGCGCGCGGCGGCGGAGCACGTGTTCCGCGCGCCGATGATGCCTGCCGCCGTCGCCGTACCCGTACGAGCACCAGCGCGTGCCGTTGTCGCAGAGGTACGGAGACCGTGCTGGTAGTCGCGTGATGGCCGCGTTTCCCTGGGAGGCACCGCCCGCGCGCGGCGGAGCGCGTGCCGGTGGCGCCGATGACCACGTCCCGCCGCCGCCGCTGTACCCGTGGTACCCGTGCGCGCAGCAACGCGTGCAAAGCCGCGGAGACCGTGCTAGTACTAGTCGCATGATGGCCGCGCTTCCCCGGGAGCCACCGGCCGCGCGCGGCAAAGCGCGTGTGGGCGCCGATGACGACGCCATCCAGCGGCCGCCATGCGAGGAGGAGATTGACTGCGTGATCTGCTTGGCCGACGTGGACGATGAGGAGACGGCGAAGCGGCTGCCGCTGTGCCTGCACGTGTTCCACCGGCAATGCATCGACCAGTGGCTGCAGGGACACTCGACGTGCCCAATCTGCAGGTGCAACGCCTTCCTCACTGGCTGTCTTGCATGAGTCTGGACTGGCGGTGAAGGACGAGGACGAGTCTTCTCAGACGGACACGGCGGCGAGTTGGCGACTCATCATGTGTCTTGTGTGATGCAAGCACGCAACTTACAAGGGGATAAAATTGCTTTTACTGGTTCAGGCTTAATTATGGACAGTATATATATATATAGCAATTAGCCAACTCTGGTACCTAACACTACGAGAAAATTCTTTCAATAGCATGGTGATGACCTATAACCAACACTATCAATAACTACTCTAATCCAACGTTTAATACTAGAGCACTCCATGCGAGTAGAGTTCTCATGCCAAAGCTAAATTCAGATAAAGATGACTAAGTTATAACTACACTAACTTTACTCTAATTTCATACGACTAGAACTAGAGTAAAGTAATTGCGCAAAGTAAAGTGGAGAAAATAATCGTATTAATAACTCAAAGTCTTACAGAGAAAAAAGTGGAAGAGTTATACCAGAACTGTAAAGACTACTTCCGAAACCTACAAGGAAAGCTTGATTCAACTCTAATTCCCAACTGCACTATGCTGACTACTAATGGCTTGGGCTGGTTTCTAAACCAACTTGAGCTAATTTTCAGATTGAGCTCAACTAGAGAAAGTTGAAAAACTGGCCTGGGCTGGTTTCTAAACCGACTTGAGCTAATTTTCAGATTTCAACCCTCTTAGAAGAAAAAGACAAAAGCTAATCAAACAAATTCCAAAAGACTAGAAATTTGGTGGCAGGAGATTATAAGATCTTATAGAACATCTCCACCAAAAATTGGCTCAATTGGAGAAACTTTTTGAAACAAGTCGAGTTGGCTTTTGTAGATTTCAGCAGAATCCTCTTCAAGACCAAAACAGATAACTGGGGGTCATATCTTTTTTGACTGCCACATTGCTAGAGTGGTTTGGTTCTGTTTTAAAGAGGCTCTTGGTTGGGACAGATGCCCAGAAGCTTGCAAGATATCTTTGAACACTAGATTGTTTTGCGAGGAAGGGATTATCATGTGAAGCTTTTTATGTTTGATATTGTGCTTTGGGGGTTATGGAATGTCAAGAATAAGATGGGGATTGAAAGAAAATTTCCACGATCTTCTAACGAAGTCTTCTTCAAAATCTTTCATTATCTGCGGTGCATTCTCTTGAAGGAACAGGATGTAAGATTTTTGGCGGACAAAATACACAAAATGAAGGAATGGTTGAAAGCTTTCCAGAGGCAAATTGATGATCTTGAAGTAGGAGTCATCTGATGGGACCGCTTGGAAGTTTCCTTTCTTTCCTGTCTGTAGCTCGTTCAAGGACCTTGCTATTTTCTTTGCCTGCTAAAGGCTGGAACCTGTATTGCCATAGCTCTATTTCATTTGTTTAGGTTGTTACCTTACTGTCATGCATGCTACTCTTGACCCTGGTATCCCCACCGGGGTTGGTGTGAGTTTGTATCGTGAACATTGCTTTCTATAAAAGCAGGGTTTTCCTCCGTTAAAAAAAGAATCCTCTTCAACAAAGTTTTGAAATCAATTTAAATAAGTTCCAAAAATTCTAAAACTTTGCACACACGTTTACTAACCACTTTAGAAGCTATCTCTACGAGATCATGTCAAAAAGATCAAAGCTTGAATAGTAATTTCAAAATCCCTCTCTCAAATTGGGGTTTTGTAAAGAATCCTCTGAAACGTGATTTTTAAATGTGCCTAGATAAGTTCCCAAGGCCTCATAACACCTAAATATCAATCAAGATCAACCTAAAACTTTCAAATCAAAGATCTTTAACAAAAATCACCAAAAAGGGTAGAAATGAGGGATTTTGAGGCTTGGAACTAGATAGATAGATGTTGGGTTTTGTTGACATCGTTTTTAGCACGTGTCAAGATAATCAGGAAGGGTTAATCAACAGAGGAAAGATTACCGTGTAGATTGATAGCCAAGGAGAATAAGTTTGTTTTTGAGTGGTGGCAGCATATGGATTTAATTTGAAGTGTTGCCGATGAGGTTAAGGGTATTATTGCCGATGCCGATGAAAGAGGGTTTGGAGACCGCTGCCGATGAGACAGGGGATGTACCGATGAAGGAAGGTATGAAGATTGCAGCCGATGAAACAGGGAATGTACCGATGGAAGGAGCTCCAAGGCTGCTGCCGATGAAACAGGGACTGTGCTGTTGAAAAGGAGGTCGATGAGAATATCATCGTGATTGAGGCGGACTATGGAGTAAAATAAGAGTTAATTTCCTTGTGTACGTTTAGTAGAGTCTGAGTTGTATTAAAGTCATGTTTTTTCCTTAGATTTGGATTTAGTGTCCTAGTCGTATTTGGTTATGTTTCTATAGATCAGGATATAAATATAGAGTGAAGGGCAATGTAATAGGGGATCAATCAATACATAAAAAAACAGCTTTTACTCTTATTTACATCTACTTTCGGCGACTTCGTCAATTTGCATATTTTCCTTTTTACGAGTTCTCATCGATTCGGCGAGTTGCATTGCTCTAAGTGCAATCTTCGACGATCCTCGAGTTCCGCGTGAGTACCTCTTGGCCGTGACTTCCGGGCGTATCACTGTTGTCAGGACCAAAGTGCTCGTATCTTCGTCCTTGTCGATTAACAGGTCAAATCGACTGGCACGCTTTGGATATCGACTTCGGGTATTAGCCCTTTGTGTTTGTAGATTTACTTTTGCATCAACACATCTTTTGGCACGTCCAGTGGGACAGATCTAGTCAAGATGCTTAATCCTGAGATCGATGCTAGGAATATCATCGCAGTAACAGAAGAAGATCTTAAGGACGATCAGAAGCAGGCTATGGAGAGGGCTATTGAAGAGTACAGACAGCTTTGCTTGAAGTCATTCAGCTTGAACAAAAGTGGATAAGTCATCCAGAAGCAGGACTTGCCGTTGCCTCGGCAGGTCACCTTTGATCCTAATCCGGGTAAACTTCAAGAGATGGTTAATTCTGCGGTGAATCATGTTTTAATTAATCACTCCAATGTGTTGTCCAATACTGTTCATAATGCTGTGATTCGAACTTTCAAAGAAGGGCAAGCGTCACCTCGTTACGTTGGGCCTGCTTATCATCAACCAGAAGCAGCATCTGCTGTTGCTCCATCGGCTCCCCCAGCCGTTGCGGGAATAGAGATTTCTTCTCCTCCAGTATCAGTAGGTTTATCTAACGTACAGTCTACTCCGGTGCGTCCGGATTCAGCATTATCAGGACAAGTTCAGCTTGGTACAGATCTATCAGCATCAGCTTTATCAGGTCCTGTACCACAGAATAATCAAACTCCTGCTAATTGGTGCGGATATGGTATGCCTCCAGAGCCATCTGCTTTCAATCATGGATTATCTCAAGTGTTTGATGCAGCGGGAAAAACTCCTATGCCATCGGCTGGTTTGTCGATAGCTCAAGTGCCTCAATATACTACAACTACTGTACAACCAAATCTAGGAGGTTTTCAGGCGTCTTTGGGTCAAACATCTAGTTCAAATCTATCGGCAAATTTGTTACCGATGCAGCAGAAGGCTCCTATCGCCAGTCAGCCTGGAGTCCAGGTTATGCCTCAAGTTGGATGTAATTATCCAGCAATGCCAACAAGCTACCAGCCATCGGCAAACTTTGTGCCGATGAATACTAATAATTGGTCAGGGCAGTTTCCCACTCAACATACAGTTCAGCCAAATCAGCAAGCCACAGGTGTTCATCAAGGTCACATGCATGCTGGTTTTCAGAATCAAGCATCGGCAGCTCAGCCGATGAACCCTTTTCCGCAGGTTAATGGACCACAGATAGTAGCAAATGTGTCAATTGCTGGAGATCGTGGGCCACAAAGGTATGCAGAAGGGTATCAGCAGATACCTCCAGTGGAGATTCAACAATATCGTCAGCAAGATGTCGATGCTTTTTGGGCCGATAAGATAGCAGAAATTATGAAGGATCAGTTTGGGATCAAGCCCAAAGTTAATACCTATTCTTATCGGACTCCGTATCCTCCGGCATATGATTTAATTCCTCTCCCAAATCATTACAAGGTGCCAGACTTCACTAAGTTTTCTGGGCAAGATGATACATCAACCATGGAACATGTTAATCGTTTTATTATTCAATGTGGAGAGGCAGCTTGTAGAGATGAATTGAGAGTTCGTCTATTCTCATCATCTCTATCCGGATCAGCATTTACATGGTTTATTTCACTACCGCCAAATTCTATTATCACTTGGGCTGATCTGGAAAAGCAATTTCATAAGTATTTCTTTGCTGGAGTTCATGAAAAGAAGCTTACCGATTTGGTAAAGATGAAACAGCGCAATGATGAATCGGTAGAAGGCTTTGTGCAAAGGCTACGAGATGTAAAGAACAAATGTTATAGCCTGGTATTGGATGATCGGCAGCTTGCCGATTTAGCCTTTCAGGGATTGTTACCACACCTTAAGGACAGATATGCTTCTCAGGAGTTTGAAAGCCTAAGTCATTTAGTGCAAAGGATTTCTGATCAAGACACTAGGGTTTTTGAACCAAAAAGAAATTGGAACAAGAAAGTTTCATTTGTTGAAGAGGCGGAAGATTCTGATTCAGATAATGAACCAGTTATCGGTTTGACAGAGTGGGTTAAGAATAAGAAGCCGATATCTTGTCCCTTTGGTCACAAAGAGCCAGAAAAGTTTACTTTTGATGTCACCAAAGCCGATAAAATATTTGATCTTTTGCTTCAGGAGGGCCAGATTAAATTGTCACCTAATCATGTGATCCCATCGGCAGAAGAGTTGAAGCATATGCTGTATTGCAAGTGGCACAATGCAACTTCACACAGTACCAATGAGTGCAAAGTATTTAGACAACAATTACAGTTAGCTATTGAGTCTGGCAGAATAAAATTTGGCAATTCCAAGATTCAAAAGCCAATGAAAATTGATCAACATCCTTTTTCAGCAAATATGTTGGATGTTGAAGGGAAAATTAAGGTGTTGACATCGGAAGCTGCTGAAAAGAATGCATCAGTAGATCCCCAACATCGGATAACTACCGATGATGCAAAAGACAAGGGGCTATTGACGGAAAGTGGCGGTTCTGGGAGGCCTCCTCGATCTGACATCGTGATCACTCATCGAAGACAACAAGAAAGCTGGCGTCAGCGAAGGGACCGGTATCGACGACAACAAGAGAAAAGGCGTCAAGAAGAGTGGAATCGACATAAGGATCATTGGAATTGTCCGTTTTTTATTCATTGTTGGGAGGAAGGTATTAAGTTACCTACTATTGAAGATTGTCCAGAGTGCGATGGTTATTATGGAGTTAATCATCCTGTAAGAAGGTTTCAATCTGGTAATCATGGTTTGTTCATTAATGAGCCGATCAGAGGGAGAGCATCAGTACATGATCGGCTGGGGGGCAGGCTTAGTGTGCATGAAAGGCTTGGTAAACGCGTTGCATATTTTCCAAGAAACCAAGAGGAACTTGAAGAGATGGTAAATGCAAGAGTTCCTGATGAAGAAATATTTTACAGGGATCCTAATATACGTCGTGTGGAGACAACTAGGACTTATCAGCCAGTATGGACAACTAAGCTTCCTCAATGGTGTCCAGAGGGTTTGACAAAGACACAGAAGAGAAAAATGCAGCGAGAGCGTCAAAAAGATTTATATCAAGAAGAAAGTCCCTCCAATGAGAGATCTGGTAACCAGCAGTGGCAGATAAGGCATAAGAATAAAGGTCCATCGGCAGATGTCAATATGGTGTTTATGTTGCCGATGGAATTTTTAGCTCTATCTGATAGCGAAGAAGAGGCTGTTTTCTCTGACCAAATAGCTCAATTAACGCTAGATCTAATGATGACCGTTTTTGAGAAGCCTACCGATGATGAAAGACAACACCTTAAGGATTTATTTGTAAAAGGCAGAGTTGATGGGCAGCCTGTATCTAAGATACTTATTGATGGAGGAGCTGCAAT
This sequence comes from Saccharum spontaneum, assembly GCA_022457205.1. NCBI lineage: Eukaryota > Viridiplantae > Streptophyta > Magnoliopsida > Poales > Poaceae > Saccharum > Saccharum spontaneum. Next base: position 18,219,513 of record CM039594.1, read on the forward strand.
TAATATTATGCCTTATGTGATGTATCGGAAGCTTGGTAAGGGAGATCAAGACTTAACTAAGACCGATATGATGCTAAAGGATTTTGAAGGCAATGTATCACCAGCTAAAGGGGCAGTATGTGTTGAGTTGACCATCGGCAGTAAAACCTTACCGACAACTTTCTTTGTTATTAATGGCAAGGGTGCATATAATCTGCTCTTGGGAAGGGATTGGATTCATGCTAATTGCTGTGTTCCTTCTACAATGCATCAATGTCTGGTATAGTGCATTGGAGATAAGATTGAAGTTGTTCCTGGTGACTCTTCTTATATCATCGCATCGGCAGAATCAGACACTTATGAGCGAACCAAGTGCATATCGGGAGAAGCCTAGGAAAAAGAGTTCCTCAAGGTTGCCGATTACAAAATTATACCGATCCAAGCAGTCGGTTCTGAAGAAGAGTTTTAATGGATAGATTTGCCGATGATGGAAAATTAGGTCAAGGATTTACATCGGCAGATGATTTAATAGAAGTAGATATTGGTGAAGGCGATAGGCCAAGGCCCACTTTTATTAGCTCTAAGTTAAATTCCAAGTGTAAACAGCAACTAGTTGATTTGTTAAAGGAATATAAAGATTGTTTTGCTTGGGATTATACTGAAATGCCTGGATTAGACCGATCTATAGTTGAACATCGGTTGCCTATTAAATCTGGATTTCGGCCACATCAGCAGCCGGCTCGCCGATGCAATCCTAATATACTTCCTGATATTAAGGCCGAAATAACCAAATTAATTGAGGCAAAGTTTATTCGGCAGTGTCGATATGCAGAGTGGATTTCTAATGTGGTTCCTGTATATAAGAAAAATAGGAAACTCCGTGTTTGTATTGATTTCAGGAATCTCAATAAGGCCGCACCGATGGATGGTTACCCAATGCCGATTGCTGATTTGTTGATTGATGCTGCAGCAGGGTATCAGATTATTAGTTTTATGGATGGTAATGCGGGTTATAATCAAATATTCATGGCTGAAGAAGATATTTCTAAGACTGCTTTCAGGTGTCCGGGTCATGTGGGATTATTTGAGTGGATAGTTATGACATTTGGTTTGAAAAATGCCGGTGCTACTTATCAAAGAGCTATGAACTTTATTTTCCATGAATATATCGGCACGTTGGTAGAAATCTACATTGATGACATAGTGATTAAGTCTGAAGACATCACAAAGCATCTAACCGATTTACGAAAGATACTGGAGTGCACAAGAAAACATGGATTAAAGATGAATCCCAATAAATGTGCATTTGGTGTATCGGCAGGACAATTCTTGGGTTTTATGGTGCATCAGCGGGGCATTAAAATTAGTAGAAAATCTATTGAGGCAATCAACAAGGTTGTTGCTCCTGCCGATAAAACTGAATTACAGTCCTTGATCGGTAAGATTAATTTCATCAGAAGATTTATATCTAATCTGTCAGGTAAGATCAAGGCTTTCAGTCCATTGTTGAAATTGAAAGCCGATCAGGAATTTAAATCGGGGGATGAACAGCAATTAGCCTTAGATCAGATTAAGAGTTATTTAACAAATCCTCCAGTGTTAGTTCCACCCCAACATGGAAAGCCTTTCAGATTGTATTTATCAACTGAAGATACTGTTATCGGTTCAGCTCTTATTCAAGAATTTGAAGGAAAGGAGCGTGTTATCTATTATTTAAGCAGACGGTTAATAGATGCTGAAACCAGGTATTCGGCCATTGAGAAATTATGCTTATGCTTATACTTCTCTTGTATTAAGTTGAGGCATTATTTACTATCGGCTGAATGTACCGTCGTATGCAAAGATGATGTGGTCAAATATATGCTATCTATGCCGATATTAAATGGTAGGATTGGTAAATGGATTTTAGCATTATCAGAGTTTGACCTACGTTATGAATCAGCTAAGGCAGTTAAAGGACAGGTTATGGCCGATTTTGTTACTCAACATTGCAACACGGTGGATTCTCTGGAAGTTGCTCCGTGGACACTTTTCTTTGATGGGTCTACTTGTGGTGAAGGGGCAGGCATCGGTATCGTGTTAATTTCCCCTCAGGGGAAGAAGTATGAGTTCTCATTGCCGATCGTTGCTACATCGACAAACAATCAAGCTGAGTACCAAGCCCTGATAAAAGGGTTAGAATTGCTTAAAGAAGTACAGGCTGATGCTGTTGAAGTCTTTGGTGATTCTATGCTAGTTATAAATCAGTTAATTGGGGTTTATGAATGCCAAAGTGAAATTCTAATTTCATATCATGAAAAGTGTTTGGAATTGTTAAAAGGGTTTAGGAGTTTTCATCTGGAGCATATTTCCCGGATGCATAATGAAGAGGCTAACCGATTGGCTCAGCATGCTTCAGGATATCAACCTGTTCAAGAAGCATTGATATCAGTGGCTGATACCGATGACTGGAGAAAGGAAATCATTGATTATTTAAAGAATCCATCTAAAAAGGTTGAAAGACGTATAAGGTTCCAAGCGACCAAGTATGTACTCCTCGATGATGAATTGTATTACCGTACCATAGATGGAGTTTTACTCAGGTGTGTTAGCATAGAGGAATCAAAAAGCCTGATGAGTGAAATTCATGAAGGAGTATGTGGGGCTCATCAGTCAGCTTTCAAGATGAAATGGATGATCAGAAGAAATGGATATTATTGGCCGACTATTCTTGAGGATTGTTTTAAATATTTTAAATGATGTCAGGAATGTCAAAAATTTGGTAATATTCAAAGGGCACCCGCATCGGCTATGAACCCTATAATTAAGCCTTGGCCGTTTCGGGGTTGGGCTATTGATCTCATCGGTCAGATTTATCCACCATCGAGTAAAGGGCATAAGTTTATTCTGGTTGCTACCGATTATTTCACAAAGTGGGTTGAAGCAATTCCTTTAAAAAGGTGACATCGGCTAACATGGTTGATTTTGTGAAAGAGCATATTGTCTACCGATTTGGCATCCCTCAAACCATCACTACCGATCAGGGCACTATGTTTACATCGGGTGAATTTGATGAGTTTGCTATAGGAATGGGAATTAAAGTTTTGAATTCTTCACCATATTATGCCCAAGCTAATGGCCAGGCTGAAGCATCTAATAAAGGAATTATCAAACTCATTAAGCGCAAGATTAAAGAGTATCCTAAAAACTGGCATACAATATTAAATGAAGCTTTGTGGTCATATCGGATGGCATGTCATGGTGCAACCAAGGTAGCACCTTATCAATTGGTGTATGGACACGATGCGGTATTACCTTGGGAGATTAAAATTGGTTCTAGGCGAATGCGCTTTCAGGATCAACTGACAGCCGATGGTTATGATATTCTTATGAAAGATGAATTGGAAGATGTAGCAGGTCATCGGTTAAAAGCTTTAGTTAGCATCGAGGAGAATAAGAAAAGGGTAGCTAGATGGTATGACAAGAAAGTGAAGGTAAAGGAATTTATCGATGGTGAATTAGTTTGGAAATTGATTTTACCGATTGGGACTAAAAGTTCTAAGTTTGGCAAATGGTCACCTAATTGGGAAGGTCCATATCGGATAAATCAATCTGTTCCTGGTAATGCGTATATTCTTGAAACTCTCGAAGGAGTTGTATTTCCCAGAGCATTAAATAGAAAATATTTAAAGAAATATTACCCTAGTATCTGGATAGACGCATAAAAGTATAGTTGCCGATAACAATCCTATCGGCTGGAGTTAAAACAAAGTATCAATTGTTGCCGATGCACTAATTTAACAAGGTCTGAATAGCTAATATCGCACGCAGGCGAATTTCATCGGCTTCTTTTAATTCCTTGGCGTCTTCATCGGCACTTCCTTCCACAGGCTTGAGTTTCTTTTTGAGGATCAAGGCCTTGCGAGCTTGAGCATCTCGTTCCTGTTGAAGGGCCTTGATGGCATCGGGAAGCTGGTCTTCTTCTTGTTTAGCTTGAGTCAGAGCTGTCTCAACTTTTTCCAGTTCAGCTAGCAGGGCTACCTTCTTTGCCGATAGATCTAAGATTTTCTACCTAAGATCGGCACTGGAGGCTTGCAAGTTGTTGATATTCTTGTGCTTCTCATCGGCAGTTTGCTTCAGCTGCAACATTTCCTCTTTAAGTTGAGCCTGAGCTGCTCTGTCAGCAATACGATGAACGGCCCTTTGATATTGAAGTTGTCTGCTCTCTAGATGGACTGCTGGAAAGATGGTTTCTTCAACGTTGGCAGGGACTTGGCCACGGATCGTTTTGAAGATAGTCCTCACAGGGTCCGAGTCGATCACCAATTGGGCAGTGTCTTGCTGCAGCAGATTTAGGAGGGCTTCTAGCTTGCCATAGGTGTCTGATGATATTGTTCCCAATGCCAGGGAAGAACTCGCCTCTTCTCCGTCGTCATCGGAGACATCGATAGCAAAAGAGAATAAGCTATCGGGAGAATCTTGTTCCTGTGAAATAAAGGAAATTAGAAATCCTATCTGTGATATCTGGGGATATTATAAACCAAACAATTAATTGGTTTACCTGCTTCAGGGCGATTTCTTGAGCTTGGCTTGAGGGAGCGGCTTGTGGAGGATCGTATGAAGGATCGGCAGAGGATGCCGATGGAATGTCTTCTATGATCACATCGGTAGTCGGCCCTTGAGGTATAATTGCCGATGATGTATCTTGTGCAGAAGGAGCAGTTTGTTCAGTTACATCGACAGGTGTTGGAGCAGACGCAGGGGCTGGTGTAGATTTCTGTCGTTTTTGTTGAGCTTCAGCATCGGTCAAAGCTTTACGCTTTGTTTGGGCTTCAACGACAATTGGCTGGGGGGCATTGACATCTGTGTTGACGGTTCTTATGTATCAATTTTAATTATCCAATAAATAAGGAAAAGGACCTATATGCAAGCAACACCTAGAATTAGGGTTTGATCTGACAGAATTCCACGAGTTTTGTTGTTTATCTGTTTCTGCAGGGTGTTATCAGGAAATACAAAGGAAAGGCCCCCACGTTGGAATTACATAGAGATATTAACGTGTTCACCGATTTTCTATCATCTAGAAGACTCCAGAAGCAACGGGATCGAACGGGAGGCCGAACGGGCCCGGGACCAGGGCGCCCTCCCTGGACCCTGGGGCGCCCGCCCTAGGTCTGCAACCAATCAGGACGAGTCTCACGGATTATGCCCCACCGACCTAAAGGATCAAGGAAAACCGTGCGATTAATATCGGTTTGATCCGACGGCCCAGGTTCACTTGAAGGGACTATATAAGCAGGACCCCTGGCCCCTGGAGAGGAGAATCCAAGTCCATTATTTTCATATTTTCCAGAGAGGATTCAGAGAGAGAGGTTCCCTTAGGGTTCCCACCTCATTAGGGCTTAGCATCCAATGTGAGATTAGACTTAGTTCTTCTAGATTGAGAGAGATAGAGTGGAGGTATAGATCGAAGGAAGCCCGGCCTGTTGGTGACTACTTCGAGGTTGTACCTGCAGGATCAAGTTCTCCTAACCCGAGGCTTGCTCCTAGGATTCTTCAGTATTTCGACTTCTAAATTCTAGTAAGTTCTTTGTTTTATTGTTCTTTGGTTTATGAGTTTACTTTAATCTCTTCGCGTAGAGTTTAGAGTAATCATCTCTAGCGTAAACGAGGTGTTTGGGCTAGGATACTCATAGATATCCCCTGTCTAGCCGGACCGTGGTAGTAGCGAGGAACGTGACATTTCCATAGCTACCTTTGTATTCCATATCTCGTTAGCAGGATCGATAGGGTTTATAGGTACGGGTCGAACATCCTTTGAGGTGTCTAGATTCTGTGAGCCTCCCCAATAGAGTAGTAGATCATCCTTACCAAGGTTAGAACGAGAGTGCAGTTGCAGTCTTCTCTACACATCGCTCACATCAAATCACAGTGGTTGTAGCCTAAAGGTTAGTAGTTATAGATTTGGTTAGTCAGATGCACGCTTTCTCCTAGTGGTAAAAAAATAAATACGATACTCTGGATAACATCCCGGGTGAAGTGCTCATCGATATCCGTGCGCTTGCTGATCATTTCCTAATTGCGTTACCAAATATCAACAAGCATTTCTGGCGCCGTTGCCGGGGAGAAAGACGGTTTGCTGAGATAACCTTGAATCTTACTACTAGCTTGTACCTATATTTTTATCTTTCTTTATCTTTTTATTCCTTATCTTTTCTTTATTCTTACCTTATGGAGAACCAAGATTCTAAATCAATCTATCAATTTGCAACACCTTCGGAAACTGACCTTTTACCATGGGAGTCATCACAGCCTATCCAAACATCCCAGTATAGGTTAAGTTCAAGGTTAATTGCCATGATTGAGAACCTATCCTTTTCGGGAAAGGAAGACGAAAATCCTTACCTTCATATTAGAGATTTTGAGTAAACATGCGATTGTCTTCGCATTGAAGGCATTTCTGATAAGACTTTACGTTGGAAGCTTTTTCCTTTTTCCTTAAGAGGAGAAGCTAGACGATGGTATAGTCAGAAGGTAAGTCAACAACGAGGTGAATGGGGAGTCTTACGAGCCAACTTCTATTTAGATTTTTATTCCCTCGATCGTATCGCCGACCTTAGACTCGAAGTTCTATCTTTTAAACAAAAAGAAAATGAAACTTTGGGAAAATCCTGGAAACGTTTTTCTGATCTTTTAGAATCTGGTCCAAAACTCAATATTGAAGACCCTATTCTCCTTTTTCATTTCTTTCGAGGTCTTCAGAAAGATCATAAACAAATGCTACATACAATGTCTAGAGGTTCTTTCTTTCGTATCCCTACTGATGAAGCTAGAGCGATCCTAGATAGAATCCTAGAAGCTGAGATGGATAATACCCTCCATGATGAAACCTACGAAGCCGAAGTAGACACTCTGCCGAATTCTTCACCTACTTCAGCTATCCCAAGTTTTGAGCCACAAAAGGAAGAAATTCCACCACCTGATTTCATGCTGGATATAGAATCCGATCTTTTTGCCGATTTTGGAAACATTTCAAACTACCATTCTATAGACAAACCACAAAGCGGCCATTATAGCATTTGTTTACCAAGTGAATATCAATTGAGAGAGCTTATCTCAGTCATGAGTAGCGAATGGTTGGAGGAGTCAGAGCTTTCCTCTGAAGTGATCCGTTTGGATACACCTCCTATCACTATACGTTGTGCTTATGATTCTGATCAATTTGATGCTCTCTATAATCCTGTTGTGGGGATCAATATCATGTCTGAAGCTTTTGCACTTAAATTATTTGGAAAATTAATTTTAACCCCCACAACAAAGTTCATGAAGGAATCTTCGGGACGATTGGTCCCCAGTCTTGGAATTGTGAATGTCCTACCCTTTATGGTAGAAGGCTCCATGATTCATTTGAACTTTTATATCTTTGATACATGGGACTTTGACCTGTTGATAGGACAACTATTTAGAAGACTCCTTTATGAAGGTCAAACTGGAAAGCTACACATTTCTTTTGGAAAGGATTTTAAATTCCCTATGACAATTTCTCACTCCTTGAATAATAAGATCGAGTCATCTCTTTTGTCTGATCCTATGGAAGAGGTAAAAGCTGCGTCTCTAGAGCTTTTAAATGAATCAGACTTAGAAGAAGAAGCCCCTTTCTTCATAGAAGAGGAAGCTGAACCTTCTGAACCTGAACCTTTAGATGAGTTTGCAGAAACACCCAGACCTCCTATAGAGCTTAAAACTTTACCACCCGGTCTTATCTATGCTTTCCTAAATAATAATCCAGAGTTTCCTATGATCATTAGTAATAAACTCACTCAGGAACAAACTCTGCGATTAATGACCGTTTTAGAAAAACATCACTCAGTCTTTGGCTACTCACTCCAAGATCTTACAGGAATCAGTCCTATGATTTGCACCCATCGTATTCCGACAGATCCTTCTGTTTCACCTTCTCGGGAACCCCAACGTAGACTCAACAACGCGATGAGAGAAGTAGTTAAAAAGGAAGTTATAAAGTTGCTGCATGCAGGGATTATATATCCTGTGCCGCATAGTGAGTGGGTGAGCCCTGTTCAAGTTGTGCCTAAAAAGGGAGGCATGACTGTTGTTACAAATGAGAAGAACGAGCTAATTCCGCAACGCACCGTCACAGGGTGGCGGATGTGCATTGACTATAGAAAACTGAATAAAGCCACGAAAAAGGATCACTTTCCTTTACCTTTTATAGATGAGATGTTAGAGCGGTTAGCGAACCATTCGTTCTTCTGTTTCTTAGATGGATATTCAGGGTACCACCAAATCCTGATCCATCCTGATGATCAAAGCAAAACCACTTTTACCTGTCCATACGGAACTTATGCTTATCGTAGAATGTCTTTTGGGCTATGTAATGCACCAGCTTCTTTTCAAAGATGCATGATGTCTATATTTTCTTATATGATTGAAGAGATTATGGAAGTTTTCATGGATGATTTTTCTGTTTATGGAAAAACTTTTGATAATTGTCTTGAAAACTTAGACAAGGTTTTGCAAAGATGCAAAGAAAAGCACTTAGTCCTTAACTGGGAAAAATGTCATTTTATGGTTAGGGAAGGAATAGTGCTAGGACACCTAGTGTCTAAAAGAGGTATTGAGGTAGATAAAGCTAAAATTGAAGTAATAGAACAACTACCTCCACCTGTGAATATAAAAGGAATTCGAAGCTTTCTTGGCCATGCTGGTTTTTATCGCAGATTCATAAAAGATTTTTCATTTATTGCTAGACCACTCACTCTTTTGCTAGTCAAGGATGCTCCTTTCGAATTTGATGATGCATGTTTAAAAGCTTTTGAATTATTAAAGAATGCACTCATCTCTGCACCAATCATTCAACCCCCTGATTGGTCGTTGCCTTTTGAAATTATGTGTGATGCTAGTGATTATGCTGTGGGGGCAGTTTTGGGGCAAACAAAAGACAAGAAGCATCATGCAATTGCTTACACCAGTAAAACTTTGACAGGAGCTCAACTTAATTATGCAACCACTGAAAAAGAGCTTCTGGCTGTTGTCTTTGCCATTGATAAATTTAGATCTTACTTAGTAGGAGCTAAAATAATTGTTTACACTGATCATGCTGCACTAAAATATTTGCTCACTAAAAAAGATGCTAAACCTCGCCTAATTAGATGGATCTTGTTACTCCAAGAATTTGACTTAGAAATAAAAGATAAAAAGGGAGTAGAAAATTCTGTTGCTGATCACTTGTCTAGAATGCACTTTAAGGATCCACAGGAAACACCCATTAATGATTCACTCCGGGACGACATGCTCTATGGAATCAACAGGTCTGACCCCTGGTATGCAGATATTGTTAATTTTATGGTTTCAGGGTATGTACCACCAGGAGCGAACAAGAAGAAGCTTATTCAAGAAAGTCGTTCACACATATGGGATGAGCCATACCTCTTCCGAGTATGCGCTGATGGCTTACTCAGAAGGTGTGTGACCACTGAGGAAGGGTGGAAGATCATCGACAGATGCCATTCATCACCATACGGAGGTCATTATGGAGCATTCCGTACACATTCAAAGATCTGGCAATGTGGATTCTATTGGCCTACAATGTATGAAGACACAAGGCAATATATCAGAAGATGTGGGCCATGTCAAAGGCACGGAAACATAAATACAAGAGATGCTATGCCACTCACCAACAACCTTCAGATTGAGCTCTTTGATGTTTGGGAAATAGACTACATGGGTCCATTTCCTCCATCAAAGAAGTGTGAATTCATCTTGGTGGCAGTTGACTACGTCTCCAAGTGGGTAGAAGCACTACCTTGCAAGCGTGCCGACAATATTAATTCAAAGAGGATGTTTGAAGAGATTATATTTCCAAGATTTGGAGTTCCTAGGGTGGTGATAAGTGATGGGGGATCACACTTCATCGACAAACGCTTTGAGCATTATCTAGCAAAACATGGAATCCGTCACAACGTTGCTACCCCATATCATCCTCAGACAAGTGGCCAAGCAGAGACTTCCAACAAGCAAATCAAGAACATTCTTCAGAAAATAGTAAATGAGATGGGAACAGCATGGAAGGAAAACTTACCCGATGCACTCTGGGCATACCGGATAGCATACAAGACCCCAATTGGAATGACCCCATACCAATTGGTGTACGGGAAGACTTGCCACTTGCCTATTGAACTAGAGTTCAAAGCACACTGGGCCATAAGAAGATGGAATATGGACCTAGATGTTGCTGGAGATTATAGAAGAATGCAACTATCAGAATTGGAAGAATGGCGAGAGAAAGCATATCACAATTCGAAGATCTACAAAGAAAGAGTCAAAAGATGGCATGACAAGAGGATCAAGAAGAAGGAGTTCTCACCCGGAGATAAGGTATTACTTTTTAATTCTAGGGTGAAGCTTTTCGGGCATGGAAAACTCCGGAGTAAATGGGAAGGACCATACAAGGTAGTCAATTCATCATCCCACGGAGCTATTACACTTCAAAACGACGAAGGTACGTTATTCAAGGTAAATGGTCAACGTCTTAAATTATTTTTAGAACCCAATAAAGAATTAGAAGAAATAGACGTGATCCATTTTTACCTTCCGATGGAGAATTAAAGCCCGACCTTTTTAATCTGACATTTTTGGGCCACGTATATATATTTCGGGATAAAAATACTTCTAGAAACACGCTCGAGCAAGCGGGCCCGCAGAGGAGGCAGGCCCAGGGCGGGCGCCCTGAGGATGAGGGCGGGCACCCTGCCCTAGTGTCCCCTCGGCCCCGGCCTCTTCCGACGTGCTTTCCTCATCTATGGTTATCCAAAAAATTCCACGAATGGGTTGTTACGCACGCCCGGCAGCGGGATGGATCTATGGAAACCCTAGAGGCTTGTCTAGTTCCTTGCTTCTCTCCTCCTCAATTAGAGCTTGTCTAGTTCCTTGCTTCTCCAATGGCCGACAAGACTCACCGCAACTGGGAGATCGTCCCTTACGACCTCAACCGCAAGCCCAAGGATGACCCCGACGCCTACGTCCCGGCCAACATAGAGCGACAGCTAGCAGCCCCACCATCAAACTAGCGCAGCTCAATCTCATCCTACTATGCCCAACCAGTTCTTACTGCACCACCGCAGCCCCTTCTTCTCAAGGGACCGTCGTCCAAGCAAGAAGCCATCGTCAAGGTACCAGCCGGCACGAAAATCCTGCCACCTAAACCCAATGAGCGGGTTGTAGGCGTCAAGACCAACCGGAGCGGCGAGATCAGCAGCGTCCACTACACTACGGAGAAGGAGAGGCCCCGCTTCGAAGAAGTTAGGACAGCAAAAGTTCGCTTCATCCCACCAAAGGAAGCTCCTAAGCACGCTCTCAATTCGTTTGAGACACCACCGAAGCGCCGCAAGACCATAGCAGATGTGGATGAGGACATCAGGACAGCAAATAGACATATTATGGAACTTCACTCCACAGTTAGCTCCCTTAGTAGGCAGGTCTCCAACCTGAACACTACTGTGCTCGCGCTTAAACGTGACCTTTCTGATGCCCTTGCTAGGATCAGGGATTTAGAGCAACACTGAGCTATCTAGATTAGACCTTGAGGCAGTGTGTCTAAGTCTTCATCATTAGATTCAATTAGATTCAATTCAGTTTAGATTAGTTCGCTTCATTAGTCAGTATAATAAATGCCTCAAGACAAATAAAGATTATTATTATTATGCCTCGTGTATCTCCACTTTATTTTTATGCAAGAAAGCAGGAAACAAGTATGGGGGAATCCCCCCGACATGGTAAATGCACTTCGATTGCACCACTCCACGATTCAGGTACATACTCTGCACGCTTTATTTACATATATACAAATACATATTGGGTTGTGTAGAATATTGTTCCTAACATGATAATTTAAAAAAGATAAAAAATATTTTTAATCATGATCAATCTCACTCTGTGATATTTCTGAAAACCTGCATTTATTGAAAATCATTTTAAAAACCATGTGTTACTCAAGTCATTGTGGAATGTGAGATGGTAGAATATGAGTATCTTATTCTTGAAATCATTGTCGCTTGGAGATTTTCTTTTCAAAAAACTTCAAAAATATAGCTACCATCCTCAATATTTTATATGCCTGATAAACCTAAAAATATTAATTTGCTTTGTATTGAGTTTGTGCAAAACGAATTAGACCCTTGTTGAGAGATTTATCATGCTCCCAAGATCAAGACATTTTTATTCAGAAAGATTCACTCTTCCGAAGTATTATTGCATTATAGGCATGGGCTATGCAAAAATATAAATTTCAAGGAAATAAAAAGGAGCAAGTGCTCGACAACCTCGCAGAAAAATGGACAAGTGTCCGGAAGTAGAATTAGGGGTACCTCAGTATCCACCTAAAAAAATGAGATGATAAAAATATATATATGGTAAAAAGAAAATGATAGCCCATGATCCCTCTAATAAGCAATATGACAGTAAGAGTTGACAAGTTTTAATTTTCAAAGTCTTTGATCTAAGAGTATGGCATTCCTCTCCTCGGATCCCGTTTTGACCTAGGCAATATATGCAAAGTAAGTATGCTTGAGAATTTCTACAAATTAAAACAGCCTCAGTGAGATATACAAAAGATAAATGAGTGATCTGAGAGCCCCTATGAGGATAAAGGTATGCTAAGTTTTCTATTCAAAAATATATAAAAACTCCAAGTGACAGGATGAAAAGAAAGGATCTCTACTTCAACCATATATTTCCCTGACTACATTGCACAGTGGACATTCACAATACCCTGCAGGTATAAAAAATGCTTTACAATGTTTCAACCCCAGTTATTTTTCTGAACCATCCTTTTCTCGAGGACGAGTAAAAGCCTAAGTATGGGGTGTTTGTTGACGGTTCTTAAGTATCAATTTTAATTATCCAATAAATAAGGAAAAGGACCTATATGCAAGCAACACCTAGAATTAGGGTTTGATCTGACAGAATTCCACGAGTTTTGTTGTTTATCTGTTTCTGCAGGGGGTTATCAGGAAATACAAAGGAAAGGCCCACACGTCGGAATTACATAGAGATATTAACGTGTTCACCGATTTTCTATCATCTAGAAGACTCCAGAAGCCACGGGATCGAACGGGAGGCCGAATGGGCCCGGGACCAGGGCGCCCGCCCTAGGTCTGCAACCAATCAGGACGAGTCTCGCGGATTATGCCCCACCGACCTAAAGGATCAAGGAAAACCGTGCGATTAATATCGGTTTGATCCGACGGCCCAGGTTCACTTGAAGGGAGTATATAAGCAGGACCTCTGGCCCCTAGAGAGGAGAATCCAAGTCCATTATTTTTATATTTTCCAGAGAGGATTCAGAGAGAGAGGTTCCCTTAGGGTTCCCACCTCATTAGGGCTTAGCATCCAATGTGAGATTAGACTTAGTTCTTCTAGATTGAGAGAGATAGAGTGGAGGTATAGATCGAAGGAAGCTCGGCCTGTCGGTGACTACTTCGAGGTTGTACCTGCAGGATCAAGTTCTCCTAACCCGAGGCTTGCTCCTAGGATTCTTCAGTATTTCGACTTGTAAATTCTAGTAAGTTCTTTGTTTTATTGTTCTTTGGTTTATGAGTTTACTTTAATCTCTTCGCGTAGAGTTTAGAGTAATCATCTCTAGCATAAACGAGGTGTTTGGGCTAGGATACTCATAGATATCCCCTGTCTAGCCGGACCGTGGTAGTAGCGAGGAACGTGACATTTCCGTAGCTACCTTTGTATTCCATATCCCGTTAGCAGGATCGATAGGGTTTATAGGTGCGGGTCGAACATCCTTTGAGGTGTCTAGATTCCGTGAGCCTCCCCAATAGAGCAGTAGATCATCCTTACCAAGGTTAGAACGAGAGTGCAGTTGCAGTCTTCTCTACACATCGCTCACATCAAATCACAGTGGTTGTAGCCTAAAGGTTAGTAGTAATAGATTTGGTTAGTCAGATGCACGCTTTCTCCTAGTGGCAAAAAAATAAATACGATACTTTGGATAACATCCCGGGTGAAGTGCTCACCGATATCCGTGCGCTTGCGGATCATTTCCTAATTGCGTTACCAAATATCAACAATCTGTTGGTTGGGGAGCCTGCATGGTTGGCGTGCTTACCGATGTGCCCGTTTGTTGCTGCAAAAACGGGTATAAGATTGGATATTTAACGGGGAAAAATGTAAAAATAAGAGAATACCTCTGAAGGAGGGGTAGAGGTCGTGGTGCTTGGTAAAGTTGCCGATGTCGATCCAGCTGCAGCTTGCACACCCTGATAGTTGTGTGTTAATATAGAGTGTATTGGTAGAAAATAGAGTAAGCAATGTTATTACCTTAAAAGCCTTGATTAGGCTTGAAGCAGCAGCCTTTGGAGAAGCCCTGGATGTTCCCAGTCTTGGTCTGGAAGTGATGGTTTTGGCGCGAGTCCTCTGGAAGGTCAAGGCCTCTAAGGTGGGGGCGTTGTAGCCGATTACTGAGATTGGAGAGGCTGGATGGAGGTTGAAGGGTTTTCCACTTTTGCTTATTGGTGGAACTGGATCATCGGCCTATTTCAAGGAAGGTTAGCTACCGATATGCATATAAAAGGAAGGAAAGAGACAGAAGTTAAAAGGAACTTACTGCATTGTCAGGAATGGCATAATCGGGATCGATCATATGCCGATATGTGTGAACATATGTTGAAAACAGCTGTTCTTTCCACTCTTGCCACCATTGCTTATATGATTCTGTTATGAAAGATGCTGGTGACCAGGCGGAGAGATCGACATTTGAGATATCGGCATCAGGAGCAAGTCTTACTATCCTGCTCCATTCAGTTCCAGCGGTAATGATTTCTCTGGGCTTGATCACATCGGCATAACATAGCTTGATTGGTAGTTGCCCAAAGGCCAGCTGGTGGGATACTGCCGATGGATTGTAGAATTCATAAGTAATATGGGAAGCTTTCCCGCTACCAAATGTGTTGACTGGGATTGCTCTGGGGGTGATAATGGCCATCATAAGATCATTGTCTTGGTTCAGATCACTATCGGCGAAATTGAAGAGGAGAGGGAACTTGTTATCCTCATCAATGTAAGGTACCCAAGCCCTAAGGTCACGAGGAAGGCCATGGTAGAAAGTCTGAAAAAATCTGCCGATTTGGTCTTCATTAGCTTCTGTTCCGGGAAGGACAATTATGGCTTCACCGAAGTTGAGAGGAGGGCATGTTGCCGGTTCATCGTCTCTAAGGACGTAATCTTTGGGAATCTCTCATGGGAATTCTTGAGCAAAGAGATCCCACTGTAAACGCTTGTGCATGTGCGCGTTTAACCACATATTGACAAACCACCATGGGCCTCCCAGATTGCCGATGGGTTCGCCAAGTATAAGCTTCTGAGATACTTGGTGGAGAAGGTGGTAGGTTGAGCTCAGGAGATATCGGCCAAGTGGGAATCTGACACCGTTGGCTAAGAGTTCTGCTGCTGGGAGGAAAGCATTGGTTGGTCCTACCAATCGGCCGCAGAAAATAAACTTCTCCAGCCACATGTTCAGGAATGTGGCGTGTTCCCTTTGATTGACAGTACCAGTCTTTTGGTACTCTTGGATGTATCCCGTCCAGCCGCCGATGTTGCATATATTTACTCTGTATTCAGCTTTTCTGCCAAAAATATGGCCTTCATCGACAGTTGAGATGTCCAAGCCTGTGAGCATATATACATCGGCAAGAGTAGGGGCACATGGGCCATGACCAAACATGAAGGTGTTGGTGGTGTCCGACCAAAATTGAGCGGCAGCTATCATCATGGATTCATTCTTTTGTATATCAGCAATGGATAGCCTGATACACTGATCTATCTTCCGTTCTGCCCAGAACACTTGCATTGATCTGTTGACCCTCAAGAACCAGTTTTTCCACCCTTTGGTGGGTTTGGGCCAAGAACGGAATGTGTCTTTCCACAGATTCAAAGAGAAATTTTGAGATTTGAAGGGAATACGATTTGCCTCTGCATTAATCAGGTCAGTTGGATCTGGGTCGCCCATTGGACCTAGGCAATGGAGGGGAGGTTGATGGGTTGGAATCACCAGTGTGTTGCGTAGTTCCTGAGTTTGAAGGACAAAGAAAATGGAAGAGAAAGGAAAATGTCGACTGTAAGAACTCGCAGGGAACCAAAAGGATTAAAGTAAAAGTAATAAGAGGAAGAACGAACCGCAGGGATGTCGAAGTTAACAGCCATTGCTTCGAACGGATGAGGGCACGAGCTGAGAACTTGAAGACGACGATGGCTCTGGTGAGTCGAGGATGCGCGGTTGTTGGTTAGGGTTGCCGCCGGAGTGAGAATGCCAAAGGATGGAGTTTGAAGGTAGAAGATGAGCAGCCCAGAGAAATCTATTTATAGGCCATTTGGGGTAGGGGTATTCTTGACTTATCTCTATGCCGTATGCGGATGGATCGAGGTGGTTCAGTTGGATATGGTAACTGTTCGCACGACAATCAAGGGATGGTACAGAAGATTTGACGGCAAGTAATCATGACTTGAAGGATATCTCAATACAGGATTTTTCGGTTCTAAAAAAATGATGCGTTGTGGTAAGATCTTGCTGATGGATTGTTATTTTGGTATCTCAACCGTAATTAAGGCAAAGAAGGTTGGAAAATGTGCGATATTTATTGAGATACATGGATTAGATCTAGATTTGATTAAATCTAGTAACAAATCATGTTATGCTTGGAGAATGGGTTGAAGAAATAGGTAATAGCAAGCATCAGCTGGAGTAAATTTCGGAGCATCAGTATCTTATACTCCGAAATTGGGGGGCATGTGTTGACATCGTTTTTAGCACGTGTCAAGATAATCAGGAAGGGTTAATCAACAGAGGAAAGATTACCGTGTAGATTGATAGCCAAGGAGAATAAGTTTGTTTTTGAGTGGTGGCAGCATATGGATTTAATTTGAAGTGTTGCCGATGAGGTTAAGGGTATTATTGCCGATGCCGATGAAAGAGGGTTTGGAGACCGCTGCCGATGAGACAGGGGATGTACCGATGAAGGAAGGTATGAAGACTGCAGCCGATGAAACAGGGAATATACCGATGGAAGGAGCTCCAAGGCTGCTGCCGATGAAACAGGGACTGTGCTGTTGGAAAGGAGGTCGATGAGAATACCATCGTGATTGAGGCGGACTATGGAGTAAAATAGGAGTTAATTTCCTTGTGTACGTTTAGTAGAGTCTGAGTTGTATCAAAGTCATGTTTTTTCCTTAGATTTGGATTTAGTGTCCTAGTCGTATTTGGTTATGTTTCTATAGATCAGGATATAAATATAGAGTGAAGGGCAATGTAATAGGGGATCAATCAATACATAAAAAAACAGCTTTTACTCTTATTTACATCTACTTTCGACGACTTCGTCAATTTGCATATTTTCCTTTTTATGAGTTCTCATCGATTCGGCGAGTTGCATTGCTCTAAGTGCAATCTTCAACGATCCTCGAGTTCCGCGTGAGTACCTCTTGGCCGTGACTTCTGGGCGTATCGCTGTTGTCAGGACCAAAGTGCTCGTATCTTCGTCCTTGTCGATTAACAGGTCAAATCGACTGGCACGCTTTGGATATCGACTTCGGGTATTAGCCCTTTGTGTTTGCAGATTTACTTTTGCATCAACAGGTTTCAAGCCATGGTTTAGATATGTTCCAAGGATGCCAAAAGACTCTAAAAAATATGCCAAAGATTCAGCCAAACCAGCAGCATAAAAATAACCCAAAATAGCCAAAAAAATCACCGAAAATGAGAAATTTTAAATTTAGGAGCCGAGAAGAAGTGAAGCATGAATTTGATCTCTAGATTATTTCACCATGTTTGATTACAAGCCACTCTTAGCAGATTTCAAATCTTGGATGGAGAAAAGCTCAATCAAAGCACCACTCCTCTCTCCCTCTCTTCCTAGCCCTAACCAAAAGCTCTCAACCTACCAAATGAGGGGCTAATTCCCCAAGGCTTCTAAAGGCTTGGCCTCACAACCATCCATCTCTCATATACATAGGCACTTGGCTATTTTTCAAGTTTTTCTTACATGAAGCACTCTAACCAAATACCCCCCAAGTCGACGAACCCAATGCCTTCTCAACATTGCTTCACCTCAATGCAAACTTCGAGATGACACCATGTGTTCGTCGATCGGCCACTCTCTGATTTTGAGGCCCAAACTAGTCAAACCCGCTGCTGATGGTTTTGAGGCCCAACCCACCAAACTATCCATGCCTGGTTTTGAAGACCGACCAGCAAACCCTCCTTCAATGGTTTTGAGGCCTAAACCATCAAAATGTACATTCCTGTTTTTAAGGACCAAACCTGCAAACCCTCATGCATGCCTCACCAGGCATGACTCTCAACGATGTCAACACGTGTCCAACCTCCGACAAGCTTGATGCCTTTGCCTGCCTTCTTGACTTAAGCGACGCCATCTTCATCACCCATGTACGGCGGAGCTACGTTGGGGCCAAAATGTCTTGGCCCCCCTTCTTTGCTACATGAATACAAGGCTGCCCACTGGAAGTTTGCATACCGCTGCATGCATGCAATTAATTCCTAGCGCTCTCATCCTATGCTTGCTAGCTACTACACTTGCTGATGAGTGGATCGCAGCGCTTGCAAGTATGCAAATATGCGTGCATTGTCCATTATTCTTTGACATGGTTTTTTAGTTGTTCGTTGCAGTTACATAGATAGAACTTGAAAAAACATAGACTTTGCACAAAATTCCAGTGTTGTTTGTACTACTGTTGGTAATTACTATAGCATTATAGCTTCGAATTGGTCCCCCTGTATATTCACGCACGCTCCGCCACTGCCCATGTAGATGTGTGTCCGGCCTCTGCCGATTGCCATGATGCCATCGTCCTCCTCCTTGACTTGGTATATGTCGTCTTCATCACCCATGTACCCTTGCTCATCTTGTGCCTAATGTGAGCTGCACATAGTCTGTTCTCTAGCATCTGGTTCCTTGGTTCAAGCCTTCTCGTCCGCCCTTCATCGCAATCGGTCCAACGCGCATGAACTCTGCACTTGACCTTCTTCGTTGTTGTCAACCGTCTTGGCACACCCAACACATGCACATTCATAAGCCAAGAGACATGTTGCACAGCACACATGACACAACTCAACATGGCACCCTCCGATTAGCCATTAGCATAATGAAGCACATTTGAAATATGACTCAACCGGAAATGCTAAGCCTCAAACCTCTCAACTCATATGTCAATCATTCATCACACACACATGGGAACATCTCCACCGTGTGTTCACACTGAAAATCATTTTTGTTTGTCCATGAAGCTATATAATCCCTCCATCCTAGAATTATAGGAGGACCAGAATTTTTCACGAAGACCAAGGAATATTAACTGTCCTTAACCCATCTATCATGGCCATAAAAATGATGCAGTTTTATGCTCGCCACACAAATCCCATGCACCTACGATGCCTGCATGCCTGATCTTTGTGCCTGTAACATCCTAGATGTTAAGAAATAATTAAAATGTGATAATGATGCATCATCAAGCATAAGTATCAAGCATTATGCCATAAATGCATTCATATTGCAATAATAGATATTATATGTTGCATATGTAATGTTGCCATATGACATGTTTCCTATGTTTCTTTGTCATGTTCACATATTGCAAATCTGGTATTTTAGATAATTCCATGAAATGATGGCATGTTGATACATTAGGTTCTTTATGAATTTTTATATGAGAATTTGTTTACACAATTAAAGTTTTGTTTAAATAAAAGTTGTAGGGTTAAATGTGCTTTATAATATGGGATCAAGGTTTGATAATAATTTGTAAGTTAAACAAGTTTAAAATGGAGCTTCAAGTTTGAGTTTAATTTTGGAATCCAAAACTTGTCGCAAGTTTTCCGAGTCGAATTTGAATTCAAATTTGGGGAATTATTAAAAGATTTTTAAAAGTCAAATTGGTCAACCAAGAGTGGCATTTGGTCAAACATGTGATGCTTGACTCAATGATGCCCTTGGATGATGGTTTGATCACTAAATAATCACCAATTAATAGAGTATCAAGTTTCAAGTTGAAATCTTTCCGAAAACCCTGAAAAGCAAAACCCTAGTTTTACCCCTTTTTGAATAAATCAAAATCTAAGAAAAAATTGGGAAAAAGTGTAAAACCAAGTTTGTAGATCTTTTCAAGGGCTACAAGTTTGGTGTTTTGAGTTTTGAAAGTTTTAGTGTAAAATTTGGAGTAATTTGTAAAAGATTCAAATCTCAAATTTGATCCCTTTTCGTTTCCCCTATCCAATTTCAAAATGGAGATAGAATTTGAAAATATTTTGAATATAAAAGTTGTAGGTCTTACTTAGATGTACAACTTTGGTATTTTAAGTTTTTGAAGTTTCAATATAAAAATCAAAGTAATTTTGAATTTACAGATTTCCTAAAAATGTCCCCTTTTAAATTCAAATTCAAATTTCAAAATCTAGGACGAATTGGAAAATGTTTATATTGAGAAAGTTGTAGAGCTTTGAAAATCGAACAACTTTTGTATTTACAGATTTTCAACTTCTTTAGAAAATTTGAGAGTAATTTGTAAAATTCCATCAGTGGCATTTCGGTAAATATTTTGAAATCGCCTCCAACCACCGGGCGCCACCTCCCGCCGTCGCCGGTGATCTTCGGCCATCTTCCAGGCGCGCCCGACGTCATCTTCTACTTCGACATGGCCGAGAAAGCAGCTGCGTGTCGTTTTTCCATTCAACCGCCGCGCTATAAAGCCCAGAGGGCCGATCGTCGTGTCCCTTTTCTCCTCCTCTGCTCCGCCGCTGCCGCCTGGCTCCGTCGCTCGCTGCTGCTGTTGTCAAGCTGCCTCCGGCCAAACAAAGAGCTCCACCATGTTTGCCTCGCTCCCACGTGCATGCTTAGCCCCCTCGTGTCACTCCAGTGCGGCCGGAGCGTCCGCAGCGTCCCCTTCTCCTTCGTCTCCGGCGACCGAACTCCACCGCAAGCCACCCCACCGTCGAACGTGTACCTCCGCTCCCTCTCTGCCTTGACCGAGGTGAGCATCAATTTTGCGGTGATCTCCTAGTGCTAACCATGCCCTCGAGCTTGCCTAGTTCATCCCGTAGTCGTTGCGCTACCGCATGCCGCGCAGCCGCGTCGCCCTCGCCGCCGGCGAGCTTGCTGCCGCCAGTCTGCCGCCGCCTTAGATGGTCTAGTGTGTGCACAAGGCTGTGGGGATCACGTGAGTGCCTTGGCCGTTGCTTAGGACCTCACCGCCGGCGAGAGTCCGGCCGGTCAAGCCGGCGGTCGTGCGGTCAAGGCCGGCCGTCGCCATGGCCTCTGGCCATGCAAGGGCGCGACCGAGCCGCTTATTGGGCCAGACCAGTAGGGTGGGCCAGGGGAAAGAGGGAAGGGAAGAAAAACGCGTGCGGTTGGGCTAGTTGGGCCGGAAGGAGAAGAGAGGAGCAGGTCTGGAGTGGAGTTTTTGTTTTATTCTTTTCTAAAAATATTAAATAGTACTGAATTTTGTTTATTTCATTGCGAAATATCTAGGGCTCCAAAAATATTAAAACTTTTTGTGTAACCTCCCTGTGATGTGTATTATTTAGGAAAAATAGGAAATGTCAATTTTGATTACTTTTTGTATGTTAATTAATTATCTCAATTAATTATTAAATGCAATTTTAGGAATTTTAGTAATTAAAATAAAAGTCTAAAAATCATGAAATTAATTTTGGTACTGTTTTAGGGTAAGACTAATCTATAGAAAAAGTTTGAGCTCAATTAGATGAAGTTTAATTTATTCTTAATTTATGCCTTAATTGTTTAAATGATTAAATAAATGTTTAAATTGATAACTTTAAGTGTTGTGTGCGCTTTTGATTGAGTGATGACCTTAGGTCATTAATTCTTAATGATCTTTGGCATCTTTAGTTAATTGTTGAGTTTATGATTAACTTGTTGACTATAATTTGTTAATAATAATTACTATGTCAACATAGATCATTATTGACTAATGATTTCTTGTGTAAGTAATTAGTGGTCTTGTGATAGACTTACTTGTTATTAGATGCAACCTCTTGGGGAAAAAAGTTATGGTTAGTTAACCTTTAAATTAACCTTGTTAGCTTGTAACGGTACCGCGAAGGAAAATTGTACTCAAGTAGATAACTAATGTTTATCCTTTCTAAATATCTCTTGTATGCTATGATTTGCTCATCATCATGCATCATGGCATGCATACCATCATATTAAACCTCGCATCATTTGTATACATGTAGTGCATACGAGAGTGTTTTGGATCATGTCGATCAAGCTTCGGAGAAATACATGTAGTGCATACGAGAGTGTTTTGGATCATGTCGATCAAGCTTCGGAGAAAGTGATCCACCTGTGGTGTTGATGTCAAACTTGACTTCTACGAAAACTAACCACCGCTGCAACGAAGGCAAGCCCCGGACATACAACCACTCTTCTGTTTTTAAATGCTTAATTACACCTTAAGTCTAGTGTAATGTGCATTATGTTAGTAGGAGTTGGTTGATACCATTGTTGCATGATTACCTTGATCTACACTTATATCCAGATGATATCCCACTAGTATGTGTAGGTCGATCTCTTATGCTTAGTAATGCTTAGACTTCGATAGAAGTCGAATGGTGGTTTCATCGTTCACGAGAAACAGGTTTACCTTTGCTTCTCCTGATCTAATGACGGGTCATGAGAGCATATGAATATGAATATGGTAATATTAAGCTAAGACCGGGCGGGTGGCTTGCATCGTGAAATGAGTCGATGTAGTGCTCCGCCTGTGTCGATTAAGGACCGTACCATTAGAGGCCCGCCTGTGTTTCGAGAATTTGCAACTGACCGCATGCTCTGATAAGCCTAAAACCTCGGTAATGTCATCATGTGAAGGTTCAACCGCGCACTGGGAGTGGAGAGATGGCGAGAGTGGTGTGTACCCTCGTAGTCAAGGGCTGGATTGGAGGTGTACTATACTCTCGGGTGGCGCTGGACCCGGTCATGTTGTGGAGGATCCGAGTGAAGATTGATTTATGTAGGTTAGAGTCCTACATATCTCGTGTGGTTAGGGATCCCGAGCTAGGTATAATCGGTTCAAATTGTTGTTGCTCCTCGGTTATGGAGACTCGATCACCTGACCTACATCGTAGTTAACAATGGAACATGGTGATTATGAAAATGAGATGGAAAAGAGATGGATATGAAATGTGATCCTTGATACAAGTGATTGAGATAGAACAGGTGCAATTCTATCTATAATAAGCTTCACTAAAATTGATGCTAAAACTTGTTTAAAATATTGAAAGTAAGGATCCACGCATAGTAAAGCTTTTCTGCAAAACTCCTCTTTTCTAGCTCCACTACTTCCCTTAAAGCCAGCATATCCTTGGAGTCTTTTCTTTTCATCGGGTAAGTCTTGCAGAGTACAATTGAGCACTCAGGGTTTGTTAACCCCTGTTGCAGGTGCTGACTGGTGCTGCTAGTCAGGTCATGTCGGTGGGCTCGATATGATCTGATTGTCCTCTCCTAACTTAGGTGCTCTACCTAAATTGTCTTCTATAGTTCTACTCGACTTCCGTCATTTAAGTTAAGTTTGTAAAAAGTTAACTTAATTATGATTTGTAAATCTATTGTTGTTATTCTTCCGCACTCTGATGTAAAGTTTTGTAACAAATGTTGTAATGTTGTAGTTACTCCTTTGTTGATCCTGTGTGAGTTGTAAAAATGTGGATGATTCGGGTTTTCCGAGGACACCCGACAGACTTCTTAAGTATTGTGGTACACATGTATGGTGGTTAGAGGTCTTTAAGACGATAACAAGTACATGTGGGCCATAGTAATTAGGAGGTTCTGCCATAGCTGGTATCAGAGCTCATACAATGGATCAGCTACAACATTACATTTGAAAACTTCAAAAATGATTTTACAAGATAAAAGTTTTTGAAGATAACAAGTTAAAAAATGGACTTCTATCTATCTTCTTGCGTGCTGAAAGATTTCATGAAGAATTTCTGATGACTTAAGTAAAAAGGCTTCCAGAAGTTCGTCAACTCATCTTTAGAAGGTCAAGAGGAGAGTCAACTTCATCGACAAAGCTCTACTGAAGTACCTCTTGATAATCCATCTTGTGCAGTGAAGATAGTGTATAAGTAAATCCATATAATCTACTAACATGATGAAGATGAAGCACTCTTGATGTTGAGAAGACGTATAGGATGAGAATATCTCATATCATGCATAAAATGATAATAAAATAATGATTAAAATTCCCTCCTTATATTCGGGGAGCAGTTATTATTCATTATAGCTGTTCTATTGATGAATCTCGTCCTGTACTAGGTTTTACTAGCCCTTTTGATGATCCCTGCTCCACAAGTTCCTAATCCTTGGGGGAACTTCTGGATGCACTTTATTTATCATGTCAACTCAATGAAAAACCTGGGATTACTCCTTGCGTTGACTTCTCCATATATGCATGTATCACGTCTTGATTTCTTCTATTCTGACACATGCTATTACTTTGACATTGATAACCAACATGTGTGGGACGAGAGTTACTTTGGTTGTGCTCTATAGTGGTGCCTCGACCCATGACTATGGTGCCATGTCAGACCTGGAATACTCTGTGATTCGTGACCACACGAGTTTTCACCAGAACACGCATTGGTACTGTAGTCGGTGCTCCTAAACCATTATAGCTCACAATTAATGTGCTTTCGCTCGTTGGACATTCGTCAGAGAATTCTAACCTCTCCAGATCTCTTGTTATTATAACCATTCTTTGATCTCGGTTATAATATCGACAATGTGAAATGAGTTACTACAGTTGCGCTCTATGATTTTACCATGATCATTGACAATGGTACAAGTATCCTGGAAATCCCTATGGCTGATCACTACACGGGAATACGGGGTATTTGCTATAGCAAGGTCAAAGACCATGAGTCATTATAGTCTGCAATTGACGTGCTTTCGATTCTCTTGGAATTTCTTTTTGGAATCATCCGTGTCTTCTGGATTTCTCTAAATACCTTGTTAATTACAACCATCATTATGAAATCAGTTGCAATTCTTGAATCCATCCTTGTTGTATTATGAACTTTCTTGAGGTTAATGTGTTCGACACATTTCCTTTTCCATTACTTACCCCACGGGTTATATCGTTCCTAAATCTCGGGATGAGATTTCTTTAAGGGGGATAGTGTAACATCCTAGATGTTAAGAAATAATTAAAATGTGATAATGATGCATCATCAAGCATAAGTATCAAGCATTATGCCATAAATGCATTCATATTGCAATAATAGATATTATATGTTGCATATGTAATGTTGCCATATGACATGTTTCCTATGTTTCTTTGTCATGTTCACATATTGCAAATCTGGTATTTTAGATAATTCCATGAAATGATGGCATGTTGATACATTAGGTTCTTTATGAATTTTTATATGAGAATTTGTTTACACAATTAAAGTTTTGTTTAAATAAAAGTTGTAGGGTTAAATGTGCTTTATAATATGGGATCAAGGTTTGATAATAATTTGTAAGTTAAACAAGTTTAAAATGGAGCTTCAAGTTTGAGTTTAATTTTGGAATCCAAAACTTGTCGCAAGTTTTCCGAGTCGAATTTGAATTCAAATTTGGGGAATTATTAAAAGATTTTTAAAAGTCAAATTGGTCAACCAAGAGTGGCATTTGGTCAAACATGTGATGCTTGACTCAATGATGCCCTTGGATGATGGTTTGATCACTAAATAATCACCAATTAATAGAGTATCAAGTTTCAAGTTGAAATCTTTCCGAAAACCCTGAAAAGCAAAACCCTAGTTTTACCCCTTTTTGAATAAATCAAAATCTAAGAAAAAATTGGAAAAAAGTGTAAAACCACGTTTGTAGAACTTTTCAAGGGCTACAAGTTTGGTGTTTTGAGTTTTGAAAGTTTTAGTGTAAAATTTGGAGTAATTTGTAAAAGATCCAAATCTCAAATTTGACCCATTTTCGTTTCCCCTATCCAATTTCAAAATGGAGATAGAATTTGAAAATATTTTGAATATAAAAGTTGTAGGTCTTACTTAGATGTACAACTTTGGTATTTTAAGTTTTTGAAGTTTCAATATAAAAATCAAAGTAATTTTGAATTTACAGATTTCCATAAAATGTCCCCTTTTAAATTCAAATTCAAATTTCAAAATCTAGGACGAATTGGAAAATGTTTATATTGAGAAAGTTGTAGATCTTTGAAAATTGAATAACTTTTGTATTTACAGATTTTCAACTTCTTTAGAAAATTTGAGAGTAATTTGTAAAATTCCGTCAGTGGCATTTCGGTAAATATTTTGAAATCGCCTCCAACCACCGGGCGCCACCTCCCGCCGTCGCCGGTGATCTTCGGCCATCTTCCAGGCGCGCCCGACGTCATCTTCTACTTCGACGTGGCCGAGCAAGCAGCTGTGTGTCGTTTTTCCATTCAACCGCCGCTCTATAAAGCCCAGAGGGCCGGTCGTCGTGTCCCTTTTCTCCTCCTCTGCTCCGCCGCCGTCGCCTGGCTCCGTCGCTCGCTGCTGCTGCTATCAAGCTGCCTCCGGCCAAACAAAGAGCTCCACCATGTTTGCCTCGCTCCCACGTGCATGCTTAGCCCCCTCGCGTCACTCCAGTTCGGCCGGAGCGTCCGCATCGTCCCCTTCTCCTTCGTCTCCGGCGACCGAACTCCACCGCAAGCCACCCCACCGTCGAACGTGTACCTCCGCTCCCTCTCTGCCTTGACCGAGGTGAGCACCAGTTTCGCGGTGATCTCCTGGTGCTAACCATGCCCTCGAGCTTGCCTAGTTCATCCCGTAGTCGTGCAAGGTGTTATAGCAATATTTGGTGAACGATATTTGAGGCGTCCGACTGTGGAGGATACTGAGCGTCTTCTCAAAATTGGCAAGAAACGAGGATTTCTTGGTATGCTTGGCAGCATTGACTGTATGCATTGGCACTGGAAAAGATGCCCAATTGCATGGAAGGGGCAATTTACTCGTGGTGATGAGAAAGTGCCTACGATAATTCTTGATGTCGTGGCATCACATGATCTCTGGATTTGGCATGAGTTCTTTGGGGTCGCGGGTTCTAACAATGACATCAATGTTCTGAACCAATCTACTATATTTATCGAAGAGCTAAAGGGACAAGCTCCTAGAGTCCAATATATGGTCCACAGGAATCAACACAACATTGGGTACTATCTTGCTGATGGAATATATCCTTAGTGAAGTCAATATCAATTACCATCTCCGAAAAGGATAAGTTATATGCACATGAACAAGAAGGAGCAAGGAAGGAAGGATATTGAACGGGCCTTTGGTGTATTGCGCCGTCGATTTTTCATTTTAAAACAACCAGCTCGTCTATATGACCGGAATCAACTCCACAATGTTGTGCTAGCTTGCATCGTACTTCATAATATCATAGTTGAAGATGAAAAGGAAGATGACTTGGAAGAGAATCTTGATTTGAATGAGGCTCCGAGTACAGTGATTGTAGAAGAACCGGAATTCTCTGCTGACCAATATGTTACATTTGAAAGAGTTTTAGAGAAAGATAGTGACATTCGGGATCGTTCGGCGCATCATCGGTATTAATTATGCTGATGTCATTGTTAGAGTTTCATGGGTATTAATTATGCTGATGTGGCACCATATTAATGAAAAGAGAGATGATAAGAGTTTTATGGGAGCAGAGAGAGTTTCATGGGGATAAAACTCTTCTACTTTGTTTCTAAAATTTAGATGTGTTAAAAACAGTGACATAAAATCCGGCCTAGGAGCTTTGGAAGCGATAAATTAAATGCTTCGTTGAACTTGAACAGCATGATAGTGTACCAGCCAGTAGTGTCGCATGGCCTTACGGTTGCTCATCGCGGTAGAGAATAGCTGGTTCCTCCAGCATGGACGTAACACTGCCAGAGTTCTAGTGCTTGAGTCATCGTGCACCATAGCCTGCAAAGCATCTAGTTGGCACAACACTGTGCACATGCGACACGAGAGGGGATCAAACCAACCTCTCATCGCTGTGGCTAGCAACATGGGCCCTCGCATCGGACGCTACCGGCGCGCCAGAACGAGAGGCCAGGAAGGCGCTGAAATCCGTGGCGGACTGAGGCCATGATGCATTTGGCCTCATACTGGGAGGTTCACAATCACACTGACAATCAGACAGACCGCAGTGGCATTACTATTCGGCTGTTCCACTTGTATAGAGTCTGACCGGGAACGACATTACCGACTTGGCCTAAATTTCTTGAGACAACATTGGTTAGCTTCAAATTTGATGATCAGCGTAATTTACCCATTGTTCTAGAACCATGATTTATGCATGGATGCTACCAGCACAGTTTTTTTCCCCTTCTTCTTCTTCTTGATTTAATTTGTCTGATGATGAAATAACTTCTACGGATCATATCATCCTTTCCAACAAGAAAAGAAGTTGCTATCTCGTGGGCTCTAAATGCAGTTTTGGGTCCCAAATAAAGGAGGCCCAAACCTCAGCATGGCATAACCATCCAATTCGGCCTGTCGATTCTAATTGAGCCCAACGGCTGGCTCGTTTGCAGAGGAGTACCCGACGGTGGAGCAGGCGGAGGCGCACGTCCACCGGCCGCTGGACAACCTCGCCTGCACTGCACCACCGCGTTCGCCAAGCCCCGGGACGGTGCCGCCAAGCACAAGTCGTCCAACCACGGGCGTCCCGCGACACCGCCCTCCCCTCCCCTCCCGCACCCGCCTCGGTCGGGGCCCATGGCGTCGTCAGCGGCGAGGCCGCGCCGCCGATATCGGAGGCGCACCACATGGCAGCCATCCGCCGGCCGCCGCCGAAGCTGGGGGAGTTCTACGACTTCTTCTCCTTCGCCCATCTCACCCCGCCCGTCCACTGTGAGGATCCTTGCTACTACGCCGATGAGAGGCATTCCGTTTCGCGTTTCGTGGTGGGTCTGTGCTCTCTTAATCTGACGCGAGGTGTCATGCGTGCGTCGTTTCTGCAGTTATCAGGAGGAAGGAGGCGAATGGCGCTTCTCAGGAAGGCGGTTACTTCGAAATCGAGGCGAGTTCTCAAGCACACACTCGAATGCACTAGCAAAATTGGAGTTCGTTCGCATTGGTGCAGCAGCCATTCAATTTGATTTGCACTCTGAGTTGAATTGCAACATTGTAATAGCCAATTTAGGCGCGTGGATATTATGAGCATACACCTAATGAAGGAGTTCATCTATGCCCAGGTGAAGGTTTGCAACGGGAAGCTTCTGCACGTTGTTGCTTCAGTAAAGGGTTTCTACTTGGCAGGGAAGCCACACAACGTTAGCCACTCCCTGGTGGACCTGCTGCAACAGCTCAGCAATCCGTTTGCTAATGTTAGTAGCCTTGAATCCTAAATCTTCATCATCTTCTGTGCTTAGCTCTCTTTGCTTCATGGTTTTATCTGTTCTTGATAAAAATATATGACTGGCAGTTATCACTCATTTTCCACAGGCATATGAGGCGTTGATGAAAGCTTTTGTGGATCACAACTAGGTTATAACAGTGAATATGATTTTCCATTGTTTTTGTTTTCTGAATATTGAATTGAATGATGTATGTAGTTCAACAACTGTTGGTGAGAATAACCTTTTCTGCATCTGCAGTTTGGGAATCTGCCGTATGGATTCCGTGCAAACACATGGTGGCTTATTCCTCCAATATGTGTTGACTCCGCCACAAAGTGCCCAGCACTGCCAGTCGAGGATGAGAGTTGGGGTGGAAATGGGGGTGGCTGTGGGCGTGATGGAAAATATGAGCGCAGACGGTGGTCAAAAGAGTTTTCTGTTTTGGCTAGGATGCCGTACAAAACTGAGGAAGAACGGGTGATCAGAGACCGGAAAGCTTTTCTTTTACACAATCTGTTTGTAGATACAGCAATTTTTAGAGCTGCATCGAAAATACGGTGACTCATTGATCAGAGTACGAACTCAGTTGGTTCACATAGTGGTATGCATGGTTCAAACGTATTTGAGGAACATATCGGTGACATGAATATAACCGTGAAAAAGGATGAGGCTGATGCTAGTTCAAAGGTGGAGGACAAGGTTGATGGCGTTGCCTTCTGTCAAACGGGTGCTATGGATATTGCACAAAGGAATCTTCTGAAAGGTTAACTTCTGATGAAAATGTTGTTGTTAAGGTGATGCCTTGCACTTTCCACTTTTACCCTATCTCATTTTAGGGGATTAAAATCAAAATCCAATATCTGTAAACATATATTTCCACCCAGGATTCTTCAACACTCGAGGTGGTGATTGTCAAGCATTGTGGATATACGGCAACTGTGAAGGTTTTTGGACGTGCAAAGGACAGTAATGATGTTAAACAATCAAATGACATCTCTGATAATTTTGATGGAATGCTGAACATTGATGTACATGACCATCCGGATGGAGGTTCTAATGCCTTGAATGTTAACAGGTTTGATATGTGCTCATGTAATTTTACTTCCATAGTAATGGCTTCTGTGATCTGTTTGCTCATCCCTAGAGAAAAATGTTGCTTTAATGCACATTAAGTTTTCTTACCGAAATACTCAACATCATTCTATTAACGCCACCTTTTCCATTCTTTTCTTTTTCCAGTCTAAGGATACCACTCCCGAGAGGCATCCATCCAGAAACTGCTGTTGGTAACCAGCATCCTAGCCCAAAGTCTGATGCTAGTAACCCCACAAGGAAACTGGCACGTAAAATACTCGAGGACAGCTTGATAAAGTTGGATAGCATGCCTAGCATAAATTCTAGAATTATCAGATGGGAACTTGGGTCCTCCTGGCTGCAACAGTTGCAGAAAAAGGATTCTCCAGTGTCTGAGAATGGTAAGGGAAATGCAACAAAGGCTGACAAAGGACCAGCTGTCAAAGGTCTTGGAAAGCATTTTGAACAATTAAGGAAAATTAAAAAGAAAGAATGCAACATTGAAGGCTCCAGTTCTAAGAAGGAAGAATGCAACAGTAACTGCTCGGCAATGAATGGTACGCAAGTATCAGAAAAGATAGCTGTTGATGAAATGAATAAAGGGGGCTGATATAAGCGAGTTAATGTCAGAGGATGCTTTCAAGAGTTTGGGAGCTGGCCTTCATGAAAAGGTGGTTTTGTTGTGCAATTTCAGTCTCTTAGAAATTT
Organism: Saccharum spontaneum; assembly: GCA_022457205.1. Classification (NCBI taxonomy): domain Eukaryota; kingdom Viridiplantae; phylum Streptophyta; class Magnoliopsida; order Poales; family Poaceae; genus Saccharum; species Saccharum spontaneum. The sequence continues at coordinate 18,250,689 of CM039594.1, forward strand.
TTTTAATATGGGTAGAAGTACACTTCTGATTGGCCTGTAAATTCTCTCTAACAATGCTTGTACATTATTTCTCTTCTACTATTATTAATTATTAATATCTAGAACAATAGGGGCCACCCTGTTATGACCGGCATCCAGTATGCCAGGAGGAGGCCCATTAGTGGCTAGATTAGGCGCAGGAGCTAGGGGGGCTAAAAGCCCATATTTATCTTTAATTGTTTATTTTCCATAATTAGTAGAGCAATTAGCCATATATAGGAGTTGTAATACCCGTGGACAGAATTAAGCAAAGAGTAATCATATTACTCGGCTTCCCTCTGGGAGCCGGGAGTTCCAGAACCCTAGCCGCCACTTTTCTCTCTCTCTCGTCGTGCGACCATGGTGCCTCGCCGTCGCACGACGTTCAAGCTCCGGCCACCGATCTCTCACAGCTACAACCTCCGATCGACAAGGCACAGAGAGCAGTTGCCTATCAACCTGGTATCAGCGATCTCAGGTTCGATGTCGCTTCCGTTGCCCACCTCCTCCACACCGCCGATCGTGCCCTCCACCTCCGTTCCGCTGCCGTCCACCTCCGTGCCGCTGCCGGCCTCTACCACCAGCGCCATGATTCCATCGTCCCCGATGCCGCTAGGCTCTGCAGGGGCATCCGCTGCCAACGGCAGGCTGGCCGTCCTCACACCCGCGGAGGTCACAAAGGCCATCCTCGATCTGGGCCGCGCGGTGGGTGATCTGGGCAGCGCGGTGGGCGAGATTCGCGCCTTCCTGGGTGGATCAAATCACGTGCAGCCACCTCCCCAACCGCAACTCCCACCACGGCCGCCGCAGCAACAACTGCCGCCGCCGCCGCCGTCCCCCGCGATCGCGACGTTAGGGGTGGCGCCCCAGTACGGCCTGCCGCCCGAAGTGCACGGATCATCATCACGCCCGTCCGTGCCGATCCCAACGGGTGGGGTGCCGATCCAACAAATTCAGTTTTCGCACTCCCCGTCCCCGCTGCCGCCCGAGCTGTTCGCGGCGCCGTCGGCCTATTCATCCTCCACGACGCAGCCATGGCTTCCACCACCGTCCTCCGCCGGCGTCGGGTCCTCCTACGGGGGTGCTCCGGCCCCGGGGGTCCTCTATGGTGGCACCGACTGGCCGCTGTTCCACGGCAGCAGCATGCCGTCGCCCCACCCTTCAGCGGCGCCCATCCCGGACGCGTACGGAGGGGGGCCTGCCTACGGGGGCATCCCCAACTATAGTGGCGGCGCATCAAACTATGGCGGCCAGCCGCCACTTGGCGCCTCCAACTATGGCAACCAGGGTGGCCAGCCGCCGTTCGGCTATGATCCGCAGGCAAAGTTCTACAAGCTCGAGTTCCCAACATATGACGGCACCGTTGATCCGCTGAATTGGTTGAACCAGTGCGACCAGTTCTTTCACGGCCAGCGCACGCCAGCGACCAACCGTACCTGGCTTGCGTCCTACCATCTTCGCGGGGGCGCGCAGACCTGGTACTACGCCTTGGAGCACGACGAAGGCATGCCGACGTGGGAGCGTTTCTGCGACTTATGTCGCCTTCGCTTTGGGCCGCCGCTACATGGCAGTCGGCTGGCTGAGCTCGGGCGGCTGCCCTTCGCCACGACCGTCCAGGAGTTCGCCGACCGTTTCCAAGCGCTCACCTGTCATGCACCAGACGTCTCTACGCGCCAGCGGGCCGAGCTCTTTGTCGGCGGCTTACCGGAACACATCAGTGTGGATGTCGAGATCCACCGCCCGCAGGACCTGCAGACGGCGATGTACTACGCCTGCACATTTGAGCGGCAGGCGGCTGCGACTCCTTTGGCGCTTCCTGCACGCGCCGCCCGACCGGTCCAGCGGGCGGGCTTTCCAGCGGCGCGCGCACCAGGGGCTGGGCCGGCTGCGCTTCCTCCACCAGCGGGAGCGGGCGCCCTGGGCGGCCGCGCCTTCCGGCGACTCACGTCACCCGAGCAGCAAGAACGGCGCCGCCAGGGGCTCTGCTACAATTGCGATGAGCTCTACGCCCCGGGCCACGTGTGCCAGCGCCTCCTCTACCTGGTAGCCGACGACATCATTGAGGAAGCCGCGCCGCCACTAGAGGATGTGGTCGCACCGGCTCTGCAGGAGGAAGATGCCGCCCCCGAGGCCGATGTTGCTAATGTCCTTGCGGTCTCCCTCCATGCTTTTGTAGGCATTCAGACGTCAAACACCATGCTGCTCCCGGTGATGATCAAGGGGGAGCGCATGCTGGCGTTGCTCGACACCGGCTCCACCCACAATTTTCTCAGTGGGGCGACGATACGACGCCTTGGGTTGGCTCCGGATGGCGGGGATCACCTCCGCGTCACAGTGGCCAATGGGGACAAACTTCGCTGCGCTGGGATCGCCTGGAACGTCCCCATCACCATCGAGGGGGAGACCTTCACCATCACGTGCGCCGGCATCGACCTGGGCTGCTTCGACTTCATCCTCGGCTACGACTACCTGCGCACGCTCGGCCCCATCACTTGGGATTTGGAGGCCAAGACCATAGCGTTCTGGCGAGGCGGACGCTGGATCCAGTGGCAGGGCGTGGGCGGCCGCCGCCGCCGGCCCGCAGCCCCTGCTGGATCACCTCCTCGAGCAGCACGCGACCATCTTCGCCGAGCCGCGCAGTCTCCCTCCGGCGAGGCCGTACGACCACCACATCCACCTGCTGCCCGGCACGGCCCCGGTTGCCGTCCGACCGTACCGCTACCCCCAGCTGCAGAAGGACGAGCTGGAACGCCAATGCGAGGCCATGCTCGCCCAGGGCATCATTCGGGCGAGCACCTCGCCGTTCTCCGTACCGGTGGTGTTGGTCCGCAAGGCGGACACGTCTTGGCGTTTCTGCATCGACTACCGCGCCCTCAACGCCAAGACGTCCAAGGACAAGTTCCTGATCCCGGTGGTGGACGAGCTCCTCGACGAGCTCCATGGGGCTCGCTTCTTCACTAAGCTCGACTTGCGGTCGGGCTACGACCAGGTGCAGATGCACCCCGACGACATCGCCAAGATTGCCTTCCGCACGCACCATGGCCACTACGAGTTTCTGGTCATGCCGTTCGGGCTCTCCAACGCGCCGACGACGTTCCAGGCGCTGATGAACGATGTGCTTCGCCCCTACCTGCGGAGGTTTGTGCTGGTTTTCTTCGACGACATTCTCATCTACAGCTCGTCGTGGGCGGAGCATCTGCAGCACATCGCCATCATCCTCAACGAGCTTCGGGCGCACCACCTCCACCTCAAGCGCTCGAAGTGCTCGTTTGGGGCCATGTCAGTGGCCTACTTGGGTCACGTCATCTCCGCTGACGGCGTCGCCATGGACGCCGACAAGGTGGCCGCAGTCGCGGCATGACCACCTCCACGCTCGGCCCGGGGACTTTGTGGCTTCCTGGGCTTGGCGGGCTACTACCGGAAGTTCATCCGGGAGTTCAGACTCATCGCGGCTCCCTTGACGCATCTCTTGCGGCGAGACGCGTTCGACTGGGACACGGAGGCTGTGGAGGCCTTCCAGGCGCTGAAGCACGCCCTCACCACCGAGCCCGTGCTCCAGATGCCCGACTTCGACAAGCTGTTCATGGTGGACTGCGACGCTTCGGGTGTGGGGATCGGCGCTGTCCTTCACCAGGGCACGGGACCTCTCGCCTTCTTGAGCCGTCCGTTCGCGGCTCGACATCTCAAGCTTGCAGCTTACGAGCGTGAGCTCATCGGTTTGGTGCAGGCCGTGCGCCACTGGCGGCCATACCTTTGGGGATGACACTTTCTTATTCGCACTGACCATTACAGTTTAAAGTTTCTCTTGGATCAGCGCTTGTCCACCGTGCCTCAGCATCAGTGGATCAACAAACTCTTCGGCTTCGACTTCACGGTGGAGTATCGTCCCGGCCGTCTCAACACCGTGGCGGACGCCTTGTCTCGCCGCGACACAGAGCGGGAGGCTGAGGGCACGGAGGGTGCAGCAGCGTGTGCTCTCTCGGGCCCCTCTTTCGCCTTCCTCAACGACGTGCGCCGCGCCACCAGGGAGGCCGAGGACGCCCAGCACCTGCTCCAGCAGCTGGCCGACGGGGCGTTGGCTGCCCCCTGGCGCCTGGATGGTGGTTTGCTGCTACATGGCGGCAGGATCTTCGTCCCCGACCACGGCGATCTGCGCCACCAGGCGCTGCTGCTGGCTCACTCGGCCGGCCATGAGGGTGTCCAAAAGACGCTCCACCGCCTGCGCACCGACTTCTACATCCCGGGCGATCGTGCGCTGGTCCAGGACTGGGTGCGCCGTTGCAGTACCTGTCAGCGCAACAAGACGGAGACGTTGCAGCCAGCTGGCCTGCTGCAGCCGCTGGAGGTGCCCTCCCAAGTGTGGGCGGACATTTCCATGGACTTCATCGAGGGGCTGCCCAAGGTGGGCGGAAAATCCGTCATTCTCACGGTGGTTGACCGCTTCTCCAAGTACGCGCACTTCATCGCGCTCGGCCACCCCTACACCGCCGCGTCCGTCGCTCGCGCCTTCTTCGACGGCATCGTCCGGTTGCACGGGTTCCCCTCCTCCATCATCAGCGACAGGGACCCGGTGTTCATCGGGAATGTTTGGCGCGACCTCTTCCGATGCGCCGGCGTCAAGCTGCGCATGAGCATGGCTTTCCACCCCCAGACTGACGGCCAGTCCGAGGTGGTTAACAAGGTCATCGCCATGTATCTTCGATGTGTCACAGGTGATCGTCCGCGCGCATGGGTGGATTGGCTGTCTTGGGCCGAGTACTGCTACAACAGTTCATTCCACACGGCCCTGCGAGCCACGCCATTCGAGGTGGTCTACGGTCGCCCTCCGCCGCCCATCCTGCCATACCAGCCGGGGTCGGCCTGTTCCGAGGTCGCCGCGACGCTTCTCCGAGACCGGGACATGATCTTGGCCGAGGTGCGTCAGCGCCTTCTCCAGGCGCATGAGCTGTCCAAGAAGTACTACAACGCCGGGCACCGCGACGTGGAGTTTGCGGTCAGGGATTGGGTCTATCTGCGCCTGCTCCATCGGACGGCTCAGTCCCTTGACCCTCGGGCGAAGCGCAAGCTCGGTCCGAAGTTTGCCGGTCCGTTCCGTGTTCTGGAACGCATCGGTTCCGTCGCCTACCGCCTACAGCTTCCGGAGGGCGCACGGCTTCACGACGTCTTCCACGTGGGGCTGATCAAGCCCCACCGCGGCGACCCTCCTGCAGCAGCCGGCGAGCTGCCCCCGGTCCTCGACGGCCGGCATCTTCCTGCTCCAGAGCGCGTCCTGCGGGCTCAGCAACGTCGCGATGAGTGGCGCCTGCTGGTCAAGTGGCAAGGCCTTTCCGACGACGACGCCACTTGTGAGTCTCTTTCGGAGTTCCGCGAGCAGTTTTCCGACTTCTAGCTCGAGGACGAGCTGTTTGTGCAGGCGGGGAGAGATGTTATGATCGGCATCCAGTATGCCAGGAGGAGGCCCATTAGTGGATAGATTAGGCGCAGGAGCTAGGGGGGCTAAAAGCCCATATTTATCTTTAATTGTTTATTTTCCATAATTAGTAGAGCAATTAGCCATATATAGGAGTTGTAATACCCGTGGACAGAATTAAGCAAAGAGTAATCATATTACTCGGCTTCCCTCTGGGAGCGGGAGTTCCAGAACCCTAGCCGCCACTTTTCTCTCTCTCGTCGTGCGACCACGGCGCCTCACCGTCGCACGACGTTCAAGCCCCGGCCACCGATCTCTCACAGCTACAACCTCCGATCGTCAAGGCACAGAGAGCAGTTGCCTATCACACCCATACTGTAGTTCTTTAAAAAGAAGCAAGTTCACAGAGTTATTTTAAAATTTTGAAAACCATTTCATTATTTTGAAAGCCAGTTATTTTAGAACATTCAAACACAATCAATGATATGTTCTGACATGAAAAGTTTATCCATGTTTCAATGAGGTTTTTAATGCAAACTTACTTTGGATCAACATAGCAAGCAATTTATTCTACAACTTTTTTCTTTTATCGGAAGTCTTGTGTTAAAGTCTGTGATCTAGGAATAGAAGAGCTCACCAAGAACATGTTGGTTAACCTTTGTTATTTCGTTTCCTCATTTTATCATTTCTTGATCCAGTCCCTCGATGAGCTCACAAAGATGGCCCATAATTTCTATGATGATACTGCACTCCCAAAGCTGGTAAGGCTTGTCTTAGCTATTTGGTAACTTTCTTTAAAGTTTTGACTCACTTGTAGCAACACTTGCTACTTCAGTTATCTTGTCCTGATTTGTTCTTTAATTACCATATAAATTTTTTTTGTTGTGGTACTGGATGTTGAGTTAGTTTACTCAATATTTTTTATAGTCATTCATCAGCATATATGATCTTGGGATGTTTTATTCCCGTAGTGCTTAATTGATTTTTTTCCTTGGAATGCATTTCACACAGACACAGGTGGCTGATTATGCGTCCCTTGAGCTTTCTCCTGTGGGTGGAAGAACCATGACCGATTTCATGCATACAAGGGGACTTAATATGTCCTCTTTAGGCCGTGTGGTGGGTGTAAATTTTATGTTTAAATGTTTTTCCCACTATGTTTGGACAAAGTTGCATAATAATCTGACATTGTTTCGTTAAATTAATCAGGTAGAGCTAGCAGAGAAGCTCCCACACATCCAGTCTATATGCATTCATGAAATGGTTATTAGATCCTTTAACCACATCATCTGAGCTGTTATTGCTGCTGTTGATGACCTGCAAAATATGTCTGCAGCTATAGCTGGAACTCCAAACATATTACTTGGATCTCCCAGACTTGAAAATGGTGCTGACACAGATGCCCATATTGACAATAATTTGTGATTGAAATGGGCAGAGAGCTTCCTTTCAAAAAGATTCTGCTGGAAACTGAAAGATGAATTTGCACAACAACAACAACAACAACAACAACAACATAGCCTTTTGTCCCAAGCAAGTTGGGGTAGACTAGAGATGAAACCCAAAAGGGACGAGAAACAGAGAGACACATAAAGGGATATGAAGGGCACGAGACAGAAAGAGGTCACGGTTCAGGCACGTTGACTGCCAGTCTCCAAGCGCTCCTGTCCATAGCTAAATCCTTGGAGATATTCCACTCCTTAAGGTATCTCTTAACGGATTCGTCCCAAGTCAGTTTAGGTCGACCTCTACCGCTCTTTACATTAAAGATGAATTTGCACACTTATGGAAATTTGTCATTCTGAGAGGGCTTTGCAGCAAAGGTATGGGTAGTGTAGTGAATTATGGGAACATTCATAGTCTCTATGACTCTATTCCATACAGGCATACTAATATGGTTTGTTGCTCAGGTTGGACTGGAGTTAGTTGCAAGAGATTATGATATGAATAACCCTAACCCATTCGACAAATCTGACATTGTCAGCATTCCTGTATCAAGGTAGTACATTACTGAAACTTTGGAAACTGCTTGTTGTCTGTCTCTCAGATAAATTATTTATTCCACTGCTTTTTTTGGGTGTGTTATTAACTGCCATGTTAAAATTATGTCCACATTTTGTTTAGCGAAATTATTTGTTTTATTTATTTACTAAATAAGTTTGTGTGTTTTTTTCCTTACTGAAGGCATGGTCCAAAATTATAGCTGTTTCTGGTCCATACCATCGACTGACAGCTAATGCATACAGCCTTCTTGCTGTGGTGCTTTATTATACTGGAGATTTTAATCAGGTACTTCGAAGAATTTGGTGTAGGTTCACTGTATTCTATCCAATGGATGTGCAAGTTTACTTAAACCAGTTTTTGCTAAAAAAAATCTCAATAGTACTATCAAAGTATGAATACATCAAGCTGTGATGTTTGTTGTTGATAGCAGTTTCCATCAATCAAACTAGCAGTTGTTTTCTTCACAACATTGTGACCTGTCTAGTAGCCTTATGTGGCAATCTTAGATTCTCATTACTTGTTATTTTTTGGTAGGCAACTGTATATCAACAGAAGGTACTTGATATCAATGAAAGGGAGTTGATCTTGATCATCCGGAAACTATGAAGAGTTATGGGGATTTATCTGTCTTCTACTATCGCCTTCAACACATTGAAATGGCTCTAAAGTAAGTGTGGTTATAGGTGTTTCTTTGTGGACGCATGAATTGGTGGCATCAATTGAAACCAGTCTATCATGGTGCTAGTTTATATCTAGCCATCATATGTGTTAAGCAAGCGTATACATACTGAAATGAGCCCTGCAGCTTTGTCCTATGGCATGTGACTGGTGCTTGGCTACTTGTGTCTATACATGTAAAAAGAGACACTGTGGAGACCATGTTTGCTAGATAACTTTCAAGTTTCAACTATCACACTGCTTGTAATCCAACTTCTATCATTTGTGTTCTATATATATTTCTTCTATACCTAACTGTGTCTTAACCCTGAAGTTATGTCAACCGTGTGCTATATTTGCTTCAGTTTTCGTGTGGGCTTTCACACCCGAATTCAGCTGCCACCTACATAAATGTGGCTATGATGGAAGAAGGCATGGGAAATGTTCATGTCGCTCTTCGATACTTGCATGAAGCCCTGAAGTGCAACAAGAGGTTGCTAGGAGCTGATCACATCACTACGTAGAAATTGATTTGTAGAAATTGATTTGTAGGAACGAGGCTCTGCCATTTGTAAGGACGATTCCATCTACTACCGCCCCTACAGTGACTTTCTAGGGCTCCAGTAGTGGAACTGCCCTTACAAATGGCACAATAGGGGCAGTTAGTGTTATAAACCGTCCTTACAAATTGCCCCATTTGTAGGGGCGGTTCAATCACCAACTGCCCCTACAAATCCTGTACATATATATGGCAGACACCACCTTCTTCCTTCTCGGGTCACTCACTCAAACCTGAGAAAAAAAGGTTGGAAGGCCTTGGGCTCCTCCCAAAAATTGCTCTAGCAAGGGGAGAGGTTTTGGTCTCAAATCCTTTGGTGGAGAGGTTGTAGAAGGTAGGAAAATACTATTTCAACCATTTAATTGAAGTTTTAATGGTTGGTTAGTGAGTAAATTGAGCTTTGCTTTTCTCTCTTCCATGATGCTTGAGCTTTGTATGGAGCAAATTAGACCCTTGTTTTGAAGCTATTAGTGTAAATTAGTTAGAGAAATGAGCTTGCACCCTCTATTAGTCAATCTTGCTTGATTTTAGTGGAGATTGCACCCTAGTTTCATGTATGTTTCATCTAGTTCTAGATCTAGGGTTTCTTTTTTATTTTATAATTATGTTTCATGAAATTAGAATGGGGTTGGAAAAGGTAGTGGGTAAAATAATAATCGTTGCTAATTGTTCTCTTTTAAATTGTATATTTTAACTATTTACTATATGTATATACTTTTTAAAATAATCCTCTACTAACAGTCAATTAATTAATTATCCTCTACCAGGAATTATATACAATTACTCTAAGCATTTAATTGAAGTTTTAATAGTTGGTTAGTGAGTAATTTGAGTTTTGTTTTTCTCTCTCTGTCATGGTGCTTGAGCTTTGTATATAGCAAATTAGACCCTAGTTTTGAAGCTCTTAGTGTAAATTAGTGTAAGAAATGAGCTTGCACCCTTTATTAGTCGATCTTGCTTGATTTTAGTGGAGATACACCCTACTTTAATGTATGTTTCATCTAGTTCTAGATCTAGGGTGATTTTTTTGCTTTTGTAATTTATGTTTCATGAAATTGGAATATATGCAATTTGATTGTCAAGTAATTAATTAATAATTTGATTCTTTTAAAAGATGGAGTACATGAATTCTTGGATGTATGATTCGTTAAGGTACAAGGCAGGTTTCCATGAAGAGGTGGACAAATTTGTTGAAGCCGCAGAGAAGCATGCAGCGACATTGATAGAGAATAATGATATAATTTTGTGTCTGTGCAGAGATTGTAAGAACCTTATTTGCATATTCAGATGTGTCTACCATCAGATCACATCTGATTATGCGAGGATTTGTTCTGGACTACACAGTATGGATTCATCATGGTGAAACAATGGTTGCTGATGACAACGTCGATGTTCAAGAACACATCGGCGATGATGATCTAGAAGACGATCCCGAAACCCTACGATGCTTGTCCCAATACTCAGCCGAGTTTGATGCACAAATGGATCGTGACTTTGGCAATGAACAAGGTGGTGGTGATGCTGGTGGTTGGGACAGAAACGGCGACGATGGTGGTGTTGACAATGATGGCGGAGCACGTGAGGGGGATGTAGATGACTTTGACAACTTGGAGGACATGATTTGGGCCGTTGGGCTAGAAATACTAAAGAGAAAAAAGGTCTAGAAAATCTAGAGAGGATGAAAAAAGCATCGAAGGAGACAGTGTATGATGTTAAAAAGGGTTATCCGACACATTGGACATTGCTCCGTTTTGTGCTTGAGCTACTCATCCTGAAGGCTAAGTACGGCTGATCAAACTGCAGTTTCAATGATCTATTGCGTCTCCTATCATGGTTGCTACCACAACCAAACTCAGTTCCCGCCAACACATACCAAGCAAAGAAGGTTATAAGTCCATTGACAATGGGTGTTGAAAAAAATCCATGCATGCCCCAACTATTGTATCCTTTTTCGTGGTGAAACGTTCAAAGATCTAGACAAATGCCCTTGGTGTGGGGCCAGCCGGTACAAGAACAATGAACTTTATAATGGGGGGAAGCCTCCACGGGGAACAAGAGGAATAAGAAAGGTGAGAAAAAGGCAGTAGAAGAATCTCAGCCCTCGGAGAACACTCCATTAGGCAACGATGCAAAGCAGAGACGAATCCCTACCTTGGTAATGTGGTACTTGCCAGTGACCGACCGCTTGAGGCGTATGTTCCTAAACCCTAAGGAAGCCGCACTCATGACATGGTGGGATGATGAGCGCAAGGTCGATGATGTTACCATTGCACACCCGGCCGATTGTAGTTAATGGCAAGACTTCGATAAAAACCACAAAGACTTCAACCAAGACCCACGAAATGTACAATTTGGCTTGAGTACCGATGGAATGAATCCCTTCAATGAGAGGATGAGCGACCACAACACTTGGCCAGTGATCCTGACCATGTATAACATCCCAATGTACTTATGTCAGAAGAGAAAGTACCTTTTTCTCACTGTTCTTATTTCTGGCCCTAAACAACCAGGCATTGATGTAGACGTGTTCCTCGAGCCTGTGATGCAAGAATTTGAGAGACTATGGAGGTGTGGGGAGCTGATGTACGATGCGTTCCAAAAGCAGGACTTCATATGTAGAGCAATAATATTTGTTACAACAAATGATTACCCTTTGTTGTTTGCCTTGTCTGGACAAATCAAAGGCAAGACGGGATGCTTAGTCTGTTTGGATGGTACTAAATGGGTATTCCTAGATGGATCCAAGAAGGTAGTTTACACAAGGAATCGACGCTTCTTAAAGATAGGTCACAAGTACCGGAGCAAATTGTACTTAAGATACTATGGCGACAACCCGGAGGATGACCCCCCTCCAGAGAGACGTCATAATGGAGAATATGTATACATAATGGTGAAAAACATAAGCATCATCTATGGGAAGAAAAATCCGGATGGAACGAACAGAGACAGAAGCACACCTCCTATCGAAGGCGTACCTTTTAAGAAACAATCGATCTTCTTTCAGTATCTGCCTTACTGGAAAGAATTAGAGGTTCCCCATGCCATTGATGCTATACATGTGCAGAAGAATGTCTTTTGAGAGTCTCATGGCTACCTTGATGGACACAGGCAAGTCAAAGGATGGTCTGAAATCACAGAAAGACATAGTACAACTAAAAGTGATGCCAGAGTTACACCCGATACTTGAGGCTAATGGAAAATACACTTTGCCCGCGGCTAGCTACAACCTAACCTTGGAAGAGAGGAGAGGTATATGCACTTTGACGAAGGGGGTCAAAGTCCTGACAGGATTTTCGGCGAACCCAAAGAAGCTAGTGTCGATGAAGGACCTGTCGTTTACACACTTAAAGGCTTACGATTGTCATGTGATGCTGATGGTGTTACTACCAATTGCAATCAGGGCTATAGAGCCAGAGTTCTTGAAGATGGCTATCACCCGCATATGCTACTTCTTTTCTAAGATCACACAGAAGACGCTTCGCAGGGCTGAGCTAAGTGAACTACATGATTTTGTGGTAGAGACCTAGAACCAACTTGAGATGTGTTTATCCCCCACTTTTTTCGATATAATGGTACATCTCATGATTCACATGGTTCATCAGATACAGGTGCTGGGCCCTTGCTACTTGCATGAAATGTGGTCCTATGAGTGGTTCATGTCAGTTCTAAGCCGATATGTGCATAATCGTGCATACCCAGAGGGTTCCATGATAGAGGGCTATAGTAGTGAAGAAGTTATCGAGTGCTGTCAAGAGTGGCTAAAATTACAGAGAGGGATTGGTTGTCCCGATTCTTGTCATAAGGGTAGGCTGGCTGAGAAGGGCACAAGTGGTAGAAAAGTGTCGTCGACCATGATTACGAAGAAGTGAGTCAGACGCATTATAGTGTCTTGCAGAGCACAAAACTAATGGAACCATACATCGAAGAACACATGGCTGTCATTTCAGCGGAGAGAAATGGTCGTTCAGATGACTGGGTCATGAAACAACACAAGCAACACCTAACTTCATGGTTGAAGGACAAAAACATACCGGCCGGAGAAACCATAGATTCTGTTACCATCAGTAAGTTGACGGAGGGGCTATCGAGACCTTTTGGAATGCTTATGACATCAATGGGTACACATACTATACCCACACAAAGAATAGTAAATGTGTGAACCAAAACAGCGGCGTTCCAATAGAGGCTCTGGACAGAAAGGGGCAAAAGACCCAATTCTTTGGCATAATTGAAGATATATGGGAACTTGACTATGGAAGGGATATAAAGGTGGCCCTATTTTGATGTCGTTGGATCAAGCAACATCAATTTAATGAGATCGGATTGAGAGTCGTGGACCTCCAGAACGTAGGATACCACGATGACCCTTGGGTGCTTGCTTTACATGTCGCATAAGTTTTCTATATGCCTGACCCAAAAAGTAACCTCCCCCCGAAGAAAAAGACTAGGCACGAGGTTATCCCCTGGAAACAACACATTATTAGAGTTGATGGCGTGGACGATGTTGAAGCCTACAATAACTACGATGAGATGCCGCTATTCACAGACTTTATTAAGAAGATCAGAGTTGTAAAAAAAACCTGGCCAAAGATATATTGGCATGGGAATATAAAGGTGTCAAGGGAAAAGTTGTTGCGGCGGGGCCTAGCTTGGTTGTGTAAGTGGTGTGTGAGACAACATTCATGTATGTGTGTGAGACTACTTTTATGTATGTGTGTGAGACTACTTTTATGTATGTGTGTGAGACGATTAGTCTATCAAACTTGGTATTCATGACTTTTTAAGTTGAAACCATTTAAGGTTTCAAAAACTGGATTTGAAGTTCTCATTTTTAAAAATTCAAAATTTGAATTATTCAAACTTTGTCAAATGAAAAGTTGCCCAAAATAAGAATTGTAGATCTTGATTAATTTATCAAACTTGGTGTTCATGACTTTTTAAGTTGAAACCATTTAGGGTTTCAAAAACTAGATTTGAAGCTCTCATTTTTAAAAATTCAAAATTTAAATCATTCAAACTTTGTTAAATGAAAAGTTTCCCAAAATAAGAATTGTAGATATTGATTAGTCTATCAAACTTGGTATTCATGACTTTTTAAGTTGAAACCATTTAGGGTTTTAAAAACTGGATTTGAAGTTCTCATTTTTTTAAATTCAAAATCTAAATTATTTAAACTTTGTCAAATGAAAAGTTGCCCAAAATAAGAATTATAGATCTTGATTAGTCTATCAAACTTGGTATTCATGACTTTTTAAGTTAAAACCATTTAGGGTTTTAAAAACTGGATTTGAAGCTCTCATTTTTAAAAATTCAAAATTTAAATCACTCAAACTTTGTTAAATGAAAAGTTGCCCAAAATAAGAATTGTAGATCTTGATTAGTCTATCAAACTTGGTATTCATGACTTTTTAAGTTAAAACCATTTAGGGTTTCAAAAACTGGATTTAAAGTTCTCATTTTTAAAAATTCAAAATTTGAATCATTCAAACTTTGTCAAATGAAAAGTTGCTCAAAACAAGAAATGTAGATCTTTATTTTAGAAAATTATAGAAAAAAAACCATCACGTTTGGAGTTAGTATGAGGGAGAAAAACTAGTTACAAGATTTAGCTACGGATTAAAAAATCACACTTGTTCATTATGAGGAAGTGTGGTTTCTTTTTTTAATCGGTAGCTGAATCTTGTAACTAGTTTTTCTCCCTCGTACTAACTCCAAATGTGATGGTTCTTTTTCCTGAAATCTTCTAAAATCGAACTCTATCATTATATTGAGTTATTACTGCTATTAGTTTATTCAAATTTCCCTACAACTGTGTTTGACCAATTTAAATTTTGAATTTAAACAAAATACAAAATTTTGATACACTGAATGACCTCAGCCAAAAACCCATTGAATACAAAAGTTGTAGAACTCATCAAGATCTACAATTTTTATATAGGTCATTTTTTATTTGAGAATGTGTTAGTAAATACTAATTAAAAATTAATGAATCTCACATATAATTTATGAAACTAGATAGAAATATGTCAATTTACAACTAATGTTTGCTAACACTATCTCAAATGCTGCCCTCATTACCGCCTGAGGGAACACCGACCGCATGTGATGGTACATACATAAACGGCGGCCGGTATGTCGGACCGGCGTTGATTTTTTCGTCATCACAGCCGGATGGTACGCTGGCCCGGCGTTGGTGTTCTCGTCATCACAGCCAGATGGTATGCCGGTCCGGCGTTTATGTTCTCGTCATCACTGCCGGATGGTACGCCGAACCGGCGTTGATATGTTCATCATCACTGCCAGTTGGTACGCTGCCCCGGCGATGATAGGCACATGTCACTGCCGGATGGTGCACCGGCCCGACGTCGATGACCGCATCTTCACCGACGGATGGTACGCCGGCCCGGCGTCACTAGTCACATCATCACCACCGGACGGTATGCCGGGCCGGCGTTGATGGGCACATCATCACCGCCGGACGGTACGCCGGAACGGCAGCGAAAGACGCATTATCATTGCCAGATGGTACACCGCGCCGGCGGTGGTAACATAATGCCACCCCCGTATGGTACGCTGGGCCGACGGTGGTAAAAGATTGTCACCGCCGGTGCACCGGGTGATAAAGGTCGCCGATCACCGCCAACATACACCAACGGGGGCCAAAACCGTCGGTTATGGGGGTTCTGGAGCCGGCGGTGTTTAGCTTTCCGTAGTAGTGATAAATGATTTACTTTTGTAGTACTGATTAATTTCATACTTTTGTAGTTCACTCTACCACTTGATAGCTGATTACATATGCTACTATTTAGCTAGTTGGATCCAGTTACATAAAAATCAATAATCAGCATACCTAAAATATTTAGCAATTCCTTGTGACACTCACACCAAGTTCTTAATATACAACTCAGGAAGAAAGCAAACTTGTAAGGAACTTCCACAACATTGTGTACTCCAGTTTCAGAGATGAGACTCTATTCATGACTAAGTGCATTTTCTGACTTGTCCTTATTGTTATGCCTGACAGTCTTGCCTTGATGGCCCTTACCTACCAGGTTAATCATATTTCTATTTGCAGGTTATTTTACCTGGGCCTTATGGACTTAAAGAAATAAGATGGCTATCACCAAGAAGTTCCCTAAGGCCCCCACTGATGTTATCTGCATTGCACTATCCTTAATGCAGAAATAGAGCGTCAACCTTAACTAGAAGGACCAGGAGCGCTTTTCTTCTCAGTTGAAGAATTCTGCAATGAACTGGCTCAAGGGCTTCAAGCCTAGTTCTATTCTGCTTTCTGATGTTGTTGAAATTTAGTGCTGTACTAGGCTTGCTGGGAGTGTCTTTTTGTGAGAGCTTTCTATGTAACTGGCAACCCCAGTACTTGTTACTGTCATGTTGCTTTCTACAAAGCAGAGGTAAAACTCTTTTTAAAAAATAGTCTAGCCTTGACCATAACCCTGACTAAGTACAAAGGTGAAAAGCATATTGGTTTATCCTGCGCTACAATAGTAAAATTAATGTAACTAATGCTTCATAGTTTGCTTTCTTAGCAACAATACTCTGATGTACACGATGCACCTCGTTAGTTGGAGCCGTTCCTAGATAGTCGGAGTCTTTCCTGCATATAGATTGTGTCTGTTATTCTGTATCTATCTTGTGGCTCAAACTAATAGGTTGTTTTGTAGATTAGATCGGCTACCAACAAACTCTTTGCACCAACAAACACCGGTATGATTCGATTTGGTAACCAAAGATTTACAACTCGGTGAAAGTGACTCACCTGCTGGACTGGAAAAGTTTAGTTTGTACTCCGCTTGTTGAAGGTCTTGTGTGGAGAAACAGACCTCCGCCGCCGCCACGATGAACTGCGTCGATGGGCTCTCTTCCACGACCGTCAACTCCTCTTCTTCCTCCTCCGAATCCTCCAAAGTCCGTGCCATATTGCCAGTTTGCCACAACCTAGAGGACGGGAACTCCGATCCATGAACTTGCGACAGCCTTGAGCAATTCTCTGCCACTGAGGACACAATTGTAGAGACATCTACCCTTGCGCTTGCAGTATCAACGACAGGCCTGATTGATTCATCGGCTGAAGAGACTGGCCGGGGTCTGAGCCTTGCTTTGGTTGTTGGAGCTACAGTTAGCCGGCGACCACGCATCTCCCCAAGACCGACCACGATCATCGCTCTCTCCCTGCTGGACAGACGAACTGATCCGGCGGCCGCGCAGTCCGGAATGGATCGAGGCCGCTCGCCACGCGTCGTCTGAAGGGGAGCTACACCAAAACTGGATTCATCATCTAACTTTTTTTTTCATCTGATGATATAAGTTGAATAGACAAGAAATATATATTTTGAAACCAACACATCTATATCTATCTTCTACCTAATAATAAATTGTGAAAATTTCTGCACACTTTTTAGTTTCCACCATAGATTTCTGTCTGCCAGGATGCGTTTCAGCCGAGACTACCAATCCTACACGTTTTCATTGGAGACTCAAAACAAACTCAAAACAAAGTTTACGTATATATATACAACAGGGCAAACAAGGAAATCCCTTGCCTCAGGCAAGTAATTGGATCGAAGTCGAATCCGCATCCAAATCCAAATAGAAATAGAATAGAAATAGAGAAAAAAATCCACCATAAATACATGATTGCACCAACAAAACCAAACGATCAGATCGCGGGCTCAGGAAAGATGTGTCGGCGAGATACGTGTGCCACCAGCTGCTTTGCCTTCATCAAAACTTAACTATCTGAGCCATTGATGTCGTGTCGCCCACACACCATGCTTCAGGTGCTGATATTGGTCCCTGCAGCGGCGGCGGCGCTCCTCCATCTCTAGCAAGTGGAGACAACGGAAGAGTAGGAGGAACATGTAGATGATGACCAAGCGCGACGTCGATCGGGAACGAGGCAGATCCAAACAGGAGAGAGCTGGAAGAGACAGAGGAGCTGAATCATAGATTTCTGTATGCCAAGATGCGTTTCAGCCGAGACTACCAATCCTACACGTTTTCATTGGAGACTCAAAACAAAGTTTACGTATATATACAACAGGGCAAATAAGAAAAGTTCACGTATACAACAGGGCAAACAAGGAAATCCCTTGCCTCAGGCAAGTAATTGGATCGAAGTCGAATCCGCATCCAAATCCAAATAGAAATAGAATAGAAATAGAGAAAAAAATCCACCATAAATACATGATTGCACCAACAAAACCAAACGATCAGATCGTGGGCTCAGGGAAAGATGTGTCGGCGAGATACGTGTGCCGCCAGCTGCTTTGCCTTCATCAAAACTTAACTATCTGAGCCACTGATGCCATGTCGCCCACACACCGTGCTTCAGGTGCTGATATTGGTCCCTGCAGCGGCGGCGGCGCTCCTCCATCTCTAGCAGGTGGAGACAGCGGAAGAGTAGAAGGAACATGTAGATGATGACCAAGCACAACGTCGATCGGGGACGAGGCAGATCCAAACAGGAGATAGCTGGAAGAGACAGAGGAGCTGAAAAAAGAAGCTTTTACCAGCCCTCCTCTCTTCTCACGCAAGATGGGCGCCGCTGCCCCTAGATCCACGCCCTGCGGCTGCTCCTCCCATCTCGCCACGCGTAGCCGGCAACGGAGAAGAAGTGCGAGGGGAAAAGAAGCATTTACCAGCCCTCCTCTCTTCTCACGCGGGATGGACACCGCTGCCCCTAGATCCACGCCCTGCGGCTGCTCCTCCCTTCTCGCGCGTGTAGCCGGCAACGGAGAAGAAGCGCAAGGGGCATCCGGCCATGAACGACAGCGGGAGGTAGGGCGGCGACGAGGGGCGAGATGGCGCGGTAGGTGCAGCGGGAGGGGCGGCGCGGCAGGCGCAGCGGAGGAGGTGGCGCGCCGACGCTCATGGCGCGACGGGTGGTGCAGGGCGGTGGTAGTTGGCTAAACGGGCGTGATGGAGCGGCGGAGAAGAAAGAGACTGTGGTGCGCGAGCTGCGAGATCCCGGGGGTGGGAGCGATGGGATAAGGAAAAGGAGAAATAAATAATAAAATATAAAAGAATAAAAAAAGAAAAGAGAAAAAAAATAATGGAAGCACGGTTTTTTTGTTGCTTCCTTTTAGCTTTGTCTATCTACTAATTTCCACCCATCAGTTTTGTATACAGTTCCTTGGCCAGCTAATTTTATTAAGGTTTAGTAATATATGATGAAATAGATATTAAAAATCTTAATTATTTAATTGTCTTGAATTTAAGCTGTACTCATGCGAATTGGATAGCGTATGTCCAACCAACCTATGTAATCTGATTCTAAAGTGCATTAGAACAATGACACAAGATATAAAACCCGTTGCGTGGGCATTCAGGGATTGACAACATCAGTATGAAATATGAGTAACACGTGTCCAACTATGACATAGAATAGAATCGCACACCTAATTGAAATGCACGGGTTGGCGACAGCCGACAAGTGTACTTAAATGAGAAGGGAAGGCTTCCACGAGAACGTGAACTGCAACAGGGTTTTGTTTAGAACAAAACTTTGCAGCCAGCTGCAAATATCCGATCTGATGTGGGATTGTGCATTGTCCACATTCACCACGTAGCCCATGTGATGGCTGGGAAATGAAACTTAAAAAACATATTCAATATAGCAGCGCATCACGCCGATTATTACAATTCTCCAATAACTGAAAGTTATTTTGGGCAATGCTGTTGGCACTCATCCTTCGTAAGATAACAGCCACCATGCTGATAACAGCACCAACACTTAGATCGTCCTACGCATGCCGGAAAACTGGGATGGGCGCATAGTCCCGGTGGAATATGGATTTTCACATCACTCAATTCAACCATGCCTCTACCTGTTTGTCAAAGAGGAAAAAATAAAGGCCATCCCCATTATTCTTTTCACAATCTAAAAAGAGGCCATCAGTAATACAATATATAAAGAGTAATGTTCACTTACATTGCACTGTTCCTGCAAGGTTGCTGAGAAAAAGCACCAGTAGCAGCAATGGGACAGCCATGTGCTTGGTGTACTTCTCCATGTTGGAATGCAATTCGATGCTTGGTTCTTGTGGGCCGGTGAGTTTGTGTGCTAGTAGAATACTAGTAGGCAACGATGAAATGGTTATTTGATCTCAACACTCAGCTGCTCACATATATATAGCAGAAAACCAAACGTTAAAAGTGGAAAGTATTAGCAATCAGGTATCAAATAAATGATCTTTCCAAAGGGGTCAATAAAAGTGCATGAATGCTTTCCATGCATGTAATGAGTTTCCAAGCTAAGGGCGTGTTTAGTTCAGGGGCTGTAAAGTTTTCGGAGGAACTGTAGCACATGTGTAACTATAGCAATTAGTGTCCAATCATAGACTAATTAGGCTGAAAAGATTCATCTCGTAAAATACATGCAAACTGTGCAATTAGTTATTTTTTATCTATATTTAATGCTACATACATGTCTCCAAACATTCGATAGGATGGAATGTAAAGTTTTTGGGTGGGAACTAAACACCCCCTAAGTGAACTTTCTGTAGCGATCTACTAGTGTGATGAAGCTGTAATGTTTGGAGTAGATTCATAAATGATTTACATTTTGTAGAACTGATTAATTTCATACTATTGTTGTGACATGTTTCCAATTCTTGTATTTAATTTAGACGAACGTTTCATACAGTTCACGCATGACGTGCAAACCACTATATAGCTTGTCGTTTGGTGGCCAACTAGCATTTTGTGTTCCTTATTTCCCTTGAATTTAGACAATAAATGGTTCGAATCAGTAGATCTCGACCTTAATTAGATACTATTAGTGGCTTATAGTTGTGCAGAATATTGATAATATTGCAATAGATGATTTAGATCTTCGTTCCCAATTCTCGTGGGCAGGATATACACCTTCACTATAAAAAAACAAAATTTGGAGGTGTTTTGATTCTTTTAGAGACTGGATGTAACGGTTCCACATGTGCAATGGGCTAATTCAACATAATTAAGGCTAAGACCCGCTTACCTTTGAGATTGGGTGACCTCTAGGCCACCAAAATCAGTGATGGAGTCTTGCTCAACCTTGCTTCCAAGCAAAATAGGTGGATTTGGCCATTCATGAGATTCCTTGCAAAATCCATAAAATTGCATTAGAGAGAAATTGGAGAGATTCATGAGATGATTGAGCTAGGGATGATCTTGAGTTTACTCTTGAGATGATGGAGCAACTACCAAGCTTCACATTTGCATCCATGCATGGAGAAATCATGAGTTAGGTTTTGAGAGAGGATCTCAAGAAAATGAGAATAGAGAGCTCTTGAGCTAAGCATGGATTGAGATGGAGATGGAGATGCTCTTAGTGCTTGAGATGGTTGGCCACTTCTTGATCTTCCTCTTTTTCTTCTTTTCTTTGTTCTCTTCCTTCTGTTCATCTCTTTCACTTTCTCTCTCTAGTTCATCCTTGTTCTTGCTTGTAGAGAGAGGGAGAGAAATGGAATGAGTGAGTGGAGCGAAGCTGATTTTGGTGGTCTTCATTCCCATTTCGTGCTGACATGTGGGTCCAATATGTTAGAGAGGACAGCTCACTTCCAAACTGATTCTGCTGAACAAAAGAATTGACGAATGGTCCACTGATCTGTCGGACGGTCCGTCAATACGTGGATTTGAGAAATTGGTTTAGGGAAAGGATCTTGGCATTGGGGCCAATGACCTTGTCCTAAGAGTTGATAATCACTTATAGAGAGACTAGAGATGTTGATTAGCATCCTTCTCAAGGTATCTACTCGGAGTTGATTGTCGTTTGACCATCATTGACTCTGGGTTGACTTTGGTTGACTAGAGAGAATTGATAATTAAGATTGAGTATCGAATTTAGAGTCCTTGTCCTAGTACAGAGCACTAGGAATATTTCAGAGAGATTGGTAAGGTGATTCTTGGGGGTTTGAGGGGCTGTGCAAAGTCATCGAGGAGGTTCTCGAGAAGGGTTTTAGGTTGAATGTGACTTCCGGTCGTGACATATACCGACCGATTCTCATTTGTTATAATGGCTTATAACAACACTTGTAGAATCGACCTAGATGGTGTGTGGTATAGTGTAATGCAGGATTGATTCATTTTTATTTGTTAAGGCATAGCATGGTGGGAATATAAATGTACAGGAGATGGAGAAAAATTAATTTAATTATCTCCAAATGATTTTATCCTAATAAGTTCTGTTGAACTACATGCATCGTTTGTTAATAAAAAAATAATGTGACAGGATATAAGCTGAATAGACAAGAAATATATATTTTGAAACCGATACATATCACTTAATTAAAAACTAGCCTGGGCAACGTAAGGGTTGGTGACAAGTGTACTTAATTGACAAGAGAAGGCTTCCACGAAAATGTTGGATTGCAACAGGGTTTGATTATAATTAGAACAAAACTTGTAGCCAGCTGTAATATCCGATATGCTTTGGAATTGAGATTAATAGTAGTACATTGTCCACATTCACCACGTAGCCCATGCGATGGCTGGGAAATGAAACTTCAAAGATACTCAATATTTGTTCTTTCCATTCCATTCAAGTTACATTATTGTTCATCGCAGCTCTTCTCAAATTATTACAACCTCCAATAACTAAAAGGTATTTTGGATGCGGAATTCTTTTTGCACTCAACCTTCGTATGATAACAGCCAGCAGACTCAAAACAGCACCAACACTTAGGTCCTGTGCATGGAAGTTTTTGGGCGCAATGTACGGGTCGAATATTGAATTTCAGATCACTTAATTCAGCCATGCCCCTGCCTGTTTATCAAAGAGAACAAAAAAAGGCCATCGCCATTATTCTCTTCACAATCTAAAAAGAGGCCATCAGTAATATAATATATATGCAGTAATGTTCACTTACATTGCAGTGTTCCTGCAAGTTTGCTGAGAATAAGCAATGATAGCAGCAATGGGACAGCCATGTGCTTGGTGTACTTCTCCATGTTGGAATGCAATTCGATGCTTGGTGCTGGTCGGCCGGTGAGTTTCTGTGCTAGTAGAATACTAGAAAACGGTGAAATGCTTATTTGATCTCAACACTCAGCTGCGCACATATATATAGCAGAAAGCCAAACATTATAACTGGAAATTATTAGCAATCGAGATATTTTACAATGGTTGAAAAAATAGGAGTCATCCATTGGGCTAGATCCAACAGTGCAAAAATAGGAGGTACTAATGCAGGAGGTAGAAATGGAATTTCCCATCTTGTCCCTGTCTGAACGCTCCCATCTCAGCCCGCTTTCCTTCTCCCCTTTGCTGGAAGCTCATCGCGGCCTCGCTGACGGCCGCCAGCGCAACCACTATCGCAGCGACCTCGCACGTGGAGAGCTGCTAGCACCGGATGTGTGTACTAGCCAAGGCGCCCTGACCCTCGGCGCGGTCTCCTCTCTCATGCCAAGATCTTAGCAGAGAAGGGGAACACGGACAGCATGGTCTCCAATACCGGTCTCCTCTCCGAGCTCAAGGCCGCCATGCGCCCCACCAAGTCGCCCGCCCCCTCACCCTCAGCTTGTCTCCTTCTAACCATTTCGAACGAGTCTCCTTGGATGATTCCCCATCACTGGCGCCTAGGCCTGCAAAGGCCTCCTGACCACCGGTGCTCCCTGGTGTGAGCACGCATAGACGCACGCGTCGGCACCCGCGTGGTGGCGCAGCAGGCGCCACAGCACCAAGGCATCCCCGGACGTTGATCTGGCGGTGAGGGATGTCGTCAGGTCGGCCTCCACCATGGACCCGACCCTTCCAGCCCCAGCAAGCTTCTTAGGCTTGTTTTCTAATACTGATTCATCTAGGTGTGGAATAGACTGTCTGAATCCTTTGATTTGAACACTGCATTCAAGCGGACTAAGGTCTGAAGTTATCAATGCCTCCTTGATCATGGACATCAACACAGGATGCTCAAGCACTTCGCTACGGGATCGAGGGAGAGAAGCGCAAAACTGAGCGGCGGGGCGGCGGCTCCTAGGGCCTAGCGGCACTTACAGCGGGGTCAGCACTCGGCAGCACCCTCGCTTATGGGCTGAGCGAAAGGTGTCACAGAGTGACGAGAGGGTTACGTTAGTTTGAGAAGGGCAGAAACCTCAATTACCAAAATGCCCTCTATAATACAAATTATATTTAATAAATAGAGAAATTTTACAATGCATAATTTTTTTTTCTTGTAGGACCCTTTCTTACTCCCGGCCCATCCAATGTGGTCTCTTTGTCCAATTATTACGGGAAGAAACTAGCAGCCCTCCCCAATGCACTGTCCTTAGTTTCTTCTACCATGGATTTGTGTGAAGACAAAGTTTCTTTATTTAGAAATTGTTTCTTTCATTTTTAAGGAAAAAGTCCATATTACTCCCTCCAAGTTTGGCCTATGTCCAAATAGCTCTTCAAAGTAACATTTGGCTCACTTTAGTCCCTCCAACTATTTAAGTTGGTCCAACCAACACTTTAAAGAGATTTTTCTTTTTTATTTCTCTATGTACAAATTATATCTTAGTTTCAAATTTTGTGAGGTGATAGACGACATTGTATTTTGTGTTAGAAAAATGCACTATGAATTTTTCATCATTATGTTTTATATGATATTGTATCTCTAATGTTAATTTGTTTTTAAATTTCCTAAGCTATCAAAATAGTAGCAAAACGTTAAGATATATTTTTCTAATATAACTTATGATGTTCTCTATCATATCACAAAAGTTGATATTAAGACTCAACTAATATGTGAAAAAACAAAAATAACAAATCATGTTAAGGGGTAAACTAGACCAGCTGAAAGAATTGGAGGGAGTAAATTGAGCCAAATGTAAATTTAGGGGGTAATATGGACATATGCCAAACTTGATGTCACACCCAAAATTTCTTATTTTGGATTGTGCATGAAAAACACTAAATAAAATAAATGATTTCAATGTTTGAATAAATTTGTTAGATAAGTTAAGTTGCTGCTAATTTAAATATAGAAAATTGTGGTTTTAAACTTTTTCATATTAATTTAATAATGTGGTATTTGTGTGATGCTTGTCTTTAATGTTGGTGAGTGCTATTATTTTCAAAATACCATAGGACGACGTTTACTTCTCACCGGAAATTTTTTTGGCATTTTCTGGATTTAAAATTTCAATTTCCATGAGCTTAATCTTTTTCCTTGATCTCTTCATCAATCTTTTCATGAGCTCAAACTCATTTAGTTGAGTTCCTTATCTTTTCAAGAGTCCCCAGGATTTTTTCCTGTGATTTTTCTGAGTTTCGAGCTATTTTTCGCAGCCAAAAAGGTAATTCTAGATTTTCTGGAATTATTTTATTCACAGAATTAAAAAAATCCCGAAATTAAGAAATTCCGAAAAGTTTCCAAACTCTACGACTATATATATGACGGCGTAGCCCTCGATGCCCTGATTTCAGAAGTACAACCCTTATCGCGAGCCGCCGCTCGTAGCTCCCTCCACCTCTCGCCGTATCTTATATATATATATATATATATATATATATATATATATATATATATATATATATATACACGTGCATGCAAGTGTTTTGACGTGATGACAATCTGGGAAGCAAGCGAACTCTCCTTTATTCGTAGCTGGCCGTCAGCCTTTTCCTAGTAGAATAACCTTTGTTTCTTTTTCCCTTGGGATTATTGATTGGTTTAATCTGTACGCCGTGCATAGCAAGGACTCCAGGACAATCGTAACATGCTCGTCTATAAATAGCAAGGCCCCCATGGCATCCTTTTCCAAACCCTTGCAACCCTTAATCTATTTGATCAAATCCCACGCAGCGCTATGCTGCCGCCGCCGTCGCCGCCGCCGTCTCGTCTTGCATCACCGGCCGCTCGCACGATCCAACTAACAAGGTCCCTTCGAGACGCTACTTCCCTCGTTCCCCTGTCATATCCCATCATCCCTCGACTGCCGCAGCAAACACATCCAGCTCCAAAATCACCGCCGCCCGACTCACGCTCGCCGATGGCCGCCGCAAAAAAAAATCATCCTCGACGTCTCCGAATAATTCCCAATTGCAGCGGCGACCCGGTCATCCCCATCCATCCAAATAGCAAAGGCAGTCTCCAGCGGTGAGCCAATCAAACTTGCATCTCATCCATCCCCGTCTAGGCCTGCGTAGGCAGCCCTGCTGTGAGCCCTTTTAACTTGGAAGCACGTGACGATCACAGGTGCCGCTGCCGCAATGGGAAATTCATGCTGCTACATATGCACGAGGAACGAGCTGAGATTATCACCATGCGACTCCAGACTCATGCTGCACTTGATCTGCCCGCTCCGTATCTAAGTCCATCACGATAATGATGATGAGCCGGACACAAACATGGCGACCGAGATAACAAACGAGATCCAATTGGTCAGGGAGAAGGCAAGCAAGGCCAAGGTGTATATGTGTATATACATACATGAATATGACTACGACTCAAACTCCAATCAGCACTCTGGCCGATTCTCCCCATCGTCGCATGGCATCTGCCCTAGAAGCTAGCTCCGTCGTGGCGTCATCTGTTCTTGATCTCACGTCGACGCAACTATGCAAGTCCCAGCGGGCAGCAGTCGCCGGCAAAAAAGCTCTGTGGCATCCGTGTTCCTTGCGTTCAAGTAGAGAACATGTTTTTTTTTCATTTGAGACCAAGATGCCACATGCCAGGTATGTATGCTACTTTTGTAGTTCAGTATGGCACTATGGCTTGCATTTCACTAGTGACTTTTAAATGTACTAATGGATGCTTGCACATTAGTATCTGCTACAATTTTTATTATATGTCTAAGTTGATAGGCAATCAGAGCAGCCGTGCGTGTTGTTGACCTGTTTCATTTTGCTAGCTAGCTTGATGACATCACATGATGTCATGGGTATGATTTGTGGCCGTTTTTCTTTAGTAAAATAAATCCCGAAATACAATAAAAATACATATACACATACAATCTTGTTTAGGCCATATCTTCCACGTTTTAACTCCGATTTGACCCGTTCAAGTTGCGTTAGGTTCGTATTTGCGAGCTCTACATGTTAGTATAGCTGTACAGTAGGTTTGGAAAATTTAATTTTCGAGTTTATATTAAAGTAATTATTTATCTATAGGAAATCTTAGAAAATTCATAACTTTCACGTTTTAACTACGAATTTGGTGATCTTTGCGTCTGTGTGATCGTAGAAACGTGTAGAAGAGTTTTATAAACTTTTATTACTGTTTTGCTACTGTTGGTGTACTGTTCTAATTATATCTCTTTGTTTGCTTCGTGTATGTTTGATTGGATGCATGTATGTTGCTGATTGATGATCGAGTATAGAAGGTGAGCAGTTTTTGGACGATTCGGAGTATTACTTTGAGCCAAGTCAGCAGTATTATTTGGAGAGCTTTGATCAAGGCAAGTATAACACAGGACTATCTTTGTTACCTATTCACCGAAATTATCATACATATGCATGTGCTTACCTTGACAACCTTAGAGATTATAACTTAGTGCTTGTTGTCTTGATTCCTTGTTAACCTTGGGAATGCATATGGGTAGCTATGGCTAGTGCTTAAACTAAGAACAATGATCGTGCAATAAGATTAATGGATCAAGCAATCAATCATTAAGATGATTTAATTTTTGTTAAAAGGGGGCTAGAGCATGTGTATTATTTTTGATGCTCTCGTTACTCTCCGTAAGGACTTATCTGTACGTGATCATCCGGGATATACAGTACAGCTGTGAGGGCTATATGGCTCTGGCTTTAGTTGTTCAAGAGACCTTTTCTAGCTTATTAGTGGTTACCTTAAATGGTGTAAGAATGGCTTGCCATGTTGGGTGTAGTGCGAGTCCCTGGCCTAGTGTGTATAGGCTGCGGTTGTTGTGCCACAGGGAAGGGGGTTCTACATCTGCCTGCCGAGTGAATCTAATGGCCCTAACTTGTTAGACGAACTCTTGAGTGGCTTTATATGGTTCTCTAGTGTTTGGGCTTGATCTCCCCACTCATTTGGAAATCATGACTCATAGTGAAAGTGTACACCTCTGCGCAGAGTTAAAAACTGGTATACTAGCCATGCTCACGGATACGAGCGGCCTTGGAACATTTACAGATAGATGATCACCATTGCTATATTATGTTTAATTATTGTTGATTATTATTATGCTCATGTTAATGTTATTCGTTATCATTATTGCCATTGATCATTGGTTCTTTAATGGGAAGTGGTTTATCTTGAAGCAATCCAATTGTCAAATATATGATTAAAAGCTAACTGCAGTTAAACAGTGTCTAGCCATTTGAGCCTCATGAACCCTGTGTTATATTTGTTGAGTTCGACATGGACTCACTCTTGCTATTTCCACCGTAACAGATGAAGATTATGAGGAAGATTATCGTAATGAGTACTAGTCTTGGTGTCAACTAGTCAACCGTATCCCTGTGTGGAGTTTCCGCTGGAGATTGCTATTAGTTATTATTATTTATCGTTCAAGACTATGTCTTAAATATTTATTCGCTATGTAATAAGCACTGTGATGATACTATGTAATTTGTCAACTTATGTGTGCGATCATGACCTGGGGTGCACATGAGTACTTTATGCATCCTATTTTTATCCTTAAAAATGGGTGTGACACTTGAGGAGAGTAATTTGGAATTTTTCCCATTTTTAACTCTCTTTATTTAATAAATTACTTGCCACATCAGCAAAATATATACGTGGCAAGGTAATTAATAGGAACATAAACCATACTGCATTGAGTGTCCTAAGGCTATCTGCACTCATGGTCCTCTATATTCATCCTCTATACGTCCTAGTCAGCAAGATTCTCTCCTCTATACTCAATTCTCCCGCACCCATCCATCCTCTATATCATCCTCTATCCACTCTATCTACTGTGGGACCCACTTGTCACTTTATCTAAATATATCCATGAGTGAGCTAGTTTTGAAGGATTTATTGAGACGAATTTAATGGTGCAATCGAAATTTAATTTGGATTTTTGGTTTGTGAGTTATAGCATTTTTTTCCTTGGTTTAGCTAGTAGGGCCCATCACTGTGCACTATAGAGTAAACACTGTACTACTCTAAATATAGAGTAAGAGAAAGGATAGAGTATCGTTTTAGAGTATCCAGTGCAGCAGTTTTTACTCTATATTCATACTCTAAAGCTTTAGAGTATCGTTTAGAGTACGCCAGTGCGGACAGTCTAACGCTAGCTAGCCTGCTCTCCTACCAAGCTGATATACTCAACCTGTTAACCACCATTATATTACCCGCTGAATCATCCCTAGCCTCATGGCATAAAAATATACTTGTCAGCCTACCTGGAATATTTGATTCCATCCCTTGTTTGGTTGCACGCTTCAATTCAAATCACCGCGGCATCACCAGTGGAATATTTGATTACACTCCTGTTTCGTTGTGACAACCTACCGGGAACAAAGGAAGAGAAGTCTACAATTGATGGATTTCATTGGGTCTCCGCACACCATATGAGTCTGGGGTAGAAAAGATACACTACTCCCTTCAAGTACAAATTGACCTTTAAAGATGTTATGTCGTTCATTTCAAGCATTGGTTACAAATTAATGACATTTTGTATTCAATCTTGGGTATTCGAAAATTATATCAACTTTGAAGTGTAGACAAAAAAAATATGTTCAATGAACACAGAAGTACTAGTTAAAATAGGTTTTTGGAGAGACTACTTGTTAGCTAGTATCATAGCACTGCCCAAGCGAAGATGGGAGCCTTTCGGGCCACCTCTAAACGGTGATTTACTCCCTCTGTCTAAAACAATATCGTTGGGTTCATTCTGGTCAGACTTTCTTAAATTTAACTAGATTTGTAGAAAATATTAGTAACATTTGTATCTTCAAATAAATTTATTATAAAAATATATTTAGCGATTCAGCTAATGGTATTAATTATGTACTATAAGTATTAATATTTTCTTGTATATATTTAGTCAAAGTTAAAATTATTTGACTTCTCGGGTGACACTCTTTGTGGGATGGAGGGAGTATAATCGGGAAATGAAAATGATCGACACTCTTGTGGGACGGAGGGAGCATTAAGTTTTCTGTAAATATATTATTTTATATTTTAATAGAAGAGGGAGGAAAGCTATCTCTTGATCAATAATAGTCTCATACACACACTACAAGATTATATAAGTTTATCGATCATGTGGTTCTATTTATATCATAGCTATATCCTAAAGGTTAATACTATTGAAGAAGTTGTCTTGAAACCAGTAACTCCTCTATGTTTATCGGACATATTTTTGTAGTAGTTACAAAAAAAAAGAATGGAGTAGTTACCAAGAATGATACGACAGCCCCAATTTAACTAGTACTTCTGTGAACATATGTTCTTGTATATATTCGAAAATGGTATGGAGTATGTTTACTAAGAACGTCTATGAGTCCTTAGACTACTAGTCCAGTGGTCCTGGGTACTACTTGAGTTAAGCACTGCGCCACCACAGCCACAGGTACTACTCCAGGGAGGAAGTAAGACCTCATCGTCGGTCGCTCCAATACTCATCTGCATCAGCATTGTGGCAGCATACAGGTGACCCGTGACCACGCGTGCGCATCAACACGCACGCACGGTTCTACGCTGCACTTGTTCATTGTTCCGAACTGGAGTCTACGTGCACGGAGTATAGACGAGAATTTGGCACGGATCCGAGGACTCGTCGTGCCATTCCAGTCCCGCGAGACTGATGCTGTGATGCAGCACTCATGGCCTCTCTGTCCTTTTTAGAACTCTAGACACCGAGCACTGTATAAATAACACGGCGATGGTCCTAACTACATGCATGCGTTTGCCCAAAAAGCGAACTGAGCAAACAGTAGAGGAGAGGCTGCCGTTGCTACTAGAAAGCAGGGCATGGGCATTGTCGCTCCATCCATGTGATGGCCAGTGGTGATTACATGTGGGATGTTTGCTTGTTAATAATCATTTACTCTTTCGTTCTGGAATATAATTAGTCGTGACTTCTAAATTTTGTATTGAAATATATTGTATTTTATGTGGTACCCATTTTAGATTTAGCAGATTTGTTAAAAAGAAAACATGGGTTCAATCTCTTCTATATATACTTGAGTTGTTTTAAAATTTTTAGAATGCACAGCATTACAGGACAGAGGAGGTAAACGGGTAGTATAAATTGGCATGTCAGAATAGATATTTTGTTCATTCCAAACGGTAAGTTTTCTGGCTTTCTAGATGTGTAGTGTTTTTTTGTGAGACCCAGTGTTTTTCTAGCCAACAAAATTAGAAGGACAAGTAGTGAAGGAGCGAATGAGAGAGAGGAAAGAGAGTGATCAGATTCCTCTCCCCCTTCCCCCTCTCCTCCTTTTATAGGGGAGGTGGGAGAGGAGATTCTATTTTATGCCCCTTGGTAGGGTTTGTATTTACAGGAATGCCACTAGAGGCTATAAATGGACCCGGGGGAGCTTGTATTTACAAAAATGCCATTAAAGGCTACAAACGGCCCCTAAATATTACTTTGTGAACCCTAAGCTATGTAATTGGGCCCTGAATATGATGGTGGGGGTCCCCAACATTATGACACATCCCCAACAGTAGCCCCTCAGCTATTCGGTCTTGATCGAAGGTTCAAAACCCAATAGCTGTATACAACAAAGTGTGGCCCCAATTACAACTCAGATTCGATACACCATTTTCATCTATACATGGTTAGTCTAGGGACCACTCTGTCTCTATTTAATCTTCAGCTTGTCTTGAGCTTCTTCGATGGCGCCCTTTGCTCGCGCCCTCGTGGCCCAGTCCTTGGTAGCTTGCCCCTCGCCATTCAGCCTTTGTCGGAGAAGACGTTGATGTGGTTGAAGTAGGGGACGCAGTCGACGCAGGAGAAATAGTCGTAGATGATCATGAAGCATCTCAAAGCCTTCACTCGTCTGCACCAGGCAACGCTTTTGTCTTTGGGCAGATTGCTTGTCCAATGCGCTCCGTGCCAACCCCTCTTGGCTGGCGCTTGTGAGATTCTTTCAAAGATGGTGATGGCAATCACTTCACTCTAAAATATTGGCGAGGACGAGGTCAGAGAAGCTGATGATGGCTCCTCGATCCGGAAGTGTTGGCGAAAGTGTCGAAGGTGCTGATGGGGACCTCTTCCCGAAATGTTGATGGTGCCAAAGTTGTTGTCCGAATTGATGAATTGTTGGGTTTCCCAAAATGCTGATGATGTCGAAAATATTGATGGCAAGGCACGAGTGCTAAAAGGGCGTATCACCTCCCAACAGTAGCCCCTCAGAGCCTCTGTTTGTCATAAGCGACGAAAGAAGCGTCGTTACTTATTCATGTTTTCGCACCCCACCGCGTTGTCCCCCTTTTTGGTGAGGGGATGGTCGGAATGAATGCGCAAAAAGGCTTCGCTTCCAGCCCCTCAGCATGACTTATCGATAAAGAACATCGTCCCCTAACCTTTTGGGTGAGGGATGACGAAACTTGCATGATAGGGCTTCTTTGCCAGCCCCTCGGTGCGACTTAGTGAAAAACGGCGTTGTCCCCCAACCTTTTCGGCGAGGGATGGCAAAACACGCGTGATAGGGCTTCGTTGCCAACCCTTTGGCGTAACTTAGTGAAAAACAGCACCGTCCCCCAACCTTTTCGGCGAGGGATAACGAAACATGCGCGATAGGGCTTCTTCACCAGCCCCTTGGCGCGACTTAATGAAAAATGGCGCTGTCCCCCAACCTCTTTGGCGAGGGATGGTGAAACATGCATGATAGGGCTTCGTTGCCGGCCCTTTGGCGTACTTAGTGAAAAATAGCACTGTCCCCTAACCTTTTCGGCGAGGGATAACGAAACATGGGCAATAGGGCTTCTTTGCCAGCCCCTCAGCGCGACTTAGTGAAAAACGGCGCTGTCCTCCAACCTTTTCGGTGAGGGATGGTGAAACACGCTCCTCAGCATTTTTTTGGCAGTGCAAGGTCATTGGGCTCATTTCATGTCATTGTGCTTCGTTTGCGCGTATCTTTGACAACATGAAAACATTGAGTTTTTATCATATTTCTGTGTACGAAGAGATCAAAAAGGAAGCGTGCGGCGATGCGATTTACGACTGTGGACATTTTAATCTCATCAACTATGTTTCTGCCGATATTAGGGGGGGCCTATGATACTAAGGTGCCCCTTACGGCTCATGCGAAATGCTTATACAATGAATGGCTATCATGATGCAGATGGATGCGTTCACGTATAAAATGGATGTGAAAGCATTTTTGTTTTAGTTTCACCCTTGCTTTAACTTTGGTGGTCGAAATTTTGAACCCCTAGGGTTTTTATTTCATCTACCTTCAACCTTGTGTATTTTGTTGGGTCAGAGCTTTAAGCCTATAGTCTTTTCATTTGGCTTCACCGTCGCTTATTTTTGGAGGGTCGAAGTGTTTTTAGCCCTTGGGTTTTTCTCTTCTTCGTCGTCGCGTATTTTTGGAGGATCGAAGTGTTATTGTGCTTATGCTTTTGAGGTTGCCCTAGCGAATTTGAGTAGTTTAGCAAGAATCTGGTAGCCCAACATTTTAACTCAACTGGTTCTATCGATATCCAGGCCTTGTTTTAGTCAAGGCTTGTTTTGATATTCAGGTCTAAGACTGCTTGCGTTAGGAAATATTTAAATAGAGTTTAATGGGGTACAAAGGATTGCCTCGTTAACGCCCTTTCACAAAGGCTTCGCAAAGTAAAAAAGAACCCACAAATGCATGCTAGCAAGAGATGAGTGTTCTCAGTGAAATAATAAGAACCTGCCGATTTGAGAGTGGGGTCCTCCCCCTAATTAAAATCTCTTTTTTTTGCTATTTATTTTCGGGTTTTTTCGGAAATTTTTTGCACAGGCGGTTCGCTAAGTGAACCGCTTGTGGAAATCCATTTTCACAGGCGGTTCATAGGCAACCGCCTGTGCTGTGCTCCTATTTCTACTGGCCCCAGCGCAGGCGGTTGGGGAAAACGCCAATACAAATAGGTCCTCAACCGCTAGTGTTGAGGTTTTGTGTACTAGTGCTGGCCGCCTCGGCTTATGTAATATAATACTTCTACTTAAGAAAGGGAATGCTGGAGGGTGAGGGTAACAAACAATTAAATAAAATAGAAACTCAGATCTGCTGGTTGGACGGCGTCCTTGCGAGCGAAAACCCGCGATGACATCGTGGCCATGACGCTCTCGCCGCCACGATCTCGCGCCCATGCGTCCTTACACTGTAAGCTCCACCACCACTCAGGCTTTCCTTTGGGAGCCAGGTAAGGCACGGCCAGGGTAGGATGGAACAAGGATTTTTGTGGACTAATCAATCCCTGCTATTTCTCTCCTTGACCCCTGTTGCTCTTTGGTTTCCTTCCCTGTCCCGTTCCTAGCTGCTGCGCGGTGCTCACTCGCTCGCTGGTTCGCACGACTAGGCCGGAGAGCGACACCAGGACACCGGGGAGCGACGTCCAGGGTTGGGGCAGGGCTAGCCACCCCCTGGCGTGCGCTTCAATTTTGGCCCGGCCCGTGCCACAATTCTGCGCCGGGGTCATGCCCTAGAAAAGGGCCAGTTGTCTCCGTGGTTTAGGCTTTCCAAAAGGTCTCAGCTGCTTCCCCTATCTTCTAGTCTATAAAAAGAAAACAGATTATGCTTCTTCTCAGGGATGGACCAGGCACTCACCGCCACCCAGCTGCTGCTGTCGCTTGTCCGTGCATGCGTGTGACCACAGAGAGAGAGGACTAGCTGCCTGTTGTGTCCGCTACTGGCTGAACCAACCGGCCAGGCCCCTAGCTTCACGCGCCTAGGGCCGCAGGGCTCTCTGGCGTGCTTGCCCTCTGCTGCCTAGTGTCTAGTGCCTGCCCTCCCTACCGAACAGGACAACTGCCTGTCGTGCTGCTCATTTTCTCTCTGTGTGTTGTCAACGCCCAGGCAAGTTGCCCCTACCACATGTTGCCTACCGCGTTGCTATTTTGGCCGACCGGCTTAGGTTGTCTAGGCCGCTTGCCTATTTATGAGAGGAGCACAGGCCACATTTGCATGACAACTTAGTGCTGGCCTAAATTTTTCCGTCACTTCATGGCATCTAGCTTTATATGTTTTATGCATTTTAGATGTACGTTGTATCTGGATGTTGCATATATTTTATCTGAATGTTGTGTATGTTGCAATCACTATACACGTTCGTTACAAGTGTATGTTTCAAGTTTTAGCTGTTTCAAATGTACGTTACAAGTGTTTTACCCATACGTTGCATATGTTGCAATGGCTATACACGTATGTTGCAAGTATATGTTTCATATGTTTAAACTGTTTCAAACGTATGTTGCAAGTGTTTTATCTAGATGTTGCATATGTTGCACTGGCTATACCGTATGTTGCTGTTCTGCGGCATGCTCGCTGTCGCTGACACCAAGGTGTGGCGGTGGTCCCGATGGGCATACTGTCGTACTGGCACATAGACCATGACGTTACTGTACATCTTCCCGCGCTTCCTCATTAGGCATGTCTGTGTCAGGTTCTGCTGCCGCTCGGTCTCATGGCGTGCGCTTTCGCGGCGTCCATGACGGGGTGTGGGCGTGGATGTTCACCACGGCCGGACTCTGCCATCCTGTGGCTGCATCCACGGCGGCGCGTCCGAACTGGGCGCATCAGCCCGCACACACGGCCGGTTGCGGCGTGGTGCGTGGCTCGGAAAGACGTCGAGGATTAACGTCTCCGCCTTCTCTACGGCGTCAGCATGTCGGCGGCACTAGCACTAGCGTTCTGGGGCGCGCGGCTCGACTTCGCCGGCACGTGGTTCGGCATGCGCACGCTCGGCGCGTAGCTGGTGTGCGCAGAGCTGATGATGCACGCGGTGCAGGCGCAGCACCCGGACTGGGCCGAGCCGGGGGCGAATGTTGCATGGGTAGGTACCCAACGTGATCTTGTACAAGGGCAAACTCGTCTTTCCATCATTCATGTAGCTGCCGTTACCTCAAAATTATTTGACGGCGACGGCACACAGGTTACGAAAAAAAGTTTGTCAGTGCCATGTTAGACGCGACAACTTTTGTAGTCATAGACAAAAAAAAAATATCCCGCCTCATCCGTCAAGATTAACATCTGTGGCCTCGTTGGTCATGGATTAAGCCAGTAACGGTATTTTCCTAGCCTTGTCAGCCTAGGCGTTTGAGATCTGCTTGCTAAAATTCATGCGCCCTTAGTGCGACAGCAAGTGCACATAATCAATTGAGATCAGCTTGCTAACTACGTAACTGAGATCGAATTAACTGAGATCGACTTGCTAATTAACTGAGATCGACTCACCAAAAGACCTTCAATCGGTGAAGTATAATGCTAGTTTCTACATGGAGTCGCTAAATCTAGAGTGAAGTGAGTTAATTTATTCTTGTAATCCAGTAGCAATAGTGTTTTTTCCTCTTTTGGTCTGCGAGTCGCAGTAGCTGGAGCTCCGACTCCTTGTTTTGCCTTGTATTTCTAGAGTTTTTCTATTCTCTCGTCTAATAAAAATAAAATACGGTAAAGCCCTTGCCGCCTTTTAAAAAAAACTTGCTAATTAACTTAACACAAGGAGCTGACCAATATGAGATTGCCGAGGGGGAAGTGAGAGCAAAAAAAATTTTCTAGAACGTGCTTAGCACGTGTTTTATTAAGAAGAAATTTAGAAGCATTACACGCCCTACATCATATCACAACGAGATGCCATTAGTGATGGGATTGAACACAAACAAAAGGCACCGTAGGGCGGTGGAACGCACGCTGGTTCGATTAACTAAGAAACTAATTGTGTGACCAAAGTGTCGGGTCAGCACTACCACTAGGCGTCCTCCATATCGGGCAGCACAATGTCCATGTGCGCTCCAGCCATCGGGAACAACTCACGCATGGCGGCCTGCTTGGAGGCGGAAAGCGGCCCAGCAAACGTTTCATGGAACTTTGCCGCAATGGCCGGATCCGGCGTCTGCGACCCGTTCGCCGGCTCGCGTCTCCACTTGTTGACAAGGACGCGCTTCGCCTACTTCTCTGCGTTGAGGTTGCGGTGGATGCACTTGGCAGCTAACCTGTCACTGCGCCTTGGGACGAACATGGAGTCATCAAGACACGATACACAACGGCGCGGGGAGGATGCGATCAGCGGTTCCTTCAGTGGCAGCTTCAGGGATGCGATGAAGCTCTGCAAGGAGGCCGCAGGTACTGTAGGTGATCCGATAGGTGTCACAGCCATTGCCAGCTGAGTGCTTAGGGTCACGACTTGGGCCACCTCATCGGCCACGGTCACAATTGTGGAGTGCGTCGAAGATTCCTCCATATCTTCGGCCACAGGCCGTAGTATATCCTTCAGCCCGAGTCCAGATGTGGAGGTGGTGCCGTTATCAGCCTCCAACACGCCACAGTCCTCGACGTCTACCCTGGGTTCATCCGGACCCGGAAGTACTGGGCTCTCACGAGCCTCTAGCACTCCCAATGAGGCTGGGGCTGCCGCACCCACCGCCAACGACCGAGGGCGCAGACAGACTTCAACCAACATAGGGTCGAAGGTTCGTTGCGGAGCCTCCGAGCGACGGTCCACCACGAGCTCGGGCTCCCAACATGCTACGCCCCTCCATTCATCACCTCCTTGCAGAACGACAGCCGGAGAACCTGGCTTTGACATCGCGCCCCACTCACAAGACATGGGATCCCAAGGGATGTCAGCCAACTGCGAACTGGTCTCCACCAGGGCGGAAGTGGGGGAGCTGAACGAGGGGCCCCACTCCGACTCCAACGACTGGCCGAAGACTCCGCCACCAGCACCTGTAGGGAGGGGACCGCTGGAAGGGTCGAAGGAGGCTGAGCGGGCAGACGTTGAGTCGTCCACAATGTGCGGACTGGGCTGCTGTGATGTCCTCCTCCGCGACACCCACGGCGACCGTCGAACGAACGGGGGGCCTCGCTTGCCCTCCCTAGCAGCCGCCGCTAGAGGACAATCCCGGGCCCGGTGACCTTCACGCCGACAGTTGAAGCATCGCAACAGGAAAGTGCACGCCACCTTGATGTGATTGCATGCTAGGCAGTTGAAGCATAGGCCAACGAGATTCGGAGGGACTGGCCTTGCCGGCCGTGGCGGCGCTCGACGGCGCCCTCGACGGCGGCTGTGCACCTGGCGGAAGCCCTCAGCATCAGGCTCCATGGACATCCTCGCGGGGTGGACAATGGTAGAGACCAGGCGCCTCCTCGGCGCCAGTTCAATGCCTCGCACAGCGCCCACAGAAGCCTCGTTCGCGCTAGATCGACGGGGGCGGTGACGCCAGCCCGTGCACCTGCGCATGTGCATGTGACACCCAAGATCCGCACGACGCCGGGGGGTTTCGAGGACTTGCTTACCGAGTCTCAGGTGAGCTGGCACATGCAGGGCCACGCCAGACCCACCCGCCATCCCCTACCCACGGGAAGGAGGACCGCAGGGAGCGCGCTGCTGCTTCCTATGACGAGGCCACAAGGAGCGCCTAGCGAGCGTGCGGCCACCGCTAGGTCTGCCCCCGGGAGCGAGAGCCTAGGACGACACCGGCTCCCCGACCGGAGAAGGACCCCGCGGCGACAGCTTGCGGGCCGCGTTGGTGAGGCCGTCGGCGTGGGCTCGTCGTCATAGTCGTCGCGGAAGCCATCGTCCACCCACCGGCGGAACTTGGAGCGGCCCTCCGAGGCACCGCTAGGGTAGAAGGGCATAGCGTCGGGAGAGAGGGGCGAGCCATGGTCGCTAGAGGTGGAGCAGGCCACCGGATCTTCCGGCGGGCACGAGATCCGCTGCTGCTCAAGTTCACGGCGTGCTGGAGATGAAGCCGGCGGTGGGGGCGGCGGCGGGGGTGGCGTAGAGGGGCCACAACGCTGGGGAGCAGCCCATGGAGGTGGAGAGGCACCTAGCGGCGGGGGTGAGGGCCTAGCCGCCGGATCTGGTCGTGGTTGGGCCGTGGGGGCCGGATCCGGCCTCGACGGCGGCGGGAATGGCGCGGCATCTGGTGGCGGCGCCCGCGCGGCGGCCTCGCATGTGCCGTTCCCCGCACACGGCTGAGCAGGGGAGGTGGGAGCGGCTGAGGGGAGGGGGAGGGGGAGGGAGAGGAGGGTACCGGGGCCTGGGCGGCCACCGGCGCCGGCAGCGGTGGTGCGGGGGTGGCCGCCAGGGGCCTGTTGGGTGGGTGGGTGGGTCTTCAACTCAAGAAAGGTGTTAGCGATGATCAAGTCAGAGCAAATCATAGGTTCGGCACATTTGTTACATAAATACAGTCTATCTAACTTGCCATACATGCCATCCATCTCGTGTGATTTTTGGTGTAATGTAAATATTCTTAGATTGCAAGTGTGCCGTCTCCTCCAAACGTCCAGAGGTTCAGCACGAGAATCAAAGGGATCCACTTTCCACTTTGCAACATTCTGCTATTTTCTTATATTACTTCACGTTTTGATGCCATGCACCCATGCCTTCTCATGTACAGGCGGTCTTCATAAAGCAAGTGAAGCTTAATCACCTACTGAAAGCAAGCTCTTGCATGCTGTCTGTACTGAGCTTTTAATTTGAGGGGCTTCAAGACGTGTGTTTCGCATCCAACACAGCTGCAAGCCTTTCTTTCCCTTGCATTAGCATTACTGAAAGTCTGACAATACTCAAGTACAGCAACGTGTTCAGTGCTATCCAATTTCTTCGCTTGCTGAAGTCTTTACATACATATGCTGGTACAGTTTGTCAGGCCGCACGCAGAAATTTCAGAAGAAACATGGGCATTCTTTACTTCGTTTTTGGTGTGCCAAACTTGGCTAATGAAGCTTTACGTCATGTCTTGATTAACTAGGTTTTATTCTTTTTTTCCGATGATGCAGATTTTATTGCTCATTTGATTCAGCTAAATCGCTGATCACCAAAGCCTCTGTGAACTGAGGCACAACATCCCACAAGACTCGGGATCCACTAGAACTCCTACACCCATAAGCTGCTATAGCATCAGCAGTTTTATTACATGAACGAGGACAGACACACACACTCCATGAAGCAAACACTTCTCCTCCCGCGCCAGCTTTCACCATCATCCCGTGATCATCTCTTATAATGAATCCCCAGCCTCCCGACGCGGTATCACTGTCATAGGCTCCATCTGTAAATTGGCTGCTTTGGGGCTTCTGCCACTTCTGAGCCTGACGGGTCTCCAACAATAGACAATGAGCTCCTTTCGTCTGGAACCCTGTCCCGTCAGAAATGCTGTCACCTGTCAGGTACGCCACTTCCCCGGCTGTTCTCCGCCTTCCTTCTTCCCTCCACTTGTTCCTCTCCCCCCACCATAGCCATAGCAATATCACAGTCGTAAGCTGCTGTCTTTGGTCGAGTTTTAGGATCTTCACCATCATTTCTCTTGCTGAAACCGCTTCTGCCAGTTCCTGTCTCAATTTCAAGGCATCATGATTCATGACCGAATTTTCTAGCACACCAGAATGCATGCTCTTATTGCCATGAGATCTCACCATCATCAGTAACCAAAGAATCTGACCACTAGTGTTAGTGGTTATAACCCGCAAATTCTCAAGCCTAGAATTTGATCCAAAAAAAATCTCAAGCCTAGAATCGGCACGTTCTTCTTTTACTACTGTACATCACTTGTTTAACTACAAGCAGTGAAAGTTCAGGCTCTTTGATTTAATAATGAGCATAACCATCACCTTTTTTGTTTCTTGAAATTTATTTTAGGAACCTTTTTTGTAACCTTATGTTTGCAATAAAGCACAGTAGGGGGTCTGCAGTCTTCGTCATGTGGAAGACGGAGCAAGGAGAGAGACAGCCAGCTAGCGACAAACAAATCGTCGGACGATTTCACACACCTCGATGATTTGAGAGAACAGGGCCGGATCAGGTAATAAGAAAGAAAGAGTAAAATAGTTTTCTTTGGTTTCTCTCATTTTCCAGCTCACTAGCGACGTCGCTGGCCTCATTGAGGGTGGCTTTAGGGATGTGTTGTATGTTTAAATGACAGTTTTTATGCTATCATAGTACTTAAGATTTTAGTCGATGCAAAGGAACGGTGGAATATTTATAGTAAACACACAGAACGTCCTAGGACACTGATCTTCACAATTAATGCATTGCAAGTATTCCGCAACCCACATATACAGAACCTAAAACATGTAATCCAGTATGGCTGAGAATCTTAAGAGTAATAATCTCCATCCGTCTTTCCTGATCTTTGCACCTTAATTGCTTTGGGGCCTTCAATGCTACATAAGAAAAAATAACAGCAGCCTGTAAGCAACTGAAGCAAGAGAAGAAACGTATGAATCACAAGAGAGACTAGACTGCAAAATCAGGCGTCCAAGCAAAATTAGTTGGGATTGAAACTGATTAATTGAACTACTTTTGGGGTACCAGAACAATCTTGGGATATAACAGAGGCCTACTCCACAAAATGAAATAAAAGGAAATAAAAAGGATGCGTTTTAAAAGCTAGAAAATGAAGGGTGCATGCAACTGCTACTGAGAACAGGAGCACCTCACTGAATGGCTTCTGCAATAATAGCATCTTTGTACAAAAATAGAAGCGTTTTGAGATCTTTCTCACCTGCTCACGACGGTCAGCAATGGAGAGAGAGATGATGGCGAACTGCAGGTAGAATCAGCAAGTCAACGACGACGAGGGCCACATGTGCCTTACTGGAACTCGAGGGGCGAAGCTGCTTTGATAGTAGGGGATGCAAATGCAACACCCAAAAAATGTAAAAACAGTGATTTTGTCTTTTTTTTTCATCATATATGCACCCCTACATCACATGTATATGCACCGACAAGGTAATAGCACCTTCTTCTAATTTGCTCTAGCTTTGCCACTGACTCGCCTGACAGGTATACGGCCACTGATCAATTCCATGGAGCATAAGGACTATCTGTCGGTGCCCTGCGATGTGAACTAAGGAGAGAGATCAGGGTAATCCAATTGAGGGAAATTACAGCAGGGAAGCTCCTCACCAATAGACCAACGCCGAAGAAAAGAGATGGCAGCGGAATATGCCGGGCTATGAAGTTGCACATGGGTGAGTTTGGTTCGCAGGTGTTCAAATAGGCTCAAAGTATCATCGAGGTTTTTTATTTATAGGTGTAAGGAAAGAGCTCAAAAGTCATGTAGCAAGACGAACTGTACATCGAACTTTACGTTAGACCGTTGGCATCTCTGTCCGTCGGAATAAAAGTCTTTTGAAGCTCTTTAGAGTTAACAGAAAGGGATGTGCAGGGGGGCGTGAGCCCCCACGCTGGATCTGCCCTGGCTACGTATACGCTGACTTCTGCCGCCAATACATTTAGGCCCTGGTTCATGAATGTTAAAGTTTAACTCTCATCACATCAATACTGTGGTAAATGTATGGAGTACTAAATATAGATTAATTACATGCATGTCGGCACAGATTATGAGTAATTTACGAGACGAATCTATTAAGCCTAATTAGTCCAAAATTGAAAATTTTTTGTCAAATAAGACGAAAGTGCTACAGTGTTTATTAAACTTTAACATCTATAACCAAACAGGCCAAACAGGCCCTTAGATTTACGCATGATGCCGGTGATGCAATTTGGCCTTCTTTAGTTTCCACCTCAAAACTTTACACTATCATATCGGATGTTTGGACACATGCATGGAGTATTAAATATAAACTAAAAAATAACTAATTACATAGATTGCATGTAATTTACGAGACGAATCTTTTAAGCCTAATTAGTCCATGATTTGACAATAAAGTGTTACAGTAACATATGTGCTAATAACGGATTAGTTAGGCTTAATAAATTCATCTCGTGGTTTACTGATGAATTCTGTAATTTATTTTTTAGTAGTATCAAACACCCTATACGACATCCACACCACGTGCCACTTTATAACTGAAACTAAACAAAGCGCAACAACTACCATGTGGCAGTATGCTGCAACGCCATCTGTCGCGCCTGCCAACCACTCTAGAGATCCGTACACGATGGACAGGTTGCCTGATGAGGGCAGTGTTTAGTTGCTTCAAAATTCTAAAAATTTTACAAGATTTCTTGTCACATCGAATCTTTAGACGCATGCATGAAGTATTAAATGTAGGTAAAAAAATAACTAATTGCACAATTTGTCTGTAAATGTCGAGACGAATCTTTTAAACGTAGTTAGTCCATGATTGAATAAATTTTACCAAATA
This sequence comes from Saccharum spontaneum, assembly GCA_022457205.1. Taxonomy (NCBI): domain Eukaryota; kingdom Viridiplantae; phylum Streptophyta; class Magnoliopsida; order Poales; family Poaceae; genus Saccharum; species Saccharum spontaneum. The sequence continues at coordinate 18,293,487 of CM039594.1, forward strand.
ACAACAAAAAATACTACAAAAACTTTACACCAACTTTTACAACATCTAAACAGCCACGAGGACACGCTTGCTCAACCATATCCATGACAGTGATCCCGAAAACTGTCCAGCCAGTGCCCATTACCAAAAAAGCAGCCGTCTGCACAAGCATCAACATTATGTGCAAAACAAACTGAACTGTATGTATGTAAATAATAACTTACAAAATCTATCATTATCATAAACACGCCTAGGTGGTTCAGAAATCGTGGTGTTGTTCCCAGACATGCGCACACTAACATCTGGGTTAGTACTGCCACGAAAGCGCACCTGAATATACATGAAGCCATAATTAACAAGTTAAACTATTTCTATTATTTATTGCATATACAGTAAAAGATACAGGTAATAATTAATAATAAAATGCATACATAGATGTTGTAGAATGGTTCATGCTAGAGTTGCCAATGTATATTGCCCTGTTCGGCTGGCTGAAAAAACGGCTGATGCTAATGCTGATGTTAATTTGTTGTAAGAGAAAAATATTGTTATTTCACTGAAACGGTATGGCTGATAAGTTTAATATTGCCAACGAAGTGGCCGTGGCGGAAACCAGCCTCATAGTAAACAGCATGGTACACAACATGGTTGAACAGACTTGTACATAACAATATTAGTCTTTGGGGTATCAGAGGTGGAACACATGTACAGAAGAGAACTAAAATAAAAATAAAAATAAAAGTAAAATTATCTGAAAAAATACATCAATTGTAAGACACTACACCAGTAGGTGCATAGGTCTTGGTAGATCTTATTTCAAAACCACATGATTTTAATATTAAGTTACACCAAATCAAACTCGTTACACATCATATCAAAATACGACTCTAAACTCGGAATAGTCTGCAGAAACAGGTCTAGCTGGCCTAGAAACCTAACCTACCTGGTCTCTGCAGGTCGAATTGAAGTCGTAATTTCCTCGTCTGGACTCAAAATCAGGTGTGTTCTACATATGCTTCTTCCAGTCTCGATAATAGGAAAGCAATGGAGAGATCCATCCTATATTTTCACAATTTTATACCAAACCCAAACTGGACAGTTGTACAACCTGACCTAGATAGTTTTTCGAGAAAATATGGGACCAGCCTCGCTTGGACAATTTTGGTTGTCAACACGCAATAGTGACAAAGTGATACACATGCTCATCGTGGCGAGCGAGTCTTCCATGCGCAACGTAGGCACAACAATGCCAGCGGCCAGTCCCTCATGTGCAATGTTGGAACGATAGGAGATCGCATTCCATAGGCCAGCTTCGGCTCTGTTTAGACGATGGGAGAAGAGGCAACTCCGTTCGTGAGATGGAGGTGGCATCGCACGAAGGCAGAAGTCATGGGTGCGGTGAAAACAGATCATGTTGCACACTGCAATGACGATACGAGCGTTGGTTTCTTTATTCCTCTCCCGTTTGGTTTCTTCTTTTTCTCTGTTTGCAGGAGGAGCAGATGATGTATACTTGTATAGAATACACTTTGAGCTCTTTCAGGTCCTGAAATTAGTGTTCGCTTTATGCATAATAAAGCAGGGAGATCTTTTCCCAAAAAAAAAAAGAAGACCAACCTCTCAAAGTGCTCAAAAATATGTAGCTCAACATTCTGCATTCTATTATTGTGTATTGTTCATCATCAATTTTCTCTTATTAGTATTACATTATTCTCACTAGCTAGCATACTTTTGTGCACTCATCCTTTGTTTTATAACACTGTTCACCCCTAGCACAGCACCAACAGAGATTTTCTCTGCACGTTAAGTATCCAGCATGGTATCATTGATGTTCGATAAGTCTTTTCTCTTCACCTTGTTCATCCATGTCTCGGCCTGTGTTTGTCAAAGATTCAGAATAAAGCCACGCACATATACAGCAACAGAATAACACAAGTAGATCATATAATAAGAAAGAATAAGTAGACTGATCGATTCAGTATGAATATATGTACAAAGAACTTGTTTCATGGATAACATAGCAAGATCTTTTCACACATATTTCACTTACATTGCCCATGAATTGCAAAGCATCCAAGAAGCAGCAGGGATAATAGCATGATGGCAGCCATTTGCTTGGTGTGCTTCTCCATGTTTGAAGGCAGTGCAATGCTTTGTGCCCTTGGGAGATTGTGCGGATCGGAATGTTCAGCTCGTCACAATATATATAGGGAAAAAACGTTACAAACAATGTATATAGCAAGAAGGTATTAAATTCAGTTCACAAAAAAAGAAGGTATTGAATTCAACAGAAACTGCAACTATGTAAGTTAATTTCATGCTAATTAGGTTATGAGTTTTCAAATGATTTCTTAGTAGTGGTTAATCCCCTTCTATTTTTTAGGCAACGCTATCTAGCTAGCAGCATTTTTCTCTAGTCATCCTTCTTTTTTAAATTACTACCAAATATACTCGTACGTTACAATGGATATAGAGAAAATTAAAGCATTACAAACAATATATAATTAGCATGATGTAAGTTTCATTCTAATTAGGTTACAATTTTCCAAATGATCTCTTAGTAGTGGTTAATTTTATTCTATTTCCCAGGCAAGGTTGCCTAGCTAGCAACATTTGGGTTTGCTTGGTTCTTTTGCCAAGTATCGCTAGCGGAGCAAGGCTAACCTAGCCTAACCGAGCAAAGGTTAGGCAAGCTTCAGTGAAGCTGTTTGGCTGTTTTTCGAGAAAAGCAAGCTTGTTCGGTGCTTTTACAAGAGCAGCAGGAAACATATACTTTTGAGACACTTGCTACTACCCATGGAGACATCCAAGTGCATCGATGCAAGTAGCTGGTTAGCTCACGAAACATATTCAGTGTCGAAGCACATGCTCTCCCATCGATTCTTGCGCTATCCTTGCCCAGGCCCAGAGAGGAGAGAGCCAATTTGGCTCGACTAGATCAACAAGCTTTTTCTCGCTCAGACAAGCAAGCTCGTCCAGCAAAGCTACTTTCTAAAGGTGCTACAACACAAATATTCTTACCCAGCAAGGTTAGGCAAGGTTGGACAAAGCATCAAGCAGGCCCAAAACATTTGTAGTGATTTCCCGCTTTTTGAATTATTTTCCTGTGTTCTAAGGAATGGTTCACCTACTTTAGCTAGAAAGTGATACACAAGCTAGGCTTGACAACCGGCATTCTTGGATTTTCTTATTTTGGGCCTGTTTAGATGGTGAAAAAGTTTGGGTTCCGCTACTGTAGCACTTTTCGTTGTTTTTTGGCAAAATTTATCCAATCATAGACTTACTAGACTCAAAAGATTCGTCTCGACATTTACAGACAAACTGTGTAATTAGTTTTTTTTTCGTCTACATTTAGTACTCCATGCATGTGTCGCAAGATTTGATGTGACAGGTACTGTAGCACTTTTTAGGTTTGCTTTTTGGATAGAGGTGCCAACTAAACAGGCTCCTTGTTCTCGTCACCCTGACTCACTACGCCATGGATAACGGCTACGCTGACTTCTTCGTTACAGTGCTGGGCAAGTGTAAGGATCATGCGCAAGCTCAGTCTGTGGATCACTACCGTGTCCAAACCGGCCGGCATCACTACTGAAATCAGACCCGGGAGAGCTAGGGTAATCAGCGGTAATGGACTTCCCAAACCCGGCAACGATAAAAAAAGATATCACTACCAGGTCAAGGCTAGACTTTGCAGTGATAGGAGGAGGGTCACTGCTGACTAAGCCTCTACCTAGCAGTGAGAGTATGGTACTTGCCGGCTTTCCAAACCCGGCAGTGATGAAAATATATCACTGCCACCAGGTCAAGGCTAGACTTTGCAACTACCAGAGTATGGTACTCGCCGCAGGGTCAATGTCTTCAACCCGGCACTGACCATCATTTCCAAAAACAAAAAAACAAAAAAAAAGTCGAAATTAAACAAACTAATGACATCTTATCTAAAATTAGAGAATACGAAGAGAATAATGCTCATAGACAGACAAGTCGAAAGTTAACAAGTGGATATTATTATTATTCTTACCTCACCTTGCTCTACGCCACCTTTTAACTTATACGATCATACCTTATCCAACATGAACCTGCTGTCTAGTCTGTATTTGGTAATTACAAAGAAAATCACATCGCTAATCCCTGTTCTTAGTCATCACAAGTTCCAGGTCAAGATTATTGAAACTTTAAATGTTCAGAACAAGGGTCTAAGCCATGTCTACACAAGCATATGCAACCCATAGCACCATCTTTTATTCTGATTCAAATTGGGAGTAAACTGGATACAATAGTTGGGTCCATCAGGTAGCAAGTATTTACAGCACAACCTTTGGTTTGAGTAGCTAAACACCGAAAATTTGCTTGTCCACAAAGGGAAATGATGACACTGCATATGGGGCAAAAAGATACCCTATCAACCGCCGCTGCAACCAGAGAACCTTTTCAGCTACATCTCTGCATCAGGTTGACTTGTCAAGCTTCCCGATGGTGTTTTGTCGTGCGTTCCGTAAAATGGTTTTGTCAGCAGTGATGAAGAAGCCGGCAATACAAGCTGTCAAACGAACCAGTAAAATTTCAGAATGTTTTCAATGGTTTGTTGGGGCTTCTGCGAGCTATGGCGTCTCCAGAAGCATGCTTTTAGTAAAAGCACACCATCATTTCTGGAGAAGCAAAAGCAACCTTTACTACTACAGATTACAGAAGCCTGGTAAACCAGATGCAAGTCTGGGTGTGCTTTTACAAGAAGTAGGCCGTTTGTTTCTGCTGTTGGCTTCTGAGATGCAGAAGCACAAAACAAACAAGGCCTTAGTGTGTTGCCAATAGCATATCAAAATATGGTAAAACTGCTAACACTTCAGAAAATAAAAAATCCATGATGCCAAGCTACCGTTAGACCAGTGAATTTGTTAATTTAAGCTACAAATAGCACTTTCTGTTGTCCAAGCCCACTCTGAAAACAAGAAAGTTGCCTAACCTCATTGGGACATATATGGTCATCCAGACTCGCTAGAACTTAAGAGGAATAAAATAAAAGAAAGGAAGGGGGGCAAACCCCAGGTTACATGCCAATCTGTAATTGTGCAAATACTTCACTTGAGCAGCATAATTTGAATACATTATAAAAGAAGCCCTATAAACCAATAACCTCCCGACAGACAGAACAAACAATCCAACTTATTTCATTTATTGTTGATGCTATGCTAAAGCTCTGATTTGCATTTTAATCACGCAGGACCGGTGATGTGACTTCTGTGTCTTATGTGGCATATGATACAATCAGCAATCTGAGAGATATTAAAGCTACTGACTTGAGAAAGAAAGTGAAACAAAACCTCATTTCACATCCATTGTTTTAAGTTAAAGTACTTAAGTTACATAGAAAAGAAGCCTATCCAAGGAGGGCTTGGCCAACCAGAAAGATATCTCAGAAACCACAAAGGAGAACGAAATCAGCTCATGGGCAAGATCTCGCTTAAACATTTTCCGCCAGCAGTGCACCAGAGCCTAGCCTCGTCTATAATTTTACCAGAGTTTCTAAGTAATGTTTTTTCACACACCAGTGCACCAGACCCTACTCGTTTCTTGGGAGCTATGGAAAAGAGAGGAGCGCACATATCTTCAAGCAACGGTCTACACCATCACATGCATTCTTTTCCAAATAGTGGTATTTCATCTGTCTTACTAGTCACAGAAATGTATTTGTGCCAGTAATTCATCACCAGTGTTCCCTCCTAACAACATCAGAGAAAGAAGGATGTCCTACTTTTTCTGATGTGAGCATTGAAGAATGAAGAATCATTCATTAATGTAAGCTGGAAGCCGAATGCTTTCCTTCTAATCAATAATGCCAAACTTCACTCATGCATGACACATGTCATTTCTCAAGGTTTGGCATGCAATGCAAACCAAATGTAAGTTCATGTAACTTGTAAACCAAAATAGATCAAATTTCAATTATAGACAGAGAACTGAAATGACACATTGCTAAGAAGTTGAACAAACAAAAAAGGGCTCGTGAATCATAGAGGATTGGATCCTTATAAGTAAAAAACTCTAGGGATGTTCTTTGAAATAGGGGCCACGTAAGTATGAGAAAATCTGATTCATGCTCGAAAAAGGAGAGAATAAGATAGTTGTTATAATGCAAACTGTAAATAGGGGAAAAGCATCTAATGACTGAGTTTACGAATTTCTTAGCGTGAGAAGTTGAAAACCTGAACCGACAGGATACAGATTCAGACATCAAAGTGTCTTTCAGCATATGCAAGAAACAGGCACCATGTTCGATTTGGTTATCTATGTACCTTCATATGGTTACATTATATCACAAAACAATGTGAGTATCCATCAAACAGGAGCTGTAGCAAAGTGACTCACTAAAATATTCACAGAATTCCATTTCTTAGGCCCAATATTAAAGCTACCATATAAACAAATTCAACTATATGACAATTGCCTTCAGCCAGCTACATTAGCTGAACAACTAGTTTTAAGTAGAACGGTACCTGCAGATATGATGAGTGCTTGTGCAGTGTAGTTGAGATTCGCCTTAGCCCAAGGAAGGACACGGCAGCCAACCAACTGCACCAGAAAAAGAAAATCATGTAGATCAGAACCATAAGCAGGAAACGATCCAAACACACCATACTTAAACATAAGGGGAAAAGAATGCTATAGAAGGTATCTAGTTTTTTTTTCAGCCATTCCAAATTTCAACGTTCATACTAAATTATAAGAAGAGTCATAACAGGCTGATGGAATGAATGCTCAAAAAAGCAAGGATACCGAAATGATGACATATAAACAAAACGAAATGATGATATCTTAAGCATGTTCATTAATATATTGGGAGGAAGTGCACATAAACTATATACTACTAAGAACAGTGAAACAATTACACACCGTGGGAACCGCCACCACAGTACCAGCTATTGCGGCGTTCTTTGCTCCCAGTAGTACAGCCTCTGTAACAGGAAAACTCTAGAAATTAACAGCACAGCACACAAAACAAAGCTCACAGCCAGAACTCAGTCACTGATTCCGCAATGCCAATAACCCACTATCCCCCACCCAAACACACACACTGCCACTGTGTTCGTTCAACTGCAGGTCTGCTAAGATATCAGAGAGAAATTGAACAGTTTAATTCACAAGGAACAGCTGATCGAGACGTACCATGTGAGTGCAGATGTATATACTCATAATAATCACTGAAACACGCCCGTTAACTTAAGTCCGTCAAGAGAAAGGGGATGGAAAATGTAGCCCCGCGGGGGGGATGGGGATCGAAACCAGACTTAAAAATCCCGTCTTTGGCTCCGCGACAATCCCCAAAGTCAGACGCCAACCACCCACCCGCCCACACTAGATTTGCACGGCCCCCATTGCCAAAACCTCTTGCCTAAGCACAATAAATCTATCATCTATCCTGAATTCGTGCCGATAATGGACCGGGAATCGGATATCACGCAGTGGGAAACGGGAATCGATGAGGGAGAGTTGGACGCATTCTACCTCTGACGGCGGCGTCGGACTCCTCCTCCTTGGGGGACCGGATCAGGAAGCTCTTGCTGGCCATGCTCCCTCTCGGGACTCTTCTAGCTTCCTCCACTGTTGGGGTTCTGGCCGTCGTTTCGTCGAGCGCAGGGGATGATGGCGAGTGTGCGAGCGAGCGAGAGCTAGAAGAATTTGTTTCGGGTCAAATGGGCGAGTGGGAAGGTCGGGCACGGATCGGATCGAACTTGCACAGTTCAGCTCTTGATGAGGACTAAACGACGGCACGGGCCCACTCAGCCTTAGCCGCCACATGTTACAGGGCTGTTTAGTTGGTGAAATTTTTTGGGTTCGGCTACTGTAGCACTTTTCGTTTTATTTGGTAATTTATGTCCAATCATGGACTAATTATGCTCAAAAGATTTGTCTCATGATTTACAACTAAACTGTATAATTAGTTTTTTCTTTCGTCTACATTTAGTACTTCATACATGTGCCGCAAGATTTGATGTGACAGGTACTGTAGCATTTTTTGGGTTCACTTTTTTTTATCTAAACAAGGCCTACGTTATGATAGTGGCAAAAGGCAAAAAGGAATTCTCGGGCACAATCTCTTCGTAGGAATCCTGCACCAAAAGACGAGCAGCGGATCGGGCCACGTCACGCATTAACCCGCAAACCGTAGGATCCGGAGATCATGCTATATCCACCGTCCGATCAGAGCTATCATGGGTCCGTCGCTCGCTAAGCTGAAAACCCGAACATTCGCGAATCGTCGCTACCCTCTCAGGGCCGGGACCGGGCGAGACCATCTGGATGGGCCGCGGGACGTGGGGGCTGCTGCGCCTGCGCGGCGCACGGCGACGCGGGGTCGCGGACGAGCTGCTCCGTGGCACGCCTGGCGGCGGCGCTGGGTCGCAAGGCCGCGAATGGGCTGCTGCGTGGCGACGCCCGGGGTTGCTCCATGGGGCCACGGACGAGCGGCAGCTAACGGCGCTGCCCTCCTCGACCTTGCCTTCTGAGCCCTCTCCAGCACCACGCCGCCACCATCCAACCCACACGTCCGACAGCTCGTCCCGTTCTCCTCACGACGCCACTCCTTCACTGCAGCGCCACGACCCTATGGGCTCTGCTCGCCGCCGTGGTCACGAACCCCATTGCGCCACTGCGAGAAACATACTGCCCACGGGGGCACGGGGCGGCGGACGAGCTACGGCGGCGTTGCACGGGGGACGCGCGACGGTGTGCGGTGCAGCGGGCGGGCGGCGACGCATGGGCCCCACGGATGGGCGGGGCGCACAACTGCCGGGAGCTGCGAGGTGAAGGACTAGCTGGCGTGAATGGATCCTGCGACGTACCGTCTACGGCGCATGTCAGCCTGCTGCCTCCTTGCTTCCACAGCCGCAGCCGCCGCCACCGTGATGAGCATCTGCTACACACCCGGTGGTGGGGAGGAAGAAGGGAGAGACGAACAGGAGCTCTGGAGGACGTCGTGCGTGCCAACTGCCACAGAGCTGGGCGACTGTCACTGCAAAATCGACGGGGAAGAAGAGGGTGGTGCAGCCTGCGATGCGCCGTTGCCGTCGGTAACCACGGGCCAAAGTTCGTAGGTGACCACGTGCACCTCAGCACTTGCATCTCCTGCTGCTATTGAAGGAAATAGTAGAAGGCAGAGAAATCATCGATGCTTTCCGGGCAGGCCATAATGCAGCAGGATAACTGGATAAGGTTCACTGGGTGCTCCGATGAGATCGTGGCTGTCGCTCGGGGACACCTCCTCGTGGCCGCACCGCTGCTCAGGGACGCGCGCGGCTGCATCCTAGCCACCGTCGCCCCTCAAGGACCGTGCGGAGCTGTCGCTCGAGGACCACGCTGCCGCGAACTTCCACGCGCTCGGCGCACGCCAACCTTCCGCGGCTATAGCGCGGACGAATGCCTCGGCCAGCGCGTGAACCCAGGATGAGGGGGCTAGCAGAGTCGCGCCACCGCCACTTGTGTGTGGTTCCGTCGGTGCAGGAGGCATGGCCATGGCCGATGAAGACTGGAAAGTCGTGTCGTGAGATGCAGATGCGTATTGCGTGCTCAAGTCACCGGCGCCGATGAAGTCATGTCGTGAGATGAACAGAGGCTGCATCGTCGTAGCGCTCCTCTGACACAAGCGTACATGCTCCTTGGGCAGCGGCGTATCGTCCTCTCCGTGCTCCTCGGCGCAGCAGCAGGTGTGCACCCATCTCCTCTTGCTTGGCGGCGGCGCGATGTGATCAACCGGCCGTCCGGTCCTCCCGTCGATCCGCTCCAAGAGCCTCCGGATGGATGGCGCCTCATGTCCAGCCCGACGCGGCCGCACCTCATGTCCTCACACCTGCTCCTGGATGCGCGCCTTGCCGCTCTACGCGCACCTTGCCGCCGCCGTCTCCGCGCTCGGGGACCTCGCCCTCTCCCTCGCGCTCCTCTCTTGGTATGGCAGATTGGCGGCGACCCCACCCTGCTCACCCTACTCAGCGTTGCTCCGCCTACTTGTTGGCGTCGGCCGCTTCGACACCGCGGAAAGCGCGCTCCGCTCCATTGTCCCTCACGGTGGCCACGGCCGCCGCCTGCAAGGATTCCGGATGGAAGGGGAGGCCGTCGAGGCATGCATGCGCGCTAGCAGGGACCTGCACAGCGCGCTCCCCGACGTGGCATCTGCTACAGGGTGACCCAAACAGGGACCTGCACTACGCGCGCTAGCAGGGACCTAAGGGACCTAGGACTGGCCGCGGTGGGTACTCTAAAAAAATATTCTAAAACTTTAGAGTAGGAATATAGAGTAAAAACTGTTGTACTGGATACTCTAAAACGATACTTTATTCTTTCTCTCACTCTATATTTAGAGTAGTACAGTGCTTACTCTATACTCTATAGTGACAGACCCAACTAGCTAAACAAAGGGAAAAAATGTTATAACTCATAAACTAAAAATCCAAATTAAATTTCGATTGCACCATTAAATTCGTCTCAATAAATCCTTCAAAACTAGATCACACATGGATATATTTAGATAAAGTGACAAGTGGGTCCCACAGTGGATAGAGTGCATAAAGGATGATATAGAGGATGGATGGTTGGAGGAGAATTGAGTATAGATGAGAGAATCTTGCTGACTAGGACGTATAGAGGATGAATATAGAGGTCTATGAGTGCGGGTAGTCTAAGCAGAAGAAGAAAGGGAGAGATAGGAAGATGAGTGTCGGTGTTCGGTCCCGTGGGGGTCCTAAGCCGACGAGTGAGTGCTGCGTGTCCCTAACCTGGATGGTGATGCAAGGAGAACACACAGGGATTTATTCTGATTCGGGCAAAAGAAGGCCCTACGTCCAGCGGGGGGGAGAGTTTTGTATTTCCTTGCACCGAGGTGCTTGCGTAGGGGTTACAAGCTTGCGAGAGAGGGCGGCGAGCCCAAGTCTCAAAGAGAAAGAAAAAAGAGTACACCGATGATTGCTTGAGATGTTGATCTCTGTATTCGGGGCCTTGGGTTGCTGGTACTTGGCTTTGGACTTGTGTCTTGCCTGTTGTCCGTATCCTCTTGTAGGGTCCTGGCCGGTCCTTTTTATAGGGTCGGAGCAGGCCAGGGCACCGGGAAGCCTTGAGGCGATGTTTTTGTCAATCCCTGTAGAGGTGACTGTAGCGATGTGCCCTGGGAATGGTCGGCCATCCCTGGACACCATGATGACGTCGGGGATGAGACGACAAAATGACCCGGAGCACGGTGCCATACTGTCCTTCCCTCCCTGTCGAGCTGTACTGGGCGTCGAGGCCAGTTCGAGGCCGGGTCGAGGTCGGACGGATAAGGCCGAATCCCCGAGATTGCGGAATAGGGGCCTTGTCGTATCCTTCCTCGAGGGTGACTGACGATAAACAGTGCACGGTAAGGTGTGCATAGTGACAGGTTTCACCTTCCATCACGGGATGGGCTGTAAAACAGTGAGAACTGACACCGGCATTGCTCCCACGTCGATCCTGGTTGCGGCCATACCGGTAGGTGATAGTAGGTAATCGCATTAAATGCTCTGACTTCTGTCTTGGGGCAGGTGAAGTGGAGGGGTCGAGCGCTCTGGCCCGGGGTCACGCGAGTCGGAGTTTTTCCGTTGGGCGAACGAGCCTCGTGCGAGTCGGAGTGTGGTCGAGGTGCCCTGTCGTGCGGAACGGGGCGCGGTCGAGGCGTCCCCGTCGAGGGCCCCTCGTACGAGTCGGAGCCGGAGTGCGGTCGAGGCACTCTGTCGAGCTGGCCTCATATGAGACGGTCCTGGTATGCGGCTGCGGCGGGCTGCCTTTTGCGGTGGCTTAGTCGTTTTGTTTTTTATTATCATTGGATGTGGGTACCCCATACTGTTGGTACCGACAGTAGCCCCCGAGCCTTTGGGTGAGTGTGTGATCACTCTCCCAGAGGCTTGTTAGTTTATGAACTGGAGTCGTAGTGTCGTGGTTTTTTCCAGTGGGGGCGCGCGAGCGCACCCGCCGGGTGTAGCCCCCGAGGCCTCGGTGGAGTGTTGAGACTCCTCCGAGGTCTTTTACGCGTTCTATTGGGGAACGGTTTCTAGTGGTAGCGTGATCCGCGTCTTTTTTGTTTGGAATATGGTTCGTCGCGGTCGAGCCCCCGAGCCTCGGACGCATGAGGTCGATCAGAGTCCCGGCCGTCTTTTGTCGTTCGACCCTCACGCTCCTCCTTTAGGAAGGAGGAGGAGGGGTGGGGAACGCCGTACTACCCCTGTTTGGGCGAGTTTCGACAATCTCCGGCGAGCTACTAGCGGGGGAATTCGAGTGTGAGCCCATGCTCCAGTCATTAGGAGTCGGCTAGTGGCCCGGAGGCACTCTCAAAAATACCAAGGAGTGGTCGTGTGGATCTCGATTCCCTGCGATGGGATCCGAGGGCTCGGTGCCTCCCTCGAGGGGATTCCTACACCGACCTCCTCCTACGGCCTCGAATACATCCTGGGGTGCCTCGAGAGCATGGCTCGAGTCCTGGCCATGCACGGGTGCATCTCTGGTCACCCTAACTCGGTTGCTCGAGGGCAGCTGTCGAACCTAGGTCGAGGGCCAGCTTCTGCTTCCTCGAGACTTATGGCGGGCTCGGAGCCTGTTTACCAGGTATCTGGGAATATCCGTCCGCGGATCCTACCCTGCCTGTTAGCCGGGCGCGCCTTTTCAGGGGAGAGGGCGAGATCAGCGCGGTAGTGGGCGACGTGGCATACGGTTACGACGTGGGGGACGGCCACGTGCCCAACTCCTGCGAGATTGAGGGAAACGGTTAGGTAAGAGCATTAAATGCGGGAAACCGCTCCTACCTTTTCGCGCGGCCGTTGGGCTTCTGTCGGGGCTATAAAAACAAGGCCTAGGGGTCTGCCTCCCCTACCGGTCCTTTGCGTTCTTGCATCCTTTGCCTCCGACAGTTCTGTGCCCCTTGCGCCCTCCGCCTACATCCAGCGCCACCACAGTCGCACCCTTTTCGTCCGCGCAGCTCTCCTTAGCGCCAATGGCAGGCAAGAGTCAGATCCTCCCCGCCGACGACTGGGCCGCCTCCTCGGTGACGGAGAGGAGGCTGGAGGAGCTGGTCGCGGATGGACTGCTGCGGCCGAGGACGAGTCGGTCGCAGCCGGAGTGGATTGCGCCGTCACCCGATCACCGGGAGTCGGCACCCCCCGAGGGATACGTGGTTAGCTTCATCTGCTTCCACGAGCGGAGGTTTGGTGTGCCGGCAACCACCTTCATGCGCGCGCTCCTCCACTACTACCGGGTAGAGCTGCACCATCTCGCCCCCAACGCCGTTGCATAGGACGCCATCTTCACGGCGGTCTGTGAGGGCTACCTAGGGGTGGAGCCGCAGTGGAATCTGTGGCTCCACCTTTTCAAGGCAGAGCTCTTCGCCAAGAAGGCGGGGGAGAAGGGGCTTCGGTGCGTAGTTCGAGCGGGGAGCTGCGTTCTGCAGGTGAGGTCTGGTCGGGCAGATCTGTACATCTCGGCCCATCTCATCTCCTCGAACAGCGGCTGGCACGATGGCTAGTTCTACCTCCGCAACGACGAGAGTCAGTTGCCGAGGTATACCGGTCGGGTGCTAGTCGCCCGAGAGGAGAACTGGACCTACGGAGTCATGGAGGCCGAGAAGCCACGCCTGGACCCGCTGCTGGCGACGCTGCAGTAGCTTCGTCTGCGGGGCTTGACGGCGGTGGCGGTGGCCACGGCGTTCCACCGGCGCAGAGTAATGCCGTTGTGCCAGCGTCGCCTCCGCCTCGACCAGATGACACCGGAGGCACCGCTGGAGGGGAGCCGGATGTCACACGAGTCCCTCACCCTCGAGGAGGTCCTCCGGCAGGTGCGCCGGATGGTGGGGAACTTCAAGATGGATGAGGTCGACAAGGTCCCCATGCGACCTACCCAGGGGTTCGAGCCTCTGGTAAGTGTTTTTTGCTAGCACGTTCGTCTGTTTCATTTATTTTTGGATTCCTCTGATTTAGTCGAGGTTGATGCGCAGGATCTGTCTACGGTGCCGGAGACGCGGCCGCCAGTCCCAGAGGACCGGCCCGCCCAGGAGGCTCGACGCCAGCATGCGTCCCAGCAGAAGTAGACAAAGGAGACGGCCAAGAAACGGCAGATCCGCAATGCCAAGGAGAAGGAGGCGCTGAAGAAGCTTCGGCGCCAGCAGGCCCTCGACGGGCTCCCCCTCGCAGAGTCTCCCTCCGAGACGGTCTCGGGGGAGGACGATGACGGCAGCGACGGGGATGACGTAGCGCATTATTTGACGCAGGAAAATGAAGCCGAATGACGTAGCGCATGTGAACCCCGAGGGGCGAGATGAAGAGCAAACCCGCGCCTGCTCCTATTTTCATCAACGACCCGTCGAACTACATGGTCCACAGCTCAGCTTGGAGTTGTACAGGGGGAGTTGAGTGTCAGTCCATTCTGCTAGGAAATCTGCTAATACCTGAGACTTAATAGCTTTGCGCGGCGCATAAGATAGGGTCTCGCCCATAAGCTCGACTGCCCCACTTGGCAATTCTACCCGAGGCTTCCCGGTTCTGGGCTATCTCTCCCAAGGGGAAAGAAGAAACCACAGTTACCGGGTGACCCTCGAAGTAGTGGCGGAGTTTGCGTCGTGTCAAGACGATGGCATATAGCAGCTTCTGGATTTGCGGGTATCGTACCTTGGTTTCCGAGAGCACCTCGCTAATGAAATAGACCGGTCTCTGGACGAGCAAGGCATGTGCTTCCTCAGCCCTCTCGACAACCAAGACCGCGCTGACTACTTGTGATGTCGCGGCGACATAAAGTAGGAGCGGCTCTCCTGGGGTCGAAGGGACGAGAATTGGTGAGTTAGAGAGTGTAGCTTTGAGTTTTGCAAGAGCTTCTTCGGCCTCGAGGGTCCATGAAAAGTGCTTCGATTTCTTCAGGAGGCGGTACAGAGGGAGGGCTTTTTCGCCGAGGCGCGAAATAAAACGGCTGAGCGCCGCCAAGCAGTCCGTGATCCTCTGTACGCCCTTTAGATCTCGGATAGGGCCCATCTTGGTTATCGCAGTGATTTTTTCTGGGTTGGCTTCAATACCACACTTAGACACGATGAACCCCAAAAGCATACCTCGAGGGACGCCAAAGACGCATTTCTCAGGATTGAGCTTGATGTTTTTTACCCGGAGGCACTTGAACGCAACGTCAAGGTCGTTTACCAGATCGTCGGCTTGTTTGGTCTTGACAACGATGTCATCGACGTAAGCCTCGATAGTTGGCCCGATGTGTTCCCCCAAAAACATGCTGCATGCATCGCTGGTACGTAGCCCCTGCGTTCCAGAGACCGAAAGGCATCGTAACGTAGCAATACATTCCGAATGGGGTAATGAATGAGGTCGCGAGCTGGTCGGACTCTTTCATTTTAATTTGGTGGTAGCCGGAGTATGCATCTAAGAATGAGAGAGTTTCACATCCCGCAGTGGAATCAACGATTTGATCAATGTGTGGTAAAGGAAAGGGAACTTTTGGACATGCTTTATTTAAACTAGTATAGTCTACACACATCCTCCACTTTCCACTATTTTTCTTAACTAATACAGGATTAGCTAGCCACTCAGGATGATGAACCTCCTTGATGAATCCGATCTCCAGCAGCTTGTGTATCTCCTCACTGATGACCCTGCGCTTCTCCTCGTCGAAGCGGCGCAGGCGTTGCTTCACTGGTTTGGATCCGGCCCGGATCTCCAAGGCGTGCTCGGCGACTTCCCTGGGTATGCCCGTCATATCCGAGGGACTCCACGCAAAGATGTCGATGTTCACGCGGAGAAAGTCGACGAGCACTGCTTCCTATTTGGGATCGAGGGTGGCGCTGATGCTCAGCGCCTTTCCCTTGGGATCAGCAGGGTCGAGGAGCACGAGCTTGACGTCTTCTGCGGGCTCGAAGCTACCGGCATGGCGCTTTGGGTCGGGAATCTCATTGGCGAGACCGTCGAGGTCCGCAGCCAAGGTGGCCGATTCTAAAGCAGCCTCGCCGTGCTCGACGCACTCGACGTCGCACTCATAGGTGTGCTCATATGAGGGCCCTATAGTGATGACACCGTTTGGGCCTAGCATCTTGAGCTTGAGGTAGGTGTAGTTCGGGACCGCCATGAACCTGGCATAGCACGGACACCCAAGGATAGCGTGGTATGTTCCACGGAATCCGACCACTTCGAAAGTGAGAGTCTCCTTTCTGAAGTTGGATGGTGTGCCAAAGCAGATGGGCAAATCGACCCGGCCGACGGGTTCTGCCCGTTTCCCTAGCACAACACCGTGGAAACCCCCGATGCTGGGTTGGAGGCGCGTTCTCTCGACCCCCAAAAGGTCGAGGGTCTGGGCGTAGATGATGTTGAGGCTACTTTCGCCGTCCATGAGTACCTTGGTGAGGTGTGTGTTGGCGATGACGGGATCAACAACCAGTGGGTAGACTCCCGGATTGGGGACGTAGTCAGGATGATCATCACGGTCGAAAGTGATGGCCATCTCAGACCAGTCAAGGAAGCGGGGGACCGCCGTTTGTACGGAGAAAACCTCACGCCGCTCTCGTTTGCGCTGGCGCATCGAGAGGCGGGTCGAGGGTCCTCCGTAGATCATGAAGCAGTCATGGATCTCGGGGAATCCCCCATCCTTGTCGTCACCCTTGGGGTCTTCCTTCTTGTCGTCTTTCTTGATGCCTACGCCCTCAAAGTACCTGCGGAGTATGTGACAATCTTCGAGGTTATGGTTAGTGGATCCCTTGTGGTAGGGACACGGCTCTTTGAGCATTTTGTCGAAGATGCCCCCACCGGGGGGCTTGAGGTTTCTTGCGTTCGACAGTAGCGACAAGCTCGTCGGCCGAGGCCTCGAGCTTGCCCTACTGGCTCTTTTTCTTCCTTCGGTTGTTTCTCTTGGAGCCCCGGCTGGAGCCCGCGGGATCGTCGGCCTTTTGTTTCCCTTTGTCCTGGTTGCCGCCAATGATGGCACCAACTGCCTCCTCAACGGCGGCAAAGTTGGTGATGATGTCCATCAATCCGTTGGCAGTGAGTGGGGTGTTACGGCCCAACTCTCGGACCAACTCCTTGCAGGTGGTTCCGGAGAGGAAGGCCATGATCACGTCAGAGTCAGTGACGTTGGGGAGCTCGGTGCGCTGCCTGGAGAAGTGTCGAATGTAATCCCGGAGGGATTCACCCGGTTTTTGCTTGCAACTCCGGAGGTCCCACGAGTTGTCGGGGTGCATGTAGGTCCCCTTGAAGTTTCTCTCGAACACCGTCATGAGATCGTCCCAGTCGTGGATCTGTCAAGGTGGAAGATCCTCGAGCCAGGCTCGAGCGGTGTCGGAGAGGAACAGGGGGAGTTGTCGGATGATGACCCGGTTGTCGGTGGCCCCGCCCAGCTGACACGCCAAGCGGAAATCGGTGAGCCAAAGTTCGGGTTTGGTCTCGCCGTTGTATTTGGTGAGAGTCGTGGGAGGGTGAAACCGAGCCGGGAGTACCGTCTCGCGGATAGCCTTACTGAAGACCCGAGGGCCCGGAGGCTCGGGTGAAGGGCTACGATCTTCTGAGCTGTCGTAGCGCCCACCTCTATGCATGCGGTAACCTTGAGCCACACCGTCACCATGTTTGCACGTGCGACGCTCAACGATGTTACCACGGGTGTCTCGGGGTTCGGGATCGTCGACAACGTGCTCGGGGACAGGCGCCGCCCTATTTCGCCGGGCAGGCTCGGGATGAACCGAGGCCTCTCTCTCCTGTCGGGAGGGCTCGACGAGCCGCTCCGAGGCTGGCTCACGTCGCCTCGAGGCAGAGCTCTCGGCCTACTGCATGGCAGCGGTCTCGAGGAGTTCTCGGATTTCGTCTCGAGCCTGACGGGCGTCAGGGTTTGACGGCTCGGGCATGTTGCGGAGGAGCATGGCGGCGGCGGCGACGTTTTGGCTGGCTCGAGCGAAAACCGGGGGGGTCGACCACCCGGTCCTCGTCGATGCGACGATTGACGTCGCGAGCCCTCTCACGAGCTCTCCCGCCAAGCGTGTGTGCCGCACGCTCACGCTTGAGGGTTTGTTAGAGTAGGTGCCGGTTTTCTCATTCCTCGTCGAGCCTTTCCTGCAACTCGCGAATTTGCTCGAGCTGCATTCCTTGATCTGCAAGGAACTGAGCCTCATCCCGCTCAGCAGGGAGCTCGACATGAGGTGGTGTGTGCATTCCTTCGACCGGCTCCTCGTCCTCCGACTCCGACGCGCTGGCTTCATCAATGTTGAAGCACTCGCGGGTCGGATCATAGGTGTCGTCAGCCGAGTCGGAGTCAGGGGCGCCAAAGTAGTAATATGACGGGGGAATGTGAGACCGTTGCAAATCACCCCTGTGGTCGCAACGTTGAGAAGCAGTCATACGGGGCTCTGTTTTCGGGGTCTCCGTAGAGTCCGGATACTCAGAAGCCGGCGTGAATGCAACAAGGTCCAGAGTGGAGCGTAGATGGTGCCCGGGGAGTTCCCCGTAAGCACTCATGTTAGTGCTCACAGAGGAAGCGTACGCCCGGTGTAACACCCCGGGTGTTATAGTGCTAATTAATCTGCCATGTCATCATAATGCATTGCTAATCATGCCTGTTACGTTAACCTTGTTATGCATCAACTAAAACAAGTTTACTTATTTAGGTTGAATGTGTTTCTCAGTGGTGTGCTCCGAAACCGAAAACCCTAATTTCGAATATCACAGCAAATGCTTAGTCCATGCCCTGCGTAATTTGAGGTGTGCGACTGTGTTGCACACTAGTGTCAAGTGTAGGGTATGAGCTCAAGTACAACATCTAAAATGAAGCTCCAAATTTGAGTTTGAATTGGAGTCACAAAACTTGTCACGAGTTTTCCGATTCGAAATCGAATTCAAATCTGGGGAGAAATGTAAAAGAATTTCAAAAGCTAATTGGTCAACCAAGAGTGACATTTGGTCAACCATGTCATGTTGGTCCAAATGATGCCCTTGGGTGAGGTTTTGATCACTAAGTAATCACAAATCAAAGTAGCAACAAATTCCAATTTGAAATCCCTCCGAAAACCCTAAATTTCAAAACCCTGTTTTACCCCTTTTGAAATAATTCAAAATCTAAGCAAAATGTGGGAAAAATTTCAAAACCAAGTTTGTAGAACTTTTCAAGGGCTACAACTTTGGTGTTTTGAGTTTTCAAAGTTTTAGTGTAAAATGTGGAGCAATTTTGAAAATAAGCAAATTTCAGTTTTAATTCATTTTTGTCCCCAAACTAAGATTTCAAAATGGAGGCTGATTTTGAAAAAGTTTTGAACAGAAAAGTTGTAGGTCTGGTCAAGATAAACAACTTTGATGTTTGGAGATTTTGAAGTTTCAATATAAAATCAAAAGTAATTTCTAAATTACCAAATCTGCAAAATGTGTCCCTTTTTGAATTTAAACTCAAATTTCAAAATCCATTGAGAATTTGAAAAAGTGTTCAATATCAAACTTGTAGAGCTTGAAAATCTAAAGATTTCATACATTGGAAGATTTTCAAGTGGTTATACAAATTTGAGAGTAATTTGAAAAATCAGTTTGAATTTCAAAAATTTGGAGGGGGGGCAGCTACAGTGCACGACGTATCACCGACGGCCACCGGCCGGTATGGGCGCCGGTCGATCGCCGCCGTGGCCGTTTCCACGGTCTTCTCGAGCGCGCCAGGATCACCAGCGTGATGGCAGTGCAGTGCGTCTCTGTAGACGCGTTTTCCTTCTATATATACCGTAGTTCACAGTGACGATCAACGTTTTCGCCTCCGCAGCTCCGCCGCTCGCCGCTGCCGCCAACAAGCCGTATCCGGCCACGCCAACCGCACCACTAGCTCCGCCTCATCCTTGCGCATCTCATGAACCAGTTGAGCTAGCCCAATTTCGCCTGGTTAATGCCACTACCCTGTTACAGTGCACGGAGCACCAGAAGCCCGTGTTTGCAGCGCAACAGCTTAGAGGTGCCGCAGGGGCGTGGTGGGCGAATCTGGTCGCCGCACGGCCTGCTGGCCACCGTGTCACTTGGCAGGAGTTTTGTGAAGCCTTTAGAGCACATTATATTTCAGATGGTGTCATAGCCATGAAGCTAAAAGAGTTTCTCTCGCTGAAGCAAGGGAACCAGACAGTTCTGCAGTACGTGGGTAAATTCAATCATTTATCCCAGTATGCAGCTGAATATGTAAACACCGATGCAAAGAAGAAAAGTTGTTTCATGAGAGGTTTGAGTACCAGAATCCAGGAAGCATTAGTCACCTGCTATAATGCCACTTACCATGAGATAGTCAATGTGGCTATTGCGTCAGAAGAGAAGTCCCGACTGCACAAAGAGTCGAAGAAAAAGAAGCCAGTGTTTTCAAGCCCGTCTGGCGGCATTAAGAAGCGCCAGAAGTTTGTTTACCACCCTCAGAACCATTTTCGTCCAACTTATCGCCCACCGCAATACCAAGCTCAGCCGCAGACGTTTTTCTGTCCTACCGCAACCCTGTAATTTACACAACAGCCGAATGCCCCTGGTATTCGAAACCAGACTCCAGTAACCCATAACTTTCCCTGCTACAATTGTGGAAAACCAGGCCACTTTTCCAAGGACTGCCCGTATCCAAAGCAGTACAATCCCAACTATCCCAGAGCTCCCGTACCACAACAACAACAACCTCAGAGCAAGAACAATAATCTGAATGTCCAGAAGGGTAAGGGTGAGAAGAAGAAGACCGGACGTGTGTTCTACACTCAAGCAAGTGCAATCCCAGAGGGAGAACCCGTTATGATGGGTATGTTCTCTGTTGCTAATCATCCAGCAATACTATTATTTGATTCAGGTGCATCGCATACATTCATAAATCGCACCTTTGTTGTTAAGTATGACATTCCAATTATGGGAACACAAGGAGATTTCTTTATCTAGTCGCCCGGGGGACGACTGTGTACTAAGGAGATGGTACGTGACGTACCTATAGAGTTAGGTGGGCATATATTCCCTACCTCAATGATAATATTACAGAAACAGGATATAGATGTAATCCTGGGTATGAATTGGATGTACCAAAGAGGAGCCCTTATAGATGCACTGCACAGAACTATAAGGTTGAACCTGCCAGATAGTAAATCTCATCTTCTTATCCAACTTTATATCCCAAAGAGAACCGTTGAAAGGTTATGTGCAACTTCAGTACAAGAGATTTGTGATATACCGGTAGTCTGTGAATTTCCAGATGTGTTTCCAGATGATCTACCAGGTCTGCCACCAGACAGAGATGTAGAGTTTGTAATTGAGTTAAAACCGGGTACTGCCCCAATATCCCGGAGAGCTTACAGAATGCCACCCAATGAATTGGCAGAACTTAAGGATCAATTGCAAGAGTTACGTGACAAAGGTTTTATCAGACCCAGTTCCTCACCATGGGGATGTCCAGCTCTGTTTGTTAAGAAGAAAGATCAGACTTTAAGGATGTGTGTTGATTACCGACCGCTGAATGAAGTAACCATTAAGAACAAATATCCGTTGCCGCGCATTGATCTACTCTTTGATCAGCTTGCGGGGGCAAAGGTATTTTCAAAGATCGATCTTCGATCAGGGTACCATCAAATCAAGATTCGACCTGAAGATATCCCAAAGACTGCATTCACCACCAGATATGGGCTGTATGAATACCTAGTTATATCTTTTGGTCTTACCAATGCACCGGCACATTTCATGTATCTGATGAACTCGGTTTTCATGCCGGAACTTGACAAGTTTGTGGTTGTGTTTATTGATGATATTCTGGTATACTCCAAAAGTAAAGAAGAGCATGTTGAGCATCTCAGAGTTGTTCTAAATCGTTTGAGAGATCACCAACTGTATGCCAAGTTCAGTAAATGTGAGTTTTGGTTAAGAGAAGTGCAATTCTTAGGCCATGTGTTATCAGCCGAAGGAGTAGCAGTGGATCCGGGCAAGGTGAAAGATATTCTGAATTGGAAACCACCAATCTCAGTTCATGAAGTCCGAAGTTTTCTAGGAATGGCGGGTTATTACCGTCGATTTATACCTAACTTTTCAAAGGTAGCCAAGCCAATCACAGAATTATTGAAGAATCAAACTAAGTTCATATGGTCTCCAGAATGTGAGAAGGCTTTTAGAATTCTAAAGAAGTCATTAACAACTGCTCCAGTTTTGGCACAGCCAGATATAGAAAAGCCATTTGATGTTTACTGTGATGCCTCGGGTATTGGCCTTGGTTGTGTATTAATGCAAGAAGGCAGAGTCATTGCTTATGCCTCAAGACAGTTGAAGCGCCATGAAGAACATTATCCGACACATGATCTTGAACTAGCAGCTGTGGTTCATGCATTAAAAATCTGGCGTCATTACTTGCTAGGCAATACTTGCCACATGTATACAGATCACAAGAGCTTAAAGTATATCTTTACTCAGTCAGAATTGAATATGAGGCAAAGAAGGTGGCTTGAGTTAATAAAGGATTATGATTTAGAAGTACACTATCATCCTGGAAAAGCAAATGTTGTTGCTGATGCACTCAGTAGGAAGAATCATTGCAATTGTATGACTATGAAGCCAATGGATTACAGTTTGTGTTACGAATTAGAAAAGTTGAATATTGAAATAGTTCAACAAGGTCAGTTGACTAATGTTACAGTAGAATCAACAATCAAAGATCAGATTGTATCTGCTCAGAGGAGTAATTCCGGAATAGCTCACATCAAAGAAAAAGTTAGAACATGTCAACAAGCGGATTTCAGCATTGATGATGCAGATGTGTTGTGGTTTAAGAACCGGCTAGTGGTTCCAAAGGTTCCAGAGTTACGTCAGCTCATTCTTGATGAAGCACACAGTACAAGGTTTTCTATTCATCTAGGGAGTAATAAGATGTATCAAGATTTGAAACAGAGATTCTGGTGGACCAAAATGAAAATTGAGATTGCGAAGTATGTTGCCAGATGTGATACATGTCGAAGAGTAAAGGCTGTACATCTGAAGTCAGCAGGGATGTTGCAACCATTGCCCATTCCGTCTTGGAAGTGGGATGATATCGGCATGGATTTTATTACGGGTTTGCCCACAACTTCAAGGGGGTTTGATTCAATCTGGGTCATTATAGATCGACTTACTAAATTAGCACATTTTCTTCCAGTAAAAGTGAAGCACTCCACTGTGACACTTGCAAAATTGTACTTTGAGCGGATTCTGAGTCTCCATGGGGTACCAAGAACCATTGTATCTGATAGAGGTCCACAATTCGTCTCCAAATTCTGGATGGAGTTACATAAGTCAATGGGTACCAAAGTTATACATAGCTCAGCCTATCATCCTCAGACTTCGGGACAGACTGAAAGAGTAAATCAAATCCTAGAAGATATGTTGAGATCTTGTGCTCTCACTTTTCGAGATCAATGGGATGAATGTTTACCATTAGCAGAATTCTCCTATAATAATAGTTATCAAGAGAGTATAAAAATGGCACCGTTTGAAGCATTGTATGGCCGCAGGTGCAGAACTCCCTTGAATTGGTCAGAACCGGGAGAAAGATGGTTTTTCAGTGTTGATCTTGTGAAACAAACAGAAGAAAAAGTTAGACAGATCCAGAATAATTTGAAAGTTGCTCAGTCCAGATAAAAGAGTTATGCTGATAAAAGGCGTAGACCTTTGGTATTTCAAGTAGGGGATTATGTTTATTTGAAAGTATCACCTATGAAGGGAGTTAACCGATTTGGAGTCAAAGGTAAACTCGCACCACGTTATATTGGCCCATTTCAAATTGTTGAAAGATGTGGACAGGTAGCATATAAGTTAAAGTTGCCTGAACAACTGTCAGCTGTGCACAATGTATTTCATATATCGCAATTGAAGAAGTGTCTTCAAGTGCCTGATCAAGTTGTTGATGTTGATGGAGTTGAACTTGAGCCTGATTTGACATATTCTGAATATCCTGTCCGAGTTTTGGATCAAAAAGATCGTGTTACCCGAAGTAGAACAACTAAATGGTACAGGATACTATGGAATCAACATTCAGAAGAGAAAGTCACCTGGGAATCGGAAGATTACCTGTTGGAAAATTTCCCGGAGTTCTTTGCTTCTATCTAGGTTGCAATTTCTTCTTTAAACTGTAACCTATCCTTTTAAAATCTTTGTAATGCAGAAAACCCCTATATGTTTTGTAGACAAGTCTTGGACGTGTTTGCTTGGCACGTTTCCTTTTCCATTACTTAACTCAAGGCTTTAAATCTCGGGATGAGATTTCTTTAAGGGGGAAGGGCTGTAACACCCCGGGTGTTATAGTGCTAATTAATCTGCCATGTCATCATAATGCATTGCTAATCATGCCTATTAGGTTAACCTTGTTATGCATCAACTAAAACAAGTTTACTTATTTAAGTTGAATGTGTTTCTCAGTGGTGTGCTCCGAAACCGAAAACCCTAATTTCGAATATCACCGCAAATGCTTAGTCCATGCCCTGCGTAATTTGAGGTATGTGACTGTGTTGCACACTAGTGTCAAGTGTAGGGTATGAGCTCAAGTACAACATCTAAAATGAAGCTCCAAATTTGAGTTTGAATTGGAGTCCCAAAACTTGTCACGAGTTTTCCGATTCGAATTCGAATTCAAATCTGGGGAGAAATGTAAAAGAATTTCAAAAGCTAATTGGTCAACCAAGAGTGACATTTGGTCAACCATGTCATGTTGGTCCAAAT
This sequence comes from Saccharum spontaneum, assembly GCA_022457205.1. Lineage (NCBI taxonomy): Eukaryota > Viridiplantae > Streptophyta > Magnoliopsida > Poales > Poaceae > Saccharum > Saccharum spontaneum. The sequence continues at coordinate 18,318,137 of CM039594.1, forward strand.
GATGCCCTTGGGTGAGGTTTTGATCACTAAGTAATCACAAATCAAAGTAGCAACAAATTCCAATTTGAAATCCCTCCGAAAACCCTAAATTTCAAAACCCTGTTTTACCTCTTTTGAAATAATTCAAAATCTAAGCAAAATGTGGGAAAAAGTTCAAAACCAAGTTTGTAGAACTTTTCAAGGGCTACAACTTTGGTGTTTTGAGTTTTCAAAGTTTTAGTGTAAAATGTGGAGCAATTTTGAAAATAAGCAAATTTTAGTTTTAATTCATTTTTGTCCCCAAACTAAGATTTCAAAATGGAGGCTGATTTTGAAAAAGTTTTGAACAGAAAAGTTGTAGGTCTAGTGAATACAAACAACTTTGATGTTTGGAGATTTTGAAGTTTCAATATAAAATCAAAAGTAATTTCTAAATTACCAAATCTGCAAAATGTGTCCCTTTTTGAATTTAAACTCAAATTTCAAAATCTAGTGAGAATTTGAAAAAGTGTTCAATATCAAACTTGTAGAGCTTGAAAATCTGAAGATTTCATACATTGGAAGATTTTCAAGTTGTTATACAAATTTGAGAGTAATTTGAAAAATCAGTTTGAATTTCAAAAATTAGGGGGGCAGCTACAGTGCACGACGTATCACTGACGGCCACCGGCCGGTATGGGCGCCGGTCAATCGCCGCCGTTGCCGTTTCCACGGTCTTCTCGAGCGCGCCAGGATCGCCAGCGCGATGGCACTGCAGTGCGGCTCTGTAGACGCGTTTTCCTTCTATATATACCGTAGTTCACAGTGACGATCAACGTTTTCGCCACCGCCGCCACCGCAGCTCCGCCGCTGCCGCCATCAAGCCGTATCAGGCCACGCCAACCACACCACTAGCTCCGCCTCATCCTTGCGCATCTCGTGAACCAGTTGAGCTAGCCCAATTCTGCCTGGATCGCCGGGGAGCCGTCGTCTTCCACCTCGGGTCGTCGCCGCTCCAGTCGAGCCCCGCCACCGTCGCCAGCCACCTCCAGTGCCTCTCCGCTTCAACCGATCACTCCGTCGTGATCGTGGTACGCCCCTGATGCTCCCTGACCCCTCGCTTTAATCGCTACCGCTTTGTACCGTCGAGTCACCGGTCACCGTCCCCGTCGAGCCGCCACCGTCGTCGGTGAGCTGTTGCCGGAGCTTGAGCTAGGGTGTTTAGTAGCAAAACGGGTTCGCTGGATCGTGTAGAAGGTGTTGGTCAGCTCGGTTGGTCGACCGAGGCACCGGTCGTCGGCCGGCCACCGCAGGCAAGCGCGCGGGTACGCGGGAGAGCGAGAGCGAGCGGGAGGAAGGAGATGACAGCTGGGGCCGGCTTGTCAGCGAGCGCGGGAGAGAGCGCGCGGGCGCGAGGCAGGCCGCGCTGCTGGGCCGCGTAGCTGGGCCGGGCACGCGTGCGGGCGCGGGCGCGCGTACGCGGGCTGTTTGGGCCGGACCGAGGGAGGCAGCCCGAGTTCGGTTTTTCGTTTTTGTTTTTCTTTTTCAAATAAATGAATAGTGTTATTATTTGTTTATTTCATTAAAAATTGTGTAGTGTTCCAAAATTTATGAAAATTTTTATGTAAGCTTCTCAATTTATAAACTATCTAGGAAAAATGTTAAATCATGAATTTGAATACTTTATGCAGTAGAATTAATTGGTTCTAATAAAGATTAAATGCAACTTCCAGTAATTTTAATAATTAATTTATTTATCCAAAAATTATGAAATTAATTATGACACTACTATAAATCATTCTTAACCCATAGAAAAAGTTTGAGCTTGTTTAGATAAAGTTTGAACAATTTCTAATTATGCCCTAATTATTTAAATAGAAAATAAATGTTAAATTAAGAACTTTAAGTGTTGTGTGCCTTTGTGATTGAGTGATGTCCTTAGGTCACTACTCTTTTGTGATCTCTTGCACCTTAATTTCATGATTGAGCTCGTTAGTAACTTGTTAGGTTAAGAGCTGGTATCGCGGGAAATCGTCGCTACTAGTTAGTAGGTTTTCTGTTTACGACGGTACCGTGAAGGGAAGTTGTACTCAAATAGTAACCGTGGCATGCTATCATCAAGCATCATGTTTATCATTGAGCATCATGTTAAAGCATGTTATACCTTCGTGTAGTCACCGCTTTCGAGGAAGCCGAAGTCGTCGAGCAAGCTTCCGGAGAAGAGCGATCGTCGGTGGGTTCCGAACCAGACGGAGGAGTTCACAAGTCTGAGTCAGTCATCGTGTCAGAGCAAGGCAAGCCCCGGTGCATTTAAACCCTACCTTGATATTTTTACAAATGTTTTATTATTTATGTTATGGTTTATTGCATTAAGTAATTAAGAGTTGAGTGATAACCTAATTGTTGCATTATCATCCTTGATTATTACAATATTAACCTTGATACCTGTTTTACGGAAAATGCGTAGTATGCTTCGCTATGCTTAGAAGTTAAGCTTTTAATGAAATGTTTACATGGCCATGACGGCATACTTAATGAATATTGAAAGATGAGAATGAACTGGAAAGATCGGGCGGGTGGTTTGGCCACTGCTAACATGCATTGGGAAAGGAGTCTCAATGTAGTGTTTCCGCCTTGTCAGTTAAGGACCGTTCGTTGTACGGCCCGCTTGTGTTTCGAGACTTTACAACTAGCCTCATGCCTTGGGTAAGCCCAAAATGTTGGTGATTCCATTACGAGAACGTCTAACCTCGCATTGGGAGTGGAGAGATGGCGGGAGTAGCGTGTACCCTCGGGGCTAGAATCGGGCCGGGTTCGAGGAGTACTGTACTCTCGGGTGGCGATGGACACGTTCTGGTTTTGGGAGATCTAAATGAGGGTTGATATATGCAGATTCGGTTCTACATATGTCGTGATGTTAGGGATCCCCAGCTGGGTATAATCGGTTCGAATCGTCGTTGCTCCTCGGTTATGGAGACTCGATCACCTGTCCTACATCGTAGTTAAGAACTGGAATTGAAAGAAAGAATGAGAAATGTTTTGATGATAATTACTTTGATCTAGATTAGGATCACCTAGAGTTGGTTAATGAACCATCAATGGTAAAAGTAAAATGTTGAAGATAAGGACTTACTTTAGTAAGCTTTTCTGCAAAAGAAAATCTTGATTCTGATTTACCCGTACCTTGATTTCCTAAAGCTAGCATGCCCTTGGAGTCTTTGTCTTAGTCGGGTAAGTCTTGTTGAGTACTTTTGTACTCAGGGTTTGTTGAACCCCTTGTTGCAGGTGCGGTTCATGAACAAGTCTGCTTCGAGCCTTGTTGCATGACCGTCGTGGTTGAAGAAAGCGACGATGAGTAGACTGTGTGGCCTTTGGGCAAGGCATCTCGCTTGTGTGATGTAATAAAGTTACTACCGATACTTCTCTACTAATGGTTTGTAATAATGTTACATAAGGTTTAAGATTTGAAAAACTGGTTTGTAACCTAAGTTATTGTAAGACTTCCGCTACTTTACTCTGTTGAATATTTTGAATAAACTGTTGTAATATTGCAATACTCCTGTGATTAGATCCTGTTCGGAGGAAAGCAGGCCTTTTAAGTTATGGTGAACATAAGTACGACTGTCAGAGGTCATTATGGCAATGACGTGTACTTATGGGCCATCATAATTAGGAGGTTCTGTGACACCCGGGCAACCGGATCTAGCCCAAACGGGAACGTTGACGGAGATATCGTTGCGCGTGTTGAAGTGGCTGGACCGGGAAGCGACAGTGTCTCACCGGATGGGGGAGCGGTGGAATTCTCCGTCGGCATCTTACCCTCAGCCAAGCTCATCCTACACAAACCCTCAATGAGGAAATCTGGGTTGGCGTCCGGCTGAGGAGCGCTGGATCGGGGAATCCCACCACCCTCCGTGAGGTAGAGACGACGGTTGCGCCGGGCTCGTCGTCGCCTGGCGGCCCGCGCCTGCCGAGAGCGTCGATACCGGCGCAGTGCTCCCCCAGGCTGGGAGAGCTCGTAATCCTCGTCGGTCGGGTGCCTGGGCGGGAGGAGGACCATATCTTAGCCGTGGCCAAGCGACATAAACTCCAAACTCCCGAACCAGATCACCGTGGCCAACGGGAGTGGGCATTCGGGGTCAGCCATCCAGGAAAGATTGGCGGGAAAGCGATGTTGGCACGCAGTGGTCCCCTACCTGGCGCGCCAACTGTCAGTGTTCGGTCCCGTGGGGGTCCTAAGCCGATGAGTGAGTGTTGCGTGTCCCTAACCTGGATGGTGATGCAAGGAGAACACACGGGGGTTTATCCTGGTTTGGGCAAAAGAAGGCCCTACGTTCAGCGGGGGGGAGAGTTTTGTATTTCCTTGCACCGAGGTGCTTGCGTAGGGGTTACAAGCTTGCGAGAGAGGGCGGCGAGCCCAAGTCTCAAAGAGAAAGAAAAAAGAGTACACCGATGATTGCTTGAGATGTTGATCTCTGTATTCGGGGCCTTGGGTTGCTGGTACTTGGCTTTGGACTTGTGTCTTGCCTGTTGTCCGTCTCCCCTTGTAGGGTCCTGGCCGGTCCTTTTTATAGGGTCGGAGCAGGCCAGGGCACCGGGAAGCTTTGAGGCGATGTTTTGTCGATCCCTGTAGAGGTGACTGTAGCGACGTGCCTTGGAAATGGTCGGCCATCCCTAGACACCATGGTGACGTCGGGGATGAGACGACGAAATGACCCGGAGCACGGTGCCATACTGTCCTTCCCTCCTTGTCGAGCTGTGCTGGGCGTCGAGGCCAGGTCGAGGCCGGGTCGAGGTCGGACGGATAAGGCTGAATCCCCGAGATTGCGGAATAGAGGCCTTGTCGTATCCTTCCTCGAGGGTGACTGATGATAAACAGTGCACGATAAGGTGTGCATAGTGACAGGTTTCACCTTCCATCACGGGATGGGCGGTAAAACAGTGAGAACTGACACCGGTATTGCTCCCACATCGATCCTGGTTGCGGCCATACCGGTAGGTGGTAGTAGGTAATCGCATTAAATACTCTGACTTCTGTCTTGGGGCAGGTGAAGTGGAGGGGTCGAGTGCTCTGGCCCGGGGTCACGCAATTCGGAGTTTTTCCGTTGGGCGAACGAGCCTCGTGCGAGTCGGAGTGTAGTCGAGGTGCCCTGTCGTGCGGAACGGGGCGCGGTCGAGGCGTCCCCGTTGAGGGCCCCTCATACGAGTCGGAGCCGGAGTGCGGTCGAGGCACTCTGTCGAGCTGTCCTCGTACGAGACGGTCCTGGTATGCGGCTGCGGCGGGCTGCCTTTTGCGGTGGCTTAGTCGTTTTGTTTTTTATTATCGTTGGATGTGGATACCCCCATACTGTTGGTACCGACAATGAGACAGGGGTAAAAGGTCATTGCACAGCTGTTCTCTCACCTTTCGAACAGGAAATTAATATTTTAATACGTTTAGTGTCTTTCAGCAAATTTGACACAAACTAGAGTGTCCGATAGCAAATCGATCTTTTTTCGGTGTCCGCTGGCAAAGTGACCTCACTTTTGGTGTCCGCTAGCAAATTTTCCCTACTTATATATAACCTTTTCCGTTATCACTCAGCCTGAATGTTATTCAATGGTGCTAAAACTGAATATAAATCTTGAAAATATTTCTCTTCCTCGGCACATCGATCTCATGGAATAAAACAAATGTTTTCTTAACGTAATAGCAGTACTTTTAACATCCCTTCAGCCAAATATTTAATGGACATCGAGCAGGACCTCTCCACTGGATTGCCTCAAGCTGGCGTAGCGTTAACTCGATACAGGCTTGGCTCTCCACTGGGCAAGCTCAAAGTGGCGCGGCAACACCGCACCAAGTTTTCTAGTATTAGACCAACTCCACCTATAAAAATTAAATGGTCTTTATACACTGTCCATGCCCTATGGATTGAACAACTCATAAGCTTATGAAAATAACAGAACCTAAAACTTATGATGATTATAGTCTAACAAGATTTACTTCTAAATTGAAGTCATGCATTTTAGTTTCCACTACAAGGTCTTGAAAAGTATGTTATGTCCAATGTTTTCTGATCGGCTTATCATCCCTTATCGGTCTAGTACTGATCAGGACGATTAATCGACCTCTGATCAGTCTAATCGTCCATATAATCGTCCAGCATATAGAAGAACTCTATATCTTATATGTATGATATATATACCATATACTATATATTTATATAGTAGACATCGGCCATCAAGACTATATTTCTAGTTAGTTGGTTACTTACCTGTGAGATCTGACTCCATATTCTTGTCCCAGCCTCCATATGTTTGCTGATTTTCTACATAAATAATAAATAACTTGAGTAAATAGATGTAAAAGAATAGCATGACAGACTGACAACATTACAGTAGCTAAGCAACACATACTCAATCCAGATCCAGAAAAGTAGGAATTAAGAAAACTAGCATAGTCCACAACTGACTTAATATAGTATGAGTACATATTACAAACTTAATTAAACACTGCAAACAACATTCAGAGTTTTTAAGATAACATTAGTTGTCATTCAATCAGCATTCAGCAGCCATCTAAATCTAAATAAGCAAATCATCATCCAAATTGAAGCCTCCTCCATCTCCACTTGAGTTTCCATCCACCTTCATTCCTACTTCAGCATTAGATGCATCTGGCTGAACTTGTGCTTCATGGTCATCATCTTCATCATCAATGATATCTGGAGTTGCAGCTGCAGCAGTCCTTGGATGCTTCCTAGTATACATCTGGCTGACAGAGGCTGTTGCACGAGCAGCAGCCCTAGGCAAGTTGCAGCCCTGTAGATTCTCATATGCACCAATAGCTTCATCAACAGCAGCCCAAGTCGTTTCCTCACAATTCTTATCCACCCATTCATTATCCCACTGAAATTCATCTAGCATGAGAGGATTGCTCTTCTGTCCTTTGCAACCAAGCTCTCAGATTTTTTTGAAACCTGTTTGACCTCTTGTGCTCTAATCTATTTCTCTTTTTGGTGTGGAACTGCATAAAAATTAATGAACAACAGTACAACACATTGGTTTGCAAGCAATATCGCAAATACATAATTGATTTTACTTTGAACTAGCAGTGGTACTTACATGGGAAAAACACTGCAATTATGCTCATAACCTGATGTAGAGCAGCAAAGATTAATAATTTTCTTTGCTAGACTTTGGAGCTCAAATGAGTAGCCACCATAGGAATTTGACCAGTGAATTGAAACACAATTACCTAATAATTAGGTCATAACAAAACAAATATTAAGAAGGATTCAAGGTTTTAAAATACCAAAACTTACTAGGGTTCTTTTTTTGTCTCTGTCTCTTATTGCTAATGGCATTGAGAAGCCTTCACCTTCAAACTGTTCATAATCATCAGCTTGAAGAGAAATCTTGGATTGTTCATTGTCATCCGCTATCATTTTGTATAAAATTTCATTGAACATGATCCTTAGCTTTGCAACTTATCTCTTGTCTTTCTCCCTTAAGGCAAAGAACTTGCCTCGATTCAAGAATAGGGCTGCCCCATACAACTTTGCTACATTTGGTTTTCCCATCTATTATCATAGCGCCTCATTATTTCTTTAAGCAAGTCAGTTTTAGCTTTTAAAGATTCTTTGATGGTGGTCTTTGCACGATCCATGGTTGCCATAATCTCAGGAGCTGCTAGTGTCTCATCCCCATCTACAATCCTTAGAGCGACGAGAAGGGGCTGTGAAGCTCTCAAGCAACACTCCATTTTATTCCAAAAAGGCATGGAAAGGATAATATCCTCAACTTGTTTGCCTTCACTAGTGTTGGACAGACTGTTAGCGTGCCATTCTTCACTAACAACTAAAACTCTCAAGCCATTCTTGTGCTTGTACATACTTGCCAATGTTAGGTAAGAAGTAGCAAATCGAGTCACAGCTGGTCTCACAAGATCTCCACCTATCTTCTGTCTCATTAGATTAAGTATCCTCCCATGCTTGTACAAAAATTTGCACACTTTCTTGCCCTAATTGATGGTAGTGTTGAATTTCTTTATCTCACCAATGTCTTGCAGCAACAAATTCAGACAATGGGTAGCACAAGGTGTCCAAAACAAATGTGAGATCCTCTACCTTATAGTTTCCCCCATTGTCTATGAGATCCTCTGCCTTATAGTTGGCCCCATTAGAATCCTTCTCGTTGCCTTAAAGTTGGCCCCATTGTTTGTGACAACCTACACCACATATTCCTTTCCAATCTTGTCAACTTGCTGCTCCAACAAATCAGCTAGCAATTGTGCATTTGCTATCTCATTTGAAGCATCCACTGAACCTAGGAAGAAGGTCCCTGCTGGACTATTGGCAAGAAAATTGATTATATGGCAGTGACTCGTATCTGTCCAACCATCGGACATGAGAGTGTAGCCATATTCTTTCCAACTCTCCTCATGCTTCTTTCTTAGTTCTGCTGTCCTTTTGATAGCCCTTTCAAGCAATGGTTCCCTAATGTCATGCATGGATGGTGAGCGGTACCCAGGTCCATACTGCCTAATGGACTCAAGCATTATCTCCCAACGTCTCGAATTAATGACATTGAATGGTATACCATTTTCATAGAAGAAATCAGCAACATGATCATTAACAATTTTTTAGCCTCCTTATCTTTCTTTGTGCACTGCTCTATAGTGGGTTGAGAAGTCTTGGATTTATGCCTTTTTGCAACTACCTCTTCTGGTGTCCTGCGAAGCATGGTACTAACTGACTTGGTGTTAGTGTTCTTTTGAGTTGCTTCTTTAGTATGACCCGCAACTACAAAGGAAGTGATGTCAGCTTGAGCTATTTTCTTCTTTGTTTGTGATTGTGCTTGCTTGAGTCTTGTCCCATAATTTGGTGCTTTCACTGGTTCAACTTCAGTAACTTCGTCCTCTTCGTTTGCTTCTTGTTCTTATTCACCATCTCCAGAAAAGTGCCATAATTGTAGTCCTTGTATTCTTCAAGTAAACAGCCATCTCTCGCTGGACTATTGGAGGTGGTTTGGGCACTTCGCTGCATCCCCATAACCCCTAGCAAGGTGCATCTTGAACCGACCGATTCCTGCAGGCACTACCTTCTTACAGAAAATGCACTGAATAAATTTCTTCTTCGTAGGATCTGGCCACCAACCATACTTCCATCCTGGATCTTGAGATCGAGTCTTCCTCTTAGGATCTTTAGCCTGCTTAGCAAGTTCTAGAGGCAGTGCTGCTATAGCCTTTTCTACAAGGGATAAAACATCTGGAGCAGCTGAGGATGCTGAACCAGCACCAGCTGATGCAACTGATGAGCTTGTTGCACCCACACCTCCTTCAGGATTAGGCTTATGCATGGTGACTTCCACTGCACGCTGCCGCCTTCGATTTTCATCTACGCAAGTTCAGCAAAGAGCCAAAGAAACAAAGTATCAAGATTTGAGCATAGTGCAGAGGAGAGGAGATGACAGAGATGAAAGAACAAAGCCGATTTACCTTCAGAGGAGGAGCTCATCTTCGTGCTCCCTTGGACCTACAACCCGCAGATGGGGAAGAGAATAGGCGACCCTACAGCAGAAGTGAGGAGGAAGTAGCAAGCAATAGGGAAGATCCATGGACGGGCTGCTTGGATTGAAACCGAAAGGGAGGGAGGAGGGAGTGAGATGCACGCAGGCAGCAGGGAAGAGAGCTCAGCAGCTGCACATGTGACAGCTGGAGTGAGGACTGAGGAGAGAAAGAATGGGGTGAGGTATATAAGAGAAACCCTAATGGGCCTGGCCCAAATAAATATAGCCCAGTAACTGAACCAGCCCATTTGTCTATTTAGTTCTGATCGACTCAGAGTCCTAATCGGACGATTCATAATTAATCGATGATTAATCGGACGATCAGGTTTCTAATCGCTCTGATATAATCAGAGGGCCTAATTGAGTGCTAAGTACCGATAAGGACGATTAATCGGACGATCATAAAACATTGGTCATGTCATTTAATTTCTCTTATGTTACAAGTCATTATCATGAAAACACTCATCCTAATATGTTACAAGTCATTATCATGAAAACACTTGTTCAATTTATTGTTGCAACCTTTTTCGCATAGTTTATGTTCAAAACCTACAAAGTTTTCGATGTTTTTCCAAATCATAAACATGCTTTACATTTTCTTTTTGTGAAATAGGCACGTTTTACATTGATAGATGAAGAGAGTGCCTTGATTCTTGCCACCGATATGTGTCATCTTTTCCACATTCAAATCACTTGTTAAATTCAATCCTAATCTCATTGGATGCCATTTATTGTAGTTTTTTTTATAAAAACACAACATATATCCAAGATTAGAGAAGCAATACAGATTCAGAGAACAAGACAAACTCAATGACGACAACACCATCAATGCTAGCAAAGAGCTCGGGTGGTGGCCTAGCCAGCTAAGTGGCTACGAGACGCTGGGGCGGAAAGGCCTCGCTACCATAAGCAAAGGTAACGATGATCATCCACCACCTTCAGTAAAGGAACATCATTATCACATAAGATTGCCGAAGATGGTCGGTGGTGGCACTTGATAGAGGTTGACAGAGATCTAGTTAAGGTGGTTGAACTTGATGCCGACGAGGTTGAAGCTTGACTTGTACCTGGTGAGGGAGTGCACCTACTCGACACAGACAATATGGAGGTGGTGGTTACCAGATCTGAGGCTAGGACGGACGAACTGGCTCGAGTCAAGGTGTGGAGGATGAATAGATCCGAGCAGTGGCTAGCACATAACAATAGTAGTGGAAGAGAACCGGGAGAAAAGTTCTGGCCAAATCCTTGATGCCAACGGCCAGGCAAGTAGCTACGAGTGGTGGAAAGGGGCGAAGGACGGTGAGTGACTTTACTTTATTGGCACCTCCGCAGCAGTCAGAGCTGGAATCGATGATACCGAGGCTTGCACTGACACGAACGATGACAAGAACGACAGAGGCCTGACCTAACACTAGCGCTGCAAAAGGAACAAACCGTCTAAGCCAAATTCTTAACAAAACTAGAAAACTACTAGTGGATCTAAATAGAGAATGGGTTCCCGCTAATGCTCGCCGCTAACAAGGTCATCGAAGGAAGAGGAGGAGGGGGTAGTGATGGCAGCGGTAAAAAAAACCTAAGCTGGAGCTTGGAGAGAGGTTCTAGAAGGTGAGTGCCATTGCCATAGATCCCTATTGATTGGAGATGAGAATGGATCGAACATGAGTATTTACCCTTTTATTGCTTCCACCTGGCAAGAGACGAAGATGCACTTGCCTTCTATATGAGTGAGACTATATTACTTTGCTTTTCAATGTATCAAACCTAGGGTATGTTTAGCTAAACTTCGGCTCCTAAAATGGCCCCAAATTTAACTCCTATGATATGATAGAACGGCTCTAGTAAAGCTAAAGCAATATGTAAAAATGTTTAGAAAAATAGCTTTGAAGAGTATTTTTTTAGAGAAAACAGACAACAAAATTTTGTGTGCTCCTAGTTTAAAAAGAGCTGTGATTTCTTGATGACTTTAAGGGCAAAGTTCTTTTTTAAATACTGAAAACAACTAGAGTCGGAGCTTTTTTAAAATCCCTAATAAGAACTCCCTATTCTATTGGAAAAAGTTTTATAAGGTTTCAACCATATCATCGCCACAAATGGTTATTATCACAAGGCATGCTTTAACGTGATTGTCATGTAGGTTAACATTTGAAATTCATGTTTTGAATAACGGTAATGCTCCTTATAAGGCGTCCGTCCGAGCCCGGCCAGCATCGCCTGCTCGCTCTGCACGCTACATGCCCCGATCGCAGGACGGACCTCACCCGCCTTGCCTGCTCGCTATTCTCGTTCCACGCGCCTGCTCGCGGGACGAACCCCACCCTCACACGCGCCGCTCCCCCTCATATTGCGCGCCCCCGCTACCCGTGCGTGTCGTGTGCCCCTGCCCGGACTCATGCCTCCCATCTGTCGTAGCCGCGCTCCATCTGCCTGTCGCGACCCCTGCTGAGGTTTGTGCCGCTGACGAGCTCCACACCGGCGACCTCCACGCTACTCCATGGCACTGAGTTCCATGCTGGCGTCAAGCTTTGCGTCGACGAGCCTCCATTTTTGTCCAAGCAACGAGTAGATGTTGCGCTTGAAAGCGCATGTTGTAAGCGTCTGTTTCAAGTGTTTTAGATGTTTCAGAGGTATGTTGCAAGTGTTTTATATGGATGTTGTAAATGTAGATCGAGATGTTGTATATGTTGCAATGGTTGTACATGTACGTTGCAAACTTTTGTTCCCGATGTTTCATATGTTTTTCAGATGTATGTTGCAAGTATGTTTATCTAGATGTTGCATATGTTTTACGCATATGTTGCAACTGTTTTATCTGGATTTTTGCGTATGTTTTATATTGTTTTTCAAGTGTTTTTTCAAGTGTTTCAAATATATGTTTCAAGTGTTTTATCTGCCTTCAGACATATGTTGCAATCGTTGCATCTGAATATTTTAAAAGTAGATCAGGTATTGTATCGGTGTCTCCTCCCAACGCCGGCTGAGCATTCACCGCCTCCTCTCCCTCCTTCTCGATGGTGGCGCAGGAAGCTAGCAAGCCCGTTCGAATAATCCAACGGAGGAAAATTTGTTTCACCAACTTTTTGTTTCCATCTCCAACCAATTTTATTGGGAAATTTAATGTCTCTAATAATTTTTGGAAGAAATTTCAATGCCTATAATTCCTTTTTAAGTTTTTCAATGATAAACTAATAAAGTGGTGTCTCTAAATTCGAAGTCCAAGAAAGGAAAAGACTTTAAGCAGAAGCATGGCCCACCTGTCAGCAGGCGGAACCCTCGCGCACAGCAGCCGGGCGCCGGCGAATCTTCCTACTTCCGCACGGCGAATCTTCTCACGCAGTCACGCTCACGCGCCTCCTCCCCACCTCCGCCGCAAACACCCACGCTGACTGCGCCCACGAATCCATCTTGCATCCACTTCTCCAACTCCGCGTTCATTCCTAGGGCCTAGGGGCTAGGGTTCCTCCTCTGCCGCATCGCGGGGAACTCTGCGGGCGGAATTTGGTAGGCTAGCCAGGACGTCAAATTCCAGTCAGCGTCGCTTGGTTTTGTAGCGGACCGGTCGATTTGAATCCGGTGGTGGCTGGGTGACAGGGTAGGCTCGATTTAGCGTCCTTTTCGTGGAAATTTTTGGGTCCTAGGCGCGGATTACTGGTGTCTAGGGATCTGCTAGCTGCTAGCTGCTTGGGTTAGGCGGCGCGCGGAGGCTTAGGTGCTTGGTTGACTAGTGTCAATGGCGGGATCTGTGGGCAAGGGCAGGGCGGCGCTGCGGTCGTCCCCGAAGCGGTACAGCGGCACGGACCCGCCGTTGTCTCTGGCGGGGCCGACGTTGGCGGATCTGCAGAGGACGGCCGAGCTGGAGAAGGTTATTCGGTGTCTCTGCTTGCGTTTTGCAGCCCTCGGCTTCACTTGGCTTCCATTGTGATGACGTTCCTTCTGTTTTGCTGAAAAACTTGGTTTCAGTTCTTGGTTGAAGCGGGCCTCTATGAGGGGAAAGAGGAGTCTGCGAAGCGGGAAGATGTGCTATCCGAGATTGGTCAGGTAATCCCTAGCTTCTTGTTTTACCCGCCCGACCCAACAAGTTGACATGTCATACATGATTGAAGTTTGGGGTTGAGCTTTATTAGAAGGAAACATGTGTAATCTACTACACCCTGTTTCGAAATTGTATCCTAAGTCAAACTTCTTTACCTTTGACTAAGTTTATAGGAAAATGCACAAACATCTACAACCTCAAACAATATTCATTTAGATACACCATTAAATATATTTTGATAGTGTATTTTTTTATATATAGTAGATGTTAATATATTTTTCTATACTTGGTTAAAGCTACATTTGACTTAGAACAAATATAAACCGACTTACAATTTGAAATGGCAGTAGTACTTCCTAATTGAGCTTTGTATGGTGTGTACTGCCTTGATGCATTTTGCTAAGTCAGTGGTGTACTCGTATGGTTTTTGTTTCAGCATTTTTGAATAGGAAAGAATGTTGAATGGTTAGTTGGTTACCACTATATTTATCTGTCCATTGCTGGTATATTCTTTAGTACCTATATAGTTTTATTTTCCATTGCTACTTTGCAGAAATAATAGACCTATTTTTTTCTGTCTTTTTTATTTCTTAATCTATCTTTGCTTGAGCCTTGAAGTGTTGCATAATAATACATTAACATGCACATATACTTTCTTTTGAATTTACAGATAGTCAAGGAATGGGTGAAGCAGTTGACTAGTAAGAAAGGATATGCTGATCAATTGGTTGAACAAGCAAATGCAGTCCTTTTTACTTTTGGGTCTTACAGATTGGGGGTATCTGCCTCTTTTGGTTCTTTTATCGTATAACAACTTTTCTTGCCATTCAGTTGTTGAAATAGCACAACTCATTGTATTTATAGTTTATTAACAGCATTCAGTTCCGCTTGCTGATTATAACCTAAATTTGTTAGTTTTCTTCAGGGTTCAGAACCTCAGACTTAGTTTTATGTTCTGCATAAGCAGAAGAGCTTGCAACTTAAGAACTAGTAGGTGCTTTCAAGTTTGGTACCCCACTTTTCATTAAGTTTTACATACCAGCATGTGGCATTAAGCAATCACTGTGATTTGCCATAAAGATAAGAGTTGGTTAAAAGGAATCTGAAGGAACATTACTGTCGACTATTTTAGTACGGATTGTAATTTTGTACTGGAACATACAGTGCTGGTCTTTGGTTGACCCCTTGCTTGTTGATAACTTAAAAAAAAGTGACAGTTTGCATTTCTTGTTTTGTAGATAGACAAGATCAATAGAGCTTATGGGGTTTATAATTTTCTTTCTTCATTCAAATAATGTTCATTGTTGTATTTAAGAGCAATGGTACTACCAAATGTTCTGAGAGTGGTTTCAACCTATTTTGTGTAACTCAGATGAAGAGCACCATCCCATTCTTGTTACTTGAATACTGCAAAACTATGAGAGCTTGTATACCTGTTTATAAGCAGTAACTTGGAGGACAAGGGGTTCTAGGTTATAGATGCTTATTTTACAGCTATTGTGTAACCAGTTCGCTGCTGCATCTCGCAAATTAACTTCAGTGTTATAAAGTCATCTGATTGATCACGATTAATAGCAATTAATCGTCCTAGACTCCTAGTCGGTATCCTGGACTCGACTGGACTACGACTTGATTAGGCTGATTAGTTTTCTAGTTGTCCGATTCATTGTCGACTAGTCACGATTAGTCGGATGACTAGGGGGTGGAAGACCAGAAAAAGAATGGAATTGCTGGCAGTTGAGGACATGGGCTGCATCTGGGATGGCTTAGGGCACTTGACCTCATGTTTTCCAGCCCAATTTGCAACCCTACTTGCAGCCACCAGCCTAGAGTTATCTTCATGCTTTATTTGTACTGTAGAACATATAATATATTAGTATATATTTGGTATGTTAGTCCTGATATATAGGACGACCAGGACCAACCAGGGCTGACTAATCGTGACTAGTCGCCCTGGTTGATGACTAATCGCAAGTAGTCGCCTGGTGGGCCCCGTGGTGACTAGGATTGGTCAGACTTCTTGATATCATTTAACTTTAGCGAAATTTTATGTAAAGGCAACAAAAAACATCCTTCCCTAGGTTATGTGTCCCATCTTACTTGATTTTGTGAGGTGCTGAGACAGTTATGCTATCCTTTTGCATTTAATACTTTTTAGTGGATAAATTTTATCGTATAACCTTGTTAGGTTCATGGACCTGAAGCTGATATTGATACCCTTTGTGTTGGGCCTTCATATGTGAACCGAGAGGTGATTTCACCTGTGCTATTGCCTATTGGTTGTATGGATTCCATAAGGATATATGATGGATGTTAACAATAATATTCTGCAGGAGGATTTCTTTGTCACACTGCATGGCATATTAGCAGAGAAGGAAGAAGTTACTGAGTTGCAACCTGTACCTGACGCTCACGTACCTGTATTGAAATTTAAGTTCCGTGGGATATCAATTGACCTTCTGTATGCTAGCCTGTCTCTTTCAGTAATACCAGCGGTAAGTCATTCCATTGAATACTTCTATGTGTTGATGTGTCCTTGTCCGGCTACACTCGTTAAAGAATATTTTCCTGCATAAGGAGTGTACCTTTTGCACAAGATAGTGTTTTAGCCACTTAAGTTATCTTATATGGGTTCATGCTTTTCAAAGGTGGAAGTTGTGATAGATTTTGGGCTTTTTATTAAAACCTGTTTCCTTAAAATGTATATCACCTGAACCTGTTTCCTTAACTTAATGTCATCTATTTTGTTAATCTTAACCTTTTAAGATGACAGGAGGGACAAAACATATACCTTAAACTGTTTATTTTTCCTTCTTGAAGTCGTTTTCCCCAGAAGGGCAGGCCTGGTGCAGTTGTTGAGTGCTAGCTCGCCGAGTCACCAGGTCCTGGGTTCGA
Organism: Saccharum spontaneum; assembly: GCA_022457205.1. Taxonomy (NCBI): domain Eukaryota; kingdom Viridiplantae; phylum Streptophyta; class Magnoliopsida; order Poales; family Poaceae; genus Saccharum; species Saccharum spontaneum. The sequence continues at coordinate 18,334,572 of CM039594.1, forward strand.
AGCCGTCTCTCTGCAGAATTTCTGCGGGGGTAAGACTTTGCTTCGGTTATTCCCTTCCCTAGACTCCACTCGTGTGGGAGCCTCTGGCACTGGGCCTGCCCTATTGGAGATTTTTTCTTCAACTTAACATGGGATCTCTCTCTGAAGAACATACATGCATGCAGAATGCTGTTGAACAGATGTATTGTTTATTTGTTTTCTTGTACTGCTGCAGGATTTTGATATCTCTCAAGGATCTGTGCTTTGTGATGTTGATGAAGCAACTGTTCGAAGTCTTAATGGATGCAGAGTGGCGGATCAGATTCTTCGGCTTGTTCCAAATGTTGAGGTTATATGAAACAGCCCCCTCAACTTTATCCTGTATGGTATGGTCCCACTGTATTAGTATACCAAACTTTGTGCTTTGCAGAATTTCCGGACAACACTCAGATTGCTTGAAGTACTGGGCAAAGAGAAGGGGTGTTTATTCTAATGTACGCCTGAGTTTATCATCAATTATTTGCACAGTTTATTTTGTAGTTGGACTGAATGAACACTAACAAAAAGAAGTTTGTCCTCGCAAATGAACTGTAATGGTGTTAGTATTTTCCTTGTCAGTTTACTGGTTTCCTTGGGGGTGTGAACTGGGCTCTGCTGGTTGCCCGTGTCTGCCAACTCTATCCTAATGCTGTGCCAAGTATGCTGGTTTCTAGGTTCTTCAGAGTTTTTACCCAGTGGCAATGGCCAAATCCAGTGATGCTATGTGCAATTGAGAATAATGATCTTGGTTTTTCTATATGGGATCTGCTATGTGCAATTGAGAATAATGATCTTGGTTTTTCTATATGGGATCCACGCAAAAATCCACGTGATAGAAACCATCTCATGCCCATCATCACTCCAGCCTACCCATGCATGAACTCTAGTTACAATGTTTCAAGCAGCACACTGAGGGTTATAATGGAGCAATTTCAATTTGGCAACAAAATTTGTCAGGTATGCATTGATTTCTACCTGTATATTTACGGCTGATAGCTAATGTTCTTGGTATGGTCTCACTGCCTATCTTTTATGCAGGAAATTGAACTTAATAAGGCCAATTGGAATGCTTTATTTGAGCCTTTCCATTTTTTTGAGGCATACAGAAAGTTTCTAGTGGTTGACATAGTTGCAGAGAATGATGATGATCTTCGTCTTTGGAAGGGATGGATCGAGTCTCGTTTGAGACAACTTACTTTAAAGGTACCTTTTGAGTTTCTTAATTTTGTGCAACATGACTTCAACTGTTGTTACTTTCTTGGTTAGACATATGGAGTATACATAAAAGCATGGTTGTATTGTATTTACTGAAAAATATAATTTCCTTATGGTATTTGTTCTTCTAAAATGCAGATCGATCGGGATACTAAAGGAATTTTGCAGTGCCATCCGTACCCATGTGAGTATTCAGATCCCACAATAGAGTGTGCACATTGTGCCTTCTACATGGGCTTATCAAGGAAAGAGGGGTCGAAAAAACGTGGTCAACAGTTTGATATCCGTGGGACAGTAGATGAATTTATGCGTGAAATTGGCATGTATTCATTGTGGAAGCTGGGATGGATCTGGCAGTCACCCATGTTCATAGGGAGCAGGTCCCATCTTATGTATTTGAGCAAGGATACAAGAAACCCTGCCCTACAATGCATGCAAACCAACAAGAGCAGTCTGATGGAGATGTCACATTGAGCCCATATCTGGACAGTCAGCTTAAGAGAAAGTATGATTCCGATGGAGATGGCCATGTGGAACTTTGCAAATCTGTAAAAAGGGCTTCAGTAAGCCCACCTGGTGTGGGAACCCCACCTCATGGAAATAGTATCAGTAACGTCGTTTGTGACAGCCCAGTCAAATCGTTTCAAGTGTTGTTTGCAGCGGAGCTCAGACTTCTCCATCACATGATGATATAAACTTAGAACAAGCACAATTAACTACTTCACCATATGGATCTGAGGATACCTCAGCATCAGGCACAAGCTGTGCAGCAGTGGGAGCAGTTGTTTTGGCTGATGAATCTAGCAAGCTTGGTAACTTGACATCAGATCTTGAAGTTGATACAATTCAGATAATGCCACTGCACACATCTTTAGAATGCGTGGCTCAAAAGGTGAAACAGAGCTTGAAGGAATCAGAAGCTTGACAAGCAGGAATTGTGCAGAGTTTGTAGAGAGTTCAGTTCTTGCTGAGAAGGCACACTTAGACATAGGTGGGGATGAAGTGAACTGAAATGTCATTGCAGATGAGGTTTTGCTTCCTATACTTTCTCCCTGTCAAATTAACATTCTAGTTTGATATGATCCGAACTCTATGCCTGTCTTGCTAATTTTCATTGATTAACTGTTTGGATCCACAAAAGTCGATGAAGCATGTGACTCAAAGTGGTTTCTAAAGGTGATTGCAGGCGTGAAGTTGCGTAGCACTCAAGAGGCCGGAAATCGGAGTTGAGGCATGTCTAGTATCAGAATCCTTCATTCATTCAAAGCATAAAAAAATGCTCTATTATGTTTATGTTGTGCTTTTCGGTCTTTATTTCTTTTGACAGGTCTTAATCACATGCCATCAACTGCTTGCTGCTGGATGGAAATCGAGTTTCATGCCTGTGGAAGCTCGTGAAGATTGCTTGTGAACCATGGAGACAATCATACGCCACAAGGAACCAAGCTGCTAGTTTAGGCATGGTTGAGTCGTGCTTAAACTTTGCGGGGTCTCACAGTATGCAGAAAGAAAAGTTATACGAGTCTAGGACTCTAGGCTATATATAGTCTAGTTATTGTCATTGGGTTATGCATGCACAAATCATGTGTGTTTTGTATTACAGATAGGCAGATATCTATAAACTCAAAGTAGTGCATCAAATTTTGACCTAATTATTTTCACTGCTGTATCATGCTGTGATGTTTGACGGAGACATGGAGTTCTTCACAAACCACAACCATGTCAAATGTCATTGTGCTGCGCATTCGTTGGTTGGTTATTGGTGTCATGAAAAACACGCCTTTGGCGAACAGTAGACAACAGGACCAGTGGACAACCAATAGACCATGCCGCATGCGTGTACGAATACGTGACACTACCACGAGCAAGCTACACGAAGACGACCGGTGCTACACGAAGACGACCGATGGTACCTGATGACACTTGCGCGTGTACACGAGCGCCCCTCCACGCACTGCTAGGACTGCGCGCAGCAGAGGAGGGTGCTGCCTTTGGTGAAGACCGCATGCATGGTGATAGGGGTTATGGATATGCTGATGTCATATTCATATACTTTTAGAACTGAAAAAAGCTGCAGCTACTAAACTGTGCATTCAAATGAAATTATGATTTTACAATTGTGTTGCTTACAATAAATCCTTTAAAACAAGACCCCACATGGATATATTTCAATAAAATTTTATTCACGAACATTTATATCTCATAAAGACAAAACATTTTTCTTTTTATAAAAATAGAAACAACGTTCTAGTTTTTGAAAACAATGTTTCGTCTTCACAAACAAAATCTTCTAGGTTCAGAAAACAATATTACAGATGTAATAAAATAAAGTATTATATTCATATGAATGTGTCGGTGTTCGGACCCGAGGGGGTCCTAAACCAACGAGTAAAATGCTGCGTGTCCCTTTCCTGGATGGTGATGCAAGGGGGACACACGGGGGTTTATCCTGGTTCGGGCAAAAGAAGGCCCTACGTCCAGCGGGGGAGGAGAGGTTTGTATTTCCTTGCACCGAGGTGCTTGCGTAGGGGCTACAAGCTTGCGAGAGAGGGCGACGGGCCCAAGTCTCAAAGGAGAAAAAGAAAGAGTACAAGATGATTGCTTGAGATGTTGATCGCTATGTTGTGTATGACTGGTTGTCCGTTGTCCTCTCCAGAGCCCTGGCCTACCCTTTTATAGGACGAGAGGAGGCCAGGACGACGGGAGCCTTGAGATGACGTTTTGTCGATCCTGTTGAGGTGGCTGTAGCGACGTGCCTTAGAAATGGGAGGCCATCCTTTGGGACGTGATGTCGTAGGCGTCGAAATGACCCGGAGCGTCGTGCCATACCGTTCTTCCTTCCCTGTTACGCTATGTTGGGGGTCGAGGCTGGGTCGAGGCCGATCGGATAAGTCCGAATCCCTGGAATCGTGGCGTACGGACTTTGTCGTACCTTCCCTCGGGGGTAACTAGTGATGTACAGTGGGAGGTAAGGTGGGTACAGTGACGTTTTTCACCTCCCATCACGGGATGGGCGGTTTAACAGTGAGGACTGACACTGGTATTGTTCCCACGTCGACCATGCGTGTAGCCATGCCGGTAGGTGGTAGTAGGTAATTGCATTAAATGCTAAGACTTTTGTCCAGAGGTAGGTAAAGAGAGGGGGTCGAGCGCCCCGACCTGGGCTCACGCGAGTCGGAGTTCAGTCGAGGTGCCCTGTCGTGCGGGACGCGGTCGAGGCATCCCGTCGAGGGGGCCTCGTACGAGTCGGAAACGGGACGCGGTCGAGACATCCCGTCGAGCCGGTCTCGTACGGGGCGGACCTGTCGTGCATTTTGAAATGGGTGGTGCTTTGTCGTGGCTTAGTCGTTTTAGTTTTTATTATTGTCGAATGTGGGTACCCCTATGCTATTGGTACCGACAGTAGCCCCCGAGCCTTTAGGTGAGTGTATGTTCACTCTCCTAAAAGGTTTTTTGCCGATGAACTGGAGTCGTAGCGCCGTTTGCTTTCCCAGCGGGGGCGTTTGAGCGCTTTCAGGACTTCTTCCGGTGGGGGCGCGCGAGCGCACCCGCCGGGTGTAGCCCCCGAGGCCTCGGTGGAGTATTGAGAAAGTCTCCTCCGAGGTCTTTAATCGTGGTTCATCCGGGAGTAGTTGATGCGGCCGAGCCCCCGAGCCTCGCGCGCACGAGGTCGATCGGAGTCCCTGCCGTCTTTCGTTATCCGGCCCTCACGCTCATCCTTCGGAGGGGAGGAGGAGGGGTGGGGAACGTCGTACTACCCCGTTTGGGCGAGTCCGGCGATCTCCGGTGAGCTACTAGCGGGGTGATTCGAGTGAGAGTCCGTGCTCCAGTCGTTAGGAGTCGGCTTGGGGCCCGGGGGCACTCTTCAAAGATGCCAAGGAGTGGACGTGCGGATGTCGGTTCCCTGCGACGGGATCCGAGGGCTCGATGCCTCCCCCGAGGGGATTCCTGCTTCGTCCTCATCCTTTAGCCTCGAATACGTCTTGGGGTGCCTCGAGAGCGTGGCTCGAGCCCTGGCCGTGTACGGGCGCATCCCTGGTCGTCCCTTGCTCTGTTGCTCGAGGGCGGCTGTCGAACCCAGGTCGAGGGCCAGCCTCCGTTCCTTCGAGACTTAAATTGGGCCCGGAGCCCGTTAAGGGAATCTAGGAATATCCGTCCGTGGATCTCGCCCCGCCCGTTAGCCTGACGCGCCTTTTTAGGGCGAGATCGGCGCGGTAGTGGGCGGCGTGGCGTTCAGTTACTGCGTGGGGGAGGGCCACGTGCCTTGCTCCTGTAAGGCGTGAGGGACGGTTAGGTGAGCGCATTTATTACGGGAAACTGTTCCTACCTTTTTGCGCGGCCGTTGGACTTCCGTCTGGCCTATAAAGGCAAGACCCAAGGGTCCGTGCTTCCCTCCGGTCTCTTGCGCTTCTGCCATCCTCTAGCCTCAGAAAACCCTAGCCCTCTTGCGCCTTCCGCCCGCATTGCTGCCGCCGCCGCCATCTCCTCCATTTATTCCCTTCCCGTCAGCGCTGATGGCCGGAAAGAGCCAATTCCTCGCTGCCGAAGACTGGGCCTCCTCCTCAGTGACGGAGAGGAAGCTGGAGGAGCTGGTTGAAGATGGGTTGCTGCGGCCGAGGACGAGTCGGTCGCGGCCGGAGTGGATCGCGCCGCCGTCGGCCCACCGGGAGCCGGCGCCCCCGGAAGGCTACGTGGTGAGCTTCGTAAGCTTCCACGAGCGGGGTTTCGGCATCCCGTCGTCGGTCTTCATGCGGGCGCTTCTCCACTACTACCGGGTGGAGCTCCACCATCTCGCCCCCAACGCCATCGCGCAGGCCGCCATCTTTGCGGCGGTCTGCGAGGGGTATCTCGGGGTGGAGCCGCAGTGGAACCTGTGGCTTCACCTTTTCAAGGCCGAGCTCTTCGCGCGGAATGCGGGGGGGAAGGGCGTCTTCTACGCAGCGCGGGTAGGGAGCTGCGTCCTGCAGTTGAGGTCGAGCCGGGCGGACCAGTACATCCCGGCTCGCCTCATCTCCTCGAACAGCGGGTGGCACGCGGGCTGGTTCTACCTCCGCAACGACGACAACCAGCTGCCGAGGTACACCGGCCGCGTGCTGACCGCCCGGGAGGACCGCTGGGTGTATGGTGTGCCGGACGTCGAGAAGCCGCGTCTGGACCCGTTGCTGGCGGCGCTGCAGCAGCTACGTGCTCGAGGCCTGACGGCGGCGGCGGTAGCGACGGCGTTTCATCGCCGCTGGGTGATGCCGCTGTGCCGACGTCGCCTGCGCCTCGACCAGATGACTCCGGAGGCGTCTCTGGAGGGGAGCCGGATGTCGCATGAGGCCCTCACCCTCGAGGAGGGGCTTCGTCGAGCCCGCCGGATGGTGGGGACCTTCAAGGCGGAGGAAGCCGACCGGCTCCCCATGAGGCCCACTGAGGGGTTCGAGCCCGTGGTAAGTTTCTTGGTACGCTTGTTTTTTGGTTCTGTTTGTTTTTGAGACCCTCCCCTAATCCGGTCGACGCTAATGCGCAGGACCTGTCGGCGCTGCGGGAGACACGACCGCCGGTTCCGGAGGACCAGCCCGCCCGGGACGTTCGACGGCAGCATGCCTCGAAGCAGAAGGCGGTCAAGGAGTCGACCAAGAAGCGGGCGGCCCGGAAGGCCAGGGAGAAGGAGGCGCGGAAGAAACTCCGGCGCCAACAGGCCCTCGACGGGCTCCCTTTGGAGCCGTCGCCCTCCGAGACCATGTCGGGGGAGGACGACGGCAGCAGCGGCGAGGATGATGATGCCTTGTCACGGTACGAGGCCGCGACCGGGCTGGGGAGCCTCCCCGACATCCGCCCCCTGCTGGAGCCCATCGCGGGGTCATCCTCCTCGGTCATCGTGGTCGAGGAGGTCGAGGAGGACGACGAGGAAGAGGAGAAGAAGAGGAAGAAGAAGGAGGAAGAAAAGAAAGAGGCGGGCCCCTCGGCAGGAGGGGCCGCCTTGCCCCGGATCCAGCAAGCGGGGTCGACAGGGGCGCCTGCCCCAGCCCAGGCCCCACAAGCTCAGGCGGGGACGGGGGCGGTGGCGCCGACATCGTCGGCGGTGCAACCGTCGGGCGTGAGGACCCGAGGCCAGTTGGCCTCGGAGGCACAGAAGGCGCACAGCGGCGCGCCGGCGAGAGCCCCACGGAGCGCTCGATCCGCGGGTGGGGCTGCCGCGAGGCCACCGCCTGCCACCTCGAGCGGCTCGGACCGTGGGGGGTCGAGGCCCCTGGTGCCGATCTCCGGGTAAGTTTTCGAACAAAAGGGGACTTGTCTTCTTTTTCGATTTCGTCGACCGACTTTATCTTTTATTTTTCAGGCTGAAGCGGAAGGCGGAGACCATGGGGCCCACCCCCGTGAAGTCCCTCCGAGCCAGCGCCGCCGTCCTTAACCGGTCGGCGGAACAGGACGCGGCCTGGGTCCGCGAGGTCGAGGCCGCGAAGGAGCGCCGTCGGCGGCAGGAGGTCGCAGGTGCTTCGACGGTCGCCGGCCCCGACCCTGCCGCGGCGGGGTCAGAGCCGGCGAGGGTGGTGGCGCCCGGCCCGGTCGAGGCGGAGCCCGAGTCGCTGCCCTCAGCTGTGGCCACCGTGGAAGCGGCCGCGGAGGGAGCGGCTGCCGATGCGACCGTGGAGGGGGCCGCACCGGCAGCGGGACAGGAGGCGGCATCGGCGAAGGGGCCGCAACCTCAGCAGGACCCGCCGGTGCAGACGGTGGGCGCGACGGTGGGCGAGGTTGCCGAGCCCTCTATCGGAGCCCCGGAGGCAGCGGCGCCGGAGGTTGAGGTGCCAGTCGCGGGGGCACCGGCGGTCGGAGCGCCGGTTTCCGAGCCGCCGTCGGGCGAGGTACCGGCCCCAGAGGCGTCGACGGTGGAGGCGCCAGCTCCGGAGGCGCTGGTTGCCGAGGGGCCGGTCACCGCCGAGGGGCGGGCGCCCGTGGTCATTACCCTCGACGACGCCCCCCTGGACAAGGGAAAAGAAATAATGGGGGCCGAGGAGGGCGAGACAACGAGCCGGGCCGACGCCCCGACCTCCGCCGGAGTCGTGGGAGCTGCGGGCGAGGGCGACGAGGCCGGCCCTTCAACCGGGCCGGGAGGTGCCCCGGCCGCGTCGTCATCGTCGTGGCCAGACTTCGCCGCGCTGGCGATAGCGCGGGCCGAGGAGGAGATCCCGAGGTGGGGAGGGCCGCCCCTTCAGTTTAGGGACGCCGCGAACCTCGACGCCGAGCCCATCCTCACTCTGAACGACAGAGATGAGGTCCATCGCTGGCAGTACCTCGAGGGCGTCCGTCAACATCTCGCTCGGCTGCTCAGCGTGGCGTCCGACGCCGTTTCGCGGGGCATGCGGGATGCCACCGAGGTACGATTAATCTGTCAACTTATTTCGTGGCTCTTAGTGTCTTTTTTCTTTGGATTCATTATGTTTTTCGGTTTTCCTTGAGTTAGGAACTCAAGGAGACCTCTCGCCGTAAGTCGCTCTTCATCCGGGGTGAGAGCGGTGTGTGGGCGTCGCTGTCCCGACAACGGGCCCTGGTCGAGGAGACCCAGAAGAGGCTCGCCGATCGGACTGCTGAGATGGCGGAGCTGCGCACCGCCTACTCGACGGTGAAGGAGGATGCGATCCAGGCTTGGGCGGCTGAAGCCGTGATGCGCACCGAGGCGGACAAGGCCCGGGAAGAGGCTGCCCAGGCCCGCCGGGACCTCGAGCCCCTGTCGGCGCGGGTCAAGGAGCTCGAGGAGGACGTCTCCCAGGTCGGCCATCAGCGGGACGCCCTCAACGTCCAGATCGGGCAGGTGACGGCCCAGCTTGGGGTGCTGAAGGGTGAGGTCTCGGTGCTGAACGGGGCCGTCCAGGAGAAGGACGCGGCGCTCCAAACCGCCCGCCAAGAGATCGAGGCACTGAAGGCGGCCGTTCGTGAGAAGGACAGCGCCCTCCTGGGGCTCGAGCGGACGTGCGGGGGGCTCCGCGACGAGGTCGTGGGTTTGAAGACCCACGTTGGGGGTAAGTAGCTTGTTACGGCCATATAGTTGAGGCATCGTATTAGGTGCTAATCTGCCTTGTCGTGTCTCAGAGCTGGAGCGTGAGAACCAGGAGGCCCATTCGACCGCTAACTCCCTACAGAGCCTCCTCGAAGCCGAGACCCGGAGGACCCAGCTGCTCGAGGGCGCGATCACCTCGGTGTGTGACGGTCTGGGGGTCGAGCCCGACGTCGACACCGGAGAAGACGCTCCGGGGAACTCCTTCATCCGTCGGGTGGCGGCGCTAGGTCACCTCGCCCGGGAGAAGATACGGGACAGCCTCCACCACGGCGTAAAGAGGGCGCTGGCCGTCGTCCGCTCGGGTTTTGTGTTCGACATGGAGCTCGTCGCCGACGGCTTCATCACAGACCCGGAGCGGACGGACGCGGAGAACGAGGACGCCTGCTTGGATCTGATCGAAGCCGTGGAGGGCCCTAGGAGCCGTCTGGCCTCGCTCTTTGAGCCTGAGGTGGTGCCGCCTGCTGACGACGAAGGCCTGTGAGCCAAATCTGGGCACGGAGGCCCGTGTAATAGGTTAGTTACTTTGAATTTTGGTTGTGATGGCCGTAGGGGCCTTAAGAACTTGAGATATAAACCAGTTCGTGGTTAATTTGGTTTTATGCGAGCTTTTCTTCCCTTGATGGCTTGGATCGTGCTCCCGTACGATTTACTTAGCACGCAGCTGCGTCCTTTGGCATGGGGGAGTGAGTGGAGGTACCGTAGCCTCGGAGGCGTAAGTGATCTCGTGGCTCGACTGCCCTTAAGCTTTAGGATGCTGCTGCGGCTTTCGCAGATCGTATGAGAACTTGGCACCATTGACCTAAGGAGTGGCTCTTAAATTTTTTTGAAAAGAGTGTAAATTTTTCCGGGGACTGAGGGGTTCCCCCCTTTGTAGCCCCCGAGGGAGGGTTGATTCTAGTAGTACAGAGTCGATCCTCCCTCATCGTGAGACGAAAATTTTGACATTGCTGTATTCTTTATTGATAAAAAAGAAAATACAGAGCCTCGAGGCTTTCTAAGGAAAAAAGCGACGTAGCTGTTCAATGTTCCAAGCGTTGGTGAAGATTTCGCCCTTCTCGTTGGATAGCTTGTAGGTGCCCGGCTTTAGTACTTCTGCGATGATGTACGGTCCTTCCCAAGGTGGCATGAGCTTGTGGCGCCCCTTGGTGTTCTGGTTCCGTCATAGCACCAAATCGCCGACGTTGAGGTCGCGCTTGCGTACGTGTCTGTCGTGGTAGCGTCGGAGACCCTGCTGGTACCTGGCAGAATGCAACAAAGCCACATCTCGAGGGCGTCCTCTCTTGCGGCGTCGTTATTTCTTTCGTTGTAGGCCTTTAACCTTGGGGATCCGTATTCTATATCAGTTGGGAGCATAGCCTCGGACCCGTAGATTAAGAAGAACGGAGTGAACCCCGTGGCTCGACTCGGCGTTGTTCTTAGGCTCCACAGAACCGAGGGTAGCTCGGCGGCCCATCTTTTGCCGTGCTTGTTTAGCTTGTCGAAAATTCTGGGTTTCAGGCCTTGTAGGAGCATGCCATTGGCACGTTCCACTTGGCCGTTTGTTTTTGGATGGGCTACGGCCGACCAGAGCACGCGAATGTGATGGTGGTCACAGAAATCTAGAAACTTTTTACCAGTGAACTGGGTGCCGTTGTCAGTGATAATGCAGTTCGGAACTCCAAATCGATGGACAATGTCGGTGAAGAAAAGCACAGCTTGTTCGGACCTAATACTGGTGATGGGACGAGCCTCGATCCACTTGGAGAACTTGTCGATTGCGACAAGTAAATGGGTGAAGCCACCAGTCGTTCTTTTCAGTGGTCCGACGAGGTCGAGCCCCCAAACGGCAAACGGCCATGTGATAGGAATGGTTTGCAGAGCATGTGCCGGGAGATGAGTCTGCCTTGCATAGTACTGACAACTTTCACAGGAGCGTACTAGCTTGACAGCGTCGGAGACCACGGTCGGCCAATAGAACCCTTGTCTAAAGGCGTTCCCGACGAGGGTTCGAGGCGCAGCGTGGTGACCGCAAGCCCCCGAGTGCAGGTCGTTGAGCAGGTCCCTGCCTTCCTTGTTTGTGATGCAATGTTGGAGAATGCCCGTAGGGCTGCGGCGGTACAGCTCCCTACTGTCGCCAATGATCACAAAGGTTTTGGCCTGGCGAGCGATCCGTCGAGCCTCGGTCTTACTCGAGGGGAGGTCCCCTTGGATAAGATAGTCGAGGTACGGCGCGCGCCAGTCAGGCTCGATGTCAGATGGTGGGGTCGATCCTTCCACCTGCATGGCTTCGGCCCCGGTCGAGGGGGCCTCTGCCTCAGGTGGGGGGTCGAGCGACGTCTCGTCGACCCCTCCGTCTGACCCAAGGTCGACGGATGGCCGTTGGAGATCTTTTACGAAAACGTCAGGTGGGACCGTAGTTCGACTTGACGCGATTTTTGCGAGTTCATCAGCGGCCTCATTATACTTGCGTGCTATATGGTTGAGCTCGAGGCCGTGAAATTTGTCCTCGAGTCGTCGTACCTCCCGGCAGTAGGCCTCCATCTTGGGGTCGCGGCAGCTTGAGCTCTTCATGACCTGATCGATCACTAGCTGGGAGTCGCCTCGAACATCAAGGTGTCGAACCCCGAGCTCGATGGCAATTCTTAGCCCCGTGACGAGTGCCTCGTATTCGGCGACGTTGTTGGATGCAGGGAAATGGAGCCGGATGACGTAGCGCATGTGAACCCCGAGGGGTGAGATGAAGAGCAAACCCGTGCCTGCTCCTGTTTTCATCAACGACCCATCGAAGTACATGGTCCAGAGCTCGGCCTGGAGCTGTGCGGGAGGGAGCTGGGTGTCGGTCCATTCAGCCAAGAAATCTGCCAATACCTGTGACTTTATGGCTTTGCGCGGCGCATAAGATAGGGTCTCGCCCATGAGCTCGACCGCCCACTTGGCGATCCTACCCGTGGCTTCCCGGTTCTAGGCTATCTCTCCCAAGGGGAAAGAAGAAACCACAGTAACTGGGTGGCCTTCAAAGTAGTGTCGGAGCTTGCGCCGTGTCAAGATGACAGCATAAAGCAGTTTTTGGATTTGAGGGTAACGGACCTTGGTTTCTGAGAGCACTTCGCTAATGAAATAGACCGGCCTCTGGACGAGCAAGGCATGAGCCTCCTCGGCCCGTTCGACGACCAGGACTGCGCTGACTACTTGTGATGTCGCAGCGACATAAAGTAGGAGCGGCTCTCCTGGGGTCGGAGGGACGAGAATTGGCGAGTTAGAGAGTGTGACCTTGAGTTTGGTGAGGGCTTCCTCGGCCTCGAGGGTCCAGGAAAAATGCTCCGATTTCTTCAAGAGGCGGTACAGAGGGAGCGCTTTTTCGCCGAGGCGCGAAATGAAACGGCTGAGCGCCGCTAGGCAGCCCGTGACCCTCTGTACGCCTTTCAGATCTCGGATGGGGGCCATCTTGGTTATCGCAGAGATTTTGTCTGGATTGGCCTCGATGCCCCGCTTAGACACGATGAACCCCAAAAGCATTCCTCGGGGGACGCCAAAAACGCACTTTTCTGGATTGAGCTTGATATTCTTTGCTCGAAGGCATTTGAAGGCAACGTCGAGGTCGTTTACTAGATTATCGGCTTGTTTGGTCTTGACTACGATGTCATCGACGTACACCTCGACGGTTGGTCCGATGTGTTCTCCGAAAACATGCTGCATGCATCGCTGATACGTTGCCCCTGCGTTCCGGAGACCGAAGGGCATCGTAACGTAGCAATACATGCCGAACGGGGTGATGAATGAAGTTGCGAGCTGGTCGGACTCCTTCATTTTTATCTGATGGTAACCGGAGTAAGCGTCTAAGAACGAAAGAGTTTCACATCTCGCAGTTGAATCAACGATTTGATCAATGCGTGGCAAGGGAAAGGGAACTTTCGGACATGCTTTATTTAAACTAGTATAGTCTACACACATCCTCCACTTCCCACTCTTTTTCTTAACTAATACAGGATTAGCTAGCCACTCGGGATGGTGAACCTCCTTGATGAACCCGGCCTCCAGTAGCTTGTGGATCTCTTCGCCGATGACCCTGCGCTTCTCCTCGTCGAAGCGGCGCAGGCGTTGCTTCACCGGTTTGGACCCGGCCCGGATCTCCAAGGCGTGCTCGGCGACTTCCCTAGGTATGCCCGGCATATCCGAGGGACTCCATGCAAAAATGTCGATATTTGCGCGGAGAAAGTCGACGAGCACGGCTTCCTATTTCGGGTCGAGGGTGGCGCTGACGTTCAGCGCCTTCCCGTTGGGATCAGCGGGGTCGAGGGGCACGAGTTTGACGTCCTCCGCGGGCTCGAAGCTGCCGGCGTGGCGTTTTGGATCGGGAATCTCGTTGGCGAGACTGTCGAGGTCTGCGGCCAAGGTTGCCGATTCCAAAACCGCCTCGCCGTGTTCGACGCACTCGACATCGCACTCGTAGGCATGTTCATACGAGGGCCCCACAGTGATGACGCCGTTTGGGCCGGGCATCTTAAGCTTGAGGTAGGTGTAGTTCGGCACGACCATGAACTTGGCGTAGCACGGGCGTCCGAGGATGGCGTGGTATGTCCCGTGGAACCCGACCACTTCGAAGGTGAGGGTCTCCTTCCTGAAGTTGGCCGGTGTGCCAAAACAAACGGGCAGATCGACCCGTCCGAGGGGTTCTGCCCGCTTCCCTAGCACGACCCCGTGGAAGCCCCCGACGCTAGGTTGTAAGCGCGCTCTCTCGACCCCCAGGAGGTCGAGGGTCTGGGAATAGATGATGTTGAGGCTGCTCCCGCCGTCCATGAGTACCTTGGTGAGGCGCGTGTTGGCGATGACGGGATCAACGACAAGAGGGTAGACCCCCAGATTGGGGATGTAGTCCGGATGATCATCACGGTCGAAAGTGATGGCCACCGCGGACCAGTCAAGAAAACGAGGGACCGCCGTTTGCACGGAGAAGACCTCTCGCCGTTCTCGCTTGCGCTGGCGCGCTGAGAGGCGGGTCGAGGGTCCTCCGTAGATCATGAAGCAGTCGTGGATCTCGGGGAACCCCTCATCCTTGTCATCACCCTTTGGGTCTTCCTTTTTGTCGGTGCTCTTGCTGCCTGCGCCCTCGAAGTACCTGCGGAGCATATGACATTCTTCGAGGTTATGGTTAATGGGTCCCTTGTGGTAAGGGCACGGCTCTTTAAGCATTTTGTCGAAGATGCCCCCGCCGGGGGGGCCTCGAGGCTTTTTGCGTTCGGTAGCGGCGACAAGCTCGTCGGCCGGGGCCTCGAGCTTGCCCTGCTGGCCTTTCTTCTTCTTGCGGTTGTTCCTTTTGGAGCCCCGGGTGGAGCTCGCAGGATCGTCGGTCTTGTGTTTCCCCGTGTCCTGCTCGCCGCCAAAGATGGCACCAACTGCCTCCTCGCCGGCGGCGAAGTTGGTGACGATGTCCATCAGCCCATTGGCAGTGAGGGGGGTGTGACGGCCTAACTCTCGGACCAACTCCTTGCAAGTAATGCCCGAGAGGAATGCCATGATCACGTCAGAGTCGGTGACGTTGGGGAGTTCGGTGCGTTGCCTGGAGAAACGCCGGATGTAATCCCGGAGGGATTCACCTGGCTTCTGCTTGCAACTCCGGAGGTCCCACGAGTTGCCGGGGCGCATGTAAGTTCCCTTGAAGTTTCCCTCGAACACCCTTACGAGATCACCCCAGTCGTGGATCTGTTGGGGTGGCAGATCCTCGAGCCAGGCTCGAGCGGTGTCTGAGAGGAATAGGGGGAGTTGTCGGATGATGACTCGGTCGTCGGTGGCCCCGCCCAGCTGACATGCCAAGCGGAAGTCGGCGAGCCAAAGTTCGGGTTTGGTCTCGCCGTTGTACTTGGCAAGAGTCGTGGGAGGGCGGAATCGTGCCGGGAGTATCATCTCACGGATAGCCTTACTGAAGACCCGAGGGCCCGGAGGCTCAGGTGAAGGGCTGCGATCCTCCGAGCTGTCGTAACGCCCGCCCCTGTGCACGTGGTAACCCCGAGGCACACCGTCGCCGTGCTTGCGCGTGCGGCGCTCGACGATGTTGCCACGGGTGTCTCGAGGTCCCTGGTCGTGAGCGACGGGCTCAGGGGCGGGAGCCATCCGGATCCGTCGGGCAGGTTCGGGATGGACCGAGGCTTCTCTCTCGTGCCGAGAGGGCTCCGCGAGCCGCTCCGAGGCGGGCTCGCGTCGCCTCGAGGCAGAGCTCTTGGCCTGCTGCAGGGCGGCGGTCTCGAGGAGTTCTCGGATCTCATCTCGAGCCCGGCGCGCTTCGGAATTCGATGGCTCGGGCATGTTGCGGAGGAGCATGGTGGCGGCGACGACGTTCTGGCTGGCTCGAGCGAAGACCGGGGGATCGGTTACCCGGTCCTCGTCGATCCGACGGTTGACGTCGCGAGCTCTTCCGCGAGCTCTCCCGCCAAGTGCGCGTTCCGCACGCTCATGCTCGAGAGTTTGTTGGAGTAGACGCAGGTTTTCTCGTTCCTCGTCGAGCCTCTCCCGCAACTCGCGGATTTGGTCGAGCTGCGCCCCCTGATTCGCAAGGAGTTGAGCCTCGCCTTGCCCTGCAGGGTGCCCGTCGTGAGGGGGCGTGTGCCTTCCTCCGACCGGCTGTTCTTCCTGCGAATCCGATGCGCTTTCAACATCGACGTTGAAGCACTCGCGGGTCAGATCGTAGGTGTCATCAGCCGAGTCAGAGTCAGGGGCGCCGAAATAATAGTATGACGGGGGAATGTATGGTCGTTGCGAGCCGCTACCGGGGTTGCGGCGTGGGGAAGCGGTCACACGGGGTTCTGTTTCTGGCGCCTCAGTAGAGTCCAGATAATCAGAAGCCGGCGTGGACGCGACGAGGTCAAGGGTGGAGCGTAGATGGTGCCCAGGGAGTTCCTCATAAGCACTCATACAAGTGCTCACGGAAGAAGCGTACGCCTGGGCAGCCGGAACTAGCCCAAACGGAAACGGCGAAGGCGATGTCGCCGCCCACGCCGGAAGAGATGCACGGGGCAGCGGCGTCGCACCGGGCGGAGGAGCGGCGGGGTTCTCCGCGGGCATGCTGTCCTCGGCCAGGCCCATCCTACCCAGACCTTCTACGAGAAAATCTGGGCCGGCGTCTGACTGGGAAGTGCCGAATCGGGGGACCCCATTATCCTCCGCGAGGTGGAGACGATGGTTGCGCCGGGCTCGCCGCCGCCGAGCGGCTCGCGCCTGCCTGGAGCGACGGTACCGGTGGATTGCTCCCCCAGGCTGGGAGAGCTCGTAATCCTCGTCGGTAGGGTGTCTTGGCGGGAGTAGGACCATATCGTAGCCATAGCCGAGCGACATGAACTCCAAACTTCCGAACCAGATCACCGTGGCCAACGGGATAGGGCGTTCGGGGTCAGCCATCCAGGAAAAAGGCGGGAAAGCGACGTTAGCACGTAGCGTCCCCCTACCTGGCGCGCCAACTGTCGGTGTTCGGACCCGAGGGGGTCCTAAACCAACGAGTAAAATGCTGCGTGTCCCTTTCCTGGATGGTGATGCAAGGAGGACACACGGGGGTTTATCCTGGTTCGGGCAAAAGAAGGCCCTACGTCCAGCGGGGGAGGAGAGATTTGTATTTCCTTGCACCGAGGTGCTTGCGTAGGGGCTACAAGCTTGCGAGAGAGGGCGACGGGCCCAAGTCTCAAAGGAGAAAAAGAAAGAGTACAAGATGATTGCTTGAGATGTTGATCGCTATGTTGTGTATGACTGGTTGTCCGTTGTCCTCTCCAGAGCCCTGGCCTACCCTTTTATAGGACGAGAGGAGGCCAGGACGACGGGAGCCTTGAGATGACGTTTTGTCGATCCTGTTGAGGTGGCTGTAGCGACGTGCCTTAGAAATGGGAGGCCATCCTTTGGGACGTGATGTCGTAGGCGTCGAAATGACCCGGAGCGTCGTGCCATACCGTTCTTCCTTCCCTGTTACGCTATGTTGGGGGTCGAGGCTGGGTCGAGGCCGATCGGATAAGTCCGAATCCCTGGAATCGTGGCGTACGGACTTTGTCGTACCTTCCCTCGGGGGTAACTAGTGATGTACAGTGGGAGGTAAGGTGGGTACAGTGACGTTTTTCACCTCCCATCACGGGATGGGCGGTTTAACAGTGAGGACTGACACTGGTATTGTTCCCACGTCGACCATGCGTGCAGCCATACTGGTAGGTGGTAGTAGGTAATTGCATTAAATGCTAAGACTTTTGTCCAGAGGTAGGTAAAGAGAGGGGGTCGAGCGCCCCGACCCGGGCTCACGCGAGTCGGAGTTCAATCGAGGTGCCCTGTCGTGCGGGACGCGGTCGAGGCATCCCGTCGAGGGGGCCTCGTACGAGTCGGAAACGGGACACGGTCGAGGCATCCCGTCGAGCCGGTCTCGTACGGGGCGGACCTGTCGTGCATTTTGAAATGGGTGGTGCTTTGTCGTGGCTTAGTTGTTTTAGTTTTTATTATCGTCGAATGTGGGTACCCCTATGCTATTGGTACCGACAGAATGATATTATAATATCGGTGAAAATGAAAAAATAAATTACAAATGCTATGAAATATACATAAACAATAAAATAATAAAAACATAAATAAAATACAAAAATAGTGAAAGCTAGAACAAAACATAAGCGAAAACATAAATAATAAAAAAGACACGTAACAGATGCAAATTAAAAAAATACATTACATAGATAATACTCAAACAACCTCAAAAATACAATAGAGAATCTCACAGATAGATACTATGTGAAATAAAAAATACATAAACAATGTAAATAGAAAACAATAATAAAAGATAGAACAAAGATGCTAGAAAAATGAATCACAGAAAATCACAAGTATACTATGTAAATATTATAAAATCCATGATAGAACATGACATATATCTTAAAGAGCATAGGAAGCTTTAAAAGTAAAAAATGAAAACAGAAAATAAAGTAATTAATTAAAATAATGATAAAAAGGGAAAATAAATAAAAATATAAACCAAAATAAAAACAAGAAAATATACAGAAAAATATAAATAAAAGAGAACGAAAAATATAGAAGAATAAACAAAATTTAAAAGATTGTACCTCAAAAAATACACACAAAAATTAAAAATTTAAACATGTTTTTTAAACTAATTAATCATAGTAAAATGAAAAAATATAAAAGCTAAATGAAAATGAAAATACAAATTAGAATGTATACATCATGGAATAAACATAATTAAACTATAAATTTAGAAGGAAATGGAAAGTGATTAAAATAACAAAAATTGAAACAAAAGATACCAACATCTCATGTAATAAAATAAATAACAAAGAAACAAAAAATAAAATAATAAAAGGGAATGAAAAAAGAAAAGAAATGAAAAGAAGGTCGTGCATATATGTGGGAAAACGAAAAGAAAAGAAAGAAACCAAAACAGAAATAGAAACACGAGAAAGAAGACCGACGCGTTCACCGACGTATTCTTGCCGCGGAAAAAGTCTACTTTTCCTCCCCCAACTTTCACAAAAGTCCGTTTTTCCTCCCTCAACTCTAAAACAAAGCAAATCACCTCCTTCAACTTTTCAAACCGTGTATTTTACCTCCCTGAAGTGGTTTCGAAGGCGGTTTTGCTACAGTAAACGGTGGTTTCGCTACAGTGAGGCGGTTTTGTCTTTTTCTTTTTTTATTTATTTCGGTTGAATCTTTGAAAAATCATAGTAAA
The DNA here is from genome assembly GCA_022457205.1 of Saccharum spontaneum. Classification (NCBI taxonomy): domain Eukaryota; kingdom Viridiplantae; phylum Streptophyta; class Magnoliopsida; order Poales; family Poaceae; genus Saccharum; species Saccharum spontaneum. The sequence goes on from CM039594.1 coordinate 18,353,522, forward strand.
TCACAGAAAAATTATAAAATGAAAAATCTAATTTTGTTGTACTCTACATGAGTAGATCTACACAGTGAACATATAATATGGTATGCTTTAGTACAAAGTTTTTGCTATGAAGGTTTTGCATTTTTCTTTTTTATTTATTTCGGCTAAATCTTTGAAAAATCATAGTAAATTACAAAAAAATCATAAAATAGAAAATCTAATTTTGTTGGATTCCACATGAGCATATCTACACAGTGAACATATAATATGGTATGCTTTAGTACAAAATTTTTATTGTAGCTTTAGATCTATGCTTTTCTGTAATTAATTGAAATAATTCATAGCTGCAGCTTCTATAATTATTTTGTTGGACTAAAGCATACCGTATTATGTATTCACTGTGTAGATCTACTCATGTGGAGTCCAAAAAAATTAGACTTTCTATTTTATGATTTTTCTGTGATTTACTATGATTTTTCAAAGATTCAGCCAAATAAATAAAAAAGAAAACGATAAAACCTTGGTAGCAAAAAATTTGTACTAAAGCATACCATATTATATATTCACTGTGTAGATCTACTCATGTGGAGTCCAACAAAATTGAATTTTCTATTTTATAATTTTTCTGTAATTTACTATGATTTTTTAAAGATTCAGCCGAAATAAATTTAAAAAGAAAAAGACAAAATCGTCTCACAGTAGCAAAACATCGTTTACTGTAGCAAAACCACCTTCGAAACCGCTCTAAGGAGGTAAAATGCACGGTTTGAAAAGTTGAGAGAGGTGGTTTGCCCGGTTTTAGAGTTGAGGGAGGAAAATCGAACTTTCGTGAAAGTTGAGGGAGGAAAAGTAGACTTTTTCCTCTTGCCCCGGCTCCCGCCGTCCTACTGGGCCTGATACTCCACGTATTCGGCAGCCCAACAGCAACCCACGAAATCTGGTCGGCAGCCTACTCGAGTCCAATCGGTAGGACCCGAAGATTGCCGCAATGCGTCACATACTTCTGTATCGGACAGTCCAAACGAAATACGGATAAAAAAAAGACGGGGTACCTATCTGTAGCTGGTCTTTAAGCTATTCCTCTTCTTGCATAATATTGTTTCAGTGGCCCAGACAATTTTTTAATTATTTTGGTTGGAATCATATAGCTCTGTTAATCTAAAAGGAATCGTCGAGTAGTTGGTGAAGAACTCACTCCGTCAACAAAACAATGCAATTATCACTTTTCGAGAAGTTAAGCAATTTGAATTTTGACTGAATTTATATAAAAAACTATTAACATTCATGATACAAAATAAGTAACATTATATTGGTTATAGAATATATTCTTATAATTTATTTGAGGACATAAATATTAATATTATTTGGACCGACACGTTTCTCATAATTGCATTCTTTTGCGGATGGAGGGAGTACATCATATCTCTTGTCCCCTCCAGGGTTATCCCCAGTATTTAACAATAATTACTCCTCTTCTCTCATTCTCACATGTCAGCTCTGTATGTTCAGGCTCATATTCAAAACATCTCTTAAGTGATCAAGCAGCTTCTCTCACTCTAGCCGCAAAAATCACAAAGCATCTTTTTTTTTCTTGAATACGCAAAAGATTTGCGTATCATTGTAATTAAGAAGAAGAGTTTAATCATACAAAAGACGCACTTCTGACGAGCGCCCTCGGAGGTCTTACAGCCGTAGGCTGGACCGTCTTAGCAAAAAAACTCCAAGCTTCAATATTACATAAAAGGTCTACAACCGAGCTAAGAGCAGCGCTGCAATGTACGAAGCTGGGCGCCTCCGCTGATGGTAGCGCGATCCTACTCCAGCGTCCGAGAAGAGCTTTCTACCTTGCCCTGGTGTTGGTCGCTGGAAATAACTTGTCTAGAGCTTCAACTTGTCTCGACGTTAAGTTCCCTGCGAAAATGATGTTGTATGCTCCCTTGGACGCAGAAGAAATAGGTGCCGCCAGTGGCGCGATGCTGATCCTCTTCATCAGTAGTACCTCACCCCGTTTGGAGGTCGGTATGTGCGACAACGGCTGAGCGGCAATCCACCTGCTCCTGATTGGCAGAGGGCGCTTTGTTACCGCATTCTGTCTTGGAGGACGGGTGATCAATGGCGACTTTCTCTTTCATTGCACCTCCTTGGTGAACCTTGCGAGATGCCGAGCAGCCTCAAGTGGCGTGGGTGTCGCGTCGCTAGGGATGCGCGTGGCCACCGTGATCTCATCCTCGACGTTGAGTTGTCCCACCTGAGGCGGCATGAGCTGTGGCAGCTCCTGCACCAGCGACAACTGAGGCGAGTGAGCAGCTGTCACCGGAGAATGGGTATCCATCAAAATCACAAAGCATCTTAATCTTCAGAATGTAAGCTTCCTCTCCGACAATGAGGTGCTAGTCAATCTTCTAAATGGTTGCCACAACCAACAAGAGCCTTGGAGTATTAAACCTTTCACGGCTGAATTCAAACTTCAATCTCAAAGTTACTCCCACCAGGAACTCAAGATAAGTAGGGACATGTTGGGTACCATAATTAGGGGTACCCAAATTAGAGTAAAAGTCTGCCCTAAATCAAACACTAATCTACCCTATCTGAGGAAAACATCAACCAAAAGAGACCCACGGGCTAAATCTCCCCTTGATGGGCTTCTAGCAAGCCGCGTAAGCATAACGGCCCATTCTCCTACTGCATCCGAGGCCTCACATGAGGAGTCTCGGAACATCGCTGTCTCGTTCGAGCCTGAAAGGTCTTGATGGCTAGAGAGGGGATGAATAACCTAATAAAACTTTCTACAAAGATCACTCGAACAATTTAATTAGTAACACAAATGGCGAGATACGAGTTTTTCCTAGCCTAATGGGGTGATGCAAGCCACCTATCCAATTGACAATTCTAGTTTGGTTCACACAACCGCCACAAGACAAACCGCAAGCTAGCAAAGCTACAAAGCTACTACAACTAGAACTACACAAGCTAGCAACTAAACAAGAGCAACAACAATCTAAACAAGAAGATAACAAAATAAGTGCAAGAGGGGATTTGGAATATTATACCGAGGGGTGATGATTGAGCCAACCAAAGAGAATACCAAGATAGCCAATGAAGTAACCAATCACCGGGATGAAATCCAATTGATCAAACACAATTGAGACACAAGATTTATCTCGAGATTCACATGCTTGCTGGCACGCTAGTCCCCGTTGTGTCCCTCTACACAACGTGGTTCGGTGGCTAATTGGTATCACACCGAGCCTCTCAAAAGGTGCCGCAAGAACCTACCAAATGGTGGGAAGTTCCGACACGATCAATCCACTAGAGTTAGAATTTGGCGCTCCGCCGGGGAACCACAACAACCCCTCACAACAAGCTCACCGGAGCCGACCACGAACAATCACCAACACGTGCCGGACCTCCACCGCTGCTCCAAGCCGTCTAGGTGGCGGCAACCACCAAAAGAAACAAGAATCTCGCAGCAAAAGAACAACCAAGTGCCAACTAGATACAAACTCACAAGCAAATACACTTGAGATAACTCAATCTCACTTGGATTAGGCAATCAAGCAAGGGAGATGAGTGGGAGGAGATGTGCTCAGCTCAAGAGGATGTTAGGATGTCAAAATGTCCAAGAGAGTCCTCTAGGAGCCTGTTAACAAGTATTTATAGGCGCCTCCGAAAGAATAGAGCCGTTGGCTCACGAAACAGCCACACTCGGGGTGATCGGACGCGCACAACGTCCGATCACTCCACTGCAACCTCCCCGATGTACACCACATGTCTCACTTTGAATTTCGTTCGTTCGATCGTAACGGTCACTTAAAAGTACTCGTTCACGCGCTAGAGTGACCGGACGCGCCGATCAAAACTGATCGAACGCGCCTCGGTGTCCGGTTGCCACTGATTCGTGTTGCTGACCACATGACCAGACGCGCTGCTTGAACTGACCGGACGTGTTACACCTGGCTTCCGGTTTGAGTCCAGAGAGCAACCTTCACCACTAGACGCGTCCGGTCGATCGTGACTGGACTCGCCACCTCGTTCGGTTAGATCTTCGCTGATGCTGTTCCACGCCATGTTGACCGGACGCGCCGGTCCCGTGAGGCGTCGGACGCTTCGGTTAGAAACCCTAGCTGCTCCTCGCGCTGCTCACTGACACTGACCGGACGCGTCTGGTTACGCCGAGACCGCGTCCAGTTCAGTGTCCGGTCACCTATGTGACCTCCGTTCGCCTCCGTTTCTTCGCGTCCGGCACAGTGGAAAATAGGCGTTTTATTTCCCGAAAAAGCAACCCAAACCCTTCTCTACCGCTCAAACTCCACCGCCTTCACAAATGTGCTAACATCACCAAGTGTACATCACCATGTGCATGTGTGTTAGCATTTCCACAATCATTTTTGAGGCGTTAAGTTAGCTGTCCACTAGATCTAAATGCATATGCAAATGAATCTTCATTTAGTGGCACTTAAGTGATCAATAGCCCTGAAAATTCCCCTCTTTATAATATGGCTATCGATCCTAAGCCATCCACACCCTCTATGGTGTCTTGGATGCAAAATGAAAAACTCTATCATATACCTTTGCCTTGAGCTCCATGATTTGGCTTTGCATCTTCATCCAACTCCATCATGACAAGCACTTGATCACATCATCATTGCTTGATCCTTGCTTCACCATGTCATTGCACCAACGACATCATAGCTACACACATATCTTTGCTATGTGGTTAGTACTAGGTATTGTCACTAATTACCAACACCAAACATAGGACTTTCAGAGCCCCAGAAATGACTTTACCTATCTCCGCCTCGCCCGAGACCGGCTTGATACATAGTCCTTAACAGATGAATTCCTCGTCTCGCCTGAGGCCTCAAGGCAATGTCTCGGATGCGAGAAACTCTCCGCCTCGCCCGACCCCAGGCTCTGACACCGCTTCCCCATTAGTGCGCTCGAGACCCCCTATGACGTCACCCACATTCTTACGCTGACCAGCCAGACAGGCCAGGATGGACAGGGGTCAAATCACGACGTCGCGACCCATAACAACAGCTGCTGATCACTATACCTCCCATACCAACACTATACACACGATCCAGGCCTGTGCGGCGCCGCTCTAGGCCACTGTTCCCTCGGGTGGGGTGAAATCATGCCATGATTCACAGCACCGAGGCCTCGGCTCTCTACGTCGGTCAAAGCCGCAAGGACAGGCACGTCGCCACAGTGATGATCAAGATCCTACACTTCGTAGCTGCAAGGCTACGTCCATCAGGGCACGTCGCTACAGCGCCCAAGGACAGAGACCACTCCTTCAATAGTGGCGCACATGCCTAGCCATGTAGCTACGGTGCTAAAAGTACCGACGCCATGCCTCTACAGTACAAACCACGTTGCCACCAGATAAGACCCTCCCGAGACCTCGGGGCTCTTTCTCCAACGAGGATCACACCACGTACCAACATTTTGTAACCTTGCACCTCTTTGAGACTATAAAAGGAGCATGCAGGGACCGTTCCAGGAGGGGCGATACATGAACACACAACTCTCCTGGACCTCACGAGGGCTCCGGCAGAGTCACACACACTCCACTCTCATCTTGAGATCTAGGAACACCTCCTTCTCTCACCTGCTTGCAACCCCTACCATAAGCACTTTGGTGTAAGATAATACAAGACTCCTCTCCCTCACTGGACGTAGGGCATTCTTCGGCCCGAACCAGTATAAATCGCTGGTGTTCCTCTTGCACACCATCTGGATCCCCGTCGCGCAGACACATATTACTCGTTGGTGTCTGGAACCGCCGTTTCTTACACCGACAGGACGTTAATGTAACAGCTCACGACCTGGCATCAAGAGCAAGACACCACTCTGGTTTAGACTGCAGATTTTCTTGTTCAAACTCAGCACTTGTTTCTATGTGCCCCTGTACTTCTCTCTCTGTCTTCCTGGAGCCTTTCTCCCTGGTTTGTATAAACTGTTCTTAACTTTAATATAACACGTTTCTCATAAAAAAACAATAATTACACAGGCCATAGCCGACCAGATTCACGGGTCGTAGCCCAGTATTCCTTCATAGTCCAATACCAAAAGCCACAGTCCGTGCTTAAGCCTCCCTAACAGCGTGAGCGTCACACTCCCCCTGCTTAAGCAGCGGCTTGCTCCCAAGTTGCCGATAGGGGAAAGCATTTCTAGATGTGATTCAGGTTCTCCCAGAGTCCAATCTGTGTCTGACGGTAAGCCAGTCCACCGGATCAACCCAAACGGCAGAACTGCAGAAGAGAGGAAACCACTGCTCGCGTACATGTATGGTAAATAACAGCATCGGGAGCAATGGAACATAACGCAATATCTGAGCTTACCGAACTCTCAGGTCAGGTGGAAGAACAGCTTTCAGTTTTGAGACGTTTAGATTTCATCGGACGGTACCGAATGGCCCAGCAGAAACGCGCCGCACTTTTACCGTATCCCTGCAGTCCTTCTCCGTCTGCATCGTCCCGCCACGCACGCGTACCCCGCTCCCATCCGTCTCGCCCCGCCCCGCGTCCACTGCTCCTCCCTCCTGACCCTCTCCTCTCTCTCTCCACGCGGGCAGGATCCAGAGCCGGATGAGGACGAGCATGCAGGCGCACCGCGCGCCTCATCCACCGCCCCCCAGCTCATTGCACCCCTTCCCCCGACGCTCGGGTCATTCCCCCATAACTCTCTGAACATATCTCTGAAACACGAAACACTTGCAACATGAAATACTTGAATGCAATATACATTTAAAATAAATGAAACATCTGGAACATACGCTTGCAACATGTATATAAAACATATGCAACATCTAGATAAAACAGTTGTAACTTGCAATATGAAAACACTTATTGCAACATAAGACTGAAACAATTGAAATACTTTGAACATACTCTTGCAACATATATGTGGAACATATGCAACATGCAAACAAGCACTCTTGCAACTTACATCTGAAAAGTAGATGAAACATTTGGAACATACGCTGGCAACATACGTGTACAACAATTGCAACATGCGCAACATCACGATCTATGTTTGCAACATCCATATGGAACAATTGCAACATACCTCTAAAACATCTAAAGCAATTGAAACATACTCTTGCAACATCTCCTTATTGCTCGGCAGAACGGAGGCTCGTCGGTGTGTGGTGTTCACCAGAGGCAGCGGCCTGGCGACAGTGGCTACACGTCGCGGAAGGGAGGCATCGGCCGCACGAGCGGCGGGGCAGCAGTGCATGACTTGGAGAGGGCAGCAGCGCGCCACGCCTGGCACGGCCGGCATCCGAGCGCCACGACTCGGAGGCGGCTGAGCGGTGCACCTCGGAGGGCCAGTGGCCATGCGCTCAGAGGCGGCAAGCAAGCGGATATGAGCGATAGAAAGAGGAATGAGTGGATAGAAATAAATGGGTAAATAATTTTTTTAGACACGAAGGAGCATGGGTTGTTGAGCTGGTGTCGTGGTCTAGTAACGGAACGTCCGAGCGGACGGATGCCCGGTTCAGAACATTACCGCACATGTTAATTAGCTTGTCCGCAACGTCCAAGAATGAACTATACAGGGGCCAAAAGTACTTGTAACTGAACTGCTAATTGGAGCGTCTTGCCACTGACAATTGTACATACGGCTTGACGAATTTTTGTTCATTCTAAATACTTTAATTAGTGCATGCTTGCGTGTCCGTATGTGCTATTTGTACGAGAGATATAAGGGACGCAAGCTTGATCGCAAAAAAAAAAGACGCAAGCTAATAATAATAGTATTGGCTTTGGGTACGTAACTAGGTATATTTTACATGGTGGCCAACAAAAGGATGTACATGTACTATAGGTGTACTCGTTGCACAGTGAATGGACTCGGCTAACACAGTCCCATCCGACACGTGGGACAGTTCCGGGTATATATAGGTGACTCAGCCAAGAGTACCGGTTCATGGGTGACGTGGCATAAGACGAATAGTCTGTTTGGGCTCGTGGGCGGTCCTCCTAATTAGGATTCCTAGGCTAGGTCGATTGATTAGAAGTGATCTTAGACCGACCACAGGGAACGGTAAAAGTTCCGGTAAAGTGACAACGAGGATGATATAGCGTGAATTTCAGCTACAGCCGGATCCGATATCATGTACGTCATGTGCTTTCGTGCGCTATTTCCAGCGGATGGCGGATGCACGGTACCAGCTGCCGGCCCCACTACGTGAGAGACTACAGCGACAGCGTGCGTCTGCGCTTGCATGGGTAGGGAGAATCATTGGTGGGCCCCATATTTTCAACTATGAAAAAATGCTATAACTCTCAAATAAAAAAACCAAATTAAATTTCGATTGCACCATTAAATTTGTTTCAATAAATACTTCAAAACAAGATGTCACATGGATATATTTAGATAAAGTGATAAGTAGACCCCACAGTGGATAGATGATGATATAGAGGATGGATAGATGCGGAAAAACTGTATATTTTATGGTGACTAGAATAAAATATTCCTTTTAGAGGATGAATATAGAGGATGATGAGTACGGATAGCCTTAGGGCAAGGGTGTGTCCCTAGGGTCCTTAGGTACCAAGGCACAGAGACGACAACCAGTTTAGCATCTACAACTACCTTTTCAGGCTTGAGGTAGGAAATTGATGGAGGAGGCTGTGGGGTAGAAACCCTGCTGACCCGCCACCATGGTTTGAAACCCTATTAGCGCCACCATGGTTTGGAACCCTATTAGTCGTGGACCCATTGTCCGATCTGACGACCACCGACAAGGAGAAAGCTTAAGGCCAATATAGAGACCGTGACTTAACCAAGGACAATATAAGCAGAAACTGAGCCAGGGCAAAAGGACCAGAAAACCCCAAAATGGTCAGCGAGGATCCGAGGAAAGATATATAACAAGGTAGGCAAGGCCAAGACTAGCAAATTTAAGGTTAATAAAGTGTAAAGAATTTTTTTTGACAAGGACAGATTTTTGGGTCATTATAGGTGCGACCCCTTTGGAAGGTCCTAATATGGCTAGAGGAGGGGTGAATAGCCTATTCAAAAATCTACAAACCAACTAGAGCAATTTGATTAGTACAACAAACGGCGTAATGCAATTTTGCTCTAGCTCTATAAGGGTTACAAGCCACCTATTTCAACAATTCTAGTTGCTATGATCACTAGCACACTCAATAAGCTATGTCACTATTCACTAAGCTAGTGTGCTCTTAAAGACTAACTAAAGAGCCACATTAGCCAAACTAACAAGCTCTCAAAGACTAACTACACTAAAGAGCTTGACAACTAGTTTGCCAGGAATGTAAAGGAGTGAGTAGAGTGTTTATACCGCCGCGTCCATGAATGAACCAATTACAATGTGGAGACAACCAATCACCGGGAGAATACCAATGGGCAAGAGACAAGCAACTTTTCTCCGAGGTTCATGTGCTTGCCGGCACGCTAGTCCCCGTTGTGTCGACCAACATTTAGTGGTTTGGCGGCTAAGAGGTGTTGCACGAACCTTGTCCATACAAATGGACACTGCAAGAACCTACCCACAAGTGAGGTAACTCAATGACACGAGTAATCCACTATGCTCTCCACCGGGGAAGGTACAAGACCCCTCACAATCACTAACACGTGCCGAAGCTCCTCCGCTGCTCCAAGCCGTCTAGGTGGCGGCAACCACCAAGAGTAACAAGAAATCCACAGCTACAACGATCCCCAAATGTCACTAGATGTAACCACTTAAGCAAATGCACTTGGAATCACTCCTAATCTCACTATGATAATGAATCAATGATGGCAATGAGTGGGAGGTGTTTGCTTAGGCTCACAAGGATGTCAAGTATATCAAAGTGTCAAGAGAGTAAGCCAAGGGCCACCCAAGACCTTTAAATAGGGAGCCAACCACGAAAGAACTGTTGGCCCCCTACTCCCTGCTTTCACGGCCCGACCGGACGCACTGATGGATCATGACCGAATGCACGCACCAGCATCCGGTCATCCACAACCGTCCACGTGTTGCCTCCCTTCAAACCTCAGCCACAGATTTCCAATGGTCAACTGATCAAACGCCCTAAAGTTAAGTCATGACCGGACTCATAGCTGAAATGACCAGACTCTAGATCACTTAGCATCAGATCAAGTCCAGAGATGTTCCAGAGCTGAAAACCAACGACCGGACGCGTTAGGTAAACGTCGACCTGACATGCCCCAGCGTCCGATCAGTGCACCACTCGTACGCGCATTCACTAGAGGTTGACATCAGTGTACGTCAGCACGCACTTGACTTGGACCCTGCGCGTCCGATTGCATGAACTCGCCGCCTTTCAACAAGTGACCAGACGCACCGATCAAGCCAAGCCAGCATCTGATCACTCTCCTGCCCTCTCGGCCAAGTCTCGCGCCATGGCTAAAATTGACCGGATGCGCCGAGGTGAGTCTGGTCACCCCGCGGCTAGCGTCCTGTCGTGGACCTTCTCCTTTTTCTCTTTTTCTAAGTCCACAGCCACTTCACCCTTACTTCCAACTTGCTAACCACAAAGTGTAGAACTTATGTGCACATGTGTTAATATTTTTCAAAGCATTTTACAAGGGTCAAAGTTAGTACACTAGGTTTCTAAATACATATGCAAGAACAACGTCACCTAGTGGCACTCGATAACCGTTTAGCCAAAGATTTCTCCTCTTTATAGTACGGCTATCGATCCTAAACGTGATCACACTCTCTATAGTGTCTTGATCACAAAAACAAAACCTATCATATATCTTTGCCTTGATCTCCATATGTTTTTGTTTTTCTCTTTCTTCTTTTCTAAATTGAGCACTTAATCATCATCACATGTGGTCATCTCATCATTTCACGTGATCTCACCATTTCTTGAGTGCCACCATGCTCAACACTTAGATTGCACCAACCTAGCTCGTATCACAACTCATGACAAAGATTAGTACTAGGTTTCATCAATTATCCAAAACCAAACTAGAGCTTTCACCCTAATCACGACATATGATGTCCACACTCGGCATTTTGTGGATTAATCGGGCCTGTCGGTGAGGCTACCGATGCGCTGGAGGTTGCCCAATTACGACTAGACAGGTCAAAGGGGCTCCCGAGATGTCGACATGGGACCTAGGCCCCTTGAGGGCCATTTCCTCTAGGGATGTGCGAGCTCACCTGGTGGGCGTGAATCCCTCGAGCTTGTCTAACTGGTTCAAGTTAGGCAGGAGCTTTAATCCTGGTGGAGTATTTTCTTATTGACGAAGATAGCCTTGGTACACGTATTAGTCAGCGCTCCTATTTTGCATTTCCTAACCCCGCATTCAATAAGTTCCAAAGTCTATGTTTTGCAAGAGAGGTGCAGCCGTGCAGGAACCACCGTGACATCATCCGGATGGAACTCCAAAATGACGTCAAGTTGGATTCGTGAAATGCTCCTGTGGGGTGCTGCACACAATGTCAAGAATATATATATGTGATGCATATGACAAATCATGCACACATGTACTTGCTGCTGCAGCTGAGTGTGGCACTGCCGCACTATGAGTGCGGCACTACCACACCTGGCTGTACCAACAAGACCGAGTCAAGCACCACACAGCTAGCTTAGATATAAAAAGGTATGCAACCTGGCACAATAAGATGATATCTAATCCACACAAACGATACATGTCCATATCCGATACATATAGAGTCAAGTAGCATTATTACAAACAATAAAGTTTTGAGCGAATCTCAAACTCTCCACCTAGCGAAGACTAATACTCATCGAATAAGACATAAAACGCAGCTGCTGACCAAAGCATTGAAAAAATTGTTGACCCCTCTAATTTTCTCCTCCTTTGGCAACAAGCACCAAAAAGTGAAGAAGAGAAGAAAGAGTCAACAAACTCACTATTCATCCCTCTGGACGTCATCCCAGTCGACGTCCTCGCCACCACTAGCCCTGCTAGTACTAGCAGCCATCCCTGCATCACCGTCATCATCGTCGTCGTCGGAGTCGATACGTGCACGTCCCTGACGGTGAGTAGTAGCTGTGTAGCGAGTGGAACGGGTGAAACACCTCGGCTCTAGTCTCTGAAGGTAGCCCTCTAGGGTCTCCTCCTAATCTGTTGCTCGTCACTGGTGCTCCTCCTCCTCATCATCATCATCCTCATCATCTGAATCTATGTCGGACAGGCTAGGTAGGTCAAACTGAGGCAGAGGTGGAATTGGAGGAAGTGGTGGAAGGTCCTGTCCACGCTGCTGACGCTGCTCCAACTGTGTCTCATAGGCTCTGTCAGCTACATAGGTACACTTGCCAGAGATTGCCTTCAACCACTAGCTTAGTTTCTTCATCTTGCCTCCTATGCGAAACCTAGAGTGGGAAGACACAAGAATATCCTCATGAGCTACAAAGGAGCCTCCCCCTATGGCCTGGCTAGCTGCTGTTGGCTGGGTCTTCTCTATCTTATAGATGGTGTGCATCCCATCCTTCGAAAAATAAAGTCCAGTGACCCTCTCAATCATGAACATGAGGTATGGGGCATAGGATAGCCCCCTCCTCCCATCCTCCACTACGAGTCTCAACTTAGTCCATAGGAACCTAGGGACATTGAATCTTTCCCCACCTAGTGCAAACATAGCCAACACATTCCTCACATAACCATTAATATCTGAGGCTGCTCCATCCTTTGGGTTGATGGTGTTCCTGATGAGATTGTTGAGGATGTAATAGAAGCTGTGTAGACCACTCCTCTTGCCATCTGCAACCCTACTGTCTCTCCACATATAGCTGATCTCTCTAATCTCAGCTCTAGGCTCGTCATGTATGTATGTATAGCCTCTGTGCTCCTACCTAAAGCCAAGAATCCTACTGAAAGTGACAAAATCAACACGATAGTGTTGTCCATCCGTCATCCAGTGAATCTCATTAGCTGACTGATCATAGAAATATGTGGCATGAAACTGGGCAAGAATCTCCTCATTCTAGTTATACTGGAAACCCATGATGTCTGAGAGCTTGAACCTGTCATAAATCTTGATTACCTTATCAAACTCAGGCTCCTCCTACTGCATCTCATCCCAATCAATATATTACATCTTGATGATCTTGGTCTTCTTGGATGAAAGAATGGCAGTGGCATAAAAGTTGGAATGAAACTCATTCTAGAATCTGTAATCAATGCCCAAATCCTTGCGTACCGCATATGGGTTTATCTACCTTGCCTCTTCCACCAGTTTTCAGCTCTTGGAATAATTAGTGACTGCATGCTGGCAGGTATCAACTGGAGGTCTCATCATCATCTCACCCTCAAAATCCCTGATGTAGGATCCATCGAACTCTGTCAGGTGTAGAGGGGTGTCAGGAATGGCATCTTTGGTGTGTCCAAGCATCTCTAGCCTTTCCTCATCTTTGATGTACTGATCATGCCTCCCCCTGTCACCTCGACCACGAGGTGCTGCACCACTGCTACCTACAGCTGCTGATCTCCCTCGACCACATCAAGGTTGATCCTTCTCGACCATCTTCCTCTTCTCATGATCTCCGGGGTCCATCTATGCATAAATAATGAATCATATAAGAAACAATACAAATGGAGATTAGGAAAATACTTGAGAAATGGTTTTGATAAGAGAAAGAACTTAAATCATGAAGTTGAGAGATACGGTGGATAGTGCTGCCTAGAAAGCGCGGCACTGCCGCACCCTGAGAGTGGCACTACCCCACCTATCATCTCTACAAGCTCATGATCTCCTTCTTCTCTCTTAACAAATCCAATCCTCAAACATCTTCTATGTCACCTCATAATCTTAGAGCATACAGTTCACAAGAAAAAGCACATGGGATCTTGCAATGGATGGAATAACGATAGTATTTTGGCCTAGGGAGAGCATGTGATGATTGGATCCAATTGAAAAACTGATTCATTGGCAAGGAATCATAGCCAGCAGCTGTCAGCTACTACATGGTGCGGCACTGCTGCTCCTATAGTGTGACACTGCTGCACGGGCTGGATGCTCCTACCCATGAATCGATCTTCCAATTCGATTCAACCATCAAATCTCCCCCTAGATCTATCATACTACCGCCAAGAACACAAATCCACCGCAGAAACACCCACATTGCATAGATTGACATAGGTTAGGGTTTCACCTTGCTCTTCACAGATTGAAGAGGGAAGAAGAGAGTGCAGCTCACCCCAAGTGCTGCAGCAGCTGCTGGCATCGCAGAGAGGAGCCGACAGCAGGCGTGGCACTATCGGAGCATGACAGCGTGAGGGCAGGCGACGGCGATGGCGTGCTCGAGCGAGGAAGAGAGAGGTGCGGGTGTCGGGCGTCAGGGAAAGAGGGATAGAGTTACTGTAGGCCTAGGGATAGGACTAAGGAGTAAACTGTTGGGCTGAATCCGCTGTAGATTCAAAGTACGGCACTGCTGCACCCCTGGAGCGGCACTGCCGCACACCCCAAACAGTAAGGATTTAGCTACAAATTACATGATTCTCTCTACGTAGGATATGGACACATATCACCTATAAATCATGACTAGAAACAAATAATCAATATGGACCATGATCATGACTCATAGGTTGCTTTTATTAAATTATTTTGAAGCACAATATGAAACTTTCAAATTATTTTGCCTAGATACTAGTTGATCAAACAAAGGCATGCTAAATTTTAAACCACGTTATGAGAATCAAGGATATTTAGCTCACTACGCAAAGCACAAAACCTTGACTCGTCGAGGGGCTTAGTGAAGATATCGGCTAGTTGTTTTTCGGTGCTCACATGGTGAATTTTGATATCTCCTTTGGCTTCGTGGTCTCTCAAGAAGTGATGTCAGACATCTATGTGCTTAGTTCTTGAGTGGCTTACGGGACTATTTGTAAGCTTTATGGCACTTTCATTGTCACACAATAATGGGATTTTGGTAAAGCGACATCCGAAATCACGAAGGGTTTGCCTCATCCAAAGTAGTTGAGCACAACATACACTGACTGCAACATACTCGGCCTCAACAATGGAAAGGGCTACACAATTTTGCTTCTTAGAACTCCAAGACACTAAGGACCGTCCAAGGAATTGACATGTCCCCAAAGTGCTTTTTTGATCTACTTTGCAACCGGCGTAATCGGAATCCGAATATCCAAGTAGATCGAACTTAGAGCCCTTAGGATACCACATGCCAAGGTTAGAAGTATGTACTAAATATCTCAAGATTCTCTTAACGGCTACCAAGTGACACTCTTTTGAGTTAGCTTGAAATCTAGCACACATGCACACAGTAAGCATAATATCGGGCCTAGATGCACACAAATAAAGTAGAGAGCCGATCATGAAACAACATACCTTGGTATCGATGATTTTTCCTTTCTCATTTAGATCAAGATGTCCATTGGTTGGCATGGGAGTATTGATAGGCTTTGCATTCACCATGTTAAACTTCTTGAGCATATCATGGGTGTACTTTGTTTGGCTAATAAAAGTCCCATGCTTCAATTGCTTGATTTAAAATCCGAGGAAGAACTTCAACTCACCCATCATAGACATCTCAAATCTCTTTGTCATGATCCTACTAAACTCTTCACAAAACTTATGGTTAGTACTACCAAATATTATGTCATTGACATATATTTAGCACACAAATATATAGTTATTGACTTTGTGAGTAAAGAGGGTAGGATCGGCTTTGCCTATTTCAAAGCCTTGCTTGAGCAAGAATTCCTTAAGGCATTCATACCATGCTCTTGGTGCTTGCTTAAGCCCATAGAGTGCCTTTTGGAGTTTATAGACATGGTTGGGGAACTTGGGATCTTTAAAACTCGGTGGTTGTTCAACATAGACAAGTTCTTGTATAGGGCCATTGAGGAATGCACTCTTGACATCCATTTGACATAGCTTAAAGACATGATAGCCAGCAAAGGCTAGAAGCATTCGGATTGCTTCGAGTCTTGCCATCGGTGCATATGTTTCTTCAAAGTCCAAGCCCTCCACTTGAGTGAAACCTTGAGCAACCAATCTTGCCTTGTTCCTTGTCACCATGCCATTCTAATCTTACTTATTGTGGAAAACCCACTTGGTGCCAATGACATTGGTATTGGGTCTTTCCACCAAAGTCCAAACTTGATTTCTCTCGAAGTTGTTCAACTTTTCTTGCATAGCCATCACCCAATCTTCATCCTCAAGTGCCTTCTCAACCTTGACTAGTTCTACAGGAGAAATGAAGGAATAATATTGACAAAAATTTGCTAAATGAGAATGTGTCAATACCCCTTTTTGAAGACTCCCAAGGATGTTGTCGGCGGGATGATCTCTTTAAATTGTTTGCTTGAGTCTTGGGTGTTCAATGGCTTGTTCATCTTTTGGATCTTCAACTCCTTCAAAGATTGGTTACAGGTTCTGTCCTCGAATTAGAGTCGGACTTGCTGCTGCTTCTAGAGGGGGTGCAACATTGTCGCTCCTGGGTGCGGCACTGCCGCTCTGTTGAATAGCAGCTGGAGTCTGCTCCCCCTCAGCATCAGGTATGTCAGCAAAAAATTATTCTTTAGAAGCTTGGGGAACCACCAGATCAGTGACTTCATATTCTTGTGGCCTAATATCGCCAATAGCCAATTGCTTGATTGCATCACAAGGCAGATCCTCCTTTCCTACAACACTTGAATCAACTTGCTCTACTTGAGAGCCATTAGATTCATAAAATGTCACGTCTACCGCTATTTCAACTCTTCCGGAGGTTTTGTTGAAAACACGATAGGCATGCTTATTTGATCCATAACCAAGAAGAAAACCTTCATCAACTTTGGGTGTAAACTTAGAGGTTTTAGGTTTCTTGTTAAGTATGAAACACTTACATCCAAACACTCTAAAGTAAGACATCTTTGGTTTGTTACCGGTTAGAAGCTCATATGAAGTTTTCTTCAACTTCTTGTGTAAGTAGAGACGGTTGATGGCATGACAAGCAGTGTTTACGGTGTCACACCAAAATAAATCCAAAGTCTTGTACTCATCTAACATTGTCCTTGCCATATCAATGAGTGTCCAGTTCTTTCCCTCTACTATACCATTTTGTTGAGGGGTGTATGGACTTGAAAACTCATGCTTGATGCCCTCTTTATCGAGAAACTCCTCAACTTTAGTGTTCTTGAATTCGGTTCCATTGTCACTTCTCATTTTCTTGATGGGGAGACCGAACTCCTTTTGAGCTCTTCTAACAAATGTCTCCACTTGGCACTTATCAAATAAGAAAAATACCTAAGTGAAATAGGAATAGTCATCAACAATAACAAGACCATATTTGTTACCCCCGATACTTAGGTAGGCGACCGGTCCAAAGAGATCCATGTG
Source organism: Saccharum spontaneum (assembly GCA_022457205.1). Classification (NCBI taxonomy): domain Eukaryota; kingdom Viridiplantae; phylum Streptophyta; class Magnoliopsida; order Poales; family Poaceae; genus Saccharum; species Saccharum spontaneum. The sequence goes on from CM039594.1 coordinate 18,370,803, forward strand.
GATCGCCAACTTACTTTCCGGCTTGACAAGCGCTACATATCCTATCTTTCTCAAAGTGAATATTTGTTAGTCAAGGATGTGTTCATCCTTTTGAAGTTTGGCCAAGTTCTTCATCCCAACATGAGCTAGCCGATGATGCCATAGTCAACCCATACTAGATTTTGCCACTAAAAAAGTCTCAAGATTAGCTTTCCCTTTGTTGAAATCAACTAGGTAGAGCTTATTCTTTAAACGACCCATAAAAGCAATAGAGGAATCCTCTCTTCTAAAGACTTACACACCCTTATCCGTAAAGAGATAATTGTAGCCCATCTTACATAATTGAGAAACGAACAACAAATTGTAACTCAATGAATCAACTTGTAAAACATTTGTAATTGAATGCTCAAGGGTTATAGCAAATTTATCGAAGCCAATCACACCCCCCTTAGAATTGTCTCCAAAGACAATATTTTTATTTGAGTCCATCTTCGGGGTATACGATGAGAACATACTCCTTTCTCCAGTCATATGATTTGTACATCCACTATCAAGCACCCAACTTGATGCAAAACAAGTTTAGTTGCTAGACTTAGGTCCCCAACTAGACTTGGGGCCTTGTATGTTAGTCACTAGAAACTTAGGAACCCAAATAGAAGTGTTTCTATACATATTAGTTTCATTGTAACACCCTAAAATTTGAAGAAAAGAAAAATAGGGAAAATATGGGTTCTATATTTATTTTTGTGAAGCATGCAATTATAGGATAAGAATAATTTTATAAATTTAAAATCAAATATAAGGGTAGAAACATGATTGAGCATTCATGCTGCTGCATTTGGAGTTTTGTGATGAGTGGTTTGAATCAAATTCAAATTTGATTTGAAAATCATTTGAAAAATGGATTTGAAAATTCGGAAAAAAAAGAAAAGGATTCTTTCTTCCAGGGCCGCCATTCCTCCCCCGCAGCCCAGCTCCTCGGCCTGCGGCGGCAGCCCGCTCCCTCCCGCACTCGCGCGCCTTCGCCTCCTCTTGGGCCGGCCGAGCCCAGCAAACCGGCCCAGCTCGCGCGCGGCCGCTTCCTCCGCTCTGAGTCGCCGACAGGTGGGACCCGCTTGTCAGCGACTGCCTTCCCTTTCCATCTTATTCCTCCCGAGCTTTCCAAAACGCCGCCGCCGCCTTCCTCTTTTCCGTCGGATACGGGAGCTCAAAACCGCCATCTAATCCTTCCCCTTTCCTAATCCGTTGCTTCCTTGGGCTATAAAAGCCGAGCCGCACCCTCGTCGATCCTATCTTGGCCGTTTCGAAGCAGTGGAGGGTCTCGGGAGGGTGTCACCGCGAGCTCAAGCTTCACCGCCGCCATCTCGAGCTTACCACCGCCCTCAGCCCATCCTCCGGTCCTATCTTCTACGCGGGTGAGTTCGCGTCGAGGTCCTCTTTCGGTTGGTACCGGTTGCGTGTCGTTTGGTGGTCAAAATCGTCGGGATGCCAACTCCGGCGATGCTCCGGCGATGGCGCCACCGCGCGAGTCGTCGTCGGGGTCAAATTCGGCCGGCGCGCCGCCCGTCTTCCTCCCCGATCGATCTGGACCATCAGATCTAAAACGGACGGTTCAGATTAGAAGATACCGGTTCGCTGGTGTTTTTGCTAAAGAGTCCCTGGAGTTTTCAAATATGTAACCCGCAGTCCAAAGCGTAAACCGGGAAAATACGTTTTTAATAAAAGAAAACGTAATTCGTTTCGGAAAAAAAGAAAAATACGCTTTCTGATATTTACAGTTTTGCCACTGAGATTGTTTTAGCCGTAGAATCTTCGTTTTAACTCCGATTTGATCCATTCAAATTGCGTTAGATTCATATTTGCGAGCTCTATCTAATGGTGTAACTGTACAGTAGGTTTAGATTAATTTATTTTTGAGTTTTAATTAAAGTATTTATTTTTCTATAGGAAATCTTCGGAAATTCATAACTTTGTCGTTTTAGATCCGTTTTTCGTGATCTTCGCGTCTGTGTGATCCTAGCGAGTTGTAGATTCATTTTAAAGACTTTTTATTTTATTTTCTTACTGTGGGTGTATTGTTCTAATTATAGTCTTGTTTGTCTATGCATGATTGCCTCTGGATGTGTGTTGTTGATAATGGTTGATCGAGTATAGACGGTGAGCAATTCGTTGGAGATCAAGAGCCTTACTACGAGCAAGATCTTCAGGACCAGTTTGAGCAAGGCAAGTATAGCATGGGATTATCCTTGTTGTCCTATTCACCTTATGCAATTAATGTCATTATGCATTTATTCCTTGTTAAGGATGACTTAGTGATTGATCCTATACCTTGGTACCCATTATGATGCATTGATTAGTATGGCTAGTGCTTAAACATGGACTATGATCATGTAAATTGATTAGAGGAATATGCAATAAACATTAAAATATGATTTTGATTCTTGTTAAAAGGGGGTTAGAGCATGTGTGTTGTTTTGATGCTCTAATTGCTCTCCATAAGGACTCATCTATAAGCGACAATCCGGGATTTACAGTACAACTGTGAGGGCTATATGGCTCTGGCTTTAGTCATATAGAAGGACCTTTTCTAGCTTGTTAGAGGTAACCTTTTTGGCGTAAGAATGGCTTGACGAATCGGGTATAGTGCGGCCTCTGTCCTTATGTGTATAGGCTGCGGGTCAATGTGCCATTTGGAAGGGGGGCTCTACATCTGTTTGCCGAGTGAATCTAATGGCCCTAACTTGTTAGACGAACCTTCGAAAGACTTCATAGTGTTTACCCTGCCTGCTCACCTTGGTAGTGTTTTGGGAGTAATTAACCCGGGCATTTGGGTAACACGACTCACAGTGAAAGTGTACAACCTCTGCAGAGTGTAGAACTGTTATAACAGCCGTGCTCACGGTCACGAGTGGCCTTGGACCCTTATGGAATAGTTGATTAATTGTTTATGTTTATGTTTTTGCTATTCATTAATCATTTCACATGGATCATATGTTTATTGTTTACATTGAGACATATTGATGCTATTGATATGCTAAAATCATGTTAACTAAAAGCTACATGCTGATAAACCCACGATTATGCCTATTTGAGCCTCATGAACCCCATGTTACACTTGTTGAGTACGAGATGTACTTACGCTTGTTTATTTCTCTTATTTGGATAAAAATCCCGGATGGGTAACAGATGGAGGTAATAGCGACTACTACGCCTACTTCCCTGAGGATTACTAGTCTTGCTGTCAACCAGTCAATGTACCTGTGACTGGAGCTACCACGAGAGAGATTTTTATTTATACTTCCGCTACATTTGTGTTAAGACTATGTGTTAAATATCGTGATGTAATAACATTTGCCATGATACTTCTGTTATAATTTGTGAACTTATGTGTGATTGATCTCTGGGCGCACATAAGGGTAAGCATTCCATTTGGTCGATAAATGGGTGTGACAAATTGGTATCAAAGCTCTTGTTGACTGTAGGACGCAAGCCTAGTTAGCAATGGTCGAAGTAGTGTCATCTTTACACTATTTTTATGCTCACTATCTTGCTCTTGTTACTTGATAAATTTTTATGCTTCTTATGTCTCATTCTATTACGAAATTTTGCCTCTATTCTAACTTCATCTAAAAATTCTGTAGATGACTCGTGACCGTAAGACTGCCCGCATCAGCTTTGGAGGATACTACCCACCTCGTGCCCTGCTTGCAACTGAAGAGCCACAAGAGCCAGAACCTCAGGAACAAGAGAAGACCCCTGTAGCACCAGTCCAAACACCAGCACCTCCCCAGGAAGAGATTGAACCTGAAGAAGATCCAGAAATCATTGAGATTGAAGATGGTGAGGAGGAAGATAATGGAGGAGAACAACCCCCGTCTCCACCACATGAAGCTCCTGAAGATATGCCACCTCCTCCAATGGGGTGGACTGTGAGGATCTACCACAGGAATGGAGGGGATGCTGTCTCTCACATTCGCCTAGTGGGGATGCTCACTGCTTACTTCGCGGATTGGCATCCGGCTGTGGAGTACGTCTGCTGGGAGTACACTCATCCACTAGAGAGCACGTACTGGAAGGCAAGGGCAAGCATCTTTGCACACAAGCAAGACAAGGGGGCATATCAGCTGGACATGATGTTCTCTCATGTGGGACATCGAGCTACCATTGAGGATAGCATTGAAGATGCTGCTTTTGAAGCATGTATGGGTCTTCGCTATCTTCGCTTTAACCTCATGAAGCATGACATCCATCGTTTCCTTCCTCGTGCACACCCCGAGCTTGGTTGGGCTATGACAGATCCAGTGCAGTTAGAGCCACTACCTCGGGTGATGGTGAACTTTGTCTATGACATGATGGACAGGAAGCTGCAACTAGAAGAGATGGTGAGGACACAAGGGAAGACTATCAAGAGATGCCAAGCAACCATTGATGAGCTCCGAGCAAACCAAGGCTTGCCCAAGATCTACGAGAAGTTAGAGCATGAGCCACTTCCTTAGGAAGTAGGAGTCCTTTTATGTAATAAGAACGTTCTTAGTAACGTCAGTTGAGTCAGTCGAGTCTGTCGTGTGGTTTGAACTTTGGTGTGCTAGTTGCTTTATTATTATGCTTATGTGTGAGTTGGATCTTTGTTTGAGTGTCTGGACTTGTAGGCATGTCTACAAGTTCCATTATTAATAATAATAAGTTTAATAGTCAAGGAATAATAGTTGGGTTTGATAGTATCTCGTTTCTGTCCTTGCTGTTTTCTGGAGCAGTCTCTGATGTTTCTGTTATAGTTTAAAAATGGTTCGTGCAACATTTATGAAATTTTTATGAGAGAAACTAGACTCAAGCATCTTTCAAATGCCACTGGAATCACCTTTTTATCTAATCTGGTTCGAGAGATATAATTTTCACAAGTTAAAGTTTCTGCACAGTCTGGAATCTGGAACAGTTTCTGTTGCGCCTTATTTTTCATAGACTTAACGACAGAATCTGGTCTTGAGGTCTGAATAGAAATTGTGGATAATTTCATAAGCTTTCCAACCATATAAAGCACGCCTCTTTTGGACTTCTGTAGGCCGAGATATGATTGAAATACTGAACTGTCAATATTGCTACTCGTCCAGAAAACTTTCAGATCTCATTCTTAATCTTATAAGTGGTTGATAACCTGGATTTCTTAAAGTTTGCATGTTTATGGGTGGCAGATGGCCGGAAGAGGAAGAGGCAGAGGTCGTGGCAACATTCCCCCGAATCCACCCCCACCACCGCCACCAACTATTGAGCAATTGCTGGCAGTACAGACGCAGTTGATGCAACAACTGGTGCAGAATCAGCAGAATCAGCCAGTTGCTGGAGTGCAACCACGTGATAAGCGTGGTGAATTTTTGAAGGGTCGTCCCCCAGTGTTCACACATGCTGCTGATCCTTTGGAGGCTGATGATTGGCTTCGTGCTGTGGAGAAACAACTCACCATTGCACAATGTGATGACCGACAGAAGGTGTTGTTCGCTTCTGGGCAACTTCAGGGAGAAGCTCAAGATTGGTGGGAGTCATATGAGTATGGCTGTCCTGCTAATGCTCCTGCAGTCACCTGGCAGGAGTTTAGAGAGAACTTCAGGGCTTACCATATACCTGAAGGGATGATAGAATTGAAGGCGGAGGAATTCAGGAACCTGACCCAAGGGTCAATGTCTGTAGCTGAGTACCGTGACAAGTTTGCTCAACTGTCACGATATGCTCCGCATGAGGTGGCCAATGACAATGATAAGCAGCGCCGCTTCTTGAAGGGATTATATGATGGACTACAGTTGCAGTTGATGTCCAATACCTATCCCAACTTTCAGACGCTTGTGAACCGCGCTATTGTGGTGGATAACAAGCGCAAAGAAATGGATGCTAAGAGAAAGAGGTTACAGGGACAAGCCTCCAACAGCAACACCCGTCCACGCACTGGCTTCCAACAGAATACTCAGCAGAGACCTCCTTCTGGACAGTGGAACCGTGGTCAGACTCCATTTCGTGGACAGTTCCCTCAACGTCCCCCATTTCAGCCACAGAGTAGCAACCAACGTCCACCACAGCAGAATGGGAATCAAGTGCAGCGCCAGGGTCCTTCCAACAACACTCCTACAAAGACCAGTGCTCCCAACACTCCCAACCGGTGTTTCCGTTGTGGAAAAGAAGGTCACCTGTCTTACAACTGCCCGGAGAAGCCTAACCAGCAGACTCCCCAGAGACAGAGCAGCCACCAGAAGCCCGCACTGAACTCGGGAAGGGTGAACCATTTGTCCCAGGAAACTGCAGTGGAGGAGCCAGAAGTTATGCTTGGTACGTTCGATGTCCACTCTACTCCCGCCACTGTTCTTTTTGATTCTGGAGCATCACATTCTTTCATATCACAATCATTTGTTAGAATACATAGAATCCATTTGTGTGCCATGAAGAACCCTATCTTAGTAAACTCACCTGGTGGAAGCATGCCAGCATCTTATCGCTGTCTTCCCATTAGTCTCAACTTAAGGGGGGTAGAGTTTTCAGTTAGCCCTATAGTATTGAGGACAGCCGGAATTGATCTTATACTGGGAATGGATTGGATGATGCAACAACAAGCAGAGATTCAGTGTAAGGATAAATCGGTTGTGCTGACTACACCAAAGGGGGATAGGATCAGGGTTGAAGTCAAAGTGCAAAAACAAGCGACTGCTACAGTGAACCAGCTCAATGATGGTGCCAATCAGGAGGATCCAGTTGTGGAGGAGTTCCCAGATGTGTTTCCGGAGGATTTGCCAGGTATGCCACCAGACCGTGACATTGAATTTATTATTGAATTATTACCTGGAACTGCACCTATAGCTAAGCGACCATATAGAATGGGAGTAAATGAACTAGAAGAACTTAAGAAACAAATTAAGGAGTTACAGGATAAGGGTTTTATTCGTCCTAGTTCGTCACCATGGGGTGCACCAGTAATTTTTGTGGATAAGAAAGATGGAACTCAGAGGATGTGTGTAGATTATCGGTCTCTTAATGAGGTTACCATTAAGAACAAGTACCCATTGCCTAGAATTGATGACCTGTTTGATCAGTTGAGAGGAGCTTGTGTATTTTCCAAGATTGACCTTCGTTCTGGATATCATCAATTGAAGATTCGTGCCAGGGATATACCCAAGACAGCATTTACTACACGTTATGGGTTATATGAGTATACAGTGATGTCATTTGGTTTGACTAATGCTCCCGCATACTTCATGTACTTAATGAATAAGGTGTTCATGGAATATCTGGACAAGTTTGTAGTGGTATTCATTGATGATATACTAGTGTTTTCCAAGACGGAGGAAGAACATGCTGAACACTTGAGGTTGGTCTTGCAGAAGCTCAGAGAACACCAACTATATGCAAAAAGGAGTAAATGTGAGTTTTGGCTTAAGGAAGTTTCTTTTCTGGGTCATATCATTTCAAATGGAGGAATATCAGTAGATCCTGGCAAGGTGAAGGATGTATTGAACTGGAAACCACCTACCAATGCAAGTGAGATCCGTAGCTTTTTGGGATTGGCTGGTTATTATAGAAGGTTTATAGAGGGATTTTCCAAGCTTGCAAAACCAATGACTGCATTGTTGGAAAAGAATGCTAAGTTTGTGTGGTCCGAGAAGTGTCAGGCTAATTTTGAGGAATTAAAGAAAAGATTGACTACTGCACCTGTCTTAGTTTTGCCAGACCTGAATAAACCTTTCTCTATCTATTGTGATGCATCTCGATTGGGATTGGGATGTGTTCTGATGCAAGAAGGTAGAGTTGTGGCATATGCATCGAGGCAGTTAAGGAAGCATGAGTTAAATTACCCTACTCATGATTTGGAATTAGCTGCAGTGGTTCATGCATTAAAGATATGGAGGCATTATTTGATTGGACACAAAAGTGATATATACACTGATCACAAGAGTCTCAAGTATATCTTCACTCAAACAGATCTGAACTTGAGGCAGCGTAGATGGTTGGAGTTGATAAAAGACTATGATCTAGAGGTGCATTATCATCCCGGAAAGGCCAACGTGGTTGCTGATGCTCTTAGTAGGAAGAGTTATGCAAATGAAATACAAGTAATGCCTATGCCTAAGGAATTGTGTGCTGAGTGTAAGCATCTGAATTTAGGATTTACTACTAATGCAGTGGAACTAGTATTGGAGCCTACTCTGGAGCAAGAAATCCGTAAAGGTCAGCTGAAAGATGAAAAGTTGAGAGAGATAGCTGAAAACATAGCGAGAGGAAAATCTCCAGGATTCCATAAGGATGAAAATGGTACGCTATGGTTCGGGAAAAGGTTGTGTGTGCCCGAAGATAGGGAAATCCGAATGGCAATTCTGCGTGAAGCTCATGAGTCAGCTTATTCCATACATCCGGGTAGTACTAAGATGTATTTAGATCTGAAAGAGAAATATTGGTGGTATGGTTTAAAGAGAGACGTAGCTGAGTATGTTGCTTTGTGTGACACATGTCAAAGGGTGAAAGCGGAACATCAAAGACCTGCAGGATTGTTACAACCTATGCAGATACCCGAGTGGAAATGGGAAGAGGTCGGTATGGATTTTATAGTTGGGTTACCACGGACTCAACGAGGATATGATTCAATTTGGGTGATAGTGGATCGTCTGACTAAGGTTGCTCATTTTCTGCCTGTGAAGACTACATATAGCAGTGCGAAACTGGCAGAGTTGTATATGGAAAGAATAGTGAGTCTACACGGAGTTCCTAAGAAGATTGTGTCTGATCGAGGTACTCAATTTACATCTCATTATTGGCAAAAGATACATGAGTCATTGGGGACCAAACTAAATTTCAGTACAGCTTATCATCCTCAGACAGATGGTCAAACGGAGAGAATTAATCAGATATTGGAAGATATGCTGAGAGCTTGTGCTCTACAATATGGTACTAGCTGGGATAAGAGTTTGCCATACGCAGAGTTCTCTTATAACAATAGTTATCAGAAGAGTCTTCAAATGGCACCGTTTGAGGCTCTGTATGGACGAAAGTGTAGGACCCCGTTGTTCTGGAATCAGACAGGGGAGAGTCAAGTGTTTGGACCTGATGTACTAAAGGATGCTAAGAAGAAAGTAAGAATGATTAGAGATAATCTAAAAATAGCCCAGTCTAGACAGAAAAGTTATGCTGATACTCGCAGAAGAGAGTTGACATTTGAGGTAGGAGATTATGTTTACTTGAAAGTGTCACCCATGAGAAGTGTGAAGAGATTTAACATGAAGGGTAAATTAGCACCAAGATATATTGGACCTTTCAAGATTATAGAGCGACGTGGTGAAGTGGCGTATCAATTGGAATTGCCCGAGAGTCTGGCAGGTGTACATGATGTGTTCCATGTGTCACAACTAAAGAAATGTTTACGAGTACCAGAAGAACAGATTCCGATAGAGGAACTCACTGTTAAGGAGGATCTTACATATGAGGAGTTTCCAGTTAAGATTTTGGAGACTGCGGACAGAGTCACAAGAAGTAGAACAATCAAAATGTGTAAAGTACAGTGGAATCGGTATACCGCAGAAGAGGCTACTTGGGAACGAGAAGAGGATCTGAGAAAAACCTACCCGCAACTGTTTGAGTAAGCACCGGTCGAATCTCGGGGCGAGATTCATTTTAAGGGGGGTAGAATTGTAACACCCTAAAATTTGAAGAAAAGAAAAATAGGGAAAATATGGGTTCTATATTTATTTTTGTGAAGCATGCAATTATAGGATAAGAATAATTTTATAAATTTAAAATCAAATATAAGGGTAGAAACATGATTGAGCATTCATGCTGCTGCATTTGGAGTTTTGTGATGAGTGGTTTGAATCAAATTCAAATTTGATTTGAAAATCATTTGAAAAATGGATTTGAAAATTCGGAAAAAAAAAGGATTCTTTCTTCCAGGGCCGCCATTCCTCCCCCGCAGCCCAGCTCCTCGGCCTGCGGCGGCAGCCCGCTCCCTCCCGCACTCGCGCGCCTTCGCCTCCTCTTGGGCCGGCCGAGCCCAGCAAACCGGCCCAGCTCGCGCGCGGCCGCTTCCTCCGCTCTGAGTCGCCGACAGGTGGGACCCGCTTGTCAGCGACTGCCTTCCCTTTCCATCTTCTTCCTCCCGAGCTTTCCAAAACGCCGCCGCCGCCTTCCTCTTTTCCGTCGGATACGGGAGCTCAAAACCGCCATCTAATCCTTCCCCTTTCCTAATCCGTTGCTTCCTTGGGCTATAAAAGCCGAGCCGCACCCTCGTCGATCCTATCTTGGTCGTTTCGAAGCAGTGGAGGGTCTCGGGAGGGTGTCACCGCGAGCTCAAGCTTCACCGCCGCCATCTCGAGCTTACCACCGCCCTCAGCCCATCCTCCGGTCCTATCTCCTACGCGGGTGAGTTCGCGTCGAGGTCCTCTTTCGGTTGGTACCGGTTGCGTGTCGTTTGGTGGTCAAAATCGTCGGGATGCCAACTCCGGCGATGCTCCGGCGATGGCGCCGCCGCGCGAGTCGTCGTCGGGGTCAAATTCGGCCGGCGCGCCGCCCGTCTTCCTCCCCGATCGATCTGGACCATCAGATCTAAAACGGACGGTTCAGATTAGAAGATACCGGTTCGCTGGTGTTTTTGCTAAAGAGTCCCTGGAGTTTTCAAATATGTAACCCGCAGTCCAAAGCGTAAACCGGGAAAATACGTTTTTAATAAAAGAAAACGTAATTCGTTTCGGAAAAAAAGAAAAATACGCTTTCTGATATTTACAGTTTTGCCACTGAGATTGTTTTAGCCGTAGAATCTTCGTTTTAACTCCGATTTGATCCATTCAAATTGCGTTAGATTCATATTTGCGAGCTCTATCTAATGGTGTAACTGTACAGTAGGTTTAGATTAATTTATTTTCGAGTTTTAATTAAAGTATTTATTTTTCTATAGGAAATCTTCGGAAATTCATAACTTTGTCGTTTTAGATCCGTTTTTCGTGATCTTCGCGTCTGTGTGATCCTAGCGAGTTGTAGATTCATTTTAAAGACTTTTTATTTTATTTTCTTACTGTGGGTGTATTGTTCTAATTATAGTCTTGTTTGTCTATGCATGATTGCCTCTGGATGTGTGTTGTTGATAATGGTTGATCGAGTATAGACGGTGAGCAATTCGTTGGAGATCAAGAGCCTTACTACGAGCAAGATCTTCAGGACCAGTTTGAGCAAGGCAAGTATAGCATGGGATTATCCTTGTTGTCCTATTCACCTTATGCAATTAATGTCATTATGCATTTATTCCTTGTTAAGGATGACTTAGTGATTGATCCTATACCTTGGTACCCATTATGATGCATTGATTAGTATGGCTAGTGCTTAAACATGGACTATGATCATGTAAATTGATTAGAGGAATATGCAATAAACATTAAAATATGATTTTGATTCTTGTTAAAAGGGGGTTAGAGCATGTGTGTTGTTTTGATGCTCTAATTGCTCTCCATAAGGACTCATCTATAAGCGACAATCCGGGATTTACAGTACAACTGTGAGGGCTATATGGCTCTGGCTTTAGTCATATAGAAGGACCTTTTCTAGCTTGTTAGAGGTAACCTTTTTGGCGTAAGAATGGCTTGACGAATCGGGTATAGTGCGGCCTCTGTCCTTATGTGTATAGGCTGCGGGTCAATGTGCCATTTGGAAGGGGGGCTCTACATCTGTTTGCCGAGTGAATCTAATGGCCCTAACTTGTTAGACGAACCTTCGAAAGACTTCATAGTGTTTACCCTGCCTGCTCACCTTGGTAGTGTTTTGGGAGTAATTAACCCGGGCATTTGGGTAACACGACTCACAGTGAAAGTGTACAACCTCTGCAGAGTGTAGAACTGTTATAACAGCCGTGCTCACGGTCACGAGTGGCCTTGGACCCTTATGGAATAGTTGATTAATTGTTTATGTTTATGTTTTTGCTATTCATTAATCATTTCACATGGATCATATGTTTATTGTTTACATTGAGACCTATTGATGCTATTGATATGCTAAAATCATGTTAACTAAAAGCTACATGCTGATAAACCCACGATTATGCCTATTTGAGCCTCATGAACCCCATGTTACACTTGTTGAGTACGAGATGTACTTACGCTTGTTTATTTCTCTTATTTGGATAAAAATCCCGGATGGGTAACAGATGGAGGTAATAGCGACTACTACGCCTACTTCCCTGAGGATTACTAGTCTTGCTGTCAACCAGTCAATGTACCTGTGACTGGAGCTACCACGAGAGAGATTTTTATTTATACTTCCGCTACATTTGTGTTAAGACTATGTGTTAAATATCGTGATGTAATAACATTTGCCATGATACTTCTGTTATAATTTGTGAACTTATGTGTGATTGATCTCTGGGCGCACATAAGGGTAAGCATTCCATTTGGTCGATAAATGGGTGTGACATTCATGTCCAACATATTTAGCAACCACTCTTCCACTGCTGTTGCTTCTCAACACAAAGCATGATGTCAAACTTTGTCAAAGTGGTTAAGCCTTTGGTTGATATGCATACTTGTTCATGGTGCCCCACACTGATTCTTTTGGTTTTTGCTAAACCTGTTTATGCTGGAACACCTTCTTCTTGGGCTTAGTCTGATCGGGAACAAAATTGGTGGCCTTCCCATTTTTGTGGGGAGCGGCACTGCCGTCCTTCACCGCGGCACTGCCGCTATTTGTGCAGGCCGATCTATATCAATTTTGCCCTTCCTCTCAAACTGAACACACTCATAGTCGTTTATGACCTTTCTTTCATTTGTCTTGGCTCCTGCAGTGTGCCCAAGCCCATGCTTGATTGAGGGGTGTCTCTCTTGCTTGAATTGAGGCACTTTTGAATCATTTGCCTTCTTGTCACTTACTTGAGCCTTACCACTCAAGCAGCCCTTACCAATGATCTCATTGAGCCTAGTAATCTCCTTTCTCATTGCCTCTATATTTGCAAGGTTAGTGGAATAAGCATTCAAATCAAGATTATAACATTTTCCACAACCTTGACTAGTGGAGGAAGTAGAGGCATCCTTTGCCTTAGTAGGATGTGAGTTGCTGTCCCAAAAAACATTATATTGTAGCTCAAGCTCTTTGTGGTTTTCATTTGAGTCACAATACTTTTTCTTAAGAGCAATATATTCTTTCTTTGTGATAGCATGGTCCTCTTGCTATTTAGCCAAGGCCTTGTGCAAGGATTCTACCTTACTTCTCTCTAATGCAAGAGCTTCCTTGCTAGCAATATAGAGATCCTCTTGCTGGATAAGAGTTTCCTCTCTAGATTCTAGTTCGACTTGAACACTCTAAATCCTCCATTAGTTTAGCGATGAATAGTTTGGTCTTTCCATCCAAGTTTTTAGTTATTTGATCAATTTGTTCATCACTAGATTCATCATTACTAAAGCTATCACTAAAATCACTACTAGAGATGTCACTAGGAGGTGGAGGTGGAGGAGCTTTGGCTTTGGATTTTGGTTTTACCTTCTCACCCTTTGCCATAAGACAAATGTGAGGGGAGTAGTAGTCATCATCAGGCAAGTTGATGAAGAGCTTTGGTAGAGAAGATGGCTTGTTGATAGCAATTGTTGCAACTTTCTCATCTTCACTTGAGCTTTCAACGATTGAGTTCCACTCATGCCCAATGTGTGCCTCTCCTAAATTTTTCTTGCCCTTCTTGTGGTCGGCTTTGTCCTCCTTCCTCTCTTTCTTGTTTTTGTGGTCCTTGATCTCACATGGATAGTTAGCAATGAAGTGGTCAGTGCTCCCACAATTGTAGCATGTCCTCTTCTTGTTGGAAAACTTCCTCTTCACTACCTTGTACCCTTACTTCTTCAACCCTTTGTGATACCTCTTCATAAAGACAGTAACATCATCCACTTTCTCATATTGATCATCACCATTTTGACTCTCACTTGAGGATGATGTGGTCTCTTCTATCTCTTGAACTTTCTTGGTCACTTTGGGTTTGCTAGTTGACGCTTGCTTGTTGGTCTTGGACTTGCTAGTAGAGCCTCGCTTGCTTGATTTGTTGGCCTTGAGAGCTACATCTTTGTTGATCTTGATGCCTTCTAGCTTTGCTTGCAACTCTTCAAGCTTCTTTCTCTTATTTGCTTCTTCTCTTTGTATGTCAAAGGTCAAGATCCTCTCAAGTATATCATTTGGTGTGAAGTACTCAAACTTCTTCTTGTCTCTAATTAGAGTCACTACGGTCTCATTTCTTGGTGAGTAAGCTTCCAACATAATCTTGACAACCTTGTGATCATCTAGCTCATCACACCCGTAGCCTCTAATCTTGCCCACCATGGTCATCAACCTATCAAACATCTCTTGTGGCCCTTCTCCATCTAAGATAACAAACCGGTTGAGCTTGGACATCATCAAATCAATTCTTGCCTTTCTCACTTTGTCAACCCCTTCATGTGCAAGATGCAAAGTATCCTAAATTTGCTTGGCAACATCTACACCAGTCACTCTATTGTACTCATCACCATCCAAGGCACTAAGTAGCACACTAGTGGCTTGACCGTTGCGATGGATGATTCTCATTTCTTCCATGGTTGGATTCTTGGGGTCAACGAGTGGCTCAAGTCCATTGCACACAACCTCCCAAATGATGGGATGAAGACCTATAAGATAGGCTCTCATCAAGTGCTTCCACTTGGCAAAGTTAGTCCCACCGAAATGAGGTAACTTGCCCACAGATACATTGATGAAAGACTTGCAATCATGGTTAGTCATAGACATAGAAGAATATTAAAGGATACGGCGGCATATTTGTTGTCATCATTCTTCTTGCCCTTTCTTTTCTTGTCCTTCTTGCTATGCACTTGGTAGGACTCATCATCATCACCATCTTCGGAGCTACTAGATAGCTCACTTGAAGATGCATTGGAGGCTTTTGCTTCTTGTTCTTTCTTCTTTCTTGCTTCTCTTCTTTTTCTTCTAGATTCTCTCTTGAGTTTTCTTTCTTCTTTTCTTGCTTTCTTCTCTTCTAACCGCTGCTGCTCCTTCTTCTTTTCTCTTGCTTCTCTTTTGAGCTTTCTTGCTTCTCTTCTCTTTTTCTTCTCTTCTTCATTAAGAACTCTTTCGGCATCGGTAGCCTCAAGATGTGGGAGCATGGAGACACTTGTTGTCAACATGCTTAGCTCGCTACTATCCGTGTCATGTAGCTCAACTCGCTCTAGATCGACATCCACTGGCTTTATGCCGCTAGTTCCTCCTCCGGGCTCCATACCTCACACAGTGAAGCATATACGAGGTAACCGGCTCCAATACCACTTGTAGAATCACTAGAGTGCCTAGAAGAGGGTGAATAGGCCTATAAAAATTCAACTCGAACAAACATCAAATTAATCTGCGGCACTGCCGCACCTGCAGAAAGCTCGAGCTCACAGTCCAAAAACCAATGAATGAAATTTAGATTAGGTCAATTTCTTAGCTTCCTGTAGTGGTGCAGGTCACAGATCAACAATTAGAAGTGGTGGGAACACCATACACAAGTAGATCAGCCTCAAACCCTAGAAATCACTTCAACAACAAGTAAAGCAACACAAGCACAAGTGACACAAGGATTTATTCCATGGTTTAGCTCGCCACTAAGGCTTGCCTAAGTCCACATTGTTGAGGTATGCCACTAAGGCTTGGGCTTTGCAACCCTACCTTGTTCTCAAGTCAAGAGAGTGAACTCTTGAGATGAGGGGTGATTTTACTAGCTGCAAGAGGTGGTTACAAACCTCCTGGGGCTGCCACAAGCTTGGCAAGCTCACCGGGCGACGCTCTAGCTAGCTAAGAGCCAAGTTCCAAGAGTAACAAATACAACCGCCGGCCAAAAAGTGAGCCAAATGCTCTTTAGACTTTAGGAATAAGTGGATCTCCTCTCTAATCAAGTTTTGGAGCCTTTTCTCTTAAGTTTTGATAGTAAAATCACAAGGAATGCTTGAGAGCTTGAAGAGCACCAATAGAGGAGAGAGAGAGATGAGCACTTGCTGCTGTTCTGTCGAACCGAGATGTTGGGGAAGAAGAGAGAGACGTTGGGGCGGACAGGTAAAAGTATAAATACCCCCTATTTCCAATTGTCACTTAAGTGCGGCAGTGCCTCCCTAAGTGCGATAGTGCCTCTCTCTAGGTGTGGCATTGCCGCTCCTAGCAAGACAGCAAAGGTGTGGGAGTTGTTGAGCTAGCTGTCTTGGCTGAGGTGTGAGGATGTTATGTGTAAACATTGAGCACTTGGTTGCATACTTTTAACCAGTTGTAGTGTCCCGCTTTGTAGTACGACTTTTTCTATACTCAAATTCAAAAGATAAAAAGAAATTAAATCTCCTTTAAGCACTTTGCCATCCATGAAAGTAATTGGGGGCTCCTCCTTTCCATGTATCATCCTCTACTGTTAATTCCCTACTTGTCATCTTGACAAAACTCATTAGTCCTCTAATTAGGTGGTCATCAACACCAAAACCCACGTTAGGGCTTGATTGCACTTACAGATGACCTATCGTCAAACTCATTTACAATTTATTCCGAACCTAGTTGTTACAGTTAATACAACATTTTTTTGGGAATAGTTTATAGTTTATACAACATTAGTTTGACTATTGCCAACTTAATTTAACATATCTGCCCTGATCTACACTAAATCAACTAGCATATACCAAAACAATAATTAGTAACTGCTTGGAAGAGAGGAGGAAACTTCTACTTACTTGAACAGGCATTTAAAAAGGACAAAGATACACCTTCATCATGTGCAAGTAGCCATTGTATTTAAGGCACCAGGTCTCAGCCAACATGCTCAATCATATCTGAAATGATAGGAATAAGACTTACTTACTGAATCGATATAGAAAATTAATACAATATGCCATCCATAAATGTGGCCTTTCTAACACAGCAAACCAATCTATATAGATAGAACACATTTTCAAATCAAAGATATCATTAAAAATTCTAAGCAACACTATAACTGATGTAAGGCTCTCAGACACTTTTTGTTGTGGCACTAGAAGAGGTCTCTAGGAGCATGCTCGGCCACCAGGTCTTCATGGGCATGCACGCTAGGTCCAGAGGCTAAAATAAGAAGGCACATGTGGCATCATTGGTTAGAAGGCGCATGAAGGAAGGAGTCGGGAGGATTATTAGGAGTTGGTTTCCTTGTTTGTTAGGAGTGCACCTGAGTATAAAGGACACTGGAGCTATTGTGAATAAGGCGTCAAAGGAAATAGGACCTCCCAAGGCGGTGGATCTTCTCCTTCAACAGTGGCTGCCAGTGATTCATCTGTGGCTACTGGCGACGAACCCACCGCGCCATTGCATCACTATCCTCTGCGCTCCCCACGCCTCCCACGCCATATCAATTTGGTATCAAAGACCACTCCCAAGGCATCACCATCCATGGCCGGCCTCCACATCGATCCTGTGGCAATGGATCCAAGCTCGACTGCATCCTTGCGCAAATCTCCACCATGAACGAGCGATTGAATTCGCATGACGAGCGCATTGTGTGCCTTGAGAAATTCCAGCAAGACAAGAAAGTGGGGGCAACAGCGACCCCCACCGCCATGGTCGCCTTTAGCCGCTCCCTCATCCCCATGAAGGCCTTGGAGGGCGACATGGCCATCGCCAGCCAGGCCAACGTGAACAACAACCAGGTGGCTCTGCTCCGGCAGGCGGCGCTGTCCAACGCTTGACACCACCAGCGAAGGCCCAAGTGGCCATGACTCCGGCAGTCTCATTACCAGCTTCGCCAACAACCTCGCTGGCACTAGCATTACCAATGCAAGTCATCACCCCTACACCAACATTGGCGGTCATGGTGCCTTTGTCTCTGCCTCTACCAGCCACAGCACCAATCCCTTTTCATCTGCCAGTGTTGCAGCCATCACAAGCAGGGCTGTGGCTGTTTGCACACACAGTTTCCCCATCGGCTCTGCAGCAAGCCTTGCAAACTCCATCGTTCGATTGGAGTACGCCTCTAGTGCAGCTCCGCTCTGCTGCACCCATAGCGGGGGGTGGCTGCTTGTGGAGGGAACCATCGACCCCACATGCGGGCGCTCCATGGATTCGATCCAGGCAGATTAGATTCCACAAGATCTTGGTTTTCAGTTGGACTGCGCGGTCCTCCGCTCCAACAATTGCCACAGTTCAAGGACGAACTGTCTTGGAGAGGTGGAGTAGTGTTATGGCATTGGAACGCCATGTCCAGAGGCTAAAATAAGAAGGCGCATGCGGCATCATTAGTTAGAAGGCGCATGCACCATCCTTGGTTAGGAAGGAAGGAGTCAAGAGGATTATTAGGAGTTGGTTTCCTAGTTTGTTAGGAGTGCACCTGAGTATAAAGAACACTGGATCTGGTGTGAATAAGGCGACGGGTCCTCTCCTTCGACGGTGGTTGCCGGCGATTCAGCCGTGGCCACCGGTGATGAACCCACCAAGCCATTGCCTCAGTATCCTCTGCGCTCCCCACGCCACCCACGCCATTTCACTTTTATACCAGGATGAGTTTATAAAGACTTATTTGTGCTTTGATGTAACAAGAGTTCACAGGTACAGTTAAACCTGAAAGTGGATTGACATCCACGTCCAAATAAACCTATCCAAAAGATATGCGACTTGTGGAAGGCATCTGTCCAGTCTAGACCATTAGTATTTTTTAAACAACCAAACCAATCCAGTCCAGTCCATTCATCCAAATAGTATACTTTATGCCGTGCATGCAAGCACCCATGCATGCTTATTCGTTCAGACGAGGCAACTGAACCAAACATCTACGTATAGTTTTTTTACTCCTAGAAATGACTAGCAGCCGAGGCAACTGATATCAAGCACTATCGCAATAAATTAGCAAAAATACTACAAACAGTTATACTAAAATTAAACATAGAACCAAAGCAATGAACCAAGGATCTATCTGTTCCATCTGAAAGTTATAACTGATCCAAGAACTAACAAATCATTGTTTCTTGGCATCCAGAAATTCAGTTTGTTACTGCTGAACACAAATCTAAACAAATGAAGAGGAACACAACTAATTTGATATGACTGACACAACGAATGAATCTGTTGATGCAAAAGTAGATCTGCAAACACAAAGGGCTAATACCCGAAATCGATATCCAAAGCGTGCCAGTTGATTTGACCTGTTAATCGACAAGGATGAAGATACGAGCACTTTGGTCCTGACAACAGCGATACGCCCGGAAGCCACGGCCAAGAGGTATTCACACGGAACTCGAGGATCATCGAAGATTGCACTGGAGCAATGCAACTCGCCGAATCGATGAGAACTCGTAAAATGAAAAAATATGCAAATTGACGAAGTCGCCGAAAGTAGATGTAAATAAGAGTAAAAGCTGTTTTTGATATATTGATTGATTGATTATTACATTGCCCTTCACCCTATATTTATATCCTGATCTACAGAAACGTAACCAAATACGACTAGGACACTAAATCCAAACTTAAGGAAACACATGACTTTGATACAACTCAAACTCTAATAAACGTATACAAGGAAATTAATTCCTTTTTATTCCATAGTCCGCCTTAATCACGATGGTACTCTCATCGACTTTCTTTCCATCGGCACACACCCTGTTCCATCGGTGGCAACCTTCAAGTCTTTTCCATCGGCACACTCCCTGTTTCATCGGCAGCAACCTTCAAGTCTTTTCCATCGGCACACTCCCTGTTTCATCGGCAGCGGTCTTTAAGTCTCTTAACCTTATCGGCAACACTTCACTTTGAGTCTACATGCCACCATCACCACTCATAAGCAGCCTTCTTTACCAGCTTTTAATCGGCTATCAATCTACACAGTAACCTTTCCTCCGCCGATTAGCCCTTCCTGACCATCTTGACACGTGCTAAAAACGATGTCAACACATGCCCCCAATTTCGGAGTATAAGATACTAATATTCTGAAATTTACTCCAGATAATGCTTGCTGTTACCTATTTTTCTCAACCCATTCTCCAAGCATAACATGATCTGTTACTAAATCAAATCAAATCTAGTTCTAATATCGCACAATTTTCAACTGTTTTTGCTTCAATCCCAATTGGGATACCAAAATAACAAACCATCAGCAAGATCTTTATCATAGCAACATCATCATTTTAAAACTGAAAGATCCTGTGTCAAGATATCTTCCAAGTCATGATTACTTGCCATCAAATCTTCTGTACAATTCCTTGATTGTCGTGCGAATAGTTACCATATCCATCTGAACCACCTCGATCCACCCACGCATGGCACAGAGATAAGTCAAGAATACCCCTACCTCAAATGGCCTATAAATAGATTTCCTCAGACTGCTCATCTTCCACCTTCAAACTTCAACCTTTGGCATTCTCTCTCCGGCGGCAACCGTAACCAACAACTACGTGTTCTTCAACCCACCAAAGCTCCTTCCATTGTCAACTTCAAATCCCTAGCTCGTGCCCTCATCCTTTTCGAAGCAATGGCGGTCAACTTCAACGTCCCTGCGGTTCGTTCTTCTTTTATTACCTTTACTTCGATCCTTCTGGTTCCTTGCGAGTTCTTATAGTTGGTATTTTTTTCTACTTCTTTCATTCTTTTGATCTTCCAAACTCAGGAACTACGCAACACATTGGTTATTCCAACCAATCAACCTCCCCTACATTGTCTAGGTCCAATGGGCGACCCAGATCCAACCGACTTGATCAATGCAGAGGCTAACCGTTTTCCCTTCAAAGCTCAAAATTTCTCTTTGAATCTGTGGAAGGATACATTCCGATCTTGGCCCAAACCCACCAAAGGGTGGAAAAATTGGTACTTGAGGGTCAACAGATCGATGCAAGTGTTCTGGGCAGATCGGAAGATAGACCAATGCATCGGGCTATCCATTGCCGATATGCAAAAGAATGAATCTATGATGATAGCCGCCGCTCACTTCTGGTCAGATACCACAAATACCTTTATGTTCGGTCATGGCCCATGCGCCCCCACTCTTGCCGATGTATACATGCTCACCGGCTTGGATATCTCAACTGTCGATGAAGGCCACATCTTTGGTAGGAAAGCTGAGTATAGAGTAAATACACGCAACATCGGCGGCTGGACTGGATACATCCAAGAGTACCAAAAGACTGGTACTATCAATCAAAGGGAACACGCCATATTCCTGAACATGTGGCTGGAGAAGTTTATCTTCTGTGGTCGATCAGTAGGACCAACCAACGCCTTCCTTCCAGCAGCTGAACTCTTGGCTAATGGTGTCAGATTCCCACTTGGCCGATACCTCCTGAGCTTGACCTACCACTTCCTCCATCAAGTGTCTCAAAAACTTCTACTTGGTGAACCCATCGGTAATTTGGGAGGCCCGTGGTGGTTCATCAATATGTGGTTAAACGCTCACATGCATAAGTGTCTACAGTGGGATTTCTTTGCCCAAGAATTCCCATGAGAGATCGCCGAAGATTACGTTCTTGGAGACGATGAATCGGCAACACGCCCTCCTCTCAACTTCGGCGAAGCCATAATTGTTCTCCCTGGAACAGAGGCCAATGAAGATCAAATTGGCAGGTTTTTTCAGAATTTCTACCATGGTCTCCCTCGTGATCTTAGGGCTTGGGTACCCTATATTGATGAGGATAACAAGTTCCCTCTTCTCTTCAATTTTGCCGATAGTGATCTGAACCAAGATAATGAGCTTATGATGGCTATTATCACCCCTAGGGCAATCCCGGTAAACACATTTGGTAGCGGGAAGAATTCCAATACCACTTATGAATTCTACAATCCATCGGCAGTGTCTCGCCAACTGGCCTTTGGGCAACTGCCAATCAAGCTATGCTTTGCTGATGTGATCAAGCCTAGAGAAATCATTACCGCTGGAACTGAATGGAGTAGGGTAGTAAGACTTGCTCCCGATGCCGATATTTCAAATGTTAATCTCTCCGCCTAGTCACCAGCGTCTTTCATCACAGAGTCATATAAGCAATGGTGGCAAGAGTGGAAAGAACAGTTGTTTTCAACATTCGTTCACACATCGGCACATGATCGATCCCGACTACGCCATACCTGATGATGCAGTAAGTTCCTTTTAACTTTTGTCTCTCTCCCTCCTTTTATATATATATCGGTAGCTAATCTTTCCTGTAACAGGCCGATGATCCAGTCCCATCAATAAGCAAGAGTGGGAGACCCTTCAACCTCCACCCTATTTCTCCAGTCTCAATAATCGGCTACAACACCCCTACCTTAGATGCCTTAACCTTCTAGAGTACTTGTGCCAAAACTATCACCTCCAGACCAAGACTAGCAACATCCAGGGCCACTCCAATGGCTGCTGCTACAAGCCTAATTAAGGCTTTTAAGGTAATAACCTTGCTTACTTTGTTTCCTGCCGATACACACTATATTAACATATAACTATCAGGGTGTAAGAGCCGCAGCTGGATCATCATCGGCAACTCCTCCAACCTCAAGCACCACGACCTCTACCCAGCCTTCAGAGGTATTCCTTTATTCTTACATTTTTCCTGTTAAATATCCGATCTTACACCCATTTTTGTAGCAACAAATGGGTACATCGGCAAGCACACCAAGCACGCAAGCTCCCCAATCAACAAATGCCGATGCCCCCCAGCCAATTGTCGCTGAGACCCAAATAAAGCGCAAAGCTTTAACCAATGCCGAAGCTCAACAAAAGCGACAGAAATCTACACCAGCCCCTGCATCCGCTCCAACACCTGTTAGTCAGCCAACTGATATAATTGAACAAGCTGCTCCTCCTGCACAAGATATACCATCGGCCATTATACCCCAAGGGCCAACTACTGATGAGGTCGTAGAAGACATCCCATCGGCATCCTCTGCCGATCCTTTGCATGATCCTCTTCAAGCTACTCCCTCAAGCCAGGCTCAAGAAATTGCCTTGAAGCAGGTAAACCGATTAACTGCTTGGTTTATAATATCCCCAGATACCACAGATAGGATTTCTAACCCTCTTTTCTTCACAGGAACAAGATTCTCCTGATAGCTTGTTTTCTTTTGCTATCGACGTCTCCGATGATGACGGAGAAGAGGCAAGTTCTTCCCTGGCATTGGGAACAATATCGGCAGATACCCATGGCCAACTAGAAGCTCTCCTGAATCTGCTGCAACAAGATACTGCTCAACTGGTGATCGATTCAGACCCTGCAAAGACTATCTTCAAAACGATCCGCGGCCAAGTCCCTGCCGATGTTGAAGAAATCATCTTCCCAGCAGTTCACCTAGAGAGTAGACAACTTCAATATCAAAGGGCTGCTCATCGTATTGCCGACAGAGCAGCTCAGGCTCAACTTAAGGAAGAAATGTTGCAGCTGAAGCAAACTGCCGATGAGAAGCACAAAAGCATTAGTAACTTGCAAGCCTCCGGTACTGATCTTAAGTAGAAAATCCTAGATTTATCGGCAAAAAGAGCAGCTCTACTAGCTGAACTAGAAGAGGTTGAAGCAGCCCTGACTCAAGCCAAGCAAGAAGAAGACCAGCTTCCTGACGCCATCAAGGCCCTTCAGCAGGAACGAGATGCCCAAGCTCGCAAGGCCTTGGCCTTCAAAAAGAAACTCAAACCTGTGGAAGGAACTGCCGATGAAGATGCCAAAGAATTGAAAGAAGCCGATGAAATTCGCCTACGTGTGATATTGGCTATCCAAACTTTGTTAAATTAGTGCATCGGCAACAACACATTGATACTTTGTTTTAACTCTAGCCGATAGGATTTTTATTGGCAATTACACTTTTATTCATCTATCCAGATACTAGGGTAATATTTCTTTAAGTATTTTCCATTTAATGCTCTGGGAAATGCAACTCCTTCGAGAGTTTTGAGAATATATGCATTACCAGGAACAGATTGATTTATCCGATATGGACCTTCCCAATTAGGTGACCATTTGCCAAACTTAGAACGTTTAGTCCCAATCGGTAAAATCAACTTCCAAACCAACTCTCCATCGACAAATTCCTTTACCTTCACCTTCTTGTCATACCATCTAGCTACCCTTTTCTTATTCTCCTCAATGCTAACTAAAGCTTTTAACCGATGACCTGCTACATCTTCCAACTCATCTTTCATAAGGATATCATAATCATCGGCTGTCAATTGATCTTGAAAGCGTATTCGCCTAGAACCAGTTTTAACCTCCTAGGGTAATACTGCATCGTGTCCATACACCAACTGATAAGGTGTTACCTTGGTTGCACCATGACACGCCATCCGATATGACCACAAGGCTTCATTTAATACTGTATGCCACTTCTTAGGATATTCTTTAATCTTGCGCTTAATGAGCTTGATAATTCCTTTGTTAGAAGCCTCAGCCTGACCATTAGCCTGGGCGTAATATGGTGAAGAATTCAAAACTTTAATCCCCATACCTATAGCAAACTCATCAAATTCACCCGATGTAAACATGGTACCCTGATCGGTAGTGATGGTTTGAGGAATGCCAAATCGGTAGACAATATGCTCTTTCACAAAATCAATCATATTAGCCGATATCACCTTTTTCAAAGGAATTGCTTCAACCCACTTTGTGAAATAATCGGTAGCAACCAGAATAAATTTATGCCCTTTGCTCGATGGTGGATAAATCTGACCGATGAGATCAATAGCCCAACCCCGGAATGGCCAAGGCTTAATTATGGGGTTCATAGCCGATGCGGGTGCCCTCTGAATATTACCAAATTTCTGACATTCCTGACATCCTTTAAAACATTTAAAACAATCCTCAAGAATAGTCGACCAATAATATCCATTCCTTCTGATCATCCATTTCATCTTGAAAGCTGACTGATGAGCCCCACATACTCCTTCATGAATCTCACCCATCAGGCCTTTTGATTCATCTATGCTAACACACCTGAGTAAAACTCCATCTAAGGTACGGTAATACAATTCATCATCGAGGAGCACATACTTGGTAGCTTGGAACCTTATACGTCTTTCAACCTTTTTAGATGGATTCTTTAAATAATCAATAATTTCCTTTCTCCAGTCATCGGTATCAACTGCTGATATTAATACTTCTTGAACAGGCTGATATCCCAAAGCATGCTGAGCCAATCGGTTAGCCTCTTCATTATGCATCCGAGAAACATGTTTCAGATGAAAATTCCTAAACCCTTTTAACAACTCCAAACACTTTTCATAATATGAAATTAGAATTTCACTTCGGCATTCATAAATCCTAGTCAACTGATTTATAACTAGCATAGAATCACCAAAGACTTCAACAGCATTAGCATGTACTTCCTTAAGCAATTCTAACCCTTTTATCAGAGCTTGGTACTCATCTTGATTGTTTGTTGATGTAGCAACAATCGGCAATGAGAACTCATACTTCTTCCGCTGAGGGGAAATTAATACAATACCGATGCCTGCCCCTTCACCACAGGTAGACCCATCAAAGAAAAGTGTCCAAGGAGCAATTTTTAGAGAATCCACCGTGTTGCAATGTTGAGTAACAAAATCGGCCATAACATGTCCTTTAACTGCCTTAGCCGATTCATAACGTAGGTCAAATTCTGATAATGCTAAAATCCATTTGCCAATTCTACCATTCAGTATCGGCATTGACAGCATATACTTGACCACGTCATCTTTGCATATGACAGTACATTCAGCCGATAGTAAATAATGCCTCAGCTTAATACAAGAAAAGTATAGACATAGACATAATTTCTCAATGGCCAAATACCTGGTTTCAGTATCTATTAACCATCTGCTCAAATAATAGATAACACGTTCCTTCCCTTTAAATTCTTGAATAAGAGCTGAACCGATAACAGTATCCTCAGTTGATAAATACAATCTGAAAGGTTTTCCATGTTGAGGTGGAACTAACACCGGAGGATTTGTTAAGTAACTCTTAATTTCATCTAGGGCTAATTGTTGTTCATCTCCCCATTTAAATTTCTGATCGGCTTTCAATTTCAATAATGGACTGAATGCCTTGATCTTGCTTGACAGATTAAATATGAATCTTCTGATGAAATTGATCTTACCGATCAAGGATTGTAATTCAGCTTTATCGGCAGGAGCAACAACCTTGTTGATCGCCTCAATAGATTTCCTACTAATTTCAATGCCCCGCTGATGCACCATAAAACCCAAGAATTGTCCTGCCGATACGCCAAATGCACATTTATTAGGATTCATCTTTAATCCATGCTTTCTTGTGCACTCCAATATCTTCCGCAGATCGGTTAGATGCTTTGTGATGTCTCCAGACTTAATCACTATGTCATCAATGTAAATTTCTACCAACGTGCCGATATATTCATGGAAAATAAAGTTCATAGCTCTTTGATAAGTAGCACCGGCATTTTTCAAACCAAACGTCATAACTATCCACTCAAATAACCCCACATGACCTGGACATCTAAATGCAGTCTTGGAAATATCTTCTTCAGCCATGAATATTTGATTATAACCCGCATTACCATCCATGAAACTGATAATCTGATGCCCTGCTATAGCATCAATCAATAAATCAGCAATCGGCATTGGGTAGCCATCCATCGGTGTGGCTTTATTGAGATTCCTGAAATCAATACAAACACGAAGTTTCCCATTTTTCTTGTAAATAGGAACCACATTAGAAATCCACTCTGCATATCGACACTGCCGAATAAACTTTGCCTCAATCAATTTAGTTATTTCGGCCTTAATATCAGGAAGTATATTAGGATTGCACCAGTGTGCTGGCTGCTGATGTGGCCGAAATCCAGACTTAATAGGCAACCGATGTTCAACTATAGATCGGTCTAATCCAGGCATTTTAGTATAATCCCAAGCAAAACAATCTTTATATTCCTTTAACAAATCAACTAGTTGTTGTTTACACTTGGAACTTAACTTAGCACTAATAAAAGTAGGCCTTGGCCTATTGCCTTCACCAATATCTACTTCTATTAAATCATCGGCCGATGTAAATCCTTGACCTAATTTTCCATCATCGGCAAACCTATCCATTAAAACTCTTCTTCAGAACCGACTGCTTGGATCGGTAGAATTTCATAATCGGCAACTTTGAGGAACTCTTTTTCCCAAGCTTCTCCTGATATGCACCTGGTTCGCTCATAAGTGTCGGATTCTGCCGATGCGATGATATAAGAAGAATCACCAGGAACAACTTCAATTTTATCTCCAATCCATTGTACAAGGCATTGATGCATTGTAGAAGGAACACAACAATTAGCATGAATCCAATCCCTTCCTAAAAGCAGATTATATGCACCCTTGCCATTAATGACAAAGAAAGTTGTCGGTAAGGTTTTACTGCCGATGGTCAATTCAACACACACTACCCCTTTAGCTGGTGATACATTGCCTTCAAAATCCTTTAGCATCATATCAATCTTAGTTAAGTCTTGATCTCCCTTACCAAGCTTCCGATACATCACATAAGGCATAATATTAATCGCAGCTCCTCCATCAATAAGTATCTTAGATACAGGCTGCCCATCAACTCTGCCTTTTACAAACAAAGCCTTGAGATGTTGTCTCTCATCATCGGTAGGCTTCTCAAAAATAGCCATCATTGGATCTAGCGTTAATTGAGCTATTTGGTCAGAGAAAATAGCTTCTTCTTCATTATAAGAGAGTGCCAAAAATTCCATCGGCAACATAAATACCATATTGACATCTGCCGATGGGCCTTTATTTTTGTGCCTTATCTGCCACTGCTGATTACCAGATCTCTCATTGGAGGAACTTTCTTCTTGGTATAAGTCTTTTTGACGCTCTCGCTGCATTTTCCTCTTCTGTGTCTTTGTCAAACCCTCTGGACACCATTGAGGAAGTTTAGTTTTCCACACTGGCTGATAGGTCCTGGTTATCTCCACACGACGTATATTAAGATCCCTGTAAAATATTTCTTCATCAGGAACGCTTGCATTTGCCATCTCTTCAAGTTCCTCTTGGTTTCTCGGAAAATATGCAACGCGTTTACCAAGCCTTTGATGTACACTGAGCCTGCCCTCCAGCCGATCATATACTGATGCTTTCCCTCTGATCAGTTCATTAATGGACAAACCTTGATTACCAGATTGAAACCTCCTTTCAGGACGATTAACCCCATAATAACCATTGCATTCTGGGCAATCTTCAACAGTAGGTAACTTAATACCTTCTTCCCAACAATGAATAAAAAACGGACACCTCCAATGATCCTTATACCGATTCCACTCCTCTTGGCGTCTTTCTTCTTGCTGTTGTCGATACCGGTCCCTTCGCTGACGCCAGCCTTCCTGTTGTCTTTGATGAGTAATCACAATGCCAGATCGAGGAGGCTTTCCAGAACTGCTACTTTCTCTCAATAGCCCTTTGCCTTTTGCATCATTGGTAGTTATCCGATGTTGGGGATCCACTGATGCATTCTTTTCAGCAGCTTCTGATGTCAACACCTTAATTTTTCCTTCAGCATCCAACATATTTGCTGGAAAAGGATGTTGATCAATTTTCATCGGCTTCTGAATCTTGGAATTGCCAAACTTTATTCTCCTAGACTCAATAGCTAACTGTAACTGTTGTCTAAATACTTTGCACTCATTTGTACTGTGTGAAGTTGCATTATGCCATTTGCAATACAGCATTTTCTTTAACTCTTCTACCGATGGGATCACATGATTAGGTGACAACTTAATCTGGCCCTCCTGAAGCAAAAGATCAAATATCTTATCAGCTTTGGTGATGTCAAAAGTAAACTTTTCTGGCTCTTTGTGACCAAAGGGACAAGATATCGACTTTTTATTCTTAACCCACTCAGCCAAACCGATAACTAGTTCTTCATCCGAATCAGAATCTTCTACCTCTTCGACAAATGAAACTTTCTTGTTCCAATTCCTTTTAGGTTCAAAAGCCCTAGTGTCTTGATCAGAAATCCTTTGCACTAGATGACTTAGACTTTTGAACTCCTGAGAAGCATATTTGTCCTTAAGGTGTGGCAACAATCCCTGAAAGGCCAAATCGGCAAGTTGCCGATCATCCAACACCAGGCTATAACATTTGTTCTTTACATCTCGTAGCCTTTGCACAAAGCCTTCCACCGATTCATCACTGCACTGTCTCATCTTTACCAAATCAGTAAGCTTCTTTTTATGAACTCCAGCAAAGAAATATTTATGAAATTGCTTTTCTAGATCAGCCCAAGTAATAATAGAATTTGGCGGTAATGAAATAAACCATGTGAATGCTGATCCAGATAAAGATGATGAAAACAAACGAACTCTCAATTCATCTCTACTAGCTGCCTCTCCACATTGAATAATAAAACGATTAACATGTTCCATGGTTGATGTATCATCTTGCCCAGAGAATTTAGTGAAATCTGGCACCTTGTACCGATTTGGGAGATGAATTAAATCGTATGCTGGAGGATATGGACTCTGATAAGAATAGGTATTGACTTTGGGCTTGATCCCAAACTGATCCTTCATAATTTCTGCTATGTTATTGGCCCAAAAAGCATCAACATCTTGTTGACGATATGGTTGAACTTCCACCGGAGGTACTTGCTGATACCCTTCTGCATATCTTTGTGGCCCACAATCTCCAGCAATTGGCATATTTGCCACTATTTGTGGTCCATTAACCTGCTGGAAAGGATTCATCGGCTGAGCTGCCGATGCTTGATTCTGAAAACCAGCATGCATGTGACCTTGATGAATACCTACAGCTTGCTGATTTGGCTGAACTATATGTTGAGTGGGAAACTGCCCTGACCAATTATTATTAGCGTTCATTGGTACAAAATTTGCCGATGGCTGGTAACTTGTTGGCATTGCTGGATAATTACAACCAACTTGAGGTATAACCTGGACTCCAGGTTGACTTACGATAGGAGCCTTCTGTTGCATCGGTAACAAATTTGCCGATGGACTTGAACTAGATGTTTGACCCAAAGACACTTGGAAACCTCCTAGAATTGGTTGCACAGTAGTTGCTGTAGTATATTGAGGTACTTGAGCTATCGGCGAACCGGTCGATGGCATAGGAGCTTTTCCCGCTGCGTCAAACACTTGAGGTAATCCATGGTTGAAAGCAGATGGCTCTGGAGGCATACCATATCCCCACCAATTAGCAGGAGTCTAATTATTCTATGGTACAGGACCTGATAAAGCCGATGCTGATAGATCTGTATTAAGCTAAACTCGTCCTGATAATGCTGAATCCGGTCGCATCGGTGTAGACTGTACGTTAGATAAACCTGCTGATACTGGAGAAGAAATCTCTGTACCCACAACGGCTGGGGGAGCCGATGGAGCAATAGTAGATGCTGATTCTGGTTGATGATAAGCAGGCCCAACGTAACGAGGTGACGCTTGCCCTTCCTTGAAAGTTCGAATCACAGCATTATGAACAGTATTGGACAATACATTGGAGTGATTAATTAAAGCATGATTTACTGCAGAATTAACCATCTCTTGAAGTTTACCCGGATTAGAATCAAAGATAACTTGCCGAGGCAACGACAAGTCTTGCTTCTAGATGACTTGTCCACTTTTGTTCAAGCTGAATGACTTCAAGCAGAGCTGTCTGTATTCTTTAATAGCCCTTTCCATAGCCTGCTTCTGATCTTCCTTAAGATCTTCTTCTGTTACCGCGATGATGTTCCCCGCATCGATCTCAGGATTAAGCATATTGACTAGATCTGTCCCACCGAGCGTGCCAAAAGATGTGTTGATGAAAAAGTAGATCTGCAAACACAAAGGGCTAATACCTGAAATCGATATCCAAAGCGTGTCAGTTGATTTGACCTGTTAATCGACAAGGATGAAGATACGAGCACTTTGGTCCTGACAACAGCGATACGCCCGGAAGCCACGACCAAGAGGTACTCACGCGGAACTCGAGGATCATCGAAGATTGCACTGGAGCAATGCAACTCGCCGAATCGATGAGAACTCGTAAAAAGAAAAAATATGCAAATTGACGAAGTCGCCGAAAGTAGATGTAAATAAGAGTAAAAGCTGTTTTTGATATATTGATTGATTGATTATTACATTGCCCTTCACCCTATATTTATATCCTGATCTACAGAAACGTAACCAAATACGACTAGGACACTAAATCCAAACTTAAGGAAACACATGACTTTGATACAACTCAAACTCTAATAAACGTATACAAGGAAATTAATTCCTTTTTATTCCATAGTCCGCCTTAATCACGATGGTACTCTCATCGACTTTCTTTCCATCGGCACACTCCCTGTTCCATCGGTGGCAACCTTCAAGTCTTTTCCATCGGCACACTCCCTGTTTCATCGGCATCAACCTTCAAGTCTTTTCCATCGGCACACTCCCTGTTTCATCGGCAACGGTCTTTAAGTCTCTTAACCTTATCGGCAACACTTCACTTTGAGTCTACATGCCACCACCACCACTCATAAGCAGCCTTCTTTAACAGCTTTTAATCGGCTATCAATCTACACAGTAACCTTTCCTCCGTCGATTAGCCCTTCCTGACCATCTTGACACGTGCTAAAAACGATGTCAACAGAATCTTTTAAGAACTACTCCAGACCATCAGACAACATGCACCACCGCGCTACCCTCGTTCAGTTACAAGAATGCAGAGACAGAAATGATAAAAAAATCCTTGAAGAACCTCTCCAAGAACTGATCCAGAATGCCTAAGATACTTGATAGGAAACCTTCCCCTTTATACTTGACCCTTGATACATGATACGATTTCCTAAGGCCTTGTTCGGTTACTCAGTATTCCTCCAGGAATCAATCCAAATGATCAAAACTTATACAAATTATGCAAGTAAACCGGGTATGAATGATTCTAGGTGAAAGTCTCTAGTTTGGTTTTGGCTAATTGATGAAACCTAGGACTAAACCTAGGACTAACCTTTGTATCTAAGTGGATGATTTAGATAAAGGTGGTCATTGAATATGAGACATTACATTGACTCATGTGACCAAGATGGTGAAGACCAAGATGAGGCTTGGCTCGATGGACCGGTTGTGAAGGTGAAGGGCAAGTCGAGGCTTCAAAGCGAAGGACCATGCGATGGTGAAGCTTGAGCAAGACTTGGCGCCGACGGACCGATGCAACGGTGAAGAGTAAGTGAAGTCAAGGTCGATAGATTGAGACGGTCATGTGATGATATGAAGTGGATTATATCATTTGGAGAAACAAAATGGGCTCAAGGCAAAGGTATAACCATAGGGCCATTTTGTTTTGCACTCAAGACACCATAGAGGGTGTGAGTGGTTTAGGATCGATAGCCGAACTATTAAGAGGGAAGTCTTATCGGTTACTCGACGCACACACAAGTAGACAAATTACATAGTATCATCACAGTGCTTATTACATAGCGAATAAATATTTAAGACATAGTCTTGAACTATAAATAATAATAACTAATAGTAGATCTCCAGCGGAAACTCCAAACACAGGGACACGGTTGACTGGTTGACACCAAGACTAGTACTCATTACGATAATCTTCCTCATAATCTTCATCTGTTATGGTGGAAATAGCAAGGGTGAGTCCATGTCGAACTCAACAAATATAACACAGGGTTCATGAGGCTCAAAAGGCTAGACACTGTTTGACTGCGTTTAGCTTTTAATCATATAATTAGCAATTGAGTAGCGTCAAGATACTCCAATCCCTTTAATGAAACAATGATCAATTGTAATATAGATAATGAATAGCATTAACATGAGCATAATAATAATCAGCAATATTTAAGCATGGTATAGCAATTATGATCAACTGTTCCGTAAGAATCCCCAAAGCCGCTCGTATCCATGAGCACGGCTAATATACCAGTTTTTAACTCTGCGCAGAGGTGTACACTTTCACTGTGAGTCATGATTTCCAAATGAGTGGGGAGATCAAGCCCAAACACCGGAGAACCATATAAAGCCATTCAAAAGTTCGTCTAACAAGTTAGGGCCATTAGATTCACTCGGCAGGCAGATGTAGAACCCCCCTTCCCAGTGGCACAACAACCACAGCCTATACACACTAAGGACAGGGGCTCGCCCTACACCCAACGTGGCAAGCCTTTCTTACGCCATTTAAGGTAACCACTAACAAGCTAGAAAAGGTCTCTTGAACAACTAAAGCCAGAGCCATATAGCCCTCATAGCTGTACTGTATATCCCGGTTATCACTTACAGATAAGTCCTTATGGAGAGAAACCAGAGCATCAAAATAATACACATGCTCTAGCCCCCTTTTAATAGTAGTAAAATCATTTTAATGGTTGATTGCTTAATCCATTAATCAAATTACAAGATCATTGTTCTTAGTTTAAGCACTAGTAGTAGCTACCCATATGCATTCCCAAGGTTGACAAGGAATCAAGATAACAATCACTAACTTATAATCTCTAGGGTTGTCAAGGTAAGCACATGCACATGTATGATAATTTCAATGTATAGGTAACAAGGATAGTCCTGTGTTATACTTACCTTGATCAAAACTCTCTGAGTGATACCGCTGATCTGGCTCAAAGTAATACTCCTGATCATCCAGATACTGCTCACCTTCTATACTCGATCATCAATCAACAACACACATGCATCCAATCAAACATACACGAAGCAAACAAAGAGATATAATTAGAACAGTACACCAACAGTAGCAAAATAGTAATAAAAGTTTATAAAACTCTTCTACACATTTCTACGATCACACAAACACAAAGATCACCAAATTCGGAGTTAAAATGTGAAAGTTATGAATTTTCTAAGATTTTCTATTGATAAATAAATACTTAATTATAAACTCGAAAACTAAATTATCAAAATTAACTGTACAACTACACGAACATGTAGAGCTCGCAAATACGAACCTAACGCAACTTGAACGGATGAAATCAGAGTTAAAATGAAGATTTTATGACCAAAACAATCCTAGTGGCAAAACTGTAAATACCTGAAAACGTATTTTTGATTTAACCGGAAGAGAATACGCTTTCAAAACGCGAAAACGTATTTCCAGCTTTACACTTTGGACGGCGGGTTAATTATTAAAAAGTTTAGGGTCTCTTTAGAAAGATTACCCCGCGAAGGGGTATCTTCTAATCCGAGCCGCTGATTCAAAAACGGACGGCTCACATTCATCTTCAACCTCACAGTGCACATCCGGCCTCCTTCCTCAGGTCCGGCCGGCGGCTTCCCCATGGCCGGCGGCCCCTCCATGGCCGGTGATGATGGATTTACCTATCCAGACCACCGTTCGACCCCAAGTTTGATCTAGATGAACGAGAAGCTCCATGCGAACTCAAATACGCTAAAAAAACTAGCTACGTAAACCACACGCGACGCGCGGCAACAAGGGGCGGCGGCGCCATTACCGCACAGTCGGCAAGCTTCAAAACCGCAACTAGGACCGCCTCCACCCAAAAGAATAGCATAGAACTAAAGAGGAGGAAAGTGCAATCTCACCAACGCGATAAAATCGGCCTTGAATCCACCCGACGGCTCCACCCATGTTCAACCGACAACTCCAACTATCTCAAACCCTAAACCTCGATTTCTTGCGGTAGAGTTCACGGTTTAGATGAAAAACGGATATAGGAAGGTCAAGGCGTCCTATTTATAGCTTCCATTGGTCTTGTTCGGGTAGGATTGCCCGGGAATCACGAAGCCGGTTGTTGCGTCCGCCTCTAGTTCGAAGTCCGGAACGCTTACGAGAGGTGGAAGACGACCGACAACCGGGCCCCACCCGTCAGCGACCACGCAGAGAGGGGAGGCGCGGCCGCCGCGACGCTAGGCCGGCCCACTCAGACGCGAGCGCGGAGGAAAAACGGCCCGCTGCGCGGCCCAAGCGCCAGCGCGGAAGAACAGGCCGTCGGCCCGTTGGCTGCCAGGGAGAAAGTAAGTTTTTTTTATTTTTTTCTTCTTTTCTTTATTTACTTGTTTTCAAACTATTCCAAATAAAATTTTTCAAGCCAAATCAAAATAAAATAAATCCACACCACATAACAAAATAAATGCAACAGCATGAATGCAACACCAAATATTCTTTTAAAAATTTTAATTCCCCTTATCTAAATTATTTAAAATTCATTACTCCTAAAATTTGGGTGTTACAAATTCTACCCCCTTAAAAGAATCTCGTCCTCAAGATTGGACTGCTTACTCAAACAACTGCGGATATGATTTCCTCAATTCATCCTCTCTTTCCCAAGTTGCCTCTGCCTCTGAATATCGATTCCACTGCACCTTGCACATCTTAATAATCCGACTTCGGGTAACTCTCTCAGCAGGTTCTAAAACCCTGATCAGAAATTCTTCATAAGTAAGATCCTCTTTAACAGTCAATTCCTCTAAAGGTATCTGCTCTTCTGGCACACGCAAACACTTCTTAAGTTGTGAAACATGAAACACATCATGTACTCCAGACAAATTTTCAGGCAACTCCAACTGATAAGCAACTTCTCCACGTCTAGCAATAACTTTAAATGGTCCAACATACCTTGGTGCTAATTTGCCTTTCATGTTAAACCTCTTCACACTTCTCATAGGTGATGAAACGATCAAGATGCCCAAGAGGGGGGGTGAATTGGGCTTTTCTAAAAATTAATTGCAAGAATTAAATCCTATAAGCCGGAATTCACCCCTAGTGCCTACTTGTGTTCCTAGAGATTCTACCGATAAAAGTTTTGCACCCTAGTTTCCAATCCTAGTCTAGCATGGCAATTCTAGGAATGTAAATCAAGCAATGAATGTAAATACGAGAATGTAAATGCTTGAAAGTAAGGGCAAGGAACACGGCGATGTTTTTCCGAGGTATCGGAGAGTCGCCACTCCCCACTAGTCCTCGTTGGAGCACCCGCGCAAGGGTGTAGCTCCCCCTTGATCCGCGCAAGGATCAAGTGCTCTCTACGGGTTGATTCTTTGACACTCCATCGCGGTGAATCACCCAAAACCGCTCACAAGATGAGTTGGGTCATCCACAAGCTCCGCCGGATGATCACCAAACTCCCAATCACCACCAAGCCGTCTAGGTGATGGCGATCACCAAGAGTAACAAGCTAGAACTCTCACTTGACCACAATGAGCCTAATGAGAAGGTGGATGCACACTTGCTACTCTCTAATCGCTAGTGAGGAACTCTCAAGGTTTGATTCTCAAATCACAATCCTCACTAGAGCTCTTGCACTCCCTTGCACTCTAAAGGTGTTTCTTAGCTTATCAAATGAGCAAGAGACCTCTAAAAGAGGTGGTGGGGATGTATTTATACACCCCACAGTCGAAACGAACCGTTACCTGCCAACTCAGCAAAACACGGGGTGACCGGACGCGCCGGTCGAAGTGACCGGACGCGCCGGTCCCCCGTAACGGTCGAAAATCCGAAAACTGGCTGAGTGACCGGACGCGCCGGTCAGGGGTGACCGGACGCATCCGATCGTGCAGGGAGCATACTATTACCACACCGGACGCGTGGCCGCGTCCGATTGGTGATGACCGGACGCGTCCGGTCTTCGCTGGACCTTACTGGAACGTGACCGGACGCGCCGATCACACCCAGGTCGCGTCCGATCGGGTGTTTCCCTCAAGTGACACGTGTCGGCTTCTGACCACCGCGTCCGGTCCTCGCAAGGACCGCGTCCGGTCGTCAGCGCCAAACCCTAGTCGCAGAACTGAACTGACCGGACGCGTCCGATCATGCCGAAGACCGCGTCCGGTCAAGGGAAAAACACCCCAAACTTTCCGAAACGCGTCGCAACTTGAACCAAGTTGCTTCCAACTGAACTTTGAGCCATTCTAGAGCTGCCTAGTGCCAAGTTTAACAAGTGTGCACCACACCTAAACATAGGACTCACCTAGGTCAAGCTACCCACTCATGCCCCCCTTTATAGTACGGTCAAAAGAGAAAAACGAAGATCCTAACGACTATTCCGAATGCATCTCAACACCTCGTCATCCGGAACTAACCGTCCTTAATCTTGACGTTACTCTTTTGAAAACCGAAACGATTTCCATCAAGGGGCATGAATACCATGGTGCCCAAAGCAGTTATAACCTCCATGACCTAACTTACCAAAGTTTCTGCAAAACACACGTTAGTCATGGTAATAAAGCGTTGTCATCAATTGCCGAAACCAAACCTCGGGGCCTAGATGCTTTCAATCTCCCCCTTTTTTGTGATTGATGACAACACTAAGTTTCAAAAAATTTGAGTTGAGGTTTTTCGAGCATGCTTGGTTCACATAAGCAAAAAGCAATAAGCACAAAGGGTTAGGAAATGCTTATGTGCCCCAAGCCAAAAGAGTGTACTTCATAAGATAAGACAAAAAGCGTTAGTACACATAAAGATATAGCTCATAAGAAATCGGAGTAAGGCACGGAAGCACAACCTTAGAGCTATAACCAAACCGGGTGACATGAATTAACACTGTAACTAGATAGACCATTAGACTCAAAGTTTATCACACGACCGCATGTCACACGAATGCAATGACTGAAAAGTAAACATGATGCATGAATGTAGCACACAAATAAGAACGAAAACCCTCTAACAAAACTCCCCCTGAAACTACTCTCTCTCCCCCTTTGGCATCAACCGCCAAAAACTAGTCTTAGGATCTGACGGGGGAACAGACGGAGTCGTGTCGGGTGCCGAGGTGCGCGGAGTGATCACAAAGTGCAGAGTATCTCCCTCGGAATCTGAGCTATCTGGCTGACCCACTGAAGAAGCACGTGGCTGTGAAGCGGTCTGGGTCTGAGCAGCAGGAACAGGTACTGACGTGGTAGCAACAAGTGGATCCGTCTCTGTGACCTGAGCCTATAGCGAGCCAATAGCTGGGGGATCTGTCGAGGCAACTGATGAAGGAATAGTCTCTGTAGTACCGGTCCCTGTCACTAGAGGAATAGCTGCCTCGGGAGCTGACAACCCTGAAGAAGTAGCAAATGTGGTAGTGTGCGAGGGTGTCGGCTGACCAGTCAACTCGCTGTAGGTGGCACTGTAGTCACCGAAGGGTGTGCCTGTCAGGAGGTGAGGGCGAGGCTGGTCTGAAGGTGTAAACCCCGTCTGAATAGGAGTGTAGCTCGGGGACTGAAACGACTAGGGAACCTGCTGCTGTGGAGATGTGAACTGGAAGCTCGGCTGTCCCTGACTCGATGGACCACTGGACTGTTAAGCAGGAGTCAGGACGGAAGCAGGCGGAGGAACCCCAACAGTAACTAGATGGCGCAGAAGGTCCAAGTACTGCTGCTAACTAGCTGCACTCTGTCGCTGCATCTCGTACTGCTGTCGCTGCATCTCAACTTGCTGCCTCTGGATCTCAAGCTGCTGACGCTGAAACTCGTCCTGACGAGCCTGTATCTGTGCAAATGCTGCAGCTGTATCCTGAGCCTGTCGCTGTATCTGCTGCTCCTGTCGCTCCTGTGCCTGGGTCTGCCTCTCAAGTATAGCCACCATGGCTGGGTCTGAGCGGGAGGCTGAACTAGAGCCACCAGCCTCGTGGTCGTGAGGCCGAGGAGACCGGTACCTGGGGATGGGTTGGTAATCCTCATCAGTGCTGTCAGATGCATCATCCTCAGGGAGATCAGCAGGCTGAGCATCAAGATCGACAAGCTCTGCCTCAGCAAGCTCCTGAACTATGGCATCCTGCTCAGCTGCTGTTTCAGGAACCTCAGGTCTCTCGCGCTGTCCTGGCACTGGGGCCTGATCTCTAGTGACTAAAGCCCAAAGCTGACGGATATCATACTCAGGAAAAGCAGTGGTAGTGTCTGATATCTCAGCTCTGATCTCTGCTGGAAGCTGAATGGCTGATCTAATGATGAAGCAGATCCAGTGTGCATAGGGCAGCTGACGATTGCCCTTGAATCCCTCAGCTATGGTGTCCTCCATCTCACTAAGCATGAGATCCCAAATGTCGAACGGTGTCTGTGAGAGGAGGTGGTGAACAACCCATAGCTGCATCCGAGTCAATCCCTCTCTGTAGCCAAGTCTGGGAAGAAGAGTGCGTCTGACTATAGCATCCAGAACTGTGGCTAGTGGCGTCAAACTGGCAGGTGTGCGACGAGACCCTTCGTCAAAAGGCTCACGGAAGTAGGGTCGAACCAAGTCTGTAGGTGGCACTGTCCCGCCGTGAGGGCGTCTTGGTGGAGGAGTCTGACCAAAACAGAGCTGATGTATCTTCGTGTCTGAAGCTGGGAGTCTGAGAATCTCCCGCACCCTAGTGCTGTACAGTCTGTGGTCGCGGCCTCGGAATGCAAAGTGAATAAACTCATGGGCAGGATCAATCCACAGTGAAGCATAGAACTCTCTGACCCATGTGCCGCAGTATGCACCTGTCCGTCCAAGAGGATCTGACAAGCCTGGCAGAAAGGACAGGTGCGGAAGAAGCTGCTCTCCCACAACCTCAACAAGTGACTCAAGTTGACAGACCCTCTGTGGTCGGAAAGCAATACCGCTGTCAACAAGAGCTCTGTAGAAATCCTCCTGGAGTGGAGTATAGAAACCCTCTGAAGCTCTGTGATCCCTCTGAGGTGGGAACCACCGACTGACCTCGACGAACCTCAACCCTTGCACCTGATGTGCTGTAGCACCCCTCAAGTCAAAGTGCTCGACCGGGGGTGAACCTCTAGCTCTGGGAGGAGGACGTGCTCCATGACGCTGGCCCTCTGGCCTAGGAGTCACCTGAGTACGTGTGCGTGTGGAGCGGCGACGCGGTGGAGTCTGAGCTGGCTGCTCCTCTGTATCCTCTGTAGCCTCTGGAACCTCTGGAGCCTCTGTAGGTGGATCAACTGACATAGCATCCGTAGCTCTAGTGTCCTCTGTACCCTCAGTGGCCTCTGTCCCAAGCTGTCGACCTTCAAGATGAAAGCGACGCTCGCCTATGCGTATGCCACTGCTCCTGCCAC
This sequence comes from Saccharum spontaneum, assembly GCA_022457205.1. Taxonomy (NCBI): domain Eukaryota; kingdom Viridiplantae; phylum Streptophyta; class Magnoliopsida; order Poales; family Poaceae; genus Saccharum; species Saccharum spontaneum. The sequence goes on from CM039594.1 coordinate 18,410,631, forward strand.
CCCTCTCTGCCTGCTCTGCTGCATCTGCAACGGCCTGAGCAATCTGTGCATCGGTAAGTGTCTTCTTCTTCTTTTTGGCCATGATCTTGATGCGCTTTCCACGCGCAACCTCAGACAGACGAGGAGGACTGTCGTCCCCGTCACCAGGAGCACCACCGGCGTTCTTGCAACGCACCATGCTGACAAACTGACGGAAAACCTCTGTAAGATGGTGAACTGTCACTCGAGAGGCTTGGCCTCAATCTGTATCCGCAGGCTTGGCCTCGGATTCAGCAGACCGATATCACCCTGACACACCGACAAACTCACTAAAAAGACGGAATAGATAGATCTACTATAAGCAACATATATAACTAATAGGTATGAAACCCTAGAGATAGCAAGCATGTAAGATAAGATGTGAATCGAAACGCGATAGCTACCTCGGATCGACGAGAAGACGGTGACGAGATGAGGTGACCTAGATCGCGAGATTCCCCAAATTCGCCAGACGAGCTCTGAAAGGACCGAGTCAAGTGACGATGATAAGCGATGGAGAGTGACGGTCAAGGTAAACCCTAACGAAGGAATTGAACAAATTTGAGCGAAAAGGAACGAGTTCTTCACCTCAGAATTAGGGTTAGGGCAAACACTAGAAAAGGAGCGCGGTCGAAGAATGATTTGAGGAGCTTAGGGTGGATGCTTGGCACAGGGGGCACGTGGCTGCTGTGGTGGAGAACCGGCGAGGCAAGTGCGGCCAGCGGCGGCGGCGGCGCGGCTGCGGGCAGCGCGGCTGGGCAAGGCGCGGGCAGCGTGCGCGCGCAAGGGCAGGGAGGCGTGGAGGAAGACAGGCTGGCGCGGCAGGACTTCGCCGGAGAGGAGGAGGACGGCGAGGTGCGGTGGATTCCGGCGAAACGGCGAGCTAGGGTTCGGCGGCGGCGGATTAACGCGAGCAGGATGAAAAAGCCGGCCGAAAACGAACCGTTTTATGAGGGGATTAGATCCGCTCGTCACGCGATGATCGGACGCGGTGGTCGATATGACCGGACGCGGTGGTGCAGCGTCCGGTCACACTCCAGTAAGCTCCTGGAGCGACCGGACGCGTCCGGTTAGGACTGACCGGACGCGGTTAGAGTCCGATCGAGGGGTACTCGGGAAATCATCACGAATGACCGGACGCGGTGGTGGTAACCGGGACCGGATGCGGTGGTCAACAGCAGCGCGTCCGGTGCAGCGTCCGGTCACTAGATCTGAAGTTTGTCTTCTGGATGACCGGACGCGCTGGTGGACGCCGGGACCGGACGCGGTGGTGAAGCATCACTGCGTCCGGTGCAGCGTCCGGTCCAGCGTCCGGTCACTGTTTTTCACCCTTCTTCGTTCAGAACTTCGACGCGACTTCTCCCAATCAAGTTCCAATTCAAAGAGACACAAATAAACACCAATTGGAACCTGATATGAGTGACCTCACTCAAACCCTCAAATTTTTCAAAATAGTTTGCCTTAGGCTAGTATTATTTTTAAGAAAATAGGCAATAAACACTCGAGGAGCAACGTATGGCCATGCAATAGAGTTTTTGAACCTTTAGGAGCGTCAAAATGCTCTCTATCCATGGACGAACACAGCAGTTGCTCAAAGCTAAACCAAAAAGAAACGACAAGCTAGCAACCATGCATATGCAATGCATACAAGAGAGTAAAGCTAGGTTGCTTGTCAAGTTTGATCCACGGTTAGGCTTCTTCACTCCTCCAAAGGAGGGTTATCGTAACCGTGTTAGCCAAGCCCTAGATGCATTGCGATAAGATAAACATGGCATATAATACAATGCAATGCAAGGGGCAACACACGCTCATTTTTTAAAGTTGCTAGAGTCAAGCACATTGAGTTCACTTCTTAACCTACAAAAGGTGGCCTCATCCAAAGGTTTAGTGAAGATATCCGCTAATTGCTTTTCACTTCTTACACCTTCTAGTGATATGTCATTTTTAGCAACGTGATCTCTTAGAAAGTGATGGCGGATATCAATGTGCTTGGTGTGAGAGTGTTGTACCGGATTGTTAGCTATTTTAACGGCACTTTCATTATCACATAAAAGTGGCACCTTTTCAAGGACAATTCCATAGTCTAGGAGGGTTTGTTTCATATATAAGATTTGTGCACAACAAGCCCCTGCGGCTATGTATTCCGCCTCGGCGGTGGACAAAGCCACACTATTTTGCTTTTTAGATGACCAAGATACTAAGGATCTCCCAAGCAAATGGCACCCTCCGGATGTGCTTTTTCTATCAATTTTGCAACCGGCATAATCCGAATCGGAATAGCCAACTAGTTGGAATCTAGCTCCTTTGGGATACCAAAGACCAATGCTTGGGGTGTGCTTGAGATATCTTAGGATTCTTTTTACGGCACTTAAGTGAGGTTCTTTAGGGCACGCTTGAAAGCGAGCACACATGCACACACTAAACATGATATCAGGCCTAGATGCGGTAAGGTACAACAAACTACCAATCATAGAACAGTAGAGAGTTTGATCAACCGGTTTACCTCCCTCATCTAGGTCGAGATGTCCATTAGATGGCATTGGGGTCTTGATTGGTTTGCATTCTTCCATCTTGAATCGTTTGAGAAGATCCTTGGTATAATTTTCTTGAGAGATGAAAATCCCTTCTCTCATTTGCTTGACTTGAAACCCAAGGAAGAATGTGAGCTCACCAATCATTGACATCTCGAACTCCTTCGACATCAATTCACCAAATTCTTTGCAATAATCTTCATTTGTTGATCCGAAGATGATATCATCAACATACACTTGACAAATGAAGATCTCCCCATTCAGCTTCTTGGTGAATAGTGTGGTGTCGACCTTCCCAATGGTGAAGCCCTTCTCAATGAGGAAGTCCCGGAGGCGCTCATACCACGCTCTAGGGGCTTGCTTGAGCCCATATAGCGCCTTGGACAACCTATAAACATGATTAGGATATCTAGGGTCTTCAAACCCGAGAGGTTGATCAACATAGACTAGTTCATTTATAAAGCCATTTAAAAATGCACTTTTCACATCCATTTGATATAGTCTCATATCATGATGTGATGCATATGCAAGGAGGATACGAATGGCTTCAAGTCTTGCAACGGGTGCAAAGGTCTCTCCAAAATCAAGGCCTTCAACTTGAGAGAACCCCTTTGCAACTAGTCTTGCCTTGTTCCTCACTACTATGCCTTGGTCATCTTGCTTGTTTCGGAACACCCACTTGATTCCAATGACTCTTGCACCTTTAGGATGCTCTTCAAGTGTCCATACTTGATTACGGGTGAAGTTGTTCAATTCTTCATGCATAGCATTCACCCAATCCGGATCTTGAAGAGCTTCTTCTACATTCTTAGGTTCAACACAAGAGACAAAAGAGTGATGTTCAACAAAAGAAGCTAGCTTTTGGGATCGAGTCATTACTCCCTTTGTAGGACTCCCTATGATGAGTTCTTGTGGATGTGCTTGAAGTAGGGGTGAGTTTCTTCTATCAACCACTTGAGGAGGTGGATGGGGAGCATCAACATCTTGAGCTTGTGCCTCGGCTTGTTCATGAGAGACATAAGTGTCTTCATTTTCAACTCTCTCATTCTTGTCATCATCTTGAGGCACACGTGATGAAGATGGTGGATCAACAATTTGTACATCGTCATCATCATCTTTTGGCTTGATGTCTCCCACGGGCATGTTCTTCATGGCCTCCCTCAAGGGTTCATCACCTACATCATCACAATTCTCAATTGCTCCTTGGGAGCCGTTAGATTCATCAAATTCCACATCATATGTTTCTTCAACCAACCCGGTGGTATGGTTAAATACTCTATATGCTTTGGACTTTGATGAGTAACCAACAAGAAAACCAATATCACAACGTCTTTGAAACTTCCCTAGGTGTTGACGCTTCTTGTAGATGTAGCATTTGCAACCAAACACCCGGAAGAATGAGACGTCCGGCTTCTTCCCATTAAGCAACTCATAGGGGGTCTTGCCAAGAAACTTTTGTAGGAAGAGGCGATTTGAAGCATAGCATGCGGTGTTGATTGCCTCGGCCCACAACTTTTCCGGAGTGTTGTACTCATCTAGCATTGTTCTTGCAAGGGTGATCAAAGTCCGGTTCTTTCTCTCAACTACACCATTTTGTTGAGGAGTATAGGTTGAAGAGACTTCATGCTTGATTCCAATTTCATCACAATAAGCTTCAATGTTTGTGTTGTCAAACTCTTTGCCATTGTCACTTCTAATCTTCTTTATCTTGACTTCAAATTCATTTTGAGCTCTCTTTGCAAACTTCTTGAAGCAATTTGCCACTTCGGATTTGTCATGAAGGAAGAAGGTCCATGTGTACCTTGAGTAGTCATCCACTATCACAAGACAATAGAGATTACCACCCAAGCTCTTGTATGTTGTAGGCCCAAACAAATCCATGTGTAGAAGTTCTAGCACTCTTGAAGTTGACATGAAAGCTTTGGTTGGATGAGTGTTTGCAACTTGTTTGCCCGCTTGACATGCACTACAAGGTTTGTCCTTTTCAAACTTCACATCCTTCAATCCTCTCACTAGTTCTTTCTTCAATAGCTTGTTGAGAGTGTTCATTCCAACATGAGCAAGCCTCCTATGCCAAAGCCAACCAAGTGAGGTCTTGGTGAACAAACATGTCATCAAATTTGCATCTTCGGAGGTGAAGTCAACAAGATAAAGATTGTTGTATCTAAAGCCTTTGAATATCACTTGCTTGTCATCTATCTTGAAACTTCAACTTCATTTGGTGTGAACAAGCATTGGAAGCCAAGGTCACAAAGTTGCCCAACGGATAATAAGTTGAAACTCAATGAAGCAACATAGAGCACATTTGAGAGTGAGTGATCATTTGATATTGCAATCTTGCCTATACCCTTGACTTTGCTCTTTGAATTATCCCCAAATGTGATCTTCTCTTGACATATCCCATTCTCTTCAATGGAGGTGAACATACGAGGATCACCGATCATTTCTCTTGCTACTTGTGAAGAATTTCTTTTTCTTGCCATCGAACTTGATGCCACTCTTGTTGAGCTTCTTTAGCATTTTGGTGGTCTTTCTCACCATGAGTGCAAGTGATTCATCATCAACATCACTTTCACTTGAGCTTTCTTGCACCATCATGGCTTGGCCCTTCTTCTTCTTCTTGTCATGACTAGCTTTGAAGGCCAAGTCTTTCTTCTTGGAAGATGATGAGCCCTCTTCCGGAGTGATATGCATGTACATCTCATGAGCATTGATCTTCCCCAATACTTGTGTCGGTGTTGCGGTGGAAAGATCACTTTGGTGAAGCACGGTGACAATGTGACCATACTTCTCAACGGGAAGAACACTTAAGATCTTCCTTGCAACATCCGATTGGCTCATTTGAGTGAGCCCAAGAGCATTGAGGTCCTCTACAAGAACATTCAAGCGAGTGTACATGTCATTAGCACTTTCTTTGGGAAGCATCTCAAAAGAATTAATTTTCTTTAAAGCAAGGTGATAGCGTTCCTCACGCTCACTCTTAGTTCCCTCATGGAGAGCACAAAGATTTTCCCACAATTCATGAGCGTTCTTTGCATTACGCACACGATTGAAGATATCTTTGCCTAAGCCCCGGTAGAGTGTATTTTTGGCCTTTGCATTCCACCGGTTGTACTTCTCCTCGTCACCAATGGGGTTTACGGGATCCTTGATAGCGGGAAGCCCTTGGGTTGCGGCTCTAAGACACCCAACATCTATGGCTTCAAGATACGCCTCCATACGGATTTTCCAATATAGAAAATCATCCCCCTCAAAGGTGGGAGGTGGTCCTTCCCCGTTAGACATCTTGCTCTAGGCGGTAAAGCCAAAATTAGGAGCAACTCGGCTCCGATACCAATTGAAAGGATCAAGATGCCCAAGAGGGGGGGGGTGAATTGGGCTTTTCTAAAAATTAATTGCAAGAATTAAATCCTATAAGCCGGAATTCACCCCTAGTGCCTACTTGTGTTCCTAGAGATTCTACCGATAAAAGTTTTGCACCCTAGTTTCCAATCCTAGTCTAGCATGGCAATTCTAGGAATGTAAATCAAGCAATGAATGTAAATACGAGAATGTAAATGCTTGAAAGTAAGAGCAAGGAACACGGCGATATTTTTCCGAGGTATCGGAGAGTCGCCACTCCCCACTAGTCCTCGTTGGAGCACCCGCGCAAGGGTGTAGCTCCCCCTTGATCCGCGCAAGGATCAAGTGCTCTCTACGGGTTGATTCTTCGACACTCCGTCGCGGTGAATCACCCAAAACCGCTCACAAGATGAGTTGGGTCATCCACAAGCTCCACCGGATGATCACCAAACTCCCAATCACCACCAAGCCGTCTAGGTGATGGCGATCACCAAGAGTAACAAGCTAGAACTCTCACTTGACCACAACGAGCCTAATGAGAAGGTGGATGCACACTTGCTACTCTCTAATCGCTAGTGAGGAACTCTCAAGGTTTGATTCTCAAATCACAATCCTCACTAGAGCTCTTGCACTCCCTTGCACTCTAAAGGTGTTTCTCAGCTGATCAAATGAGCAAGAGACCTCTAAAAGAGGTGGTGGGGATGTATTTATACACCCCACAGTCGAAACGAACTGTTACCTGCCAACTCAGCAAAACATGGGGTGACCGGACGCGCCGGTCGAAGTGACCGGACGCGCCGGTCCCCCGTAACGGTCGAAAATCCGAAAACTGGCTGAGTGACCGGACGCGCCGGTCAGGGGTGACCGGACGCGTCCGATCGTGCAGGGAGCATACTGTAACCACACCGGACACGCGACCGCGTCCGATCGGTGATGACCAGACGCGTCTGGTCTTCGCTGGACCTTACTGGAACGTGACCGGACGCACCGATCACACCCAGGTCGCGTCCGATCGGGTGTTTCCCTCAAGTGACACGTGTCGACTTCTGACCACCGCGTCCAGTCCTCGCAAGGACCGCGTCCGGTCGTCAGCGCCAAACCCTAGTCACAGAACTGAACTGACCGGACGCGTCCGGTCATGCCGAAGACCGCGTCCGGTCAAGGGAAAAACACCCCAAACTTTCCGAAACGCGTCGCAACTTGAACCAAGTTGCTTCCAACTGAACTTTGAGCCATTCTAGAGCTGCCTAGCGCCAAGTTTAACAAGTGTGCACCACACCTAAACATAGGACTCACCTAGGTCAAGCTACCCGCTCATGCCCCCCTTTATAGTACGGCCAAAAGAGAAAAACGAAGATCCTAACGACTATTCCGAATGCATCTCAACACCTCGTCATCCGGAACTAACCGTCCTTAATCTTGACGTCACTCTTTTGAAAACCGAAACGATTTCCATCAAGGGGCATGAATACCATGGTGCCCAAAGCAGTTATAACCTCCATGACCTAACTTACCAAAGTTTCTGCAAAACACACGTTAGTCATGGTAATAAAGCGTTGTCATCAATTGCCGAAACCAAACCTCGGGGCCTAGATGCTTTCAGGTGACACCTTCAAATAGACATAGTCACCTACCTCAAAAACTAAATCTCTTCTCCTATTATCAGCATAACTCTTCTGACGAGACTGTGCCACCCTCAAATTCTCACGAATTACCCGCACTTGATCTTCTGCGTTTCTAAGAACATCTGTACCAAACACCTGAGATTCACCTGTCTGATCCCAAAACAATGGAGTCCTACACTTACGTCTATACAAAGCTTCAAACGGTGCCATCTTAAGACTCTGTTGATAACTATTATTATAAGAGAATTCTGCATAAGGCAAACTCTTATCCCAACTGGTTCCATATTGCAATGCACAAGCTCTCAATATATCCTCTAATACCTGGTTGGTCCTTTCAGTCTACCCGACTGTCTGTGGATGATATGCTGTACTAAAATTCAATTTTGTTCCCAAAGATTCATGTACAACTTTCCAAAAATGCGACGTAAACTGCGATCCTCGATCAGATATAATCTTCTTTGGAACTCCATGCAAACATACTATCCTCTCCATATACAACTCTGCCAATTTTGGTCCAGGGTAAGTAGTCTTAACTAGTATAAAATGAGCAACTTTAGTTAACCGATCTACTATCACCCAAATAGAATCATAACCTCTCTGAGTACGTGGTAACCCTACTATAAAGTCCATACCAACTTCCTCCCACTTCCATTCAGGAATCTTCAATGGTTGCAACAATCCAGCAGGTCTCTGATGCTCTGCTTTCACCCTCTGACAAGTATCACACAATGCCACATAGTCAGCCACATCTCGTTTTAATCCAACCCACCAATATTTCTGTTTAAGATCTAAATACATCTTAGTACTGCTAGGATGAATAGAATAAGCTGACTCATGAGCTTCACGAAGAATTGCCTGTCTAACAGCTTTATCCTCAGGTACACACAACCTCTTTCCAAACCACAAAATCCCATTATCATCCATTCGAAACCCTAGTGACTTACCAATCACTATATCTTCCGCTATCTTCTTTAGTTTCTCATCCTTCAACTGACCCTTGTAAATTTCTTGCTCTAAGGTAGGCTCTATCACTAATTCCATTGTATTAGTAACAATTCCCAAATTCAAATATTCAAATTCAGCACATAACTCACTAGTCATAGATAACGTCTGTATCTCATTGGCATAACTTTTCCTACTAAGAGCATCAGCTACTACATTAGCCTTACCAGGATGATAGTGTATCTCAATATCATAATCCTTAATCAACTCTAACCATCTGCGTTGCCTCAAATTCAGATCTGACTGAGTGAAAATATACTTCAAACTCTTATGATCAGTGTATATATCACTCTTATGTCCAATCAAATAATGTCTCCAAATCTTTAAAGCATGAACTACAGCTGCTAACTCCAAATCATGCGTAGGATAATTCAACTCATGCTTTCTCAACTGCCTAGATGCATAAGCCACAACTCTGCCTTCTTGCATAAGAACACATCCCAAACCTTGACGAGAAGCATCACAATAAATAGAAAACTTCTTACTCAAATCTGGCAAAACCAATACAGGCGCTGTAGTCAACCTCTTCTTCAATTCCTCAAAACTAGCTTGACATTTATCTGACCACACAAACTTGGCATTCTTCTCTAACAGAGATGTCATAGGTTTAGCAAGTTTAGAAAACCCTTCAATGAACCGTCTGTAATATCCAGCCAATCCTAAGAAACTACGAATCTCGCTAGCATCAGTAGGTGGTTTCCAATTCAATACATCCTTTACTTTACTTGGATCCACTGATATCCCTCCATTAGAAACAATATGACCAAGGAAAGAAACTTCCTTCAACTAAAACTCACATTTACTTTGTTTCGCATACAGTTTATGCTCTCTAAGCTTCTGCAATACCAACCTCAAATGTTCAGCATGCTCTTCCTCCGTCTTGGAAAATACCAGTATATCATCAATAAACACTACCACAAACTTATACAAATGTTCCATGAACACCTTATTCATCATGTACATAAAGTATGCAGGTGCATTGGTCAATCCAAACGACATAACAGTATACTCATACAATCCATACCTTGTAGTAAAAGCTGTCTTTGGAATATCAGAGGTACGAATCTTCAACTGATGATAACCAGAACGTAAATCAATCTTAGAGAACACACAAGCACCTCTCAACTGATCAAACAAATCATCAATCCTAGGCAAAGGGTACTTATTCTTGATAGTTACCTCATTTAGTGACCGATAATCAACACACATCCTATGACCACCATCTTTCTTATCAACAAAAATAACTGGCGCACCCCAAGGTGAAGAACTAGGTCGAATAAAACCTTTATCTTGTAATTCTTTAATTTGTTTCTTAAGTTCTTCTAATTCATCTACTCCCATCCTATATGGTCGTTTGGCTATAGGTGCAGTTCCAGGTAATAATTCAATAAGAAATTCAATGTCTCGGTCAGGTGGCATACCTGGCAATTCATCAGGAAAGATATCCAGAAATTCCTCAATCACTGAATTCTCTTTAATAGCATCTTCAAGCTGATTCACCACAGCGGTTGGCTGCTTCTGCACTGCTACATCCACATTGATTTTATCTCCATTAGGTGCAGTCACAACTACCACTTTCTGCTGACACTGAATCTCTGTCTGATTTTATTTTATCCAGTCCATACCCAATATCACATCAATACCAGATGTCCTCAACACTATAGGAGTTATCTTAAACTCTACCCCCCTTAAAATCATACTACTTGGAAGACAACGATTACTAGTTTGCATGGTACCTCCAGGTGAATTTACTAAGAGAGGTTCTTTCATAGCTAGCATGGGTATACTATGCATTTTAACAAAAATGTTGGAAATGAATGTATGAGATGCTCCAGAGTCAAAAAGAACAGTTGCAGGAGTGAAATGTACATTGAACGTACCAATCATAACTTCCAGTGCATCATGAGCTGTATCAGAAGACACGTGATTCACCCTTCCAGTACCAGATTGCCTCTGGTTGCTCTTCTGGCTCTGAGGAGTCTGCTAGTTCTGCTTCTCAGGACAATGGTAAGACATATGTCCCTCTTTACCATAGACAAAGCATCTAGTAGGCGTGCTGGGAGCACTATTCTTCATGGGGGTAACATTGGGATTTCCAGTGCGAGGAGTCTATTGCCCAGTCTGCTGATACTGTTGACGCTATGGATATGATGAACGCTGCTGAGACTGATTACCTTGCCAATTCTGAGACCACCTCTGATTTGAATTGCGATTCCACTGACTAACTGGTCCCTGAAACTTCTGATGAAAACCATGCTGAGAATTAGTGCGCTGACGGTTGTTGCTTCCTGAGCTTTGTCCCTTCATCTTTCTCTTCCTGTCCATCTCTCTGCGCTCATTATCAAGCACAATAGCTTTATTCACAAGCTCTTGAAAACTAGCATAGTTATTCCCCTTCAATTGCAAGCGAAGATCATAATAAATTCCCTTTAAGAAAAGACGCTGCCTGTCTGCATCTTCCCTCACTTCATTAGGAGCATAGTGAGCCAACTGTGTGAACCTGTCATGGTACTCACTAACGCTCATCTGTCCCATTCTAAGGTTTCTGAATTCTTCTTGCTTCGGCTCAATTATACCTTCAGGAATATGACGAGCTCGAAAATTTCTAACAAACTCATTCTAAGTGATAGGAGGAGCATTGTTAGGGCGTGCAGCTTGATACGACTTCCACCAAGTCTGAGCTGTCCCCTGTAACTGACCAGATGCATATAACACCTTTTCCATATCATTGCATTGGGCGATATTCAGCTGTTTCTCAACTGCCCTCACCCAATCGTCTGCCTCTAAAGGATCAGCAGTATGAGAAAACACTGGAGGGCGTCCCTTCAAAAATTCTCCATGCTTGTCCCTCACTTGCACAGGTGGTGGTCCTCCTGCAGGGGGATTGTTCTGCATATGCTGCATAAACATCTGCATCATCTGATTCTGAGTATGCATAAGTTCCTCCATAGTAATGGATGGGTTAGCACTTCCACGACCTCTGCCTGACATCTGTTTACAAAAACACAGAAAATAAAGTTCAGTACGATCCGAGATGATGTATTTCAATAGATAAGCAAAATCTGATTTCTCTGGGCGAATTCCAATTTCAGCAACTCAGTAAAACTGTCATATCTCGAGCTACAGACGTCCAATTCAGATGATCTTTACATGGTTGGAAAGCTTTCAAAATTATCTACAACTTTTATTCACAACACTTTTTCTGATTCTGTCAATAAATTGGCCAAAAAATTGAGCTTAACCGAAACTATTTTAGAATTCCAGACTGTTAATAGATATTAAAGTGATTCTTGCGGGGTTGGAAAGATATAGAAGTCTAATTATTCCCAGTAAAATTTCTTAAATTTCTCATGAACGGATTTTAAGTTATTTCTAAAACATCCCAGACTGATCCAAAAATCAGCAAAGGACAGAACTAAGTTCACCTCATAACCAACTAATATATTTTGATCAAACTTAATATTCTTAACCATGGAACTTGTAGGCATGTCTACAAAACTCCAGCACACATTACAAAGATCCAAATCACACATTATCATAATAACAATCCATCAATCACACAATTGTTCACACCACAAACTGACTCTCAAAACAATCCAAACTTAAAATTAACTCGCAACTACTATCGTTCCTATTACATAGGGATTTTTCCTATTTCCTAATTAAGCTTCTCATAAATCTTGAGACATCCTAACTCCGCCCTTAATTGGTCAATCTCCCTATAAGCTTGCTCCTTAAGTTCTTTTTCCTTCAGCAACTCATCCTTCAAATCCACCTCATGGAGAGCCAATTCACGAGCTAATCCCACTGTAGCCTGTAGAGTCAAGGATGAATCATCTGCAAGCGGCGCGGTCCAAACACCCTTGTCATGTAGGAAACAAGGAAAGTGCCAGAGGGCACCCTGTAATGTCTTATCCGAGCGTAGACCATGGTAGTAAACGAACGCATTGTAGGCGACATCCTCCATGCTTGTTTCTACGGTTGCCCGGCTCACTCGGGTAATGAACTTTGACTCCACCTTAGGCTCCTTAGTGGTAGGATCCCTTTTCTTAACCCATAACTCCGTTTCCCAATAGGAATCCATCCATGGATGACTATACTCCGCGCTGCGATACTCCAACGTAGCTTCCCAGTCGTAGTAGTAGTTGTCGGCCAAGGTTCTTGTCAACATATCATGGAAGAAAGCATCAGCTTTAGGAACCATGATATGAAGCTTCGTGGTCCACCCCATAACTACATCCTCCATTGGTGTGTCACCAACTCTTGATTCAGCATCAGATAGCTCTTGGTCACCATCTTCATATGGCTCCTGGGGTTTGAAACGGGCAACGTACTGTGCAGCTGACAGATGGGGATGAGGAGGCATCTACAAGATTTAGACATAGATTAGATAGAATCAATGTATTTTCGCAATAGAATAAAGTAGAGGAAGCATAAAAATTTAGTAATTAACAAGGTAAAAGGAGGAAGCATGAAATAAGTGAAGCATGGATGCTATTAACGACCATTCTAACTAGGCTTGCGTCCTACAGTCAACACGGCTCTGATACCAATCTGTCACACCCATTTTTAAGGACAAAAATAGGATGCATAAAGTACTCATGTGCGCCCCAGGACATGATCACACACACAAGTAGACAAATTACATAGTATCATCACAGTGCTTATTACATAGCGAATAAATATTTAAGACATAGTCTTAAACGATAAATAATAATATCTAATAGTAGATCTCCAGCAGAAACTCCAAACACAGGGACACGGTTGACTGGTTGACACCAAGACTAGTACTCATTACGATAATCTTCCTCATAATCTTCATCTGTTATGGTGGAAATAGCAAGGGTGAGTCCATGTCGAACTCAACAAATATAACACAGGGTTCATGAGGCTCAAAAGGCTAGACACTGTTTGACTGTGTTTAGCTTTTAATCATATAATTAGCAATTGTGTAGCATCAAGATAAACCGCTTCCCATTAAAGAACCAATGATCAATTGTAATAAGGATAATGAATAGCATTAACATGAGCATAATAATAATTAACAATAATTAAGCATAATATAACAATTATGATAAACTATTCCATAAGAATCCCCAAGGTCGCTCGTATCCGTGAGCACGGCTAGTATACCAGTTTTTAACTCTGCGCAGAGGTATACACTTTCACTGTGAGTCATGATTTCCAAATGAGTGGGGAGATCAAGCCCAAACACCCGAGAACCATATAAAGCCATCCAAAAGTTCGTCTAACAAGTTAGGGCCATTAGATTCACTCGGCAGGCAGATGTAGAACCCCCCTTCCCAGTGGCACAACAACCGCAGCCTATACACACTAGGCCAGGGGCTCGCCCTACACCCAACGTGGCAAGCCTTTCTTACGCCATTTAAGGTAACCACTAACAAGCTAGAAAAGGTCTTTTAAACACCTAAAGCCAGAGCCATATAGCCCTCACAGCTGTACTGTATATCCCGGTTATCACTTACAGATAAGTCCTTATGGAGAGAAACCAGAGCATCAAAATAATACACATGCTCTAGCCCCCTTTTAACAGTAATAAAATCATCTTAATGGTTGATTGCTTAATCCATTAATCAAATTACAAGATCATTATTCTTAGTTTAAATACTAGCAGTAGCTACCCATATGCATTCCTAAGGTTGACAAGGAATCAAGATAACAAATACTAAATTATAATCTCTAAGGTTGCCAAGGTAAGCACATGCACATGTATGATAATTTCAATGTATAGGTAACAAAGATAGTCCTGTGTTATACTTGCCTTGATCAAAACTCTCCGAGTTATACCGCTGATCTGGCTCAAAGTAATACTCCGGATCGTCTAGATACTGCTCACCTTCTAAACTCGATCATCAATCAACAACACACATGCATCCAATCAAACATACACGAAGCAAACAAATAGATATAATTAGAACAGTACACCAGCAGTACCAAAACAGTAATAAAAGTTTATAAAACTCTTCTACATGTTTCTACGATCACACAGACGCAAAGATCACCAAATTCGGAGTTAAAACGTGAAAGTTATGAATTTTCTAAGATTTCCTATAGATAAATAAATACTTAATTATAAACTCGAAAAATAAATTATCAAAATTAACTGTACAACTACACTAACATGTAGAGCTCGCAAATACGAACCTAACGTAACTTGAACGGATCAAATCGGAGTTAAAATGAAGATTTTATGACCAAAACAATCCTAGTGGCAAAACTGTAAATACCTGAAAACGTATTTTTGATTTAGCCAGAAGAAAATACGCTTTCAAAACACGAAAACGTATTTTTGATTTAACTGAGAGAAAAATACGTCTTCAAAATATGAAAACGGATTTCAGAAAATATGTTAAAGTTCGCGGGTTCTATTAAAATGAAGTTCAGGGACTCATAAGCAAAAAGACATGGCTGAAAAGGTATATTAGATCTCGGCCGTTGGATCTCCATTCAACGAACCAGATTAGACTAGAGGAAGAGCTCGCCGGCGCACAGAGCAAAACGGCGGCGCCATGGCCGGAACTTCACCGGTTCCATAGCCTAAGCGCTGTAGTACACCAATCACCGAACCGCTTGCTTCCAAAGCTAAAGAAGATGATCGGGATCTCACCTAGGAAGAGAACGGAGGCACGAATAGCTTGGAGACGGCGCACGGCACAGTAAGGCGGACGATGGTGCCCTACAACCGCCGGCACGACACTGTGAACACCTCAAACACCAAATTAGATGGAAAAAGATCTTGTGAACTTCTGAAATCTATCACCAAGCTCATCAATTAACCTACCGTGTTGATTGAATCGGCAACGAACGACAACTCACAATGGCAGCAGCGGATTTCTTGCGGCGGCTCGGCTAGGGCGCAACTAAGACTTGGAAATTGGATAAAAAGGAAAGGGGCAGGCTCGGGCTATCTTATAAAGAGGCAAGGCAAAGCAAACTCTCCCGAATCCCGGGGAAATCGGACACGGCAACCGAATTTTGCCCGGCGGATTCGAGTCCAACTCGAAGCAGAGGAGGAAGACGCTGTCGCGTGGGGCCCAGGTGTCAGCGGAACAAGAAGGAAGAGGGCACGGCCGCCGCGGCTCTGGGCCGGCCCACGCGATCACGAGCGCGAGATGGAGCGGGGAACTTTGGGCTTGGCTCGGTTCAGCGGCCCAAGACCGAGAAAGGGGAAACAGGCCGCTAGCTGGGCTGCACAGGCTGAATAGGTAAAGAATTTTCTTTTTATTTTCCATTTCTTTTCTAATTTTCCAAACACATTTTCAAATCAAATTTCCTCAACCAAATCAAATAAAACAAATAAATCCACACCACAAAATAAAATAAATGCAACAGCATGAATGCATCACCAAATAGTTTTTTTTAAAAAATTTTAATTTCCCATTAATTGTCATCTAAATTAATTGAAATTCATTAATCCTAAAATTTGGAATTTTTGGGTGTTACAGGCCGCTAAGGTATCATTCGACAATGAAAGTGATTATAATAATGCTAGCGATAGTGATAGTGATGAAGAAGAATTCACTAAAGATGAACTAATCACTATGCTAGAAGATTGCACTCAATATTTTAAAGAATCTAGAAAGGAGTGCAAATGTTTGCTTAAGGAAAAGAAAAACCTTATGCAAGAACTTGATGAGCTTAGAGCATCTTATGAGAGTCTAAAGGTAGACCATAAGAAGCTTCAAAAGTCTCACACTAAGCTTGAAGAAGCTCATTCCTCTCCAGTTGAAAAATGTGAAAACATGCCAACTAATGTTGAGAAAGCTAAAACTTGCAACATAGGCGTATCATGTGATATAATTGATGAATCTTTTCATAAGCCTATTGTTGTTGCTCCCACTAACCCTTCATGTAGCTCATCTACATCATCCTCATCTAGTAGTGACGGTTTCACTTGTGATTCCACACTTATAGTTGAGAATGAAAATCTTAAGAAGGAGGTAAAAGAGCTCAATCACACCTTGGCCAAGGCTTATGGTGGTAAGGACCGCTTGCTTATGTGCTTGGGTATCCAAAGGGCTTCTCTCTATAAAGAGGGATTGGGCTATAACCCTAAGAAAGGCAAGGCCGCTTTTGCTCCTCACAAGACTCGTTTTGTGAAGAACAATGGTAGCTATTGCAAAAGTTGCAAGCAAGTTGGTCACATAGAGCAACATTGTATGAATAAGAAATCCAATGCTAATGTATCCTCAATTAAGTTTGATTCCTTCTATATACTTACCAAGGGTACAAATGGTGTTCATGCTAAGTTCATTGGTGCACCATGGATGGGCTCAAAGAAGAAAGTCATTTGGGTACCAAATAGCTTGGTCACTAACCTTGGAGGACCCAAACAAGTTTGGGTACCTAAAAGGAATTGATCTTATCTTGTAGGTCAATTACAAAGCCGGAGGAAGGCATTGGGTGCTTGATAGTGGGTGCACTCAACATATGATCGGGGATTCTTGTATGTTCAAATCAATTGATACAAGTCAAAATGGTGGTTTTGATGCTATCACTTTTGGCAACAACAAGAAAGGCAAAGTCAAGGGGCTTGGTAAAATTGCTATCTCAAATGACATGAGCATATCCAATGCGTTGCTAGTTAAGATCTTGGATTTCAATCTTTTATCGGTGGCACAACTTTGTGATCTTGGCTTCAAGTGCATATTTGGTAGTGTTGATGTTGAAGTCATAAGTGTTGATGGATCAAATTTGATATTCAAAGGATTTAGACATGGTAGCTTATACTTGGTTGACTTCAATGATAGTGAGACCCAATTGACATCATGCTTGCTTAGCAAATCTAGTATGGGATGGTTGTGGCATAGAAGGCTTGGTCATGTTGGAATAAAACAATTGAACAAACTTTTGAGACATGACTTAGTTAGAGGCTTGAAAGATGTGACTTTTGAAAAGGACAAACCATGTAGTGCTTGTTAAGCCGGCAAACAAGTTGGAAATGCACATCCTAGTAAGAGTGAAATGAGCACATCAAAGGCATTTGAGCTATTGCACATGGACTTGTTTGGGCCAACAACATACACTAGCATTGGTGGAAACAAGTATGGTTTTGTGATAGTGGATGACTACACTAGATACACTTGGGTGTTCTTTCTCTATGACAAGAGTGATGTTTATGATCTATTCAAGTCTTTTGTCAAGAGAGTGCAAAATAAGTTTGAAATCACCATCAAGAAGATTAGATGTGACAATGGTAGTGAGTTCAAGAACACAAGAATTGAGTAATTGTGTGATGATCTTGGTATTGGACATCAATTCTCTCCAACATACACTCCTCAATCCAATGGTGTAGTTGAAAGGAATAATAGAACTTTGATTGACATGGCTAGATCAATACTTAGTGAATACAATGTGAGTCATTCATTTTGGAGTGAAGCCATCAACACGACTTGCTATTGTAGCAACCGTCTCTATTGCCATGGGAAGCTTGGGAAGACACCATATGAGCTATTGAATGGAAGGAAGCCCAACATTGCATACTTTAGAGTGTTTGGTTACAAATGCTATATTCTCAAGAAAGGCACTAGATTGAGCAAGTTTGAAAAGAAATGTGATGAAGGGTTCTTACTTGGTTATTCTACCACAAGCAAAGCATATAGAGTTTGGAATCTTACAAATGGCACCTTGGAAGAAGTTCATGATGTTGAGTTTGATGAAACCCAAGGATCTCAAAATAAAGTTCAAAACCTTGATGATGTGAGAGGAGACCAATTGGCAAATGCAATGAGAAACATGGACATTGGTGATGTTAGTCCAAGGCAAGTTGATGATGATGATATTCATATGATAAACCAAAGTGTGAAAATTGATACAAATCAAGCAAGCTCTAGTGGTTCTCATGATGAAGTGCAAGATCAAACTAGTGGAAGTAACCAACTCTCAATACTTCAACCTACTAGCATTGCAAGAGATCATCCATTGGACCAAATCATTGGTGGTATTCAAAGTGGTGTTCAAACTAGATCAAGATTAACATCCTTTTGTGAGAACTACTCTTTTGTGTCACTTGAAGAACCTAAGAAAATAGAAGATGCTTTGAAGGATTCCGATTGGGTAAATGCCATGCATGAAGAACTAAATAACTTTGCTAGAAATCAAGTTTGGGAACTTGTTGAGAGGCCAAAGAACTACAATGTGATTGGTACTAAATGGGTCTTTAGAAACAAGCAAGATCAAGATGGCATGGTGGTGAGGAACAAAGCAAGATTAGTAGCACAAGGATACACTTAAGTTGAGGGTCTTGACTTTGGAGAGACATATGCACCGGTTGCAAGATTGGAGGCAATTAGAATCTTATTAGCATATGCTTGTGCGCACAACATCAAGCTCTATCAAATGGATGTCAAGAGTGCATTTCTCAATGGCTACATCAATGAAGAAGTTTATGTTGAGCAACCTCCCGGTTTTGAGAATGACAAGAAACCCGACCATGTGTACAAGCTAAAGAAGGCATTGTATGGTTTGAAGCAAGCACCTAGAGCATGGTATGAGAGGTTGAGGGACTTTCTTCTCTCTAAAGGTTTCAAGATGGAAAAGGTTGACACCACTCTCTTCACCAAGAAGCTTGGAAATGACTTGTTTGTGTTACAAATCTATGTTGATGATATTATTTTTGGATCAACAAATCAAAAATTTTGTGAAGAGTTTGGAAAAATGATGGGAAATGAGTTTGAGATGTCTATGATTGGAGAGCTTAGTTACTTCCTTGGACTTCAAATCAAGCAAATGAAGAATGACACTTTTGTAAGTCAAGGCAAGTACATCAAGGACATGATCAAGAAGTTTGGATTGCAAGATGCTAAGCCAATGAGTACACCAATGGGCACAAATGATCAATTGGGTGTTGATGCTAGTGGCAACTTGGTAGATCAAAAGCAATACCGATCTTTGATTGGAAGTTTACTCTATGTCACCGCTTCTAGGCCGGATGTGATGTTTAGTGTGTGCAAGTGTGCAAGATATCAAGCTTCACCTAGAGAAAGTCACTTGAAAGCAACCAAGAGGATATTGAGATATCTTAAGGGCACTCATGACGTTGGATTATGGTTTCCAAAGGGGTCTAATTTTGAATTGATTGGATATTCGGACTCCGACTATGGTGGATGCAAGATTGATAGAATGAGCACAAGTGGCACTTGTCAATTGCTTGGAAGGTCTCTTGTTTCATGGTCATCAAAGAAACAAAATAGTGTTGCACTATCTACCGCTGAGGCCGAATATATTAGTGCCGGTAGTTGTTGTGCACAATTGCTTTGGATGAAGGCCACTTTGAATGACTTTGGAATCAAATTCAAAAATGTGCCTTTGTTTTGTGATAATGAGAGTGCTATCAAGATGACACAAAATCCGGTTCAACATTCAAGAACGAAGCACATTGACATAAGGCATCACTTCATAAGAGACCATCAACAAAAGGGTGATATTAGCATTGAAAGCATTGGCACCGAAGATCAACTAGCCGACATATTCATAAAACCACTTGATGAGAAGAGATTTTACAAGTTGAAGAATGAATTGAACATACTTGACTTCTCCAACTTGAAATGAGTGCACCCCCACATTCTTATATGACAAATAGGCTCTTCCTTGAAAATCAAATGATTTTGATGTATATATGGTACCACTATTGCTTCTATGTTTGATTGATCTAGTGGTAGCATATGACATGTTTGTGGGCTTGCAAACCTAGTGTTGAATCTAGAAAATGAGCTCATGATGTGTAATTCAACATGGTCAAGATAACCCTTATACTTTATGAGGTGTGAAGAAGCTTGTCCTTGGATCAAACCGAATTACATATTCTAGGCAAGTGATCTAGATTGAACCATAATTTGGACTCCCTCATATTGATTGACTTGACTCTCACTAAAATTGGCACCTTTTTGGTGATTGTTGACAAAGGGGGAGAGAAAAGTCACAAAGATAAAAAAATTAAGTTGCAAAGGGGGAGAAAGATATAGTAAGGGGGAGAGAAATTAAAATTGAGCACACAAGTAGGGGGAGCAAGCTCATGAATTATTTGTTGCATTTGTATGTACATTAACATGATGTATTGTTACATTGCAAAAATTAAATTCATATTCATAATTGTATGGTGATTGCTAGAAATAGAACTTGAATGATGATTTGTTGAGAGTAGCTTTATAAGTGGTATCTAGACACCTTTGCTTATAATGTTGATCTCACGGGGTACTTTAGTGTTTGTGATCTTTACAAGTGATGTATTACAAGTGGTGTCTAGCTACATCGATGCTAAAGATGGTATATAAAGGCAACTCCGATTGGTATCACGCTTCAAAGGTCCATTCTATATACCTTAGCATCAATTTGATAGTAGTAACTCTCCCAAAATTCAAATCCATACATATGTGCGAATTGAACCAAACTCATGGAAGCACATATGTAGGGGGAGCTAATACTATCGAAATTGAAAATTGATTTCATTTCATATCTTTGTGATGGTTGTCATCAATTACCAAAAAGGGGGAGATTGAAAGCCCAAGTTTGGTATTGGTAATTAATGACACCAAGTTGCTAATGCCATGTGTTAAGTATTTTGAGTTAGGCATAAGCAACACATGTGATGAAGGTGTTTGTGGCAAGGAGTGGTGGCCACAAGATCACTAAGAGTTGGTGCATGAAATGATGAGCAAGATCATGAAGAGATGCACATTGAATGATGGACATGATGATCAAGTGGAGGAGAAGGATCTAAGAGCGCAAGGTAAAGGTATAACCATAGGGTTTTCCTTTTGCCGGTCTAAGATGAGTAGAGAAGTGATTGACCGGATTTAGGATACATAGCTGACTATCAAGAGGGGCAATCACGGTTAGCTCGGGAATCAAGTGCCACTAGATCAATGTCTTGAGCACATGCATTAGGATCTAGTAGAGAGCTAACATAACGCCTTGAAAATGTTTGTCAAATGCTAACACACATGCACATGGTGGTGTACACTTGGTGGTGTTAGCACATTTGCGAAGGTGGTGGAGTTTAAGTGGTAGAGAGGGGTTTGGGTTCCTCTCTCCCTCCCGCTAAGCTTGCGAGGTGGGATTCGGTGCTTTTTAGGGAAGTGAAACGCCTATTTTCTACTGCGCCGGAGGTGGAGAAACAGAGGCGAAAGTCCGGAGTGTTTATCATTGAAAAACGTCAACCGGACGCTGGACCGGACGCGGTCCAGAGTGGACCTGCACGTCCGGTCCGCTCAAGTCAACGGCAGAGGCGCAGCGCGCCTAGGGTTTGTGACCGGACGCTGGTCTGGCCTGATCAGCGTGTCCGGTTAGTTCACCTGGGCGCAGAGGAAAGGTGCACGCAGTATGCGCGACCGGCGCGTCCGTTGGTCCTCGGGACCGGAGCGTCCGGTTAGTTACGCGACACGATCGGACATGCGGCGCGTCCGGTCACGTGCGACCGGACGCGTCCGGTCGCGGTGGGAGCTTACTGGACTCCGATCGGACGCCAGGTGCAGCGCGTCCGGTCAAACGCTAGAGCGCGTCCGGTCACGGCAACGGTAACTTCTAACGTGCATTGTTCACGCTTGTCCTGTAGTGACCGGACGCGTCCGGTCATCGTGACCAGTGCGTCCGGTCAGCACGATTTTAACTGTATCGTCCGGTAACGGCTAGCTGTGTACCCCTTCGCTATAAATAGAAGATGTCCGGGGTTTGAGGGTATCTGTTGCACATTTTGAGACCTAGAGACATACTTTGAGCTAGAGAACAACCCCTCCAGTCATCTCTTTGCTTAGTTGCACATCTTGAGTGAGATTCCAGTGCATTGCTTGAGAGTTGCATTCTAGAGGCACTTGATCTTCGAGTTGCTGTGGATTTTTTGTTACTCTTCCGTTTTTCCCGACACGGTAGACGGCTTGGAGCAGCGGAGGTGATTGAGCTCACAATTGAAGATTGTTGGAGCCCTCACCGAGTGTTGTAAGGGGTTCTTGATCCTTCCCCACGGGAGTTCACAAATTGGATACTCTAGTGGAGCTCGTGGCTTGGAGGATCCCCATCTTGTGTGCGGTTGTGCAGCGCTCGCCGAGGGCTCGACTCTTGATAGTCGATTAGCTCGCGAACTGACAAGTGGGTGCATCGCCACAACGAGGAGTAGCTTACCGGGAAGCAAGTGAACCTCGGTAAAAATCTTGTGTCATCTCTTTGCCAAGGATTTCTCTTGTGGTTGATCATTGTGATTGATTCTTTGAGTGCATTACTTCTCTACATCATTGGTATAAGAATCAAGTCACTTGCTCTTTACTTTCTTGTACTAGTCCTAGTGTAGTTTGCTTAGTGTAGCTTTTATCACATAGGAGTAAGTAGCTTAGTGACTTAGTATTGTTGATGTGTATTAGAGATCATAGCCTTGCTTCACTAGATTTGTATAGGTGGCTTGCATAGTGTAGTTGAGCTAGTGCTAGAATTAGCGTAGCCATCTTTTATACTAACGTGGTTGTTTAGTGAAGCTTGTAGATTTTTTAAATAGGCTATTCACCCCCCTCTAGCATTTGGACCTTACACTCGTACCCGTCTCCCCTCGTGTGAGTGTACTATTAGGTTGATCTCTCCTCTAATGAGCCCAATGGCTCATTAGGTCTTTGATTCGCACCCTAATCGGGGGTGCCTAGCCTAATACATGGCTGGTGGGCCCCCATCGCGTAGCGCTATATAAAGGAGGTTGGGGAGCCGGGGCTCAAGTCATGAGGTTCACCTAGGCCGCCATTCCCCACCTACAACCCTAACTGATCTCGAGGGTCATGCTATGAGTGACGGGAAGCACCTCCACCGCCACTACATCGCCTCGTCTTTCTCACCGGACTTCACTGCGTCACTGATCTACACCGACCATCGCTGCCTAGCGTAGAGCATCACCGACGAATCAATGGCCGCCTCCGGATCAAACTCTACCGCGCCTCCCGTTCCCATCGATGGTCTGCATACTTCACCGCACCCCTCTCCTATCTACTCTCTTCTTCTAGATCTAGTAGAACATGTACTAGGACATCAAGTATACCACTAAATGCTAAAGAGTACCCACTGATCTACTACTGTTTTGATCCTAAATAAATAACAATGGTATCAAACGCCTTGTATGGATGTAGATCTAGATTGGGGAAAGGAAAAAATGATTTCATCAAATCAGAAAAGAATCCAAAATCGAACCCTAACCTTAATCGGGTAAAAGAAGAAGAGGAGGGCGTGGAGGGGACCTACTCGGGCCCCGCCGCCATCACCGCCGATGGCTTTGGACGCCGTGGTGCGGGAAGGTGACTGTGCTACCGCTTGCCGGCGTGCGGGACAGGAGTTGAGCCACCGCACGTGCATCCTCAGGTTCAAAGGGCACCGCCGCACAGCCCTTGGACGGCGGTGCGCCCACCCCGAGTGGACGCACGCATCGACGAAGGGGCGCATGGTGGTGCCGAACTTCCTCCCTCCGATCGCCATCGATGGACGCTAATGCTGTGCTCCTCGCGGCCAGAGAGAAAGACGGGAGGGAGAAGCGAATGAGTCTAGGGTTCGGTGGGAAGCGTCCGCCAAGTCCTTTGATCGAGCAAAAACGACGGCTAGCCGTCAGATCAGATCCGATAGTTAGGACTCACCGGGCCATATACGGCCCAGGCGGGCGAGAGCGGGGGGCCGGATTCTTGGCCCAGGCCTAGGTTGCGGCCTGGGCGCGGGAGCGCTGGCGCGCGCGTGCGCAAGTGGGCCAAATGGGCCGCTGCAGGAGCTGCTGGGCCAGAATGTGAAGAGAAGAAAATTTTCCTTTTTATTTTCCAGAAACATTTTGATTGCCTATTTGATTGATTTAAATTGAATGTTGATGCAAACTCTGTACAATTTTGATCCAACGACAATTTTGTTCAGCAGTACAGTATTTTAAGGTTTCTGGAAAAATAATTATGGGAATATTTATGTTTTTCCACTGTGTATTTAAAATTGTTGTTTTCATTATTAAATTCGATCCAACGGGAGAATTTAATTTTGAAAAATGGATACGTCTTGAGAATATTATAATATTGTTATTATTCTGACCAATGTTGATTAATGGCAATATTATGATGTTATTATGAGTTCAATCACACATTAATTCTATTTCTGCCCAACGGTAATATAGAATTAGTGTAAAAAAGATAAATTGTATGTTTTAATTTTGATCACCATTGGAACTAAAGCATCCAATTATTTTGTAATTATGTTCTCACTCTACATGATTTCTATTTCAGGAGGTTACTCCTTGATGGGCTTCATTAAAGATATTCCTCCACTCAAAGGTGACAACTACACCGAGTGAAAGAAGAAGATTAACCTCGCTTTTGTCTTAGCTGAGGTGGACTGGGTAGTCACCACACCTTGTCCCACTGAGCCTGTGGCACCGGTGAGGGAGACTAATGAGTTTGATACTGATTGACAAAAGAAAGAGAGGGACCATGCTCTCATACAGATGACATATGACTTGCAAAAGCAAAAGTGGGTCAATGCCAACAAAAAAGTGTGTTGCTGTCATAAAGAACACGATTAAGCCTACCATAATGGGCTCAATCTAAGAGTGTGACACTATCACAGAGTACCTGGAAAGAATAAATAGTTAGTTCTATGGCTATTCAAAGACATATGTTACTTAGCTGATACATCAGCTGATGACAGAAAAGTATTCTGGAGGAGGAAATGACATTGGCATAAGAGAGCACATATCAAAGATGACTCATTTGAACAACAAGCTAAAACCAATGGATCTGGCTCTTAAGGAAGAGTTCCTTGTCTATGTGATTTTTGCTCCTTTACCAAAAGAGTTTGACACATTTGTTGTCAATTACAACATTGAGCCCAAAAAATGGGATCTAGAACGTTATATGACAATGTGTGTGCAAGAGGAAGAGAGAATAAAGGCCGCCAATGTTGGTACTCTAAGTTTTGTCAAAGACAATAAGAGAAAGAATGTCAATGCCAATGCCAACTCTCCCTCAAAGCCAAAGGGCAAGGGTCCCATGCAACATCAGGCTCAGCAGAACAGGTTCGTAGTGAACAAAGATCAGTGCCTCTACTTCAAGAATGAGGGACATTACAAGAAAGATTGTCTTGAATTCTTAAAGATGATCATGGCAAAGAAAGGTGAGAACATTATTATGTTTATAAATGAATTCTTGTATGTACAGTATTCTGAATCTACTTGGTGGATTGACTCAGGTGCAACTGTTCATGTTATTAATTCTTTACAGGAATTTCGTTCAACGAGAACTACGTAAAGAAATGAAAGACACGTTAAAGTCACGAATAGAGTCCAAGCAGATGTCGAAGCTATTGGTGATGTTCCTCTAGAGCTTACTGATGGCTTCATTCTTTTACTTAGAAATGTTCTATTTGTTCCTTCATTACAGAGAAATTTGATTTGTGTGTCATGTTTGGATAATGATGGATTTGATTGCCATTTTGAAGATGACAAATGTGAGATACTATTTAATAATGAATGTGTTGGTCTTGCTTTTCAAAAGCAAGATCTTTATTTGCTATCACTTCGTGAATATGTAAATTCCGTATGTGATGTGAATGAGAACGTATCCTCATCTGTGAATGCGAATAGAAAACGAAAGAGAACTCAAGATGCATCGTCGAAATTATGGCACTGTCGTTTAGGCCATATTTTGAGGGGGAGAGTAGAGACTAGTTAAGAATAAAATTCTTCCTCTATTAGAGTTCTCAAACTTAGAACAATGTAGAGAATGTATTAAAGGGAAATACACAAAAAAATTAAAAAGGATGCTAAACGAAGCACAGGAATTCTACAGATTATCCACACAGACATCTATGGTCCGTTTCCTATAAAAAGTGGGGATGGTTATGACTTGTTCATAACATTCATAGATGATTACTCCCGTTTTGGCTATATTTATCCAATTAAAGAAAGAACAGAAGCATTGGATAAATTTAAAATATTTAAGGCTGAAGTTGAAAATCAGCACAATTTAAAGATAAAGCTAGTCCGATCCGACCATGGAGGGAATTACTATAGTTGACATACCCCATATGGCCAAGTTCCTGCACCCTTTGCAAGGTTTCTACAGGAGAATAACATAGTAGCCTAGTATTTTACACCGGACGAACCTCAGCAGAATGGAGTAACTGAAAGACGTAACCGTACCCTGATGGATATAGTGCGTAGCATGATGAGTTACTCTAACTTGCTATTGAGTCTATGGATGGAGGAGTTAAAAACCGCCATTCATATTCTAAATAGAGTAGCAAGTAAGTCGGTGCCCAAAACACCGTAAGAGTTGTAGACAGGAAGAGTACCCTCACTAAAACACTTACGTGTGTGGGGGAGTCCTGCTGAGGCAAAAGTGTTTAACCCAAATATTGGGAAGCTAGATCCCAAAACAGTAAGTTGCCATTTTATTGGCTACCCTGAAAAGTCAAAAGGTTTTCGTTTCTACTGTCCAGACAGATATACAAAGTTTGTAGAAACAAGACATGTTATTTTCTTAGAGGATGAAATGATGAGGGGAAGCATGGTAGCTCTAAAAATTGATCTTGAGGAGAAGCAAGTATGTGTGCCCACTCTGATGATTCAGAAACCATTTTTTGAACTACCTATTCTTGTTGCACCAACAGTGCAGGACATTGTAGTGCCAACACCTGTTGTTAGTTCTCCTGTGGTGACAGTAAATGATGATGAGGAACCTGTCCCTCAAGATCCTATAAAAACTGATGCCACAGATGAGGGGGAGTAACAATAGCCCCAAACAGAAGATGTGCCAAATGTGAAGGTCTCGAGAAGGTCTCAAAGAGTTAGAAGATTAGCTGAGGTGTATAACACTGAAGAATTTCAAATAGAGGGTGATCCCACTTTATTTGAAGAAGTCATGAGAAGCGATAATTCATCAAAGTGGCTTGAGGCCATGGAAGATAAAATAAAGTCAATGAGTACCAATAA
Organism: Saccharum spontaneum; assembly: GCA_022457205.1. Classification (NCBI taxonomy): domain Eukaryota; kingdom Viridiplantae; phylum Streptophyta; class Magnoliopsida; order Poales; family Poaceae; genus Saccharum; species Saccharum spontaneum. Next base: position 18,438,095 of record CM039594.1, read on the forward strand.
AGTTTGGGATTTAGAACCTATTTCTAAAGGAGCCAAGACAGTAGGCTGTAAATAGGTCTACGAGACAAAACATGACTCCCAAGGGAATATTAAAAGGTTTAAAGCGCAACTTATGGAAAAAGGTTTCACGCAAAGAGAAGGGATTGATTACAATGAGATATTTTCTTCAGTCTCATGTAAAGATTCCTTTAGAATTATAATGGCATTAGTGGTACACTATGATTTAGAGTTACATCAGATGGATGTAAAAACAGTATTCCTCAATGGGGATATGGAGGAAAATATTTACATGGCACAACGAAAAGGTTTTGTCGTGGAAAGAAAAGAACGAATGGGATGCCGCCTAAAGAAATCGATTTATGGGTTAAAGCAACCTTCAAGACAGTGGTACTTGAAGTTTGATAGAACAATAAGGAATTTTGGGTTTAAAGAAAATATTGAGGATAATTATATTTATACAAAGTTTAAGAATGGAAAGTATATCTTTCTAATCCTGTATGTAGACGACATCTTACTTGCTAGTAGTGATGCCAGTCTACTACTGGAAACAAAGAAGTTTTTATCCTCAAAATTTGACATGAAAGATCTTCGTGAAGCATCTTTTGTTTTGGGCATAGAGATTCATCAAGATAGAAGTAAAGGGGTATTAGGACTATCACAAAATGCATACATAGAAAAAGTTTTAAAGAAATTCAGTATGCATAAATGTAGTGTCTCAACTGCACCCATAGTCAAGGGAGACAAATTTAGGGATTTTCAATGCTCTAGAAATCAGTACGAGCTCGATCAAATGAAAGTGGTTCTATATGCTTCTGTTATCGGAAGCCTATAGTATGCTCAAATGTGCACGCGCCCTGACTTAGCTTCTGTTACCGGGTTGCTCGGTAGATTTCAAAGTAATCCAGGGATTGAACACTGAAAATTGGTAAAGAAAGTCTTGCGATATTTGCAAGGTACGAAAGGCCTCATATTGACGTATAGAAAATCAGATTCTCTCCAAATAGTGGGGTATTCGGATTCTGATTATGCGGGAGATGATAGAAAATTCACGTCATGATATATATTCACTCTCGCAGGAGGAGCTATTTCATGGAAAAGCTCAAAACAAACCGCCACTACATCGTCCACAATTTATGTCGAGTTTGTAGCGTGTTACGAGGCAACGAAGTAGGTGAACTGACTAAATAAGTTTATACTCAGTTTGAAGGTGGTCGACAGCATACATAAACCACTAAAGTTATACTGCGATAATAATCCAGCAGTACAGTACGCTCATAACAATAGGTCAAGTGGTGCTGCCAAACATATTGACATAAAGTATTATGTTGTGAAGGATAAAGTCCGGGATTAAATTATAAATCTTGAGCATATAAGTACTGAAAAGATGCTCGCGGATCCACTTACAAAAGGCTTATCACCCAATGTGTTCAGAGAACATGTAGCCGACATGGGTTTAAGGGAAAGCCTATGACTCCTGAACTATAAAGGGCCCAAAAGTTAAAGTAATTGTTTCAGATCAGAGACATGCATTGTAGCTGTCAAATCTATCGGCGACTGACTGAGATGACGAAACATGCTCTATGCACTTATTTGTGAGGGAATGAGTAAAGTGAAAAGTATTTAAGTTAAAGTTTATAGGTTAAAGTATAAATTGAGATCAATGGGGAGAATGTTAGGTTGATCTCTCCTCTAATGAGGCCTTTGATCCGCGTCCTGATCGGGGGCGCCCAGCCCAATACATGGCTGATAGGCCCCGTCGCACAACGCTATATAAAGGAGGTGGAGGAGCCAGGGCTCGAGTCATGAGATTCACCTGAGCCGCCATTCTCCATCTACAACCCTAACCGATCTCGAGGGTCGCGCTGTGAGTGACGGGAAGCACCTCCACCGCCACTGCATTGCCTCATCTTCCTCACCGGACTTGAGTGCGTCACTGATCTACACAGACCGTCGCTGCCTAGCGCAGAGCGTCACCGATGAATCGATGACCGCCTCCGGATCGAACTCCACCGCGCCTCCCGTTCCCACCGATGGTCTGCATACTTCACCGCACCCCTCTCCTATCTACTCTCTTCTAGATCTAGTAGAACATGTACTAGGACATCAAGTATACCACTAAATGCTAAAGAGTACCCACTGATCTACTACTGTTTTGATCCTAAATAAATAACATGTACTCCTATGTGTCAATTGTGCACGCAGATTCGAGCTCATGAAGATATATCCCAACATCCAGAGATGATGTGTTTCTAGTTCTGCATGCGGGGACCTTGACAGGACCACGTATGAGTCTTTGAGGTCTTCTGTTCTTGTAGGAGCACAGGGCCACATACGTGTTCTTGACAGGCCGTTGTGCGCACGCAAGAAGAAAAAATGGAGGCCTGCAGCGTTCAGTCTCTAGACAAACCAGAGAGCAGATCAGATCATGGCATCTGTTGATGGAAGAAGAATCCTAACAGATGGACGGACAGGGACAGCATTAATATTGCTTAGAGACGGACAGTGCGAGGCGGAGGTCAATAAGGAGTGGCAGAAAGAAATACGGCAAAAATTTTGCCTCTTTAATCGAACGCTGGCTAGCGCGGTCTTCCCCTGTCGTTTCCCCTGCCGAGAGCCCGAGACTACCTGATCAGCAGCCACCAGCACAAAAACGGAAGGACGAGACAGGACACAACAGCAACAGCTCTCACTTGTAGAGACTTGTGGACGCAACGGCGACATTGTATTTGGCAGACGACAAGTCAGTCTGAGGTATCCTCTACCTACATATCTCTTCACGATCCCCGGAACTGCACAGACTGCACGGGTAACAATAATGTTTCTCGTAAATAAAAATTACAAAAACTCCACTGCGAACAACTCCCGAAAGGTGAGCTAACACGGAAAAGGAAAAGGAAAGAACGAATAAAAATTACAGAAATAAAGGTGTGAGCTAAGACGGCACGTTGGCCGGCAGAACAACTCCCGGAAAGGAAATAACTACTGCAGTACTACTCTCCTCACCTGAATGAAACTCCAAAGACAAGACAGAATCTCTATATCACACTTGGTTGTTTTTTGGGCAAGGGCTAGGTACTACTACCTGGGTGGCTGCGTGGGTGCACAAAACGTCAAAAAGGCTCTCGATCGGCTGAAGATGCGATCGACGACGGTCCTGTCTCGGGCTCTCGGCAAATCTGCTTCTGCTGGAGCGAAAATACACGGCCACAGAATATATAATAGAACATCAGATTGTCTATTTGGTAGTCGGGTATTATTCGTGTGTTTTGTGGCCAATTAGCACCCGAATTCGTAGAACATCACTTGTGCACCATGCGAACATCACGAAAAACATCATATAACATTACTGACTGAGTATAATAGAACATCACATGTACACTATACGAATCACAAGTATACTATAGAAACATCAGAAAAAATTCGTGTGTAAGATGGGTGTAAAACACGTGGGTCTTGTTTAGCATTCCTGAAATTCAAACCCCCGGGCTAGTCTGTTACGTCTGTACATAGAAAGAAGGGTATATATACCGTCTCGTGGCTATGATGGAGACGTGAACACCTTGTTTCTCGTGAACATGCATGGAAGTCAAGGGATGCATAGTAGCGTAGGCAGTACCGAGTGAATCATTAAACCTTGTTCTGGTATGTACGTATATATCTTTTTTATTATACTGTCTTGACCCTGCCAACACTATATTTGCTCAATGCTTTTTGTGTCTGTGTGAGTGCTAGCCAGCCTATCTCAATGCCCTGGACTCCATATTTTGATCGCCCAAACACTTTTGCTGTAGGGGCAATCTTTGCAAAGATGCCTGGGATTTTCTTGCTCATTGTTACGTAACTTACAAAGTGGGTCGTTTTGCCAAACTCTCTTTAACTTGAAGATTATTCGCTGTCAAAATTTTACTGTACATTAACGTCCGGCAAAAAACCTGCATTTTGGCTAGGCTTTGGCCTTTTAGATGGGGTTGATCTTCAGCTTGTTGCTGTCACCCATGAATATGAACTGAATCCTATAAGCGCTCTTGGTTGTGTAGTCCCCATGTGGGGTCCATCGCCAAAAAAATCTCATCCTTGTTATGCATATTCCTGGGGGCTGGCTGGGGGTTTGCGATATTATTTCCCATTGACCCACGTATTCCCTGATCTCAATCTCCGAAGTAAGAGGCAGAATGTGTCTGACCTATCTGTTGTTGTTCAACACTTCTTGAATCGAAATGCATGTTCTTCCGTATCGTCTTGTTGTATAGGTTTGGCGCAATGTTTTTTGCCGACTTCATGTTTAGCCAGGCTGAAAGCCAAAATTTTGCCAAGTCTCACCTTTTCCCGCCTTAGTGAAGCATTTTCTTTTCCAACCTAGGAGTCTTGCCCCTATTTTATCGATAAGGGGTTGAAAATCGACTTTCCTGAGCTCCACCTTGTTTCCGGACTCCAGACTACTAGTAGGATTTTTGTTTCTTGTATGCAAACTATTGTTGCGTTGGATGATACTACGCACAGTTGCGAACACTTGCTCTTTTTGCCAGATCATTTAAATCTCGCACGTTCCAATAAAGAAGATTACAATTTTTTGAGCCATTAAAACACAAAGACAGAACCCCTTCATTGCAATGCGCTGATCCTCCAACCAGAGGAGCGCAATTACAGCAAGGTTACACCACATCAGCTGGTATCGTGGACATCTACTCGCCAAAACCTGGCCAAGTCTGGCAGCATGGTGGGTGGTGACTGCTGAGGCCCCATGCAAAACAGACTGCTGACCCTGGGCCATGCTATGCAGCAGCGGAGGCAGGATTGACGGCAGGGTGCTGCTTCCTCTCCTTCTTCCTCCCACCCCTCCTTTCCTTCTTCTTCCTCCTCAAATTTGTAGGGGAGCTTAGAGGGGCTATATGGGAATCACGGCGGTAGGGGGGCTCGAGCCCCCCCTCCCCCCACCCCCACCACTCTATATATATATAGCCATGCGAGCGACCGGCCACCGACTGCGCCAAACTGTAGAGCAGCTCGCCAGAGATCCTGGACCGGTGAGTGCGCTTCTCAAGTTCCGAGCTCGATCTCCCAAATCTCATACCACCGCGACGCCGACGCCCTACGCAAGCTAGCTAACCAGGTGTCCATCGGCCCTTTTCTACAGGCCTTCGCCAGGCTGCACGCGTGGCCGAGGTGCCGACTGCAGAGCAGCCGAGCACGCCGCCGGCCGCCGGCTGCGCCAAGCTACAGAGCAGTGCGCTAGCGCCCCTGGACCGTGGTGAGTGTGTGCTTCTCAAGTTCTTAGTTCGATCTCCGCAAAAAAATCAATCTTTTAATTTGTTCGAGCTGGGTCCGCCACCGCTAACCCTCACTCTATTATCTAGGACAGTGCATGGAGATCTCACGCACAGGCACGTCAGCGGGTGCAGCAGGTGGAACGCCGGCACCTGACCACCTTCCGGCAGTGCAAGGGAGTCCTGAGACTACTACGAGCCTACTGCTACGTACTATCCAGTGCGTGACCGCGGCGATGTCGCTCGTGGCCATGGTTTATGCTGCCGACTTCTCCAACGTCCCCTCGTTCTGCTAAATTGTTTTGCATTCTCGATCGAGGTTGCTAGTTGTTTTCCTCAGCAGCAAATCATGTTATTATATACGTTATTACGCCGCATAGGGTTGATCCAACAATCATGCATGATATGAAAATGGAAATATAGAACAATCAAGAGACTAGGGATTTTGATTCGAGTTGCATGCTAGCTGTTTCCATTTTAGCGAAAATTCTGGTGCTGATAGTGCTCCTTTGGTGTTCTTCATGTCTGTTGGTCTGTATGCTTTCTTTTCTAGATGTCGGGTTACCTGGGCGCAGCGGCGGAGACAGGATTGATGGCAGGGGGGCTGCTTCCTCTTATTCTTCCTCCCACCCCTCCTTTCCTTCTTCTTCCTCCTCAAATCTATAGGGGGCTCTGTGGGAATCATGGCGGTAGGGGGGGCTCAAGCCCCCCCCCCCAGGGGGCTGCTTCCTCTTATTCTTCCTCCCGCCCCTCCTTTCCTTTTTCTTTCTCCTCAAATCTATAGGGGGGCTCTGTGATGTTGTCAGTTAGTCAGTTGAACATTGAACAAAAAAATGTCTATGATGTTGTCATACAGTTTGTCTATGGAGATTCAGGCCAGTGTTTTTTTTTGTGTATGGATGTGGTGGCACTGGCAAGACATTTCTTTGGAATGCAATTATTTCACGCCTACGATCCGAGAAGCTTATCGTCCTCGCTGTGGCCTCATCTGGCGTTGCTTCCCTATTACTGCCTGGAGGACGTATTGCGCATTCCCGGTTTAAAATTCCTATAGTCATTGACGAGGCATCGGTGTGCGGTATTAAGAGGAGAACTTTTCTTGCTGACTTAATAGTGCATAGCTCCTTGATCATATGGGATGAGGCGCCTATGACCCACAGACATTGCTTTGAATCTTTAGATCGTAGCATGCGTGACATTCTTGGGGAGGCAGACTCTTCGTGTTTAGATAGATTGTTTGGTGGTAAGACCGTGGTGCTAGGTGGAGATTTCCGCCAAGTGCTGCCTGTGGTCAAGGGTGGCAGTAGGTTAGACGCCATTGATGCATCCATAACTCCTACTTGTGGAAATATGTTAAGATTCTAAAGCTAACAATCAATATGCGCTTACTTGGGATGTCTCGTAGTGGTTTGCCAACTATTCAAGTGAGAGCATTTAATGATTGGGTGTTGAGTATTGGGAATGGCACTGCGATGGGTGCTACTCATACTGATGATGGAGACTCTGAGTTGGTTGAGATACCTCCTGAAATCCTAGTTCCAAAACTTGGCTCCCCTATTGATAATATCATAAGATCTACCTATCCCAACTTAGATACCCTCTACTCAGATCCAGACTACCTAAGGGAATGGGCTATCATTGCTCCAAAAAATGATACCATCGATGAGATTAATAACCACGTCCTTTCTTTAATCCCAGGGCATGAAAAGGTATACCTTAGTTCTGATTCCTTGGTTGAAACTTCCAAGGGACATGGTAACTCAAACCTATTTTATCCAGTTGAGTTCCTAAACTCCCTACAGTTCAAGGGCATCCCTCCTCATAAACTTGTACTTAAGGTTGGTTCACCCGTAATGCTACTGCGCAATTTGAACCAGAGTGCTGGCCTTTGCAATGGTACACGCCTTATAATAACGCAGTTAGGTGACCGCGTATTGGAGGCTCAGATAATAACAGGCTCTCACATTGGCGACAAAGTCCTCCTTCCTCGGATTGCGTTGCATGTGTCAAGCACTAAATGGCCATTTGTTCTTAGCAGGCGCCAATTTCCAGTAAGATTGTGCTAAGCAATGACTATAAATAAGAGCCAAAGACAAACTTTGCATAACGTTGGCCTATACTTGTCGCGCCCAGTTTTTTCTCATGGCCAGCTGTATGTTGCTATATCACGTGTTACATCTAGAGATGGACTAAGTGTTTTGATTGACAATGGCACAGACCTGTCCTCTAACCTCACTGAAAACATTGTTTACAAAGAAGTCCTTCGGGCGCTCTGGTAAATGTTTTTTTACCGCATATCTGTTGCACTCACACGCTTGCATGCTATGGTCTCCTAGCTTAACTACATTATAGTGCTCTATTTGACACATCTATTTTATTTTTATTGATGGGTTACCACCAGATGGAGTACAACTTGGTGTCAGAGATTAATCCGTCGAGGCACAATTGGACCATCAAGGTTAGAGTTGCTAGGATGTGGAAGCTATCTCCGAATCCTAAGTGGAAGGGTGTAACTGCCATGGAACTTGTTCTGGTCGATGAACATGTATGTTCGTTGCTCCCTGCTGGCATATGCTATTTCCCCTTAACCATGGCTGTGTGATCTGAGTCCCTCTACATCAGGGCATGGGTATTATCGCTTGCATTGGGCATAAAGACCTTAGCAAATTTGCTGATTCTTTAGTGGAAGGCTGCTTCTGTATGATTAAAAAATTCCAAGTTAGCAGGTAAGCAAGGAAGTATAACCCTGTGCCGGACCCACAAACAATCTATTTTACACCGTGGAATGTCGTTGAGGAGATACATATAGAGCTGGACACCCAGCTTCCCCTCTATGTTTTCAATTTTTTGGACTTTGAGGAATTAGACCGCAGACGGAGGAACGAACATGGCCTAATAGGTATACACTATCCTTGCCTTGCCTATTCAGGTTCCCTTTTCCTATCTCCTGGGATTTGCTTATCAGGTGCCATGGTGTTTGGGTTTTCAATAGATGTTATTGGACAACTTACAGTCATTCATCCGGTGCTGCGATCTAGCGGGCTAAATGGTGTGTCCGTGCGGAAGGTGGTGGAGCTACGTGATCTAAGGTTGCTTCCCTAGTAGTTTACATGCTTTCTGGATTAGCATGAACTTATTGTGACTACTCTTGCAGCGATCGTCTCTTACAAATTACTCTGTGGGGTGACCATGCAACCTCCTTTGAGGACCAGGTCCTACTGAAGCCATTGAAAAAGATGAACCCATTGTGATGGTTTTCGCTGGGGTGCAAGTGAAGCAATACTTAGGTACATGCTGTTTATGGTATCCTTTACAAGTACCTCTACATAACACCCTGTTGCTATTATAACCTGTCCAGCCCCTTGCGAGCGTAGGTTCCACAACATGTGCAAGCGGTGATGGCACTAAATGGTACATGAACATTGACCTTCCAGAAATGAACGCTTTTCGTGCTAGGTAATACGATTCCCCTTCTGTTCAGTACTTTGCCAGTTTGCAGGGTGTGTAAATGGCTGCTGGCTTTGTCCTCAGTTTATAGGGCAGGGGATCTAAAGTTGTGTTCCTGCCTGGCGATGATGATGCAGAGGCGGGTGCTGTTGATGAAGTAGGCGCCAACAGGAAAACTGTTGCAGAGCTCTTAGCATTGGATCCCCATGACAACAATGTATTACCTCCTTAATAGCAATTCCTTACATGCACTACTCAGGTCAGGTTGCTGAAATTTGGTATGTACTTCCATGTAGGGTGTTTGTTTTACTTGCAACGCAACCATAAGAGAAATAGATGTTTCCAATGGTTGGTGGTATAAAGGTTACAATGTATGCAAGAGGGGGTTGAAGGCTACTTTCGACGGCTTCGAATGCACTAACTGTGATGAGGCTAAACCAGTGGTTATTCCTAGGTAATCCTTGCTTCAAACGGTACTGTCCGCTCCCCGCCCCTCCCCCCCGCCGCCCCCCTGCCACACACACACACACCAGTCAACCATATCTAACTTGTTCCTGATGGGTCTCCTTGTTTTGCCACTCAAGCTATAAGCTAAGCGTGATCATTGAGGACGCCACTGGGCGTGTGAAAATATTTCTCTTCGGAGGGGTGGCTGAACAGGTTGTTCGATGGACTACCGCGGAGCTTGTTGAAGAAAGCTCATCCAATCAGATTTTGCTACCAGCACCCCTTCGCAGCCTTGTTGGTCGAAGGTATGTCTTCTAGGTGGTTATCAGTGAACAAACCTTTAGGACTAGGCAGCTCTGCTTCCAAGCTAGGAGGGTGTTCCCAAATCCAACATCTCCTGAGCCTCGTGGTCCTACCGAACGTCCGTCGCATGATCCTAGGGATCCCAAAGCTATGAACAAGATTGGGACATCAAGTGTTACCTCTGGAAAAGATGACGAAGCACAGGTCCTTGCCATTTCAGAAGTTCCTAACAATCTAGAAGGTGGCTCAACCCCTCCTCCTGCCACTGCCATAGTAGCTGATACTAAAACCTCATCCAGCAAGGGAGAGGAGGTACCCTCTGTTGTCCATGAGGAGCATGGGTATGTACCTCTGTGGATTAATAAGTAATCTAGATGATTTGCATTTACCGCTTATTGTACTCTTCGCGCCCTTGAAATTTGTTTAAAGGGTGTTACCTTAGGTTCCTCTAACATTGTTACTTAGATGTGACTATGGTCACCTTCCCCAGGGGTACGGCCTCTGTATGAGTGATTTGCTTACACAGTTTTTTTGTTTGCAGAACTATCCTAGGCAAGAGATCAAGGGCTACTTGCAGGGAACTATACCCTGCTAAGAAAGGCGGGGCAAGGTAGCTTATTCATTCTTACACTATTTTATTGTTTGGTTCCAGCAGTTGGGTGACAAAAGTGTTTCTAATTTGCAGTGGTGACTAGGCTTATGTCCTTGGGACTCACCATCAACCACCTATCCCTACACAGCTTCATCCAATAAATCTAATGTTGTCCTATGCGCCCCATGTTTGTGCCATAATCAGTGTTCCAGTTTTAAGTGTGTCATGTAGCGAGCAGTGTCGCATTGTTGTATCTAGTTGGCCTATGAGTCCTTAGTTGTGTTGGCCTTTGTAGGCTCCTGGGCTCCTATATCCATTAGGCCACTATGCCAGTTTAGTGGAAAAGTATCTTAATGTCTTCGTCTTAGGTGCGGTGCCTAAACTAGGGCCTTTATCTACTGGCCAGGGTGTCTTGGTAGTGTGTTGCCACCATCCATTTCGGTTAGTGAACTCGAATAAATAATTTATATACTCCCATGTTTGGTTATCTCCATGTGTGCTATCTGCAGGTTGATTTAAGTGTTTCATCTAATTATCGCCCTTGTGGACATATCTACTGCCTTGTGCATTACGGTACTGGCTATGCAATAGGTGCACTCGCACCTTTAATCCTATGCGGTAATAGGTTTGTGTGGTTTGGCCCACATGAGGATTGTACCTTGTGCCTATGCTCTGGTTGTAGTATGGTGCAAAAAAATTGCAAAACAAGAAAATGGAGGCCATCTCTTAAAAAATAAGCAAAAAAAATTAATGTTGAGTTAGTTCAGAACATTACCTTTGGTACCTCAAAAAAGAGCAAGTAAGGAGTGATGAAAATGGAGGCCATCTCTTCAAGTACCATAATTATAGTATACTGCACACATAGATTGTCAAATCAATTCTTATTGCTACATAATTGAAGCAGCAAATCACAAAGCTGATTGGCTTATAACCCATCATAAACTGTATAAGTAGAACTAAGATCGTAATGCAACTATGCAAGAGACAGATTTATGTGAATCTACATAGCAGCCCAAAACAGTTTTCTAGCATAGATCCAAACTACCATTTCCCCCCTAGAAGTAGTGCTCAAGTTAGAATGGTAGAAAATACCCCCTCCATTCTTTTTTAGGCGTATTTTGTATTTGGAAAAAACTTTAGGATATCTTGACCGTTAATCTCTCTTTATAGTCACTTATTACCAAACTAACACTACATTCAAAGTACTTTGAAGAACAAATCTAGCCTTCTAACTTTTGAACACTGAACTTCCATATAATTAGAATAATCATTGGTAAAAAATTAGAAAGTTTGACTTTTCCAATAAAAAAATGCATTACAAAAATGAATGGAGGTAGTAGAAAAGGAGTTGAGAATATTTTTTTAGTACTGCAATGGCATGGGGGATTTCAAAAAGGGGTCAATGAATACAAAGAAAATGCATGGATTGGAAGTTTAGAACACTCATTTTAAAGCTAGATGGTATGGCTTGCACACGAAACTCTTTTAATACCTTGGCCAGTTGGTAAAATATGGCACACAAACAATTCTGGGCCAGCTAAGCTATCTTAAATGAATTGTAAGGTCAATTAGTTACCTGAAATAATGTCTCAAATTCTCTTCGGTCAAGTTCGCTGTTCTCTTTACCACACCACCGCTTTGGCATGTAATGTGTTTGGTGAACAGCGAGGCACATGGTCCCTTCTGGATCAATAACTTGAAGCTCATCGGCTACTACTTTTCGACTTATAGCTGCTATTGTTCCAAAAACAATAGTATACCAGAGAAGATTTCTTCCAAAAAATCTACAGACATAACATATAAGATTTTACAAAGTGAATAAGATGCATGTACTACAAAAATATGAAAAAATGCTAATGTCCTCCTACAAGCCACAAGTTGCAAATATGTCATAAAATAGTTGTATTTACCACCGCCACAGATCTAATCCCTATGTGTAATTCTAACTTGATGCAAATTGTGACCTCAAGTGTTTGGCACTTGTGCCAGCATGAAAAGATGGGGGTGATGATGGTTAAAACTATGCACTCGAGTCCACTGGACCAAATGTGCTCACCAAATATGCCGTCAAACCGACCCACACCACCCTCTCCTTTCTATGGTGGCTAACTATATGGAACACTCTGAACTCACATCAAGGCAAATATGTGGATCCCATAAAGTAAGACTTTGCATTGGGACTATACTTGTAGGTGATGAACACAGCTATTCTAATAGCAAGGAGGTATTTGCATCTTGAAGTGATTTATAGAAGGTATTTGCAATTTAGACGAAGAAACAATGCAAAAAAAAATAGGGCTTACATGTCCTTCAAGAATAGATTCACCCACAAATCCAATGATTATTAGAGCACCAGCCAAGCCACTAGATACAAAAGATACAAATTTAGCCACGATGGAAACCAGTGGGGTTGGAAATTGCTTCAAGTAATTTAAAGAATGCTGAAGAAGTGATCAATCTGCAATGTTTGTAGTCCCTTTTAGATCAGTAAAACAATACTCGCAGATACTAACTATTGAGATTTATTAGCAGCAGAAATTAATAAAGGGAAAGCTGGAGAGCCCAAAGATTCATTTAGATAATTTGTTACAGCAGCAATACAAGAAAAACTAATGATGAGTTCTGAGTAGAAACTAGTTATACTCCCTGAAGATCTACCGTGATAAGTTTGACCATCGTCTATCCAAAAAATTACAACACGAGAGCATCGGCTCTTTGGACACGGTGGGAGAGAACTGGGACTCGAGTTCTGTCAGTCATGTCCTGATTATCTCCTTGGTGTGTCTTTGTTCTTCTCCTCTTAAAGTTTTTTTATATTGGAGCATGAATGGGAACAAAATTGGGCATGTACTACAAAGGGAAGGCTGCAATCGATTAGTGCATCGGCTATAGAATTTAGGGATCTCAGCCTCCGAGAGGATAATGCACGCCACTACATGTTTAGGCGCGACCATAGGTTGGTTTCCCTTCCTCCCTGCTAATTCCAGCCATCTACCTTCTATACTGGCCTTGCGACTGCTGTACAGGCTAAGGTATCGTTCCCCTCACTGTTGTGTTGTAATCTATTGAATCATATAGAACAAATTAACTGCCATGGGTAAAAAAAGGAAGTGTGTATACCTGCAAGTGACTGGTTTAATCGGGCAGCCCGTTAGGCACTCCAGCCTCAACTGCTGTCTAGCGTCTTGCCCATCCTCGTATAGCTGTGCACCAGTCTGTCAGGTCCCTGCAGCCAAGAACCGGTCACTCTGTAGGCCAGTCAACCATGTTCCTGATTTCGAAGCAATCCAGTTCGAATATTGAAGCCAAAAATAAAGTCAGACATTCAGTACACAAACTAATCAAGCCTACCAGGGCCACCCAGTCAACCGACGACGGGCCTGGGCGCTGGGGCCGTTGGAGCCAAATTGCTGGAGGCTGAGGCCTCGAGAGCAGGGGCCGCCGCCGGCAGTGGCCACTGGCTAGTGAACTAAAGCTCGAGGGCAAGGGCAGCAACGTGCGGCGGCCTACTGTGGACCTGCGGGAGCGCCAGAGCGGGATGCAGGGAGCCCGGGATGGGTGGCGCCGCGGCGGCCGGCTAGGTGGCGTCCGGCGCCGGCACCTAGCTCCTCGCCTCGTCCCCTCCTCGGTTTGCCCTGCTGGCGACCTCGACTCGTCGCTTCCCGTGCGCTCGTGCCGTCATGCGTGTGGCAGATTGGGCACGGACGGAGATAGGCGACCAGGGTCCTAGAGCGGGGTCTTTTTAGCAACAACATCCTGGAGAGGTGAGGCCTGATGCCTATGTGCCTTCCTTTGCTCCTGGGCCTACGACCTTGTGAAACCAAGTGCTTGCGTGGGCCATTCTGTGTAACTGGGCCTGGAGAAAGTTAGAGGCTAGTGTCGCTCCAAGCGGATGTGCTAGGGCCAGAAGAAAGTCCAAGCCCTCACATGCAAAGGAAACCGCACATGAAACTACCTTGCCTGCGTGACAGCGTGTCAGTCATCACGTCATAGCGGCCCTGCAGTTAGTTGGGACAAACTTGTTCATAGAAATTAGAATTGCACGTGACTGGTAAGCTATCAAAGAAACATCCTTGCTTGATCCACCGTATTGAATCAAGAATTGCATACCCAGTGGTTACTATTTGGGTGGTGGTCATGTTGTCAGGAATTAGAAAGGAAAGCTACATGGACAACTTTATTGTGAGCGAAATTGGAAATAGCACAGGACGACCAGGCCATGCAATGCCCTTTCCTCTTTACATGCACGCGTTTACTACCATTAACAAAGTGGCACAGCATGCCCAGGACATGCAATGCCCTTTTCTCTTTACATGCACGCATTTACTAGCATTAAGCAGGTTCATAGATAAATAACCAAAAAGGTATTTACATGTAGGAATCCAGTCAATCAATTTCAGAACAGATAGCCACATCCACGGACAAAGTATTAACAACTAATATGATACATAAATGGACAACAGGTATTTACACCCACGAATTGACATTGAGAGGTTCAGTGACTATACACTTGGAAGCAAGACACCACGGCTAGAACCATAGTACTAACAACACATGTGAACACCTGCTATGCGAATCCTTTCTTCCATCCTTACAAACGCAAATAAGCCTTGCCCACGCATCATTTGCGTGCTGAAAAGCTAAGCACATGGATACCATGTTAGCAGTACACGTGCACAATTGGCCCATGCGATGCGGTAGCCAGTCCTTACCTATAGCAGCAGCTATGTTGCGGCATTCATATATTACAAACGTTGACAAACATGAGGCCACGTAGCTGATTACAGTAGTATGTTCTCCATACTGGTCCTAATCTATACGATCCTCCTCCCCCGGTGCGTATGGCTCAATAGAATGGTGCGCGTTTCAGGCACCCCTTGCGTGAACTCCTTGGGAGTGCTGCGACCTTATTGAGTGAGCAGGTAGGTTTAGTGCCATCCTCAAGCTTGAATGGGTGCTTAGGCAGGCCAACGTCTTGTGCCGTGTGAGGTGCAGTCGTTTCCTACATAACAGTGATTCGGAGAAATGATTACCAAGTTTACGGCCGTGACTGGTTCGAAAAAAAGGAAAACAGTAACCTACGTCTTTGCACCCAATGGAGCAAAACTAGTATGCACTCTTTATTCTATGTTTGCAGCCAACACATGTAGACGTCCAAAGGTACCGATGCTTGGACCTAGGCCCGGAGCCTTTATTACCAGACCATTTCTTGAGGTAAACCACCATGGGCCGGTTGCATATGTACTGCTTCACTTCGGATATGTCAATGAAATTCAACACATCTTGTACATGTACCACGTCTCTCGTTGATTTCCTCATCACCTGCACAATGAGTTAGACAGTTATTCAATTAAACAAGAACTACTTAGGGGTGGCCATAAAGGAAGGCCTAGGGCTGTCTATAAAGGGTGAATCCTAGAACCTGTAGGGTCTGGTGGGATACATGGTCTACTAGGCAGTGTGGGCACAAGGCTTGCTGATGTAGTCCTTGGCAATTGAGGCAGATGTAGTTACAGGCTATATGGTGCAATGGGCATGGTTGCCAAATCTGGCTACCGAGCAACGCTACCATGCCCTCAGCACTTAGCATGCTGCACAATATTTGTTCTACACTCCAGTAAGGGAATTGGACTCACAGGATGCACGAACTGTCTACCCTGCATTCCTGAGAATGGCTATTTAATGGACATGGGTGCCATTGCTATACTGGACAAGCTAGGCTACACCATAAATGTCAGTGGTATGGTAGGAAATTTGTACTGCTTCATAAATGTGAACATATGAAAGGATTTGTAAGCTACTACCCAGTTGGTATATTGGACAACATGTGGTGTGCCATAAATGTGGACAATTCATGACCTACCTTGTCCTGTTTCTCACAGCCTCTTGCATGCTGTGTTCCTATTTCTCGTTTCGGCTGCCTCATGGAAGGCCTCCTATCATTTCGGCTGCCTCATGGAAGGCCTCCTGCATGCTGTGTTCCTATTTCTCGTTTTGGCTGCCTCATGGAAGGCAAGTCAACTTTCTGCATGCAAAGGACTAGCTGATAGTAAATTTTCTACATGCAAAGGAGCAGGTGATGGTAACTTTCTTGCCTATGACAGAGTACTCCCTCCGTCCCATTGAAAGTGTCATTTTTTACTTTTAGAATTCTTGTTTGACCGTTTGTCTTATTCAAAATTTTTATACAAATATTATTTATTTTCTTATGACTTATTTTATCAGTAGAGATACTTTAATAATGATTATTTTATTATTTGCATAAAAAATTTGAATAAGACAAACAATCAAACAAGAAGTCTAAAAGTCAAAAACGACACTTTCAATGGGACAGAGGGAGTAGCTGATAGTAAATTTATGAATGTAAGGGAAGAGGACACATGTGGGGCACATTACTTTTACCATAGTAACTGTTCTGTCTGGGGAAGGCAGCAGTTTTTTTGTCCTTGTACGCATGGTCCATCAGTCGACTAGTCATTGAGTGTCTTTTCTTTTAGTCATCAGACCCTGTACAGGGACTATTTGTTGTTCCGGCTACCTCATGGGATTTCCTGCATGCAAACGAGTAGCCCTGCATGTGAAGGAGTAGTTGATGGTAAATTTACGAATGTACGGGAAGAAGACACATGGTGCATATTTTTTTACCGTAGTACCTGTTCTATCTGGGAAAGGCAGATTATCTTTTTTTTTTGTCGTTGTACTCCCTCCGTATCGGATTTAGAAGTCGTTTTGGACAAGGTTTGGGTCAAACATTAGGAATATAAATCATCAATAACTTTTAAGTAGTTGAATTTACAAATATAAAAATTATATGAATAGATTTGTCTTGAAAAATACTTTCATAAAAGTATACATATATCACTTTTCCATAAATATTTTTTTATAAAAACAAGAGGTCAAAGTTGTGTTTTGGAGACTGTGTCGCTGTCCTAAACGACTTCTAAATTTGATACGGAGGGAGTATGCATGTTGTCCATATACTTCGTCGAATGTGTCTTTTCTTGTAGTCCTCAGACCCTGTACAGGGACACATTGTTCGCATATGGGGCTTCCTCTCGCCGACCAAGGGTGAGGCAACATGGCCTACCGATGGAACTAAGCTCTAATTGGTGGACCCAATTCCTGACCCACTCTACCCATTTAGCTCTATGGATAGGCCCTAATGATGGCTTCTAGATATCGCACCCATCAAACTCTAATGGAAGGAGTATATATATTTCTTGTGTGCGTGTGTTGCAGGCCATGACACCTTGCCGAATGAGCGTGCACTTGCAAGATAGGCGACTGTTAACTGTTGTTGTTTGTGTGGTGGAGGCTTCCACTAGTGGCCATGAAATTAGCATGCGAAGCTGGTCAATGGAAGTAATAGAGCAACTAAGTAAGTGAAATATGGCCATGCAGCAAGGTGGTCCAATACACAAGGGGTAATGCGTGTCCTATCATGGTGTGGATGGATGCATGTAGCCGGCCAAAACAGTAGTTGTCTGTGCACTCACGCACATGCTGAGACCGACACAAGATCCTAAAAACCAATTTAGGGTAGGCGCCCAAACCTATCTACGTACGGTAGGGGACAACGCTAGGGTGCACGTGGTACACGCTGACACAGACTCCAAAAAGACTGTGTACGGTAGGAGGCCGCACCTGGAAGGGCCCTCGAGTGACCTGCTAGTGGACATAAGGTACAACTCATGTGATCACAATCAAGCATGCGCCCACTAGGCCCGGTGTGTTTCTAGCAATGCACAATACCCGATATTTGTAGTATGCATGCCAGATTGGTGGCGTGCCTCAGAGGTGCATCTCATTGGAGGGACATACTGTTGCCAGTACCAACATTTATTGAGGTGGCCCATCCTTGTCGTTCATGTAGTTCACGTGTTCATGGTTCGTGTCCACCGAACACCGGCAACACTACGCCTGCATAGGCTTGTCTATTTATATGGCAGGTTCCACGTCTAGGGTTGTGCTGGCAGTCTACAAGCAGACATAGGTCAACAGTCAGCCTTCCAAATTTCTTCATGCGAAAGGTTCCTGGTATATATGTACGAAAATAGCACTTACTGGTCCACATGCCAGGTGGTGGTCTAGTAGATAGATTACCAAACATTAATTGTCAAACCATTAATGTTACTTCCGGCAACTTTATCTTATTTGGTCCTCTTTTCATAGCCTAGCATGGCCTACATTGTATTTTGTCTGCAACAAGTAGACTTACAACACTTTGTGGGCAGCATGGATGTCAAGTAAATGTAGCTAACTCGGGCCCACCCATGCGATCCATGCAACCCCCAAATTGCACAGCAGACCACAGAGTGCATAGCATGCCGCATGCAAATTAAAACCTACTCTCAAAATGGCTATTGTGCACTTTGCGGGTTCCATTGGTGGTGATCTCATATCCCTGGTGGTGATCTTTCTAAAAGTCTACTCTATGTAGAATGGGGTGAGAGGGAAGACCACACAGGATAAAGACAACATCTATTCTCAAGAGAGAGGTAGAGATTTATTGTAGTTATTGAAATAGTATTGAGGGGTGGCGCAGTCAGGTCATCCACAATTAATGGAATCACTCCAGTTAGGAGATGAGAAATACCACCTTGATCATTAGGCTGGTTATTGTTAGTTGCGATGTCAAGACCAGTATACATTTGTATCTTGTCCGCAATTATCCCTTCACCACCAATCACCTTGGATATGTCAATTTGGTAGCTTTGTTTAGCTTGTGGCAGTGGCACCCATGATTACTACCGATTTAGACGACGACACCTAGGCAATGTAGTTCACTCTTATGAAGGTGAGGGAGGTTGAAGGGAGTGGTAAAGGGGAAAGTGCTTATGGCCCCTTAGACCATAGATCTACCAACCCATACTATAGAAAGAGTGGACTATGCGTTGGAACAAAAGGTGGAGGTTTAGCGCTCATATCACTGTTAATCTATTGCTGCCAAACTAAACATGTTATATACACAAGTACATCTTCGAATCTACTTAATGTTTTCCACTACGTGCTTCACAGCTGAATATAGCACACACACCCATGCAACAACATAGTAGGAGCCCAATAAATGGTATATAGACATCTACAAGACCACCATCACCATGTTCTCACCTCATTATCGCACATGTCACCTCCTTGCCAGCTACGCAACAAAAGGCGTGCCCATGAAGCATCAAGCACACCTGGTTGTGATGCAAAGTTCATGGTCACGCCTTTAGTGCTCTGAGCTACAATGACATGACCATACAACAATGGTGTCAAGTCTACTTAATGTTGCCCACTACATGCTTCACAGATGAATATATATAGTACACACACATGTAACAACATAATAGGAGGCCAATAGATGGTGTATGGACATCTAGAAGACCCCATCACCATGTTGTCACCTCAATGTCGCGCATGCCACTAAAGGCATAGTTCATGGTCATGACTTTAGTGTTCTGAGCAACAATGGCAGGACCGCACAAAATGGTGGTCCCTCATAAGAGGGACCTACAACAGCTGGCCTTACCTCCTCTGCATGGAAAGACAGGATATGAATAGCCCCTTAAATGCCTAGCCAAAGGCCCGCGCATGCCCGTGACTAAAGGAGAGTCCCAGGCCCCTTAGGTGCCTAACAACCACTGCCTCAGATGTCACCTTGCCACCGCCCATCCCACTTGATGACACCAGGTAGATATGAAATGCGCTGGTGAGATATGGATTCCTCAACCTCTAAAGCAAGACCTACCTGAGAAGATCATCCAACGACAGAGAAAAAAGGAGATCAACCCACCATGCACTCGAAGATTTGCCTACAAATGCTGCAGACGCAGCGCATGCCGCCGCTATACGCCTACTCTCTGTCGTTGTTGTCTCCTCCATGTTGTGTCATTGTCCCCCTCCACTACCACGATGCTGCTACTGTTGTTGCTGCCTTGTCCACTACTGTGCACTGCCGCACAACCATCGATGTCGCGCGTGTTGTCCCTTCCACTCGACACTGACCCTGCTGTTGTCCCCGCTATCCCCCCACAATGCCACTATGCCACAAGGACCGCCGATGATGGCACGCACCCAGCTGTACACCCCCTTCCCCTGACCCCACCATTCTTCACATATAAAAGCACCCCTCCAACTACCCCTTCCCGCCAATGACACTCCCTCTTTCCTAATTACCCGCCAAATCACCCCTAAACCCCTAAACCCGATGCCAAACCCCTGCTAAAACAAGAAGAAGCCAGAAGAAATTGTCGTCTGCTGAAGATTTTAGAAGAAGACACTAGAAGAAGACGAAACACGGTGCTAGAAGACAAAATCTGAAGCCTTCGAGATGTGCTTCGTGGAAGATGACCTTGCCAACTTCATCCTCGCCATCTAGATGCCTATGCTGATAGGATCGATAATCTTGCTCATTGTGGTAACGCGCCCCTTGCCATATGAAAGGCCCTAAGGAAAATTGTTGAAATCAGGGAATTACAATAAAAGTACGAGTGATTATTGTCGGTGCCAAAAATATCTTTGAGAATCTAGAGCTCAAGAATAAAATATGGTGCATCAAATATCTCAACCAGGAGATAAAAAGCCATTAGGACATCTCTTGTCCAGATTCACACGGTCATCAAAACTACACCGCCATCGCACGACCATCAAGACTACACCACCACCACACAGTCTTCAAGACTACACCCATCTACAACACCTCACTATGTAATGGAACCTACCTCCACTGCTTCCTTTCCTCCACACCTTGTGACCCCGGTCAAGACCGGTCAAAGCGTACACCAGAAGCCTCACCCCCGCCCGTATATAAAAGGTGAAACCCCCACCTTTTCCTACCATCCCACTCCAATCATCCCACTGCTAGCCTTTTCCATTCTCTCCCCTTTTGCGAAAGCAACCACCTCTCTCGCCCTCCACCGCCATCACCACCAAGCCAGCCAAATGGCCGAAGGTGTCTGGACTTGCAGCTACTGCCTCCACACCAACAGTTTCCCCAAGCTCCTCTATGTCACCATGCAGAGACTCGAAATCAAAGAGCGCCCTGAGTATGAAGGCCGAGAGTACTATGAGTAGCATGTTGAGCGCTGTGAGGTCACCGTATACATCGCCAAGAGCAAAGATTTCCCGACATCCCCGACGACTGGAGCATGACAGCAACCAGATTCCGCTTCACCGACACCTATCAAGCTGTGGCCTACAAGGCCCTGCGACACCTGTGCTAGCTGTATGACGAGACCATTTCCCGTACACCGATGAGATTCTTTCCACTGCCAGAGAAGAACCACCCCACCTGGAACGCCCGTGTAGAAGCCTTGCAAGCGCAAGGAGGAAGCCCCACCCTAAAGCTAATGACCGAGTACCTGCTCGCCCTCGACAAGCAGTACGACGAAAAAGCCTCCAAGCTGAGGAACTGCATCACCCGCACCATGGAAGCCGAAGTATATGCCCAAAGACTCCACGTCCACTATGCCGAAACACAGGCCCGTGTCGCCATCGCGGAAAGCCGCGAGATCGCTCTCGCTGAAGCCCTGAGAACTGCCAAAGAACGACACATCGAGCAACTGCGGATCGCCTACCTCGTCACCTGACCCAAGCGAAGGATGCTCGCCGCCGATGGGCATGAGCCCCCGATTTTGGACGGAATCCCCGTCCACCTGCCAGAACGAAGAAGGATGGACCCTGCTATACCACCCGCACAACCACCATCAGAGGTCTCCGACGCCGAACCCCTCCTTCCACTCACCCAACCACCATCAAGAGAAGAAGGAGATCCCCACTCCACCACCGTTGAAGGACCCAAGGAGCCCCGCCATGAGGCTCTCTGCCTCGATGACGTAGATTAGCTACTCCCGAGGGAGATGTACTCGTACCTAGCATCTCTTTCCCTCTCTCCATCGTTGTATTCCACCCATGGCAATCAAATCCATGTGTTTGGCTCGCAATCTACTACGTGCATGAGCTAGACTAACTGAAGAGAGTGTACGAACAAGAAACCACACCCCGAGAAGATAAAAACGGGCGACCATAAGGAGTAGACACATGAATAATATACAGATCATGCTAATAGAAGATTTAAGGATAAATCTTCTAAGTGGGGTAGATCCGGATCCGACTCAAAAAAACATAGGGCAAAGATGAGTAGAAAAGAAGGATGCAAATCTCTGTATGAGAAATGGAACCGAATCCTAAGAGCACTGTGATTGTTGCTCAAAAGAAGCATAACCCGAGCATTGGCACCATAAAACCTAAAGAATCAAGTAATGAGAAGGCACCTTGACAAGAAGATTATCAAGAAGCTCCACAACCAGAAGATGCACCCGAAAAATCCTACCTAATGTTGAGCTTTGAATCTAAGTGTGTTGATTGCTTAAGCTCAACTCCATCAAGTACTTCTTTACACTACATGTCATTGTTTTGATGGCCTAGAATAGGCACCATGCAATGACCTCTATTTTCCTTTCAAGCATTCTAATGAAAAAAGCCATATTACCATTCCTTCCCATATTTTCTCAACAGTTAATGTACAAAATAGACCAACTTTTTATACAAACACGATGAGAAAACATATTAGACATTTTTATACTGATTCCTATACTGAGCACATCACCCGCAGTGAAGCGCGGACAGCAGTGGCTAGTTAGAAGTTATGACACACCATTCTTATTATGTAAATCCTAACTGTTGCTTTGTATATAGTTTCCTAGTGGCAGCGGCCGTTGTCCAGTCCGTGTGGGCATTTGGGCTCGCAGTTCTGGACTTTGATATGCTGATAAGCAAAGATGCTTGTCGAAACCACTGGTTCCTTCAGACCATCAAGTTTGGAGATACGGTAATCATTTATTATTACTGCTGCTTTTTTTTTGTTTTTGGTTATATTTTTTATAGATAAAGGATAGTTCATATCCGGCTTCATCTATCAAGTGATAGATTCAGGCCACTTATTACAAAGTTCAGCCCGTAGGCTAGCACACACGCTGTATAGAGTTCCAACTTACAACCAAACACATGGATAAACAAAACGAGCGTAAGGTTTTGACTAATTGAGGCCAATATATCTGGTCAACAACCATCCATTGGAACCAAAGAAATACAAGGCTGACGTCTTTAGATGTTGCCCAGCCAAGATCAACTGGTCCTGTAGGTCATCATGCCACTGCAATGTTGCCCACTGCCGTAGCCAATGAGTTCCCCTGAAAAGTACCTGCAAAAAAGATTTTGGTCTACATTTATCAACAACCACCTCGTTTCTTGTTATCCAAACTGCCCAGCAAAGTGCCGACGCTGCTGTCAATAACAATACATTATGTTTGTTATTACTAGCCCTCTTTGACCACCTATTAAAAAGGTCAACTATGCTTTGGGGAGGTGTTATCCCGAATAATAAATGCACAGCACACCACAAGAATTTGGCATAAAGACAATCAAAAAAAAGATTGTCTTTGCACAGATCTCTGGTGCGGCAATCTTTAGTGCAGCAAGTGCATCATCCGGAGTTCTGTTGTTTCTCCGCTACGACAGTGAGTCATGTTCCACCGAGCACTGCGGGCAGTTTGAAGCCGCAATAACCTGGGCTTTTATGAGCGTCACGGCTATTATGCCATCCATGTTGGCAAATTGGCTAAGCTCGTGTGGAGGACCTACTGAATTGGTGTTCCGAGACGAACATATTCTCTTTTTAAACTCGACCAGCATCGTTTTCGCAGTATCGGGCATTACAATGGGTTTGATGATATATTGTCACCGCGCTAGCTCTACCTCTACCTGTATCACTGTCATGGCCTTCGGGTATGTTAAAAAACCAATGCATATTATTTGTTATTGACTATTGAGAACATAATATTCAACATTATTCATAATTTTGAGGGATTTTAATAGTATTTATATGAAAAATGGTAGATCACCAATTTATTTCTATAATTCTCTATTTGATAACATTATTATTCTGTGCATGCAATGCAGCCTCTCAATTATTGCAATGATAATGCAATTGTCAGCGTCTGTGCTAGAGGTGATCGGCCAACTCATAGGCATGCATTTTGGGCGCCGACTCCAGTGCCCGAATGGCCCTTGATGTGCCTGTTGATGGTGGCTACAAAATGGGTATGAATGTATATATAAGTCTGTCTTCATACATTTCAACATAGATATTAGCTGAATGAAAGTTTTTACAGTCTAGTGGTCACTAAATATAATTGGACTAAGCACTTGAATCATTTTTTTTCTTTCCAGAAGAGAAATTTTGCACTGTTCTGAGTAAAATTTGATATTTCGGTTGTTAGAAATGTCTATAGCAGATGTTAACTACTTCATAAAGTTGATTTTGATTGTAGAAGGTTTGGTCCAGTGGGAAGATACTTTATTTTATCTAAAATTATGCTGAAGGACAGCTCCTTTAATTGGACTTGTTTATTCAAAGTGGTGTACTTAACCAGGAACAACTAACCCTAGCTACTGTGTCGCGATCAGTTGCATGCCACTTTTACAGTTAGGTTCTCTGTGACCAAATAGGTTTATTAGCAGCAGCTGTTCCATGCTGACTACATGTTGTAATCTGTCTACAATTTTATCACATTGTGAAAATGCACCTAGATAGATTTTTAAGTTTGAATGAATAAGATAAACTCGTTGATTCAATGCTTAATTTGGTCAAGTGAGTTTTAATTGCAAGAGCAGAGTGAAATATGATTATTAATTAATGGAACATTAGCATGCTATAGTTATGAAAGAGTCTATATCTTGTTTTGGAACTGGTTAGCTTCTGGAAATTTTGTGTTCATAGATTTCTATTTAGTACATGTCACACCCATTTTTAAGACAAAAATAGGATGCATAAAGTACTCATGTGCGCCCCAGGTCATGATCGCACACATAAGCAGACAAATTACATAGTATCATCACAGTGCTTATTACATAATGAATAAATATTTAAAACATAGTCTTGAACGATAAATAATAATATCTAGTAATAATCTCCAGCGGAAACTCCACACAGGGACACGGTTGACTGGTTGACACCAAGACTAGTACTCATTACGATAATCCTCATCATAATCTTCATCTGTTATGGTGGAAATAGCAAGAGTGAGTCCATGTCGAACTCAACAAATATAACACAGGGTTCATGAGGCTCAAATGGCTAGACACTGTTTGACTGCTTTTAGCTTTTAGTCATCATTAACTTAGCAGTTGAGTAGCATCAAGGTATTCCAATTCCCGTTAATGAACAATTGATCAATTGTAATAAGAATAATGAAATAGCATTAACATGGTATAATAATAACAACATCAGTATAAAGCATGATATATCAATGGTGATCATTTATTCTGTAAGAATACCCAAGGCCGCTCGTATCCGTGAGCACGGCTAGTATACCAGTTTACTAAACTCTGCGCAGAGGTGTACACTTTCACTGTGAGTCATGATTTCCAAATGTGTGGGGAGATCAAACCCAAACACCGGAGAACCATATAAAGCCACTCAAAAGTTCGTCTAACAAGTTAGGGCCATTAGATTTACTCGGCAGGCAGATGTAGAACCCCCCTTCCCTGTAGCACAACAACCGCAGCCTATACACACTAGGCCAGGGGCTCGCACTACACCCAACGTGTCAAGCCATTCTTACGCCATTTAAGGTAACCACTAACAAGCTAGAAAAGATCTCTTGAACAACTAAAGCCAGAGCCATATAGCCCCCACAGTTGTACTGTCAATCCCGGTTAATGCTTACAGATAAGTCCTTATGGAGAGTAACTAGAGCAACAAACAAACAACACAGTGCTCTAGTCCCCTTGTAGCAGGAATTAAATCATCTTAATGGTTGATTTCACCATTCATTAGTCAAATTACAAGATCAATGTTCATAAATCAAGCACTAGCCAAGCTACCCAAATGCATAATCCCATAGGTGACAAGGAATCAAGATATCAATCGCTAAGTTAAAATCTCTAAGGTTGCCAAGGTAAGCACATGCATATGTATGATAATTCAATGAATAGGTAACAAGGATAGTCCTGTGTTATACTTGCCTTGATCAAAGCTCTCCAAATAGTACTGCTGACTTGGCTCAAAGTAATACTCCGAATCGTCCAAGTACTGCTCACCTTCTATACTCGATCATCAATCAACAACATACATGCATCCAATCAAACATACACGAAGCAAACAAATAGATATAATTAGAACAGTACACCAACAGTAACAAAACAGTAATAAAAGTTTATAAAACTCTTCTACACGTTTCTACGATCACACAGACGCAAAGATCACCAAAATCGGAGTTAAAACGTAAAAGTTATGAATTTTCTAAGATTTCCTATAGATAAATAAATACTTAATTATAAACTCGAAAAATAAATTATCAAAACTAACTGTAAAACTACACTAACATGTAGAGTTCGCAAATACGAACCTAACGCAATTTGAACGGATCAAATCGGAGTTAAAACGAAGATTTTATGACTAAAACAATTCTAGTGGCAAAACTGTAAATTGCTGAAAACGTATTTTTGATTTAACCGGATGAAAATACGCTTTCCAAATGTGAAAACGCAATTCCCGGAATACGCAAAGGACCGCGGGTTGTTTACTAGAAAACGCAGGGGCTCTTTAGAAAATTTCACCGCGAACCGGTATGATCTAATCTGGGCCATCAATCTCGAATCGGACGGCTACCATTCATCAGAGAAAAACATTAAGAGAAAGTCGGTCATCTTCTCCCAAACCGGCCGCCGGCCGCCATGCCCGCCATGGCCGCCTCGCCGGAGAGCTTCGGCTCTCTCGATTCCAACCGCGTTTCGCTCCGAATTCAACCCCAATCGAGAGAGGAGATCACAGAGAACATATCTAAGCGGGTCTAAGAGAGCTACGACGGCCCGGGGAAGGAACGAGGCAAGGGGAGGGCGGCGGCACCATTGCCGATGCTTCCAAGCTCACCAAAGACCCCGATACGATGCTTCACATCATAAAATAAAAGCACGAGAAGAAGGAGGAGGAGATAGCGATCTCACCGACACGAAGAAAAGGAGCTCGCACCGTCCCACAAGCCCCACCGACGACCAACCGAACCCGTCGACCTCCTAAACCCTAAAACTCCGATTACTTGCGGCAACCCTAGCGTTTTAGTTGAAAAACGGAATCTAGAGATCCTATGCAACCTATTAATAGCCTCACATAACCGTATTCGATTAGGAAACTCAAGATTCAAGATTTGGGCGGTGGTAACCGGTGTTCGTGTCCGGCTTGAACACGGCTGGAGGAGGAAGATACGGCTGACAAGCCGACCCCACATGTCAGCGGAAGAAGGAGGGGAGGAGCGCGTCAGCTGGGCTTGGGCTGAACTGGGCCGCTGCGCGGCTTATCGAACCGGCCCACGAAGGACACCGGCCAGCCCCTGCCGAGGCCCAACACGGCCGCTGGCAAACAGGCCGACCCGAGGCTTCCGGCCTCCAGCAGCAGGTAAGTTTTTTCCTCTTTTTTTTACTTGCTTTCTAAAAAAATATTTAAAATACAATCTCATCCAAAATAATATAAAATAAAATATAACAAATTCACACCACACAATAAAAATATATGCAACAGCGTGAATGCAACACAAATATAATTTATTATTATTTTAGTTTTGTAATTATTTATTATCTAACTTATTCCAATTTTGTTATCTCAAAATTTGGGTGTTACAAATTCTACCCCCTTAAAAGAATCTCGTCCCCGAGATTGGATTGCTTACTCAAACAACTGCGGATATGATTTCCTCAATTCATGCTCTCTTTCCCAAGTTGCCTCTGCCTCTGAATATCGATTCCACTGTACTTTGCACATCTTAATAATCCGACTTCGAGTAACCCTCTCAGCAATCTCTAAAATCTTAATTGGAAACTCTTCATATGTAAGATCCTCCTTAACAGCCAACTCTTCTAAAGGTATTTGTTCCTCAGGCACCCTCAAACACTTCTTAAGTTGTGAAACATGAAACACATCATGCACCCCAGATAAATTCTCAGGCAACTCTAATTGGTAAGCAACTTCCACACGTCTAGCAATAACTTTAAATGGTCCAACATATCTTGGTGCTAGTTTACCTTTCATGTTAAATCTCTTCACACTTCTCATAGGTGACACCTTCAAATAAACATAATCACCTACTTCAAAAACTAGATCTCTTCTCCTATTATCAGCATAACTCTTCTGACGAGACTGTGCCACTCTCAAATTCTCACGAATCACTCGTACTTGATCTTCTGCGTTTCTAAGAACATCTGTACCAAACACCTGAGATTCACCTGTCTGATCCCAAAACAATGGAGTTCTACACTTACGTCCATACAAAGCTTCAAACGGTGCCATCTTAAGACTCTGTTGATAACTATTATTGTAAGAAAATTCTGCATAAGGCAAACTCTTATCCCAACTAGTCCCATATTGCAATGCACAGGCTCTCAACATATCCTCTAATACCTGGTTGGTCCTTTCAGTCTGTCCATCTGTCTGTGGATGATATGCTGTACTAAAATTCAGCTTAGTTCCTAAAGATTCATGTACAACCTTCCAAAAATGTGATGTAAATTGCGAACCTCGATCAGATACAATCTTCTTCGGAACTCCATGCAAACACACTATCTTCTCCATATACAACTCTGCCAATTTTGGTCCTTGGTAGGTAGTTCTAACCGGTATAAAATGAGCAACTTTAGTTAATCGATCTACTATCACCCAAATAGAGTCATAACCTTTCTGAGTACGAGGTAACCCCACTATAAAGTCCATACCAACTTCTTCCCACTTCCACTCAGGAATCTTCATTGGTTGCAATAATCCTGCAGGTCTCTGATGCTCAGCTTTTACCCTCTGACATGTGTCACATACTGCTACATACTCAGCCACATCACGCTTTAATCCAACCCACCAATACTTCTGTTTGAGATCCAGATACATCTTAGTACTACCAGGATGAATAGAATAAGCTGATTCATGAGCTTCACGAAGAATTGCTTGCCGAATAGCCTGATCCTCAGGTACACACAACCTTTTTCCAAACCAAAGAGTTCCATTATCATCAATTCGGAAACCTGGTGACTTACCAATGACTATGTCTTCCGCTATCTTCTTCAGTTTCTCATCTTTCAACTGACCCTTGTATATCTCTTGCTCTAGTGTAGGTTCTATCACCAACTCCATTGCATTGGTAACAATTCCCAAGTTCAGGTGTTCAAATTCAGCACACAATTCACTTGATATAGACGACATTTGCATCTCATTGACATAACTCTTTCTGCTAAGAGCATCGGCAACAACATTGGCTTTACCAGGATGATAGTGTATCTCAATATCATAATCCTTAATCAACTCTAACCATCTGCGTTGCCTCAAATTCAGATCTGACTAAGTGAAAATATACTTCAAACTCTTATGATCAGTGTATATATCACTCTTATGTCCAATCAAATAATGTCTCCAAATCTTTAATGCATGAACAACAGCTGCTAACTCCAAATCATGTGTAGGATAATTCAACTCATGCTTTCTCAACTGTCTAGATGCATAAGCCACAACTCTGCCTTCTTGCATAAGAACACATCCCAAACCTTGACGAGAAGCATCACAATAAATGGAAAACTTCTTACTCAAATCTGGTAAAACCAAAACAGGCGCTGTAGTCAACCTCTTCTTCAACTCCTCAAAACTAGCTTGACATTTATCAGACCACATAAATTTAACATTCTTTTCTAACAGAGATGTCATAGGTTTAGCAAGTTTAGAAAACCCTTCAATGAACCGTCTATAATATCCAGCCAAACCCAAGAAACTGTGAATCTCACTAACATCAGTAGGTGGTTTCCAATTCAATACATCCTTCACCTTGCCTGAATCCACCGATATACCTCCATTAGAAACAATATGACCAAGGAAAGAAACTTCCTTCAACCAAAACTCACATTTACTTCGCTTCGCATACAGTTTATGCTCTCTAAGCTTCTGCAATACCAACCTCAAATGTTCAGCATGCTCTACATCTGTCTTGGAAAATACTAGTATATCATCGATAAATACCACCACAAACTTATCCAAATATTCCATGAACACCTTATTCATCATGTACATAAAGTATGCAGGTGCATTGGTCAATCCAAACGACATAACAGTATACTCATACAATCCATACCTTGTAGTAAAAGCTGTCTTTGGAATATCAGAGGCACGAATCTTCAACTGATGATATCCAGAACGTAAATCAATCTTAGAGAACACACAAGCACCTCTCAACTGATCAAACAAGTCATCAATCCGGGGTAAAGGATACTTATTCTTGATAGTTACTTCATTTAGCGACCGATAATCAACACACATCCTCTGACCACCATCTTTCTTATCAACAAAAATAACTGGTGCTCCCCAAGGTGATGAACTAGGTCGAATAAAACCTTTTTCTTGTAATTCTTTAATTTGTTTCTTAAGTTCTTCTAATTCATCTACTCCCATCCTATATGGTTGTTTGGCTATAGGTGCAGTTCCAGGTAATAATTCAATAAGAAATTCAATGTCTCGGTCAGGTGGCATACCTGGCAATTCATCAGGGAAGACATCCGGAAATTCCTCAATCACTGAATTCTCCTTAATAGTATCTTCAATCTGATTCACCACCGCGGTTGGTTGCTTCTGCATTGCTACATCCACATTGATTTTATCTCCATTAGGCGCAGTCACAACTACCACTTTCTGCTGACACTGAATCTTTGCCTGATTTTGCATCATCCAGTCCATACCCAATATCACATCAATCCCAGATGTTCGCAACACTATAGGAGTTATCTTAAACTCTACCCCCCTTAATACCATACTAATTGGAAGACAACGATTACTGGTTTGCATGGTACCTCCAGGTGAATTTACTAAAAGAGGTTCTTTCATAGCTAGCATGGGTATACTATGCATTTTAACAAAAATATTGGATATGAATGTATGAGATGCTCCAGAGTCAAAAAGAACAGTTGCGGGAGTGGAATGTACATTGAACGTACCAATCATAACTTCTGGTGCATTATGAGCTGTATCAGAAGACACGTGATTCACCCTTCCAGCACCGGATTGCCTCTGGTTGCTCTTCTGACTCTGAGGAGTCTGTTGGTTTTGCTTCTCAGGACAATTATAAGACAAATGGCCCTCTTTACCACAGACAAAGCATCTAATAGGAGTGCTGGGAGTACTATTCTTTATGGGGGTAGCATTGGGATTTCCAGTGCGAGGAGTCTGTTGCCCAGTCTGCTGATACTGTTGACGCTGTGGATATGATGAACGCTGTTGCGACTGATTGTTTTGCCAATTTTGGGACCACCTCTGATTTGAATTGCGATTCCACTGGCTAACCGGTCCCTGAAACTTCTGATGAAAGCCATGCTGAGAATTTGTGCGTTGACGGTTGTTGCTTCCTGAGCCTTGCACCTTCATCTTTCTTTTTCTATCCATCTCCCTACGCTCATTATCAAGCACAATAGCTTTGTTCACCAGCTCTTGAAAACTAGCATAGCTATTCCCCTTCAGTTGCAAGCGAAGATCATAATAAATTCCCTTCAAGAAAAGACGCTGCCTGTCTGCATCTTCCCTAACTTCATTGGGAGCATAGCGAGCCAACTGGGTAAACCTGTCATGATATTCACTCACACTCATCTGTCCCATCCTCAGGTTTCTGAATTCTTCCTGCTTCAGCTCAATTATACCTTCAGGAATATGACGAGCTCGAAAATCTCTAACAAACTCATTCCAAGTGATAGGAGGAGCATTGTCAGGGCGTGCAGCCTGGTACGACTCCCACCAAGTCTGAGCTGTCCCTTGTAACTGACCAGATGCATACAACACCTTCTCCATATCATTGCATTGGGCTATGTTCAGCTGTTTCTCCACTGCCCTCACCCAATCATCTGCTTCTAAAGGATCAGCAGCATGAGAAAACACTGGAGGGCGTCCCTTCAAAAATTCTCCACGCTTATCCCTTACTTGAACAGGTGGTGGTCCTCCAACAGGGGGATTGTTCTGCATATGCTGCATAAACATCTGCATCAGCTGATTCTGGGTTTGCATGAGTTCCTCTATAGTAACGGGTGGATTAACACCCCCACGACCTCTGCCATGACCTCTGCCTGACATCTGTTCCCAAAACACAGAAGATGAAATTCAGTACGATCCAAGATGATGTATACAATAGATAAACAAAATCTGATTTTCTGGGCAAACTCCAATTTCAGCAACTCAGTAAAACTGTCATATCTCGAGCTACAGATGTCCAAATCAGATGATCTTTACATGGTTGGAAAGCTTATAAAATTATCTACAACTCGTATTCACAACACTTTTTCTGATTCTGTCAATAAATTGGTCAAAAACTGAACTTAACAGAAACTGTTCCCGAATTCCAGACTGTGCAGTAACTCCAAATTGAAACAGGTATATCTCTTAACTCATAATAGATATTAAGGTGACTCTTGTGGGATTGGAATGATATAGAAGTCTAATTATTCCCAGTAAAATTTCTTAAATTTCCCATGCACGGATTTTAAGTTATTTCTAAAACATCCCAGACTGATCCAAAAATCAGCAAAGGACAGAACTAATTTAACCTCATATTCAACTATTATATCTTGACCAAACTTAATATTCTTAACCATGGAACTTGTAGGCATGTCTACAAAACTCCAGCACACATTACAAAGATCCAAATCACACATTATCATAATAACAATCCATCAATCACACAATTGTTCACACCACAAACTGACTCTTAAAACCATCCAAACTTAAAATTAACTCGCAACTACTATCGTTCTTATTACATAGGGGTTTTTCCTATTTCCTAATTAAGCTTCTCATAAATCTTAGGACGACCTAACTCCGCCCTTAATTGGTCAATCTCCTTGTAAGCTTGCTCCTTAAGTTCTTTTTCCTTCAGCAACTCATCCTTCAGGTCCACCTCATGAAGAGCCAATTCACGAGCTAATGCCACCGTAGCTTGTAAAGTCAAGGAGGAATCATCAGCAAGTGGCACGGTCCAAATACCCTTGTCATGCAAGAAACAAGGAAAGTGCCGAAGTGCACCCTTTAGCGTCTTGTCCGAGCGTAGCCCATGGTAGTAAACAAATGCATTGAAAGCGACATCCTCCATGCTTGTCTCCACAGTTGCCCGGCTCACTCGGGTAATGAACTTTGACTCCACCTTAGGCTCCTTAGTGGTAGGATCCCTTTTCTTGACCCATAACTCCGTTTCCCAATAAGAATCCATCCATGGATGACTATACTCTGCACTGCGATACTCCAAAGTAGCTTCCCAGTCGTAGTAGTTGTCCAAGGTTCTTGTCAACATATCATGGAAGAAAGCATCAGCCTTAGGGACCATGATATGAAACTTCGTAGTCCACCCCATAACTACATCCTCCATAGGTGTATCACCAACTCTTGATTCAGCATCAGATAGCTCTTGATCACCCTCTTCCTTTGGCTCCTGGGGTTTGAAACGAGCAACATATTGTGCAGCTGACAGACGGGGATGAGGAGGCATCTACAAGATTTAGACATAGATTAGATAGAATCAATGTATTTTCGCAATAGAATAAAGTAGAGGAAGCATAAAACTTTAGTAATTAACAAGGTGAAAAGAGGAAGCATGAATTAAGTGAAGTATGGATGCTATCAACGACCATTCTAACTAGGCTTGCGTCCTACAGTCAACACGGCTCTGATACCAATCTGTCACACCCATTTTTAAGGACAAAAATAGGATGCATAAAGTACTCATGTGCGCCCCAGGTCATGATCGCACACATAAGCAGACAAATTACATAGTATCATCACAGTGCTTATTACATAATGAATAAATATTTAAAACATAGTCTTGAATGATAAATAATAATATCTAGTAATAATCTCCAGCGGAAACTCCACACAGGGACACGGTTGACTGGTTGACACCAAGACTAGTACTCATTACGATAATCCTCATCATAATCTTCATCTGTTATGGTGGAAATAGCAAGAGTGAGTCCATGTCGAACTCAACAAATATAACACAGGGTTCATGAGGCTCAAATGGCTAGACACTGTTTGACTGCTTTTAGCTTTTAGTCATCATTAACTTAGCAGTTGAGTAGCATCAAGGTATTCCAATTCCCGTTAATGAACAATTGATCAATTGTAATAAGAATAATGAAATAGCATTAACATGGTATAATAATAACAACATCAGTATAAAGCATGATATATCAATGGTGATCATTTATTCTGTAAGAATACCCAAGGCCGCTCGTATCCGTGAGCACGGCTAGTATACCAGTTTATTAAACTCTGCGCAGAGGTGTACACTTTCACTATGAGTCATGATTTCCAAATGTGTGGGGAGATCAAACCCAAACACCGGAGAACCATATAAAGCCACTCAAAAGTTCGTCTAACAAGTTAGGGCCATTAGATTTACTCGGCAGGCAGATGTAGAACCCCCCTTCCCTGTGGCACAACAACCGCAGCCTATACACACTAGGCCAGGGGCTCGCACTACACCCAACGTGTCAAGCCATTCTTACGCCATTTAAGGTAACCACTAACAAGCTAGAAAAGGTCTCTTGAACAACTAAAGCCAGAGCCATATAGCCCCCACAGTTGTACTGTCAATCCCGGTTAATGCTTACAGATAAGTCCTTATGGAGAGTAACTAGAGCAACAAACAAACAACACAGTGCTCTAGTCCCCTTGTAGCAGGAATTAAATCATCTTAATGGTTGATTTCACCATTCATTAGTCAAATTACAAGATCAATGTTCATAAATCAAGCACTAGCCAAGCTACCCAAATGCATAATCCCATAGGTGACAAGGAATCAAGATATCAATCGCTAAGTTAAAATCTCTAAGGTTGCCAAGGTAAGCACATGCATATGTATGATAATTCAATGAATAGGTAACAAGGATAGTCCTGTGTTATACTTACCTTGATCAAAGCTCTCCAAATAGTACTACTGACTTGGCTCAAAGTAATACTCCGAATCGTCCAAGTACTGCTCACCTTCTATACTCGATCATCAATCAACAACATACATGCATCCAATCAAACATACACGAAGCAAACAAATAGATATAATTAGAACAGTACACCAACAGTAACAAAACAGTAATAAAAGTTTATAAAACTCTTCTACACGTTTCTACGATCACACAGACGCAAAGATCACCAAAATCGGAGTTAAAACGTAAAAGTTATGAATTTTCTAAGATTTCCTATAGATAAATAAATACTTAATTATAAACTCGAAAAATAAATTATCAAAACTAACTGTAAAACTACACTAACATGTAGAGTTCGCAAATACGAACCTAACGCAATTTGAACGGATCAAATCGGAGTTAAAACGAAGATTTTATGACTAAAACAATTCTAGTGGCAAAACTGTAAATTGCTGAAAACGTATTTTTGATTTAACCGGATGAAAATACGCTTTCCAAATGTGAAAACGCAATTCCCGGAATACGCAAAGGACCGCGGGTTGTTTACTAGAAAACGCAGGGGCTCTTTAGAAAATTTCACCGCGAACCGGTATGATCTAATCTGGGCCATCAATCTCGAATCGGACGGCTACCATTCATCAGAGAAAAACATTAAGAGGAAGTCGGTCATCTTCTCCCAAACCGGCCGCCGGCCGCCATGCCCGCCTCGCCGGAGAGCTTCGGCTCTCTCGATTCCAACCGCGTTTCGCTCCGAATTCAACCCCAATCGAGAGAGGAGATCACAGAGAACATATCTAAGCGGGTCTAAGAGAGCTACGACGGCCCGAGGAAGGAACGAGGCAAGGGGAGGGCGGCGGCACCATTGCCGATGCTTCCAAGCTCACCAAAGACCCCGATACGATGCTTCACATCATAAAATAAAAGCACGAGAAGAAGGAGGAGGAGATAGCGATCTCACCGACACGAAGAAAAAGGAGCTCGCACCGTCCCACAAGCCCCACCGACGACCAACCGAACCCGTCGACCTCCTAAACCCTAAAACTCCGATTACTTGCGGCAACCCTAGCGTTTTAGTTGAAAAACGGAATCTAGAGATCCTATGCAACCTATTAATAGCCTCACATAACCGTATTCGATTAGGAAACTCAAGATTCAAGATTTGGGCGGTGGTAACCGGTGTTCGTGTCTGGCTTGAACACGGCTGGAGGAGGAAGATACGGCTGACAAGCCGACCCCACATGTCAGCGGAAGAAGGAGGGGAGGAGCGCGTCAGCTGGGCTTGGGCTGAACTGGGCCGCTGCGCGGCTTATCGGACCGGCCCACGAAGGACACCGCCCAGCCCCTGCCGAGGCCCAACACGGCCGCTGGCAAACAGGCCGACCCGAGGCTTCCGGCCTCCAGCAGCAGGTAAGTTTTTTCCTCTTTTTTTTACTTGCTTTCTAAAAAAATATTTAAAATACAATCTCATCCAAAATAATATAAAATAAAATATAACAAATTCACACCACACAATAAAAATATATGCAACAGCATGAATGCAACACAAATATAATTTATTATTATTTTAGTTTTGTAATTATTTATTATCTAACTTATTCCAATTTTGTTATCTCAAAATTTGGGTGTTACAGTACACTGTGTAAATGATTGGTTATTACTGTCTTCTGGCCTGCAGCTATTGTAGCAAATGTCAAGTTTTTAATCGACAAGAGTTTTCTTGGTAACCTAGAGCTATTAATCTTTTCAGTTTGTGTCCATATGGACTTTGGGGACTGCGTGCGGCTCAATCGGAATAATGTACCAGCTGTTGATCAACTATAACTTCGTGACGTCTACGAATGTTAGAGCAATCATCTACTGTGCTACATCACTCACAACAGGTGCCCTCGCTACCATCTCGTCCTGTTTCACAGCATATCTTGCTGTGTCCCGCTGCCTTCGTCGTCGTCAGGGGCAGCAGTAGGTGGGTATCTTGTTGCTCCTCTTTCTTTATTTTATTCTTCTATTCTTCTATTTCGCTAATTCATTTTCTCTGTTCTTTGGTTCCATTTCCTGTCTGCCTGTAGGCCTTCCCATGAGAGACCAGTTGCTTCCAAGACTTCAGAAAGACATCTTCGAAATCCTCGTTGTTTCCAATCTGGACGCGTTAATTTCAGTTGAGGGCACGGGTTAATAAATCTTAATTTCTGATGTCCAGTTGCTTCCAAGACTGAAAAAAGAGGAAACGATGTACTAATCTTCTCGCAAATGACCATGCTCTTGATATTCTTGAGGATTTTCTTTCGTATACATGGGGTACAAATATAAACAGTATGGTTCTTTTTTTTTGGCGACAAAACAGTATGGTTCTTTGATAAATGCTTTCTATCATCCGGTCTTCACTGTTTTCCTGTTATATGCATGGATAATCTTTCTGTTAAAAACACACGACCTGGGCAGAGGACCTATCAATTACATAAAAGGAGCCCACATGCGTCATGAGTAATCTTGATTGTTTCATCTCTTAAGGGCACACGCAACGGAGGCAGACATCCGTGTTAGCCTCAGCCTAAAGTAACCTCCACGTATGCCAAGAAAAAAAAATAAAGACCACCACCTATCCATGCCTACTCTTCTCCTCACTGCCATCTTGCAGTAAAGAAGGACGTGCATGTCACGGAGTAAACTGTTGCTTTTCAGCTTTTCTTTCCTCTCTCATCTCTAAGGCTATTGCTTTTGATCCCAGTGCATTCTTGGATATTAGTTTCTTTCCTTTGTCAAATCAAGCTAATAGTTCCTCTGCAAGATACCAAGACCACTTTTGAGACCACCAAACTGTATGACATGGAATCTTGATGCACAGTTGGAGGCTGGGGCAGCACGCCAACATGGAGCATTGGGGAAGCCCTAACATGTTCATGTACTGCATTTTGGACAACGATGACATAGGAGTCTGATTTCCCTTTCATCCACTTCATGCTTGTGTAGTTGTGTTGGCACTGGTCAACAAAAATTGCTCTCGTCAAAATAGGAAACCATAAAAGAATTTAACGGAGCTGAAAGTGAACCATTCATATTCTTGATGTTAACTCTGGCTCGTGACCTTGGTGATAAAGTAATTATTTATGCTGAGTAGCTTTTGTTGTATTCTCTTCCATGCAGACTTCTTGTTGGTGTTCTGTTTACAGATCCTGACTTCAATCCCTTTATAGACTTGCAGGCACAGTCTACCTCACCGGATTGGATAGATCCATCCAGTAGCACTACAACAAGTCTCTTAATTAAAGGTGTTTTGTTAAAGGTATTTTTATAAAATTGCCTTAATTTTCTTTTACTTAAAGGCATTCTTACGAAAAGGTCTTTAAAATCACTTTTATTGAGGCAAATATAAAAAATGCCTTTAATTATCTCTAGCATTGGAGGCGTTTTTCAAAATGCCTTTAATTACCTGTAGCATTCCAGGCGTTTTTCAAAACGCCTTAGTCCTGATACAGGCATAGAAGACCAACCATTTGGGCTTATTATCCTTTGTTACTCACGTACTCATGCACGGAGGAGAGGCATCAGTCACGGCATGAATCGTTCCCCAATTTGAAGGAACTGGTCGCTCATACATGTTTGGGAAAAAAAAAACCCTCCATATTTTTAGAAACTAACCCGCAGTCCTGATTCATTCCAACAACAGTGAACAGTCTCATTCCCTTTGTTCCTCTTCCTCCCCTCTCTACCTTGCGGGAGGGCTTGCCCGCCGTCGCCTCTTCCCTCCTCTCCTCTCCTATCTGCCTTGCCGTGTCACAGTGTTTCGTGTAGATAGTTATCTAGGAATTGTATACATATATATACATTTGTTTTTCTTATTTGCGCAAATGAATTAGACAGAATGTACTAGGGTTTATACATTTTCTGAGATAAATAAACATTGTTTTCCATTGGTGTAGGAGAGTTATCTAGGGACTGTACAATAACTTGTACAGATCTGTATCATCAAGGTTGCTACAAACAAAACGAAACAAAAACTCTGAATTTCTGAACTAGAAAAATGATCTTTACAGGGACGCCACGAGCTAGCTCAATGCATGTCTCGTACGTTTCATAAGCAGGGTCGAAGAGCAAAACTTCATCTCCTTGGTCGCTGCCGCCCGTCCTCCCCTCCCGAGATGGCGGCAGCGACGGCGCGCAGCTGGCGATGCCTCCCGCGAGAGCGCGGCGGGGAGGGAGCTGCAGGAGGGGCTGTGGCGGTGGGTGGCCGCAGCGCGGGACGGCGGCAGCGACAACGTGCGGCTAGGCAATGCCTCTTGCAAGACGGCGGCCGGGAGGGAGGAGCAAGAGGCAGGGGCGGACCCACAGGGTATGCCAGGTGGGCCACGGCATACCCTGTGGGAAAGCCTTGTACTTAACAGTGTATTTTAATTTTAGATAAAATTGTTTGGAACCCATGAAATGAAAGTCCCTTGTTGGCCTGGTGGTAAGCATCTTGCATGTTTAGCAAGAGGTCGCTGGTTCAATCCTCCACAGGCTCGTTTTAGTTTTCATTTTCCATTTTATGGTCAGCCTCAATTTTGTTTTTTGTTTTTCATTTTATGGTCGCTGGTTCAATCCATTGCAGCCACATTTTTGTTTTTATTTTTCATTTTTGTGTCCGTTTTAGTCTTCCTATTTTTATACCATCTTTGTTGTGTCTTGTGAAACCTTAGTTGAGAGTAGTTTTTAATTTCCGATCTTTTATCCTGTCTCTATACTAATAACTATATATGATATATTCCTTCCTTTATTTTCTAACTTTTTGACCCATGTTATTGTGTCCCGTGAGACATGTCATGAAATGGAATGACAAATGAAAGTGATACCACTTCAGCATCATTTCATTATACTTATCAATAGTTATGTACAATGTCGTTTTAAATTTAATATCTATTTAATTTTGTCTCCTTTAAAATTAACTATATATAATATACTTCGTCCTTTAGTTTTATATTTTCATCCCCTCTTGATTTGTCCCAGGAGATCTCAAATGTTTCTTTGTTTTTATTTTTTCAATTTTTTATCCCCTTAGATATTATAACTATAAATAACAATATGTTTTGTCCTTTATTTTGCAATTTTTTCATCACATCTTGTCGTGCCATGTGAGATACGCCATGAAATGGGCATGTTTACTAATATCATAATAAATCATAAATCCTCGAATTTAAGGCTTATCATGTTATTTAATACATGTGGTTTTTTACCGAATTGGAATATGGTTTTACAAATTAGAAATGATTTTATCAAATTGTATAAGAGATTTTTTGTATGGGCATACCCTGTGCTAAAATCCTAGGTCCGCCACTGGCAAGAGGGGCGACGGGGCGGGGATTAGGGGCCTCTCATGAACCCTAAATCTAAAATGTTTATCTAACTTTATTAATTCAATTATTCATCCCAACTATACTATTCCTTTTGCAATTATGCATTTACCCTTTTATCCTTTGTTAAAAAAAGAACTATGAAAAAGGAATTACCACTCATCTATTTAGACATCCTAATCCACTTAATTTCGGAGACGATGGGAGGCGATGGAAGCATGAGGACCCACCCTCTATAGACACACCAATCGGTTCCTATCTCCTTACTGCCCATCGGTTCTCATCGCCTCTCATGTTCTGGGCCCACCGATCATAGACACACCAATCGGTTCCCATCGCCTCTCCAATCATTGTAAAAATTCTCTATATCTTTATCCATGACTAGCTTGTCGGCGGGAATCAATATTTCCTAATTATCACGCATCCATAGAGGAGTCCATTTGCCTATATATACAAGCAATGTATGGGTCGATGTTCCAGCAAAACACATCTCCCATGAACTTACAACAAGCGTGTTGTTGCTTACAGCATGGAGGGACACAAAATGCAGAATGGCGCGCTAGTAGTGCTTTCACTGCTGCTCCTCGGGTGCTTTTCCATTCATATGGCAGGTAAAATAAATCAAAATGTTTTTGCCTCCATTATCTTCTCAAAACTAATCACCACAGAGTAGCTGATATTTTTCTACACCAATTAAAAAGTACAAATTGCTAAAGACCTCTATGTTTCTCTCTGTTGTAAGATGAACTAAATGAGGGCCTTATAACTATCGACTTCCATAACATTGATTTTATACTTATTACAGAGTTGTTTCTGTGCTTGTATGTAATTTAACAGATTGATATTACATGCTTGAGAAATAGGTGGAACGGTGATGGATGAAATGAGTATCCAGAAGGTTACTATACCAAAATGGCTGTGCTACAGAAACCGCATAGGGTGCAAAACAGTAAGTGGGAATCTGTGCTGGTGCTGCCTCGCGGGTAGAGATCATTGCTACGTGGAACAAAGTGAATGTGAAGCAAATTGTCACGCAAAATGAATTATTAAATCTCCAAATAATACAATTACTATGTGGTGAAGAGCGAGCTGCGAATGAACAACGGGAATAAAATGATTAGGCTCCGAGTGCTCCATTTGTCAATCCTTTCTTGTATTGGCTCATATATCATGAATACCATATGTGCTTATTTATAGAGTAATGATGATCAGTCCTCGTGCAGCTATTGTGTTGAATGTACACTTGTATTCCTAATAAACATTTAAGCCAATGTAATGAAATAACATAAAATGGGATAAAAAAACCAATGTGATAACACTAAAAAGAAAGTTCTACAGTGTCACACCCTAAAATTTTCATTTTGGATTGTGCCTAAAAAATCATAAATAAAATAAATGAAGTTTATATTTGTCTAAATTTTTCATTTTATAACTTTCCAATCAGAGTTCAAGATCTGGCTTATCATTGGGCCATGACACCGACAAAGCTCGGTCATCGTTGGATCCCTATGCTGGCTTTGATCAAACGGTCCTCGGGTCATCCGCGATAATGCTCTGGTGACTCTTCGCAAGAGCTCGTGACTCTTCGCGTGTGGTGTGCCCGACCACGACCACATCTTCTCCTTCATCGACGTTCCTACCTTGCTGCTCGATTCTGCCCTCAACCTATTGCGTGCTGCTAGGGACATGAGTTAGGACGACGTCCGTGAGAACATGACTGGACCCTCGAGGATGAGGATGAACATGGCACATAAAATTCTAAGTCGTCATTCCGTAATCCAGTGGAGAAACTTACTAGGTGATTTTCCTATCGTGTGGAAGAAGGCGGTTAGCTACCGTGGGCAAAACTTACTAGGTGATTCCACACGAGACTGCTGCGCGGCCCATGAGCTTGCAGCCCACCGACGCCATGCAGCCGACGCCATGCAGCTCGCCAGCCCCTTCGGAACGAACGAGCACGTATTTCTGGCTGCTCGTATTTCGTTTTTTTTTTTTTGCGTTTCTTATTTTTATTTTCTTTATTTATCTCTATTTTATTTATTTATTTATTTTATATTTATTATTCTTTTGTTTTATTTTTTTTTCTATTTCTTTTTTTCTCTTTGTGGTTTCTATTCTTCTTTTGTTTTATCTTTTCTTTTTTATGGGAACTAATTACTTTCTCTTTTTTCATTTGTCATATTTTGTTTTTGTTTTTTTACATTCTTCTATTTGTTTTATTTCTCCTTTTTATCTTGTATTTATTTTTCCTCTTCTTTTGTTGGTTTCTCTTCTTCTCTGTATTTTATTTATCTTTATTTTATTTTGTTTTCTTTTGTTTTTATTATTCTTTTATTTACTTTAATTTCTTCTATTTATTTTTATTATTTATTTTTGTGTTTTTTATTTTTATTTTATTTTATCTTTCCTTTAGTTTTTCACCAACACTAATTACTTTCTTTATTTTTCCTCATCTTTTATTTTATGCCACTGTTACATGGCTTTTCTTATCTTCTCATTTTTATTCTACTATTAGTAGTATCCATGTGATGTTTTTAATCTATAATATGCCTTTTTTATATTATTTATGTCTTCTCTTATGTTTTGCTCTATTTTTTATTAATTTTGTATTTCTATTTATGTTTTAATCTATTATGTGCCTCATAGCATTTGTAATTTTCTTCCCTATTTTCATCGATATTGGGATACTAGTCACATAAACATGGTGTAAATCTAATTCATTATTTGTCTATATTATTTTGTTTTCATGGTTTTTTTGTTGATTAGCTATTGCGGACTATAGAGTGAGCTAGCAGCGTGTTGGGTCCCTTCTTGCGCTAGTTTTTCTTATGCGAGACCGAACATGACAAACAATGGAAGGTGCGAGTCGCGCCCGTTGCAGCCTTTTTCATTGTTACGTGATCTTTTTTCTTTTCTTTTTGTTTACTTTTTGCTTTTTTGTTTTTTTCCTTTCAATATTATTTTTTTGTTTCCTTTACCATTTTATTCTTATTTATTTAACTGCAACTGATTAATTTAATTGAATTTTTGTTCTTTTCCTATTACATAGTTTTTACTCTTTTATTTACTATACTTTTAAGAGATATAGATGATGTTTGTGTACTATACTGCTGATGTTCTACGCTATGTTTATGGATGTTCGCGTAGAATAAGAATGATGTTTCATTATTATCTTTGAGTATTGACATGACACTTGTGAGATGTTCTAAGATATATTTTAGATTGTTCAAGTAATATTCACATGATATTTTATTTCTATTACTCTTTCTTTCATATTTTTGTTTTATTTCCAAGGTTACATGACCTTTTCTTTAGGATATTTTAGGATGTTTGTGTAGTATATATGTGATGTTCTGTGATATGTTTTTAGATGTTCAAATAATATAGCTTTAATGTTCCATAATTATC
This sequence comes from Saccharum spontaneum, assembly GCA_022457205.1. Taxonomy (NCBI): domain Eukaryota; kingdom Viridiplantae; phylum Streptophyta; class Magnoliopsida; order Poales; family Poaceae; genus Saccharum; species Saccharum spontaneum. The sequence continues at coordinate 18,481,843 of CM039594.1, forward strand.
TTTAAGTATTCACATGTTTTTTTGATAGGAAAGTATTCACATGTTACTTGTGAGATGTTGTGTGATATATTATAGGTTCAAGTAATATCTATGTGATATTTTTTTTGGACTTAAACGGTTTGATATGGTTTAATAAGGAAAATATTTTAGATTTATCATAAAACACTTATATGGTGCAGTGGTAGGGATTTGACATCTTAGACATGAGGTCATGATTTCGATTCCACCTATTCACTATTTTTGTGGAGGAATGTTTTCTATTTTTTTTTCCTAGAGAAAGCGACGTGGTGCGGTCGTACGGTACTGCTGGCGCAAGTAAAGATGACAATGGGTATACGAAACCCGATGGGTTTTTAGTCCATTAGGGCAGGAGCATGGGTCACTATTGATACCCATGAGATTGTTAATGCGAAAAAATTCATACCCATCGGGTTTGCGGATACAGGTACGTTCCCGGTGTACCCATACCCGCAAACCCATGGGTAAATTTTACCTACCTTTATACTGTACCCTGTGTATTCTAGCCCAATTATTATCATTCAGCCCAGGCCCAATAATAGCATACATATAAATAGAATTGGAAGTTTAGAACCCTAGACCACCTCATTTCTCTTTCCCAATCGGTTCTAGCGGCCGCCACCGTAGTATCGTGCCCCGCAAACCCCATCCCCTGACTCCCGACTCCAACTCCCAAACACCTTGACGCCACTAGGGAGTACTCGCCAGATGTGTTGCTGATCATCTTGTCCAACCTGATCGACGTGCTCATATACATGGTGTGGAAGCTGTCGGGGTTCCTGGCCAGCCGTGTCATCAAGTCCGACACCAACCTCGACTCGTCCAAGCTTCAGTTCCTCCTCGCCGAGCACCTCGACCTCAACGCCCAATGGCCCAGGACGCATCTACTACTCATCGATGCAATGCCACTACCGTGGATTCGCTCCCTAGCGCCATAGATGGGATCTCTGTGTTGTCGGGCACGGGTATGGGCGGACATTTGTACCCATCTACGGGTAAGGGTTTTTAGCAAGCATGTTTTTTTCGCGAGAAGGATATCGATTTGTTTTACCCAGCGGGTACCTACCCATTGCCATCTTTAGGAGGAAGCTAGCGACGTAGGAGGAAACACGCTTAGGTGGAAGCAAGCCTAGGCAGGAAAGCGGACGTGGGCTACGGAAGCAAAAACAGCCCAATATGCGGGTGGAAACAAGCCTGGGCAGAAGCAAGCGACATGGGCACGTTGCCATTGCAAGGTCCAACAACGCCTAAGGCGTTGCATTATTTGTTGTTGCCACACCTACAACCGTAGCAAAACCTTATGTTGCAACACCTAGGGGCTGCAAATCCAAAACGCATTTTGCAACACTTCGCAGAAAAGCGTTGTCCCAGGCTATATCCACGCAAGCGCCCGCAATGCCTCCCAACGAAATAAGTGTTGCTATTTCTGCTATTGCAACGATTTTGGACCTATGGCAACACATTTTGGGTGTTGGAACAGGGACAAAATTTAGTAAGCAGGCGGAAGCAAGCCTGGGCGGGAGAGCGAACGTGGGTCGTGGAAGCAAAAATGGCCTAATACGGCAGAGAGCACGCAACAGGAAAAATGTTTTCGGTGGTTGGCGTGGTCCTCACTGCCATTGGTTGGACCATAGCACCACCAGGCAGTGCGACACTTCCTTTGCAAGACTGCGACACAGTCTCTAATTCCGTCCGACGAAGAGTTGGATTGTTGTCTGTTGGAGACCTAATGCCACAGTCCAATGGGCCTACAGCCCAAACACTTTAGGCTAGAATGGATTAATGTTTTTGTAATCAATGGTCTACACACATTTATGTAAAAATAAGTACTAATAATCATCTTGTACTACTTATCATTGATTAATGAATTATTTTATTGATAATCATGAACCTTGTTCATAGTTATGTTATAGGTACGTCATCCTAATTTAGGGATCTTGTTCCCTTCCATGAACCGATTGTACCGAAGAGGTATACCCCCATATGAACCTGGAACATGCCGATCCTCACCCCACGTACCAGTGTTCCTCATACCCTTCGTACCATGAAATTTGTGACACTACCTACCGCCTTATATAGTTGAGGATTTGGGTTACAAAGACGGTGTCACTTAGGATCACATTTACAGATATGTTTTCTGCTTTGTTACAACTAAATCCATTTCATGTGGGATAAAGTTTCTACCTACCTTTGTGTAGCAATTAGATGATGAGCCCCTAGCCAGGTACCAGACCCGAAGTAGTCGACTGGTCCACCATATGCTTAGGGGGCTGGATATGACGTCCTTTGTGATGATAGTTGTGGGTCATGTCATCCACACATATCATAGCAAATTCCATGTGAGGATGCCAATAGTCAGAGTGATCAATTTTTTTCTGTGGGGTAGTGAGAGTGATCAATTGATAGTATCCTAACATGTTTGGCCATCATACGCCATTGATTAAGAAAAATGATAAACTTACAAGATACCTAAGTTAGAACCAGCCAATTTGGCTGGCATTTATAAGGGCTGGGATAAGGGAAAAGGAAACTAATTAGACCAACAAAGAGTACCTCACATTGGTTCTAAATGTTATGGATTAGTATATGACCTAAAAAAGGCTGACTATAACAATATATCTTTATCCATGACTAGCTTGTTGGTAGGGATCAACTTTTCCTAATTATCATGCATCCACAGAGTCCTTTTGCCCTATATATACGAGCAATGTATGGGTCGATGCATCTCATTCCAGTAGAACACATCTCCCAAGAACATAGAACAAAGTGTTTTGTTCCTTAGAGGGACACAAAATGCAAAATGGCGCACTGGTACTGCTTTCACTGCTGGTCCTTGCATGCTTTTCCATTCATGTGGCATGTAGGTGAAATAAATCAAAATGTTTTTCCTCCATTATCTCCTCAAAACTAATTACTATAGAGTAGCTGATATTTTTCCTGCACCATTCAAACAAAATACAAATTGCTAAAGACCTCTATGTTTCTCTCTGTTGTAATTAAGATCAAACGAATGAGGGCCCACTATAACTATCGACTTCCATCACATTGATTTTATACTTATTACAGAGATGTTTCTGTGCTTGTGTATGTAATTTAACAGATCGATTCACATTACATGCTTAAAAATAGGTGGAATGGTGATGGATGAAATGAGTACCCAGAAGGTTACTATACCAAAATGGACATGCTACCATGGTGGCCTACTCTGCAAATCATTGAATAGGAATCAGTGCTGGTGCTGCCCCGGGGGTAGAGGTGATTGCTATGTGAAACAAAGTGAATGTGAAGCAAATTGTCACGCGAAATGAATTATTAAATCTCCAAATAATGCAATTACTATGAGAAGAGTGACCTGGGAATAAACTGATTAGGCTCCGAGTGCTCCATTTGTCAATCCTTTCTTGTATTGGCTCATTTATCATGTATACCATATGTGCTTATTTAGAGTAATGATGATCAGTCCTCGTGCAGCTATTGTGTTGAATGTACACTACCCTAATTATTCTTAAACATTTAAGCCAATATAATGAAATAACAGAAAATAGGATACAATGTCATTGCGATAACACTATGCCAATAATTAATTAATAATACCCAACTAATAATTAAACAAACAACTGAAAGGATAAAAGTTTTTTTATAACAATGGAGAAAAGGCCGTGGCTGCCTATATGTTGTCCACCTCTCCTATATCTTAGGTGCCTGAATTTTAAGATGATTTCATGCAATACTTTTGTACTACCAATTATTACAAGTAAACTAACACTTTTATGATTTGTTATTTGTATTTGTGTCATAACATATCAATTTTTTGTCCTATTTGACTATAGAAATAATTGTAAATAGTTAAATTATCTTTGTGCCAACACACACCTGATTTTGTCAGATTTATGGTTTTGTCTAACGAGCTTTTTATTCTCGGAACCAAAAATTGCATATTGTGTCTACAAAAATTGCAAGGAACCAAAACTACATTTTGAAGATAAAATATATGCAATAACCGTTGCCCGAAAGAAAACTAAAATCCAGCCACCTGAATTTTAGCAATTCCTTATATTGTGCGGTACTGTAGCCCGTGTTTCGCTTCTATGGTGCTGAATTGCTGAGACCTTAGGGCTGGGGTAGTGGATATAGAACGTAGGGAAGAGGAGAAATGCGGACGACACTACTATCTATGGCGGCGAGGCAATTGCGCAGGCCCACAGCCACATCCCACAAAGTCCAGATGTGAAATGGAAGTAACAGTTTTTTTTGTTGAGTCATCGTCTTTCTCGCTCCCTGCATTCATCATAGACTCGAACTCACGTCCATGGCTCGCAGCAACAGGGTCGGGCAATTGACAGGCGATTCAGGGTAAAGGTTCATGGCGAAGTCAAGTTATGGCGAGTGCTATACCTTGCCCTACCAGGTCCTCCACCCCTCGAGTGAGCGTGATGGTCTACGCTGAGCATGCACGCCTTTGTCCCTCCTCGCAAGCATGGCCACTGTCACCTTCTTCGCAACCACTACTACAAAATTGATTTCGCGAGACAGTGTCCAAACATTAACGCAGATGGTCATAAAATTCAACCATCTCATAAAATATCTGAGAATTTTTGAAAGTGGACGTTTCATTTATAGAGTTGACCGTCTTACAAAATGCATTTATGGAGGCGGACATTTTATTTACGAAGGCGGTCAAGATTGCTAGTCTCGTAAAATTGATTTACGGTGACGTAAAAAATTGACTGCCTCCTAGAATCGACTTACAAAGGTGGAACTCTTAAGATGTCTGCCTCTATAAATGGATCTATTTTCGGAGGCAAACCTTTTAAGAGGCCCATCTCAGTTAAAAGGCTTGAGCCCACTTAGCAGCCTGCTTCAACCCTAAATATAAAATCTCAACTCCCTCTCTCCACCTCGCTCGCCACCAAGCCGACGCACCCTCACGGACTCCATCTCCGTCTCTCGCACCTCTCCATCTCCATGCGCGTGAGGAGCAATCGTGCCTTTATCCCTCACGCGCCTTGGTCTCCCTCTCCAGCGTGGAGGCGATGAGGACCATAGGCACGCCTCCTCCTCCAGCGTGGATGCAAGGAGATGAGCGCCCGCACACAGATCCGGTGGGTGTAGGCCCAATTCAGTGGAGCACTTGGACGGATCTAGTGGAGGTCAACTGGATCCAATGGAGGCCGGCCGGATCCAACTGCGTGGTCACGGGCGTGGACGCCATGGTGGAAGCAGATGCAACTAGTGGGGCTCACAAAAGCGTCTGGGTCCAGCACTCCCCATGCCGTAGCCCCACCTGACGCTCCTCGATGCTAGCGCAACAGCTCAAGGCCACGGGCCATTGATAGCACGACATGCGGGTGACTTCGAACCCCTGGGTCACGCCCATTGGCTGCTTGATGTAATGCCGTGGCACGACGTCGTGCTGTATCACGACTTGATTTTCTAGATCGGGCGCGTTGCTATAGCGCCATGTTGCAGGCGTGCTCATGCCTAAGGTATTGGAATGATCTCAGGCTCAATCAATTGACTAGGTCTCAAGGGCTTAACTGCCATTACCGTGCCCTGATTGGGGGCACGTCAAGCCTACTAACGGCCCGGTTCCATACCAACTTGACTGCATAAAAGACATGGATATCGTCCTTCTCCCTAAGCCAATCTAAGGTAACACCTAACACCTACCGATCAAGGTGGCTCAGGAGTAGCTTTGAAGACTAGAGCCGATTGTCGGCCTATCCCTGTGCTGGTGTCCTCTTCTCCAACGATGGCGTATGCCTACTAGTCTACTACCCTAAGCGGGCATATGGACTTCAACAGCCCCTAAGGGCATCTCCAATCTAAAGGTTAGTGCAAAATCTATGCGATTAAGCCCTAATCTACCTAATCTAAGTAATAGGTGTTCTAATGGTGAGCTAGGCAATCTCAGATCCTATCTAAGGCTCATAAGATCTAACAATTGGTATCAGTAAGGCCAACCTAGCTTCTTTAGGACCCTAATTTATCTACAGTTTTTCCCTATTTTGAAGTTTTAAGCCGAATTAGATCTCTAGGGTTTCTGTTAAGAGCTTAGAATGAGCGGAAATCAAAGTTTTTCAAACCCTAAGTCGTGTTTTACCCCAAAATCAGAACATTCCAAACAAAAGAATTAGAAATACCCAAACTTTCAGATGCAATCCCTTGCCCTAAGATCAACATAAGGACATTTACGTTACCCAAAGAACTAAGCCAGTGCCACCGGTCTCTTGCCCAAGCTCGCCACCGAAACAAATAGGGCCATGCCGCCGCACATGTTCTTATCTGCGTTCGAGTGGGCTAGATAAAGGCACAGGCATGAAGCCATTTGACGAAACCGCGCACGTGCTTCGACGACCATGGTGGTGCCAACTCCTCCCATTGCGCATCCTTCATCTCTGCCGATGGCCCATTGTCTTTTTTTTCCATGCGATAGCTATGCAGGAGCGTGAAAAGTGGAGGGAACATAAGAGCTAATGGGCTAGGGTTTCAATCGGCTGGCATTTTTGATCGGATGGGGCAGAACATCAACTGTCCGATTTCATCCTACGGCCATGGTAGCACACAACCTTATCTAGGCCAGCAGGGAGAATATCGCCCGGTGGCCATGCCTGGCCTAGGCCCAAGTTAGGTTCTACCAGGCCATGTGTATGTGCACTAATAATAAGTGGTCTCAAATAAGTTCGGGGCTCAAATAAGTCTATCTATTGCCAGTGCAATTTCATAAGCTTTTCTCATTTTTACTACACTAATTAAGATTAAGTATTAGCACAAGTTTATAAGTTAATTCCGCTGCAAAAATTAAGATATATATTCTCTCGTTAGATTAGAACCAAACAGAAAATTTAATGTGAGAATTATTTATTTAAGTATGTTAGTGGTTAAGAATAATTATAGTTAATATAAAGCTATGGCTAAGTTTAAAATTTTAAGTGCATTTTAAGAACTTTTCATAATATATCAATAAGTTTTATTTCCTAAGTATAATGTATTATTCCCACCTGTTAAGTTCTTTTCTCTAAGTTGGAACCAACAGGAAAATTTAGTTGGAGAAATTAAAGTTTCTATTAAATGTGGGAATATTTAAACTAAGAATAAAATAATAGGCTAGACTAAGAGGCATAAATATGATTACTTCCCTGATTCTAAGTGTTTCTTTTATATGCTTTAAGTGATTAATTTGTCCTTCATAATTAAGCATTTATCTTAACTAAGTTTTGGGCTTTAATTAAGTGGCTTTCACAAGTGACCAAAATTGTTTATGACTATTGATCGTCATTATTTTATTGCCCTCTAATAAGTTGTTCATATTGTCCTAAGTCATATTCATAAGGGTCATTTTGGGCATAACATAAAGTTTTTGCACATTCCTAAGCAAGGCTATAAGACCTTTTGGGATTAATTTAAAACTAAAGTTACTAGCCCTATTATTAAATTAAGTTTTTTCTCATGCGCTTTCGCAATTAATTATATGTTGATCATATGGTAATCTTATTCTCCGTTAAGTTGTTTTTTGCTAGTGACTTAATAAGTTTTATATGATTGGTTTCATGGCTTGTGGTTGTATTCTGACCAACATTGTTTATAGTCATATGTCATTTAATTAATCTTAAGTTGCATAAGTTGCAAAGTCTCTAGCATTTACCCTTATCATCATTAAGTTCCTTATCTTTAACCAAAATGGAACCAATGAGAAGTTTTGGTTAGAGAGAAGTTGTCTCTAATTAAGATGGAACCAACGAGAAATCTTGGTTGGAGATATAATATTCTCTTTTAGAATAAGATTTATATATTCTAACCAACGTGATTGTATTCATGTGTCATCTCTTTTAAGCACTATGTTCCTTTTTGTTCAATTTTCGATATGTTATAGATATGATCAACATAGGATTAATACCATGTTAAACATTTATTTCATTTATAGTCCTTTTGTATTGAAGGTTATGATCTTTATTGTTAACCACAACCATAAGTTTGAATTGTTTTACTGTAACATGATGAAGTATAGAACAAGCTTATTGTTTTGAATTTATGAATAAAGATTACATAGAAGTAAGCTCTCATTAGCAAAGCTTAAGTTATCAATAAAAAAGTTTCATTAAGTGATTTTGGGAGAAAAACAAAGATCATAACTCTTATAATCATGTCGATAAGGATCAAAAGGAGCAATTCTTCTGTTCAATTACATTAAGTTTGACTGACATTGGTTAAAAATATAATAGGATTAAGCTAATAAGAAATGTGCATAGAAAAGACTAAGATAACCTATACTTAAAGTAACTTCATGAAGTGGATTAATATATACTTCGCAATGTGACATGGTTGTTTTGTTCACATTTCAAGGGGGAGAATTGTAGTTTTTAAAATTAATCCAGATCTTTAAGTGATATTTTAAGTTTAATGTGATGGGATGACAAAGTTTAGTCATAAGTTAATGATAATAAGTTAATCTCTTTTAGCCTCCATCCATTTTTTAAGACAATAAGAAATTTTTTATGGAGTCAAGATAGTGGGCGCCTATTGTGGGTCCACATAACCTAATGTGACTCTTAAAGGATATGATAAGATGCTCTCCATAATGAAATAAGAAGGTCATTAGTGGCTCTTATTTGCCATTGATTTATTGATGACAATAAGATAAGCTGAGGTATAATGTTAAAGTATTTGTTTTTTTTATCTTGCTGACTCTAAGTAAAGCAATAGAGTTGCATATAAGAGCTAAAGATTTTCTTTTATCTTTAGTATTCCAAATTTTCTTCAGTTTTTCTGAAGAAACACGATTTTTTTGGGATAAGTCTTTTGTTTTTTTAGGGAAACAGGAGGGGGTACCTCCTACTGATCTTTCATTGCAAAGAAAAGGTTTTACACCATAGGTTTATGAAACAAAGAAGGAAACAAAGAAAATCAAGAAGATTACACAGAAGCTTCTAGCCATTGACTAATTTGAGGTTCATAAACTTTCTTTGCTCCAAGAATAAATTGAGCAAAATCTGTCTTGAAATGCCTTTTGCCATGTTGAATGGATGGTTGCACTTGCTGAAATATTGCATCATTTCATTCTGACCAACTAGCACAACACATGGTGATGATCACTTCCATAAAGAAAGGCAGACGAAGCTGATTTATGAAAGAAGCGATAGCACAAAAAGGATCTTCTAGCCCAACACATGGTGATGATCACTTCCATAAAGAAAGGCAGACGAAGCTGATTTATGAAAGAAGCAATAGCATGAAAAGGATGTTCCAGTTGAGGGATGACTAACCCCAAACTGCCCCAACAAAGCCACTGGAAATGGGCATTCGAGGAAGAGATGAAGAGACTTTCTTCTGTGGACAAATTACAAAGCACACAATTGTAATCCTCCAAAATCATATTTTTCTTTTTCAGTAGATTCCTTGTGCTGAGGCCCTTAAATAGAAACCAGAAAAAGACCAGGCTCTTGTTTGGACAGGAAGATCTCTGGAGCCTCGGGGTCACAGCGAGGGTTAAAGAGGGATCTTTGCGTCAAGAAGAAAAGCGCAAGGTTCAATTATTTTTGGTCTTCATCGTCGTCACCCAAGAACAGCCACGAAGATTTAAACAGGACGGGCCACGAAGTTGCCGCTCTCCTCGTCGCCACCCAAGAACGCTCCGGTGTCCCACGATCTCTTGGCAGCTTGGTGACGGCCCTGCTTTCCCTTGGGCACTTGTCCCACTTCGACATCGCGGCCGTCCCGGCACGCGCCGGCAACGCCGGCGGTGCGGTCGTACCGGGCGAGCTGCTGCAGCACTTGCTTCATGGACGGCCGGGACGGCGCGTCGTCCCCGGTGCACATGACCCCGAGCACGAACACGGCCACGGCGTCCTCGGCGTACACGGCCCTGTCCAGGATGCTCTCGTCCACGACGTCGTGGAGAGTGCCCCCCGCCTTGTACCTCCGCCACGCCCACTCCACCAGGCAGCACTCGGCGGCGTCCTTGCTGCTGTCGTTGGCCACCCGCCCCGTCGCCAGCTCCAGCAGCACCACGCCGAAGCTGTACACGTCCACCTTCTGGTTCACCTTCGCGCCTCGTCCACACTCTGCATCCAATTCCAACCAGAGCAGATCAGCAGAGTGTCGATTCATTTAAGCCTCCTGAGAAGACCAGAAGGGTTGGCCGCCGGTGACTGTCTTGCGACTAGTTAAGAACGTACCTGGAGCCATGTACCCGAAGGTGCCGCCGACGGCGGACACGGACTCGGGCTCGCCGGACTTGAGCAGGATCCGGGCGAGCCCGAAGTCGGCGATCTTGGCACGGAACTCCGGGTCTAGGAGGATGTTGCTGGACTTGACGTCCCGGTGCATGATGGGCTGCGCGCACTCGTCGTGCATGTAGCTGAGCCCTCTCGCCGCGTCGATGGCGATGCCCAGCCGCGTCGGCCAGTCCAGCGCCGCCGTGGCCGTCGCGTTGTCCTTGGGGTGCAGCCACCGGTCGAGGCTGCCGTTCTCCATGTACTCGTACACCAGCAGCTTGGTGTCGTCGCTCGAGATGTAGCAGAGCAGGCTCACGATGTTGTTGTGCCGGATGTCGCCGAGGATCTTCACCTCCGTGTCGAACTCCCGGTCGAGCTTCTCCTCGGCCTTCCCCCTGCTCCACAGCTTCTTCACGGCCACCACCGTGCCGCCGCAGCCACCCCCGCGCCCGCGGTCGCGTCCCGGGAGGTGGACGCGGTACACCTTGCCGGAGCCGCCGCTGCCGATCACGTCCTCCTCGCGGAGGTTGGTGAGCACGTCGCACTCGCTGAAGTCCAGCTTGCGGAACGGCATCATCTTCCACGACGTTACATCGCGGCCTTGTTGCTTCTTCCGCCGGACGATGAAACACCCGACGGCGCCGATGAGGATGGCGCCGGCGAGCACGGAGAACAGGATGACCAGGCCAGTTGACATCTGGTTGTGGCGGCGGTAGCGGCACGCCGGAAAGTTTATATTCGGGTTCACCGCGGCGCAGAGGCCACGGTTCCCGAGGAACGACCGGTCGTATACCGCGCTCTGCAGCGACCCGGGGAGCTCGCCGGTGAGTTGGTTGGAAGAGAGGTTGAGCGAGTTGAGATGAAGGTTGTTGAACTCCTCCGGTATTTCGCCGGTGAGTTCGTTGTTGGAGAGATCAAGGAGGGTGAGCACCGTCAGCAACCCGATCCCTGAAGGGATTGCCCCAGATATCTGATTGCTGCTGAAGTTCAGGTAATTCAGGTGTTCCAGTGATCGGATGGAATCTGGAATCGAACCAGATATCCGGTTCCCGGCGAGGTTCAGCTCGATGAGATTGGCTAACCCCGACATGTTCTCCGGTAGAGGACCGGAGAATTGGTTGTTTTCCGCCATGAAGGTCTTCAACCCCGGTGCGGAGGTTGGCACGGCGCCAGAGAATTGGTTGTTCCCCATCTCGATCCGTGTGATGTTGGAGGATATCACACTGGGCATAGTGCCAGTGAAGCTGTTGTTCTGAATCATAACAGTCGTCAGGTCTGGGAACGCCGACCATACCTTCTCAGGGAACTCTCCGGTGAAGTGGTTGTTGTACGCCATGATGTTGTTCACCGTCACGCAGTCCCCGAGGATCGCCGGGAACGCGCCGGAGAAGCTGTTGTTGAAGACCACGATGTCGTAGAGCTTCTTGTTGAAGCAGAGGGTGTCCGGGAGCTCGCCGCTGAGGAAGTTGTTGCTCACTTCGAAGTTGCCCAGCGGCGAGTGCTTCCCGAGCTCCGGCGGGAGCGGGCCGGAGAGCCTGTTGCTGAACAGCCGGATGTCCGCGAGGTTCGGGAGCCGCCCGACGCTTGACGGAATCGGCCCGGTGAGGTTGTTGAAGTACAAGTAGAGCAACCACAAGTTCTTCAAGTTGCCGATGCTCTCCGGTATGTGCCCGGTGAGCCAGTTCGTGGACAGGTCGATCTCTTGTAGGCTCACGGCGGTGATATCCGGCCCAATTGCACCGGTGAAGATGTTGTCGTAGAGGTACAGGATCTCAAGCTTCCGAAGTTTCCAAACCCACGGCGGGATTTCACCGTGGAGCTTGTTTACGTGCAGAGCCAGCGTCGTCAGCTCAGTGAGCGACGACAGTTTGTCAGGGATGCCACCAGTCAGGTTCATCTCCGACATCCACAGCATCTTCAGCTTCGTCAGCTTCCCAAAGTCGTCAGGGATAGGGCCCGGCGTGAACGGGTTATGTGCCAGAGTTAACGTCTCTAGTTCGCTGAGGCCTGCGATAGCCGAGCCCGGATACGTCCCGTTGAAGCTATTGGTGTCCAGAACAAGGGACCTCAGCTTCGGGAACGCGGCAATCGCCAGCGGCACACTGCCTGTGAAGACATTGCTTGACAGGTTTAGGTGCTCCATCGCCGCCGACGACAGTTTGTCGATGTCAGCTGGGAGGGCACCGGAGAAGAGGTTGTTGGACAGGTCGAGGAACTGAAGAGCCGAGCAGCCGTAGAGCGCTGTCGGGAACTGGCCGGTGAGGTTGTTGTAGGAAAGGTCTAGATATGACAGGTTCTTGAGGAGGCAAATGGAATTTGGGACAGGATTGGTTGTGTTGAAATTTGGGAAGGACAGGGCGGACACTTGGCTGTTCACGCACCTGACCCCTTTCCAGCTGCAGTAGGAAGCGTTCTGGGAACTCCATGAGCTCAGCGCGGATGGGTTGCCCCAGTCTTTCTTGATTGTTAGGAGTGTTGCTAGCTCGCTGGCGTCAGTCTGCGCCATGGATTGTTGCAAGCTGGAGCTGAAGGTGATGAACAGTACTAGGAAGAGGAGTAGAAGATAGGAGTGAGCCATTTTTGTCACCATGAAGTGTGTGTTCTTGACGTTCAGACTATACGGTGAGTGAACTTACTAGGAAGATTCTTATAACAAGAGGGCATGAGACTATCCGCACTCATGGACCTCTATATTCATCCTCTATACGTCCTAGTGAGCAAGATTATCTTATTTATACTCAATTCTCCTGCACCCATCCATTCTATATATCATCCTCTATCTATTCTATCCACTATGGGACCCACTTATTATTTTATCTAAATATATCCATGTGTGATCTAGTTTTAAAGGATTTATTGAGACGAATTTAATGGTGCAATCGAAATTTAATTTGGATTTTTTGTTTGTGAGTTATAGCATTTTTTTCCTTTGTTTAGCTAGTAGGGTCCATCACTGCCCACTATAGAGTAAACACTGTATTACTCTAAATATAGAGTGAGAGAAAAGATAGAATATTGTTTTAGAGTACCCAGTGTAGCAGTTTTTACTTTATATTCATACTCTAAAGTTTTAGTATATCGATTTAGCTTACCCACTGCGACTAGTTTAAGGCCAGCGGGCAGCGCGCACTGCGCATGCGGCAATAAGACAATGACCAACGACTCACAGTCAAAGTCTTTGCCGACACTGATTAGTGAAAGATACTCCGATGGACAATTTTGTTATCTAGCACTAATGTGTGATAGCATGTTTCCACGACCTCAATTATTACTGCTTCTCGATCCGGACTAAAATCTTATACAGTAGAATACATAAACATTAGATGTTGATGATTGTATACCTAGCACTAATTAAAACTACGTGTAATAATTTCCATGTTTCTTTCTCTGTGTTTATATTTTAAAAAATGGTTTTGTTTGGCTATGGTACAACATATGTGCGAACTATAATTATCATGTTCTTATTATTGTACCCGTTGCAACGCACGGGCATTTATCTAGTAGACATGTAGATACTATATAATTTATATCTATTAAACTTATCAATTATTGATCCACATTTTTTCATCCCTATCCATAGTTGTTTTTCTCTTTCTATTCAGTATATTTTCAATAGGCATTAAGTTCTTGATCCATGCTAAATCTTGCAAGACATAAACATAAGATATTGGTGTTTAATACCAACTACAATTATTTATATTAATTTATATGTTTTTCCTCTTTGTTTATTTTCTAACATAATAGGTAGATAGATACTATATCATTTATATCTAGTTGTGGTAAACTTATTAATTATTGATCTATATGTTTTTTCATCCCTATTCATTCTTTTTTCTCTTAGTATGACACGTCAGTATATTTTCAATATGCATTAAGTTCTAACATAAATTATTGTGGCTCTTGTTACAACCCATATCTTTATGAACATATATTTCTATTTTCAAATTTTGATCTTATAGTTGCCATAAGTTTTTTAATCTACATGTTAAGTTGGAACTCTTATGCTTATCGTATCTTTTATTAACTCTCATTTTATGTTTATTATAAATAAGGACTTTAGATCGTATAAACAGAATTCTTAAATACTAAGATGACATAAATGGTCATTAAACATGTACCCATCGCTGAAGATCGATGATAGAGCTTGGAGTATGGTCTAGAATAGGGTAACCGTGCTAACAAGAAGAGGATACAAATATTATGGCTTTATAATCACTTTTTACTCAAATCACAAAGACCATAAAAGGTATTACCACCAATTGCTCTCACCAACCTCCCCCCACTTCCCAAGTTATTTGGATTTTTCTTATCAAAGCATTATATCTGTATCAACATTACTTTATTATAAAATAGACTTCCTACAATTATACAATCAATATAGATATACTACACAGATCTGTTAAAAAGATACAGTTTATCTAAAGTAACAAATTATATAAATTATATGGCATTGCATTAATATAACTTTAAATAATTTGTTAATATTATTCCTATATTTTTTGATGAAAATATTTATTCCTATATCAATGGTTAAGGGAATGTTTTTTTCTTCATAATTGCTTAAACATAACATATGTATTCATCGCTCATGCATGCATGTGTCCTTGATCTATATGACGATACATGAAAGTTTACTTTTATTTTAACAGTATTGATATTAATAGGGTAATTTAGAAACATATATAAGTATAATTAGTGGTTATGAATCATTTTTGTTGTTATTTTTTAACTTTGATATGGATTTGAAGGGATACTTGGGTGTTTTTAATAATGACAAAAGTGGCAATTTAGATGGAAGTTTAAGGGGTTATGTAGATTATCTTTCATAATGGACAATATGTTAGATGCAAATTTAGGCTAATTTTATACTTTAGATTACTTTTCATAATGGCATAAGTGTATAATTAGATGTAGATTCATGGGTTACTTTATTTTATTTTCATAAACACAAGTGGGTAATTATCTGTAAAACATAGTATGTCTGATTGTTGTTGTTATCAATTGTGATTGAAGTATGCTGAATTGATGGCCATGACTTTGTGATTGTTGTGAGAGTTTCTTAGAATTATCTTTTTCTAATGCTTCTGACGAGGACTACCATGGGGCCTCTATTGTGAATCTCTATTTAGAATTTCTAGGATTTATCTTTTTATTTCTAGGGCAATATGTATTTAGTTGAAAACTGAGATTAAGTAATATAGACTCTTGTTACATCCCATTTTGTAACATCTTGAATTACATTTTACCTTTTAACTTTTGATCTTATAATACATTTTACCTTTTAACTTTTGATCTTATAAGTTTCGACAACCTTTTATGTCTGTGTTAAGTCAAAACTCTAGTACTTATTGTATATTTTATTCAAAATATTAATTGTTAATATTATTAAAAAGGATTGGTCCAAGGTTAAACTCTGTTACTATGGTGGTTTAGCATGCACAACGATAGTCAAGGTGCTTAATTTGCTATATCAGAGAATTATATGGTAGTAATTTTATTAGATATAGACAACTTGAAATTAAAAATGTTTTATTCAAAATTAATAAATTCAAACAAAACAACTTACAAATTTTGGCATAGACTATTAATATAATTTAAAATCAAAATTGTTCGTACAATGACATGGTTTGTTAAGGGAACATGCTTGATAAATTATTAAAACTAGAAGATACCTCACTCGTGGGGCTATGAAAAATATAGAATGAAATAAATAAGTAGAAATGACTTGGATAGTTTGCATCAAGAGGTTAGACGTAAGTGGCATAATATGGCTATTAGTGAAAAAATGATGAGAATAGTTAGTCGAAGCTTATGTGGATGTCTTGGATGTTGAGATGGAACTTGTAGTGGAGATTAGCTTTATAAGAGATATATTGATAGATATTTATCCAAATGTGTGTATCTTTATTTGTTTACTTGGTCTATATGGTGATACATTTTTTTCAAAAAGGGAAGCTTTATTAATTTCAAGAATGTTACATCAAGGTGATACAACATCTTGAAATCCTCCTGGCCTTTGCATGAAAGGCACACAGCCCAAAGCAAGAAATGAAAAGAAAAAAAAATCAAGGCACCCTAATGACTATCAATCCGTAGACTAGACCGCCACCCATGTGCCTAGATAAAAAAACTCCTTGGCCACCTGTGCCAAGAATTGAGAAGCCGCTACAACCACCTCCTGAGAAATAGGCTTTTGAAGGATAGACCTTATACGGAGCCAGTGCGTAGTTGAGTAAATGACGTGCAGAAAGGAAGGTGGTTTGTTTTAAAATATAACTGATACTTACTTTATATGATCTAGGAGGTCATTTTTCTAATCTAGGATAGATGTTATTTTCTACATGGTGACACATAACATATATGGATAATTTATATTCAAATATAGGAGGTTATTTTCTAATTTAGATGCAATTTAGGTGGTTGTTTATGCATTTTTTTATTATGATAGAGGTAGGTATTTTTTATGAAACATAATAAATCGAATGGAAATTATCAATATAGTCAAAGTCTATCAAATTAAAGGTCAGATTTTTCTGATGATTATGAGTGTTTATAAGATTTATTTTTTCCTAATGTTTTATGTGAGTTAACGTGAAAACTCATTAAGAATCTCTAGTTAGTAATAATAGATTTTCATAATATGTATACATATTTAATATTTTGAAAAAAGCTAGAACTAAGAATTATACTGAAGTGATCAGTGGAGACCCTTAGTGCTATCCATTTGTAACCCTAGTGGTTCCACAGTTCTTATACAGCGCGCGTGCGCTTCTGGCGCTAGCAACGAACACTTTCTTCTTTTGGCTTTTGTTTCCCTTTCCATCAGGCACCTTCCGTTTTCTTCTTCTCTTTCCCTTCCCATCATCCCCCACACGCTGCCGCTCGAGGCTCCTCCGGCACCGGATCTTGGCGCTCGCGCTATGCTATCCACCTTCGCCGCCCCTCCCCCGTCCACTGCTAGTGTGCTCCACCGACACTCGACGCAGCTCGTCCGCCCCGTCACCCAGAACTCTATGTCGGTGTCGGATTGGTTAGGGTTTGGGGTTTTGACAACTAGCGCCAAATCCCGCTGCCGCTGCTGGCTCGGTCGCTCGAATCTAGTCACGCTCGCGGTCAGGGCGTCAGATGGCCTACGGCAGCGCTCTCCTCTCCACTCGAGCGCAGCGCAGCGGTGGCTCCCCTCGCCCCCTCCTGCACACTTCGCTCCTGGCCTCTGTACACCGATGGGTGGTTGCTGGTTGGCTGCAGCCTGCACCTGGGGCCTAGGGGTCACCGCTTGAGGCCCTGATGCTGGAGTTGGCGCCGCCGTGCCGGCCTGGGCAACTAGCGCATTTTCCTCATAGGGCCTGTCGATCTCCAACAAGCATGCCACTTACCAACTCTATTCCTTCGATTCAGGTACCTGGGCAACTTTGTTTTTAAATCCTATTGCTCGTGGTCACCACTATTGATGATATTTCATAGTTTAGTTCTATTGATGAGTGCAGTTAGAGCGCATTACCTGTGCCCACCATATTTCCTTTTTGTGCTTTTGGGTTCTTACTTTGTTTCCCTCAAACTAACTGACTTTATACAGGGTATGTAGCATGAACAAAAGACCAGATAATCATTCCAACAATTATCAGGTTCTTTGTTCAGTTCAAAGATATTTATTTGACTGGTTTTGGTAGCTCAAACCTGTGACTCACGGAGGGAAGATAGAAGTTTTTGGGGCTGCCAAATTTTGGTGAGTAATATTTATTGTACTTCTTCCACCTACAGCACTATATCTTCATGTTTAAGAGAACCCCTGTGGTTAGTAGTTTGGTGATCTATGTGTGTTCTTTCCCCAGCAGCAGGATATGTTGACTATGATGTTTATTTCTTAGTAGTGTTAAAAGTTTTGCAGGCTTATAAGAGTTAATGAGAGAATAAATGAAAAGAACATAACCGTTTTCTAGCTTCTGAAGATGAAAGATACAATGTCATGAGATTTCATTTGTTTTAGCCTGAGATCTTAGTGTCTTATAGGTATCATCATATATTCATTTAAAAAACATAGACAAAATGGTTGTTCAGGTTAATTATCATATGGTGATGGAGCCCATATGTAGGAGGATGCTGATAGCCATAAAGGATATGAGAGAGATCTACGTGCCACCAATTCTGGTAGCCATAACGGATACAAGAGAGACTCTTCAATCTGCCACAACAAGCTATATATAAATAACAGGTAATTTGGGCCAATGTATATTTAGCTTATTTGCATATATTGGCTACACAGCTGATCTACTGATTCGTGTGGATGTGAAATAAGATGACATCCTCCCAGTCTACTATGTTGTATTGGAAAGATTTTGAGAAAACATTCATTCTCATTACGGTATGTTTGTTTTTATTATTTTTTTATCCATGCATAGCCCACGTCTTCTACAAATTTCTTGTGAGGTTCGTTTCAGGAGCAGTGATATTTGTTAGGACCTCTATGGATAGAAAGGATAGCTTTTTTCTCTGGTGCTTATGATATATGGACTCTTATGTTCCATGCATTGTGGTGCCTTCCATAAAGGAGTGATAGAAACATCGTTTCATTAATTGTGGTGCCTTACTGAAAAGCTCCGATTTTGATGTTTCACGAATTACTGCAGCACCTTATTGTGCACTAGTGCCTCTTTCTATGACGAATATTGTCTAGCTCAGTTACGCTTGGAATAGAAGATTTTTGTTCCCATGCCGAATTAGCAGCATGTAGGATTAGAGTTGTTTTCCAAGCAACCTAGTGTCCTCAATGGCCAAATCACACGGAAAGACTTAAACTGGTCTTTCACTGTACATGTTCTTACTTGTTACAATTAGATAGATTGTATGGTTGTTGTTCAGCAACTAAACAAGGTTAGATAATATCTAAGGTCAAAGAAATTCATATATTTTTTGTGGGTGCGCTTTCATTTGTGTGTGTAAGACATTCTGTCAATCGGAGAATGTTTTTGGTGACAATGGGTGTTTGTTGGTGGATTTTCTTTCTTTGGTGAAATGCAAAATTTAGATATCCTAGGTGAAGAGTATTCACTGTCATCCTGTTACCTAATGAGCATTCATTGTTGTCCTGTTGTTTTGTTCTTTCTATGAGTACTTAAATAGATGAAAATACATACAGTTAATGTTGTAGCTTTTTACCTATGAACATGCATCCATCTGTTGATTATGCATGCTTAGATAGATGAAGATATATGTGGCTACTATGATAATTCTTTGGCAATAATCTGTTCAATATGCATGCTCGAACATGGCCAGCAGTAGGAGTGGGAGCAGTAGCAGCAACAACCCGCCGTGCACATCATTCAAGCTACTACGACGGCGGTGCACGCAGGAGTGTATGTTTGTGCCCTACTTCCCTCCTGAGGACCCCCACAAGTTCGCCATCGTGCACAAAGTCTTCAGTACCAGCAATGTTAGCAAGATGCTGCAGGTTCGCTCAATTCTCCAATTCCTTAGATCATTCAGGCTGTCAATGACCAAATAACATTACTAACTGTTTTTTCCACTGTAACATGCATGACTAGTGCAGGGGATCCACGAGTGAGAAAGCACTAGGTGCTCTTATTGATGCTTTTCAAAAGTTTTGTGCTTCTTTGGTTTAGTGGAAAACAAGTTAATATGATTATTTAATAACGCCTTCTTAGTAGTGTATATAAATAGACATTTGAACAGGTGGTTGCATCCAAGTTGTTACCTCAACAATGCAATTATGCTCTGTTTTTTTAATTAGTGAGCTAACACATGCGTGCATGAGTGGATAGGATCATAGTTTGCTGGGTGTCACACCCGGTTTTCTAAAGAACAAAACCAGGCTAATCATATGTGTGCCCAGGAAGTCCACACATATGTCAGAATGAAAAGTATCAGAAACAATGTTATTATATAATGTATACATAGCTATATTAACAATTACATCAGAGTATCGCGGAACGGTGACTAAACTTCAGGCTCCATTCTTCTCAGAGACGGCTGACTGGTGGATCCGTATGTCAACCACTTCTGAAAGACTTTTGGAAACTCCACTACCTCTTTATCCTTCTTCTGAGCAGCACCTCACTACACACTGAGGTGTGGAGGAAATAGCAAGAATGAGTCCATGTCGAACTCAACAAGTATAACACATGGTTCATGAGGCACAAAAGGCTAGACACTGTTTAACTGCATTTAGCTTTTAATCATCATATAATTAGCAATTGAGTAGCATCAAGATAATCCACTTCCCATTAATGAACCAATGATCAATTGTAATAAGGATAATGAATAGCATTAACATGACCGTAATAATAATCAACAGTAATTAAGCATGATATAACAATAGTGATCAACTATTCTGTAAGAATCCCCAAGGCCGCTCATATCCGTGAGCACGGCTAGTATACCAGTTTTTAACTCTGCGCAGAGGTGTACACTTTCACTGTGAGTCATAATTTCCAAATGCATGGAATAGCTAGTCCCAAAACACCGAAAACCATATAAAGCCACTTAAAGGTTCGTCTAACAAGTTAGGACCATTAGATTCACTCAGCAGGCAAATGTAGGAAACCCCCTTTTCAAATGGCACACTTCCTTCACGGCTATACTCATTGACTAGAGGCTGTCCTACACCCAACGTGGCAAGCCGTTCTTACATCATTTAAGGTAACCACTAACAAGCTAGAAAAGGTCCTTTAAGCAACTAAAGCCAGAGCCATATAGCCCTCACAGCTGTACTGTATATCCCGATTATTACTTACAGGTAAGTCCTTACGGAGAGTAACTAGAGCAACAATATAACCCACATGCTCTAGCCCCCTTTTCAACAGTAATAAAATCATCTTAATGGTTGGTCGCATAATTCATTAATCCAATTACAAGATCATCGTTCATAATTAAGCACTAGCAATAGCTACCCAAATGCACAACCCATAGGTGATAAGGAAACAAGATATCAATATCTAAGTTATAATCTCTATGGTTGTCAAGGAAGACACTTGCATATGTATGATAATTTCAGTGAATAGGACAACAAGGATGGTCCCATGTTATACTTGCCTTGATCAAAGCTTTCCTGATCATACTGCTGGTCTGGCTCAAAATAATACTCCTGATCATCAAGAAACTGCGCATCGTCTATACTCGATCATCAAGCATCAACGCACAATCATCCGAGCAATCATACACGAAGCAAACAAAGAGACACAATTAAAACAGTACACCAACAGTAGCAAAACAGTCTAAAAAGTTTGTAAAACTCTTCTACGCATTACTACGATCACACAGACATAAAGATCACGAAATTCGGATTTAAAACGTGAAAGTTATGAATTTTCTAAGATTTCCTATAGATAAATAATTACTTTAATATAAACTCAAAAATTAAATTTTCCAAAACTACTGTACAGCTATACTAACATATAGAGCTTGCAAATACGAACCTAACGCAACTTGAACGGGTCAAATCGGAGTTAAAACGTAGAAGATATGATCTAAACAAGATTGTATGTGTATACGTATTTCTATTGTATTTCAGGATTTATTTTACTAAAGAAAAACGGCCACAAATCATACCCATGACATCATGTGATGTCATCAAGCTAGCTAGCAAAATGAAGACAACAGCATGCACGACACTATTTGCTTGATTCAGATTAATTGAACAAAACCACGTAAAAAGTTATTTAGTCTAGATAAATCAAAACATAATTTAATTTAAAAAAAACAAATTGGAACTACTCATATTTTATTTATAAACAATATCATATAATTTTGTTAAGTTTAACCTTATCTTTGCAAAAGGAAAAGTATATAAGGTGAAAGCAACTGAACGAGTTATATATGTCGTGTGTCTGTAACATACTTTAAGTAAAATATATGATTTTAAAAACGTGTTAATATTTCCATTAACGTTGCTAGCAATCGTTGTGGTCCAAGGTTCCTTTTAATTGAAAAACTAGGTTCCATTATCATTAATCAATTTAATATTAAAATTATAAACTCAAAAACATTTAATTCAACGCATGATTATTAATCATCCATAGGTGAAAGAAGGTACGTACGTACACTAGGAAAAAAATATGTACGTGTGATAAGATATCTGGTAGAGAATTTTAGTATTGATATGTTTGAACGGAGGTCTCACCATGAAAAACACGTAGCAGGTAGCTAGCAAGTTGACGAACAAAATATGTAGTAGTTGATGAAATAGACGAACAAATGGAGAAATTTGACAAGATTACCATGCTATCCGTGGTTTGCTTCGTGCATGCTCTGGCCGGAAGCAATGCAGGACTAGCTTGGCAGCTTGCTTGGCCTCAGCACAGCAACAGCGCCTGTAGTTCGGGCTTTGGCCACACATGGGAACGCTCGGCTCGATGGAGTGCAGGGCCGGAAAGGATCTGAAAGCACAGAGCATAACGGACGGTGTCCGGCGAACTTGCAGGTAAGATTAAGAAAAGAGGATGGTAGGCACGGTGGCATCCTCACCATGTCACCGTGTGTAGAGGGCGATCAGGATGACAGAGGGGAAAAAGGAGACGGCAAGCTAGCATCCGACAAGTGCTTTACATGGTCAGACTCCTCCGTGCTCCTCTGGCCTTGAAGCGTGAATCGTGGGTAGAAAACTCTGGAAGCCTTGCACATATCTTGATGGAGAAGCTCCAGCTACATACGGAACACTTCAGGCTTCGGCGACGTCCTAGCCGTTGAACTCCACCAGCAGAGGCGACGCAAGTTGCGTATGGTGGTGGCAAGTGCTAGGGCAAAACCGATGGAGTAGATACACACATCATAAAAGACGATGGCTTCGCCTTTTATACGGTGCACTGGCCGGTAGGACTCCGAGTCGGCAATGAACTCTGGTGCCGAAGAGATGAGAACGCCGCGACGCGGCAGCTTGACGAAAAGCTCCGGGTTGCTCCAGCAAGGCTCTAAAGCGACGGACTCGAGCATGGCTTGTAGCGGCGGCTGTGAAGAACACGAGCTTCGGTGGCGGCGTTAAGCACCAAGCGACGATCGACTTGCGGCATTGGTATGGCAGGGACCGGAGATCGCAGGGGCCGGCTCTACAAAACCTGGGCGTCAGAGAGAAATAATCTTGACTCGGTCTGGATGGCAGCGAGGAAACGGCGACGGCGCCTATGATCTGTAGTCCATGGGCAGCGAGAGCTCTCTATTTATAGACGTGATGGATCCGGTGTCCATGACATGCACGACGTACAGATTAATTTTGTGCTAGGACAAGGAGATGGCTAGCTGTGGATTGTATCACGTAAAGCACTTGCATGCACGTGTATATATATATATATATATATATATATATATATATATATATATATATATATATATGTATATATATATATATGTATATATATATATATATATATATATATAGTTAAGATACGGCGAGAGGTGGAGGGAGCTACGTACGGCGGCTCGTAATAAGGGTTGTACTTCTGAAATCAGGGCATCGAGGGCTACGCTGGCATATATATAGTCGTAGGGTTTGGAAACTTTTTGGATTTTCTTAATTTCAGGATTATTTTAATTCCACGAATAAAATAATTTCAGAAAATCTAGAATTACCTTTTTGTCCGCGAAAAATAGCCCGGAGCTCAGAAAAATCACGGAAAAAATCCTAGAGACTCTTGGGGAGATAAGGAACTCAACCAAATGAGTTTGGACTCATGAAAAGATTGATGAAGAGATCAAAGAAAAAGATTAAGCTCACGAAAATTAGAATTTTAAATCCAGAAAATACCAAAAAAATTTCCGATGAGAAGTAAACGTCATCCTATGGCATTTTAAAAAATAATAGCACTCACCAACACCAAAGACAAGCATTACACAAACACCACATTATCAAATTAATATGAAAAAGTTTAAAACCAAAATTTTCTATATTTAAATTAGCAGCAACTTAACTTATCTAATAAATTTATTCAAACATTGAAATCATTTATTTTATTTAGTGTTTTTCATGCACAATCCAAAATAGGAAATTTTGGGTGTGACACTGGGGAAATCAGATCTTTCTTTGTGTTAACTCTAACCGATGGTTCTTTTTCATCTTTAAAGATATGTGACTCTATTGAGCCAGTTCACCAATTCAATTAAAAAGGGATCTACAAATGAGGTGTGTCTGGGCTTGTCGCTGCTTTGGTTAGTATTCTTCTTCAGTCATTTTTGCGGCAGCAGAATATGTGATATGTTCTTAATGTTCCTTTTCTCTTCTTTTTGTACCTGCAAGGCACTGCCAATTACACTAGGTGCTAGAAATAGTTCGCACTAAATAATGGATGAGTCACATCCACAACTTTTGAGAGTTCTCCAAACTTGGCCTGATGCACCAAAAATGATCTCCTTTGTGTTGCAATTTTCACT
Organism: Saccharum spontaneum; assembly: GCA_022457205.1. Classification (NCBI taxonomy): domain Eukaryota; kingdom Viridiplantae; phylum Streptophyta; class Magnoliopsida; order Poales; family Poaceae; genus Saccharum; species Saccharum spontaneum. The sequence continues at coordinate 18,506,451 of CM039594.1, forward strand.
GTGTGGTTCTAGCAAATTTATTTGTGCTTCAGTCTAGTTAAGTTACACCGAATGATTGTAGGTACTTGATTGCTTAGCAGTTGTCACATTTGTTGGTGCAACTAGCTGAAACCCAGCTATCTCTGAAAGCCATCTAGGATGTGATCCATCCAAAATCAGGATCAAATGCAAGGCTGACTGACCTCTATTGTTTTTTTATAATAATAGAAAGAAAATATAGCATCCAATTTATTCTATGCTTAATTATTTTAGGTGTGGTTTATAGGTTGGCATTGTCAGAAAACCGAAGCCTCCTTTGTTAGCAGTTTAGAAATTCTGAGTGCAAACTTTTGAACCTAGCAATACAAAGATTATAATGTGACAGATCAAAGTATTGAATCTAGTGGTACAAATTTTGTAATGTGATAATTCAAAGTTTATAAATTCTGAGTGTAAAGTTTTAAACTGGCAGTACAAAGTTTATAATGTGATAGTTTAAAGTTTTTTAACCTAACCATACAAAGTTTTAATTTCATACTTCAAATTTTATAAATTCTAAGTGTAAAGTTTTGAACCTAGCAGTACAAGTTTTATAATATGATAGTTCTAAGTTTTCGAAACTAGTAGTACAAAGTTTGTAATGTCATAGTTTAAAATTTATAAATCCTGAGTGTAAAGTGTTGAACCTAGCAATACAAAGTTTTGTAATGTGATATTTCAAAGTTTTAAATCTAGCAGTACAAAGTTTGTAATGTGGTAGTCAAAGTTTATAAATTCTGGGTGTAAAGTTTTGAACCTGGCAGTACAAAGTTTATAATGTCATAGTTCAAAGTTTTGAACCTAGCAGTACAAAGTTTATAATTTGATAGTTCAAAGTTTTCAAATTAGCATTACAAATTTTGTAATTCGATAGTTCAAAGTTTTATAAATTCGGAGTGTAAAGTTTTGAAGCTAGCAGTACAGAGTTTGTAGTGTCATAGTTTTTAAAGATTATAAATTCTGGGTGCAAAGTTTTGGAGCTAGCAGTACAAAGTTTTTATTGTGATAGATCAAAATATTAAATTTAGTAGTTCAAAGGTTATATTGTCGTAGATCAAAAGTTTATAAAATCTTAGTTTAAAGTTCTCAACCGAGCATTATAAAGTTTTAAATGTGATAGTTTAAAGTTTTGAAACTAGCAGTTTAAAGTTTGTAGTGTCAGAGTTGATAGTTTATGAATCTTGAGTGTAAAACTTTAAACTTGGAAGCACAAAGTTTAAAATGTCTTAACTCAAAGTTTTATATCTAGAAGTATAAAGTTTGTAATGTCAAAGTTCAAAGTTTATAAATCTTGAATTAAAGTTTTAAACCTAGTAGTGTAAAGTTTATAATGTGGTAGTTTAAAGTTCTAAACCTAATATGAAGTTTATAACTTGATGCATTTTTTAATCTTTTTATCTTGTCTTTTGTTTTTTCAGGGTATTTATTGACAACTATTCTGGTACTGAAGAATAGAAGTCATGTGTGCTTTATATTAGATATTTGCATCTCGACAAATTAGATGTATTCATTTTTCTAGTTTTTTAACTTTATAACCAATTTTTATTTTTTCGGTTGAATTGTTAATCCTGTATAAAGTATTATGAAACACAAGATATATGAATTTTGAAAATAGTACTTCTACATCTATTAGGATGTCAAACCATCTCCTCGCCCTTTTTATTTCTCACAAACCCGCTATCCCGAAAGAGAAAAAAATAGCTCGTAAAATCCAAATTGGCTTATTGGTTCAGAATCTAGATAGGAGAAAACTAGACTCTAAAAACTAAATGAGCCTCAGGATGAGACTAGACAGGAGAACCGGGCTGCAAAGAAGAAAGACTCGCGTAGGCAGCAGTGTGCGTCGCGGTCCGTCCGAGCGCGCGTGCGTCATGATGGTTGCTAGCGCGCACGCGCTGACCAAGAGCTCCCTAGTGGTTCTAGATCCGAATTCGGAGTAAAGAGTAGTAGGAGATTAGAGTGAATCATGGTTCACTGAAGACTAATTCCATCGTATGACGCAGGGCAGTCAGCAGTCAATGACAAATCTTCGCTTTCTTTTTTGTTAGCCTGAATGCCTGATGCTGCACACAAGAATAGCGATCATGGCAAGATGTAATGCCGGATGTGTTGCTGCTCATCTTGTCCAACCTGATCGACGTGCTCATCTACATGGTGTGGAAGTTGTCGGGGTTCCCGGCCAGCCGCGTCATCAAGTCCGACACCAACCTCGACTCGTTCAGGCTTTAGTTCCTCCTCGCCGAGCACCTCGACGTCAACACCCAATGGCCCAGGACGCATCTACTACTCATCGACGCAATGCCACTACCGTGGATTCGCTCCCTAGCACCATAGATGGGATCTCCGTGTTGTCGGGCACGGGTATGGGCGGACATTTGTACCCGTCTATGGGTATGGGTTTTTAGCGGGCATGTTTTTTCTTCGCGAGAATGGATATCGGTTCATTTTACCCAGCGGGTACCTACCCATTGCCAGGGGGAAGCTAGCGACGCAGGAGGAAACACGCTTAGGCGGAAGCAAGCGACACAAGCGGAAGCAAGCCTAGGCAGCAAAGCGGACGTGGGCTACGGAAGCAAAAACGGCCCAGTACGCGGGCGGAAACAAGCCTGGGCAGAAGCGAGCGACATGGGCACGTTGCCATTGCAAGGTCAAGGCGTTGCTTTAGTTGTTGTTGCCACACTAACAACCATAGCAAAACCTTATGTTGCAACACCTAGGGGTTGCAAATCCAAAACGCATTTTGCAACATTTCGCAGAAAAGCGTTGTCCCAGGCTATATCCACGCAAGCGTCTGCAACGCCTCCCAACGAAAAAAGTGTTGCTATTTCTGCTATTGCAATGATTTTGGACCTATGGCAACACATTTCGGGTGTTGGAACAGGGTCAAAATTTAGTAAGCAGGCAGAAGCAAGCCTGGGCGGGAAAGCAGACGTGGGTCGTGGAAGCAAAAATGGCCTAATACGGCAGAGAGCACGCGACAGGAAAAATGTTTTCGGTGGTTGGCGCGGTCCTCGCTGCCACTGGTCGGACCATAGCACCACCAGGCAGTGTGACACTTCCTTTGCAAGACTGCGACGCAGTCTCTGATTCCGTCCGACGAAGAGTTGGATTGTTGTCTGTTGGAGACCTAACGCCACAGTCCAATGGGCCTACATCCCAAACGCTCTAGGCTAGAATGGATTAATGTTTTTGTAATCAAAGGTCTACACACATTTATGTAAAAATAAGTACTGATAATCATCTTGTACTACTTATCATTGATTAATGAATTATTGTATTGATAATCATGAACCTTGTTCATAGTTATGTTATAGGTACGTCGTCCTAATTTAGGGATCTTGTTCCCTTCCATGAACCGATCGTACCGAAGAGGTATACCCCATATGAACCTGGAACATGCCGATCCTCATCCCACGTACCGGTGTTCCTCATACCCTTCGTACCAGGAAATTTGTGACACTACCTACCGCCTTATATAGTTGAGGATTTGGGTTACAAAGACGGTGTCACTTAGGATCACATTTACAGATATGTTTTCTGCTTTGTTACAACTAAATCCCATTTCGTGTGGGATAAAGTTTCTACCTACCTTTGTGTAGCAATTTGATGATGAGCCCCTAGCTAGGTACCAGACCCGTAGTAGTTGACTGGTCCACCATATGCTTAGGGGGCTGGATATGACGTCCTTTGTGATGATAGTTGTGGGTCATGTCATCCACACATATCATAGCAAATTCCATGTGAGGATGCCAATAGTGAGAGTGATCAATTTTTTTTTTCTGTGGGGTAGTGAGAGTGATCAATTGATAGTATCCTAACACTGTTTGGCCATCATACGCCATTGATTAAGAAAAATTATAAACTTACAAGATACCTAAGTTAGAACCAGCCAATTTGGCTGGCATTTATAAGGGCTGGGATAAGGGAAAAGGAAACTAATTAGGCCAACAAAGAGTACCTCACATTGGTTCTAAATGTTATGGATTAGTATATGACCTAAAAAGGCTGACTGTAACAATATATCTTTATCCATGACTAGCTTGTTGGTAGGGATCAACTTTTCCTAATTATCATGCATCCACAGAGTCCTTTTGCCCTATATATACGAGCAATGTATGGGTCAATGCATCTCATTTCAGTAGAACACATCTCCCAAGAACATACAACAAAGTGTTTTGTTCCTTAGAGGGACACAAAATGCAGAATGGCGCACTGGTACTGCTTTCACTGCTGGTCCTTGCATGCTTTTCCATTCATGTGGTATGTAGGTGAAATAAATCAAAATGTTTTTTCCTCCATTATCTCCTCAAAACTAATTACTATAGAGTAGCTAATATTTTTCCTGCACCATTCAAACAAAATACAAATTGTTGAAGACCTCTATGTTTCTCTCTGTTGTAATTAAGATCAACGGCCCACTATAACTATCAACATCCATCACATTGATTTTATGCTTATTACAGAGATGTTTCTGTGCTTGTGTATGTAATTTAGCAGATCGATTCACATTACATGCTTAAAAATAGGTGGAACGGTGATGGATGAAATGAGTACACAGAAGGTTACTATACCAAAATGGACGTGCTACCATGGTGGCCTACTCTGCAAATCATTGAATAGGAATCAGTGCTGGTGCTGCCTCGGGGGTAGAGGTGATTGCTATGTGAAACAAAGTGAATGTGAAGCAAATTGTCACGCAAAATAAATTATTAAATCTCCAAATAATGCAATTACTATGTGAAGAGCGACCTGGGAATAAACTGATTAGGCTCTGAGTGCTCCATTTGTCAATCCTTTCTTGTATTGGCTCATATATCATGTATACCATATGTGCTTATTTAGAGTAATGATGATCAGTCCTCGTGCAGCTATTGTGTTGAATGTACACTACCTTAATTATCCTTAAACATTTAAGCCAATATAATGAAATAACAGAAAATGGGATACAATGTCATTGCGATAACACTATGCCAATAATTAATTAATAATACCCAACTAATAATTAAACAAACAACTGAAAGGAGAAAAGTTTTTTTATAACAATGGAGAAAAGGTCGTGGATGCCTATATGTTGTCCACCTCTCCTATGTCTTAGGTGCCTGAATTTTAAGATGATTTCATGCAATACATTTGTACTACCAATTATTACAAGTAAATTAACACTTTTGTGATTTGTTATTTGTATTTGTGTCATAATATATAAATTTTTTGTCCTGTTTGACTATAGAAATAATTGTAAATAGTTAAATTATCTTTGTGCCAACACACACCTGATTTTGTCAGATTTATGGTTTTGTCTAACGAGCCTTTTATTCTCGGAACCAAAAATTGCATATTGTGCCTACAAAAATTGCAAGGAACCAAAACTACAATTTGAATATAAAATATATACAATAACTGTTGCCTAAAAGAAAACTAAAATCTAGCCACCTGAATTTTAGCAATTGCTTATATTGTGCGGTACTGTAGTCTGTGTTTGTTTGCTTCTATGGTGCCGAATTGCTGAGACCTTAGGGCTGGGGCAGTGGATATAGAACGTAGGGAAGAGGAGAAATGCGGACGACACTACTATCTACGGCGGCGAGGCAATTGCGCAGGCCCACAGCCACATCCCACGAAGTCCAGATGTGAAATGGAAGTAACAGTTTTTTTTGTTGAGTCATCGTCTTTCTCGCTCCCTGCATTCATCATAGACTCGAACTCACGTCCATGGCTCGCATCAACAAGGTCGGGCAATTGACAGGCGATTCAGGGTAAAGGTTCATGGCGAAGTCAAGTTATGGCGAGCGCTATACCTTGCCCTACCGGGTCCTCCGCCCCTCGAGTGAGCGTGATGATCCACGCTGAGCAAGCACGTCTTTGTCCCTCCTCGCAAGCATGGCCATTGTCGCCTTCTTCGCAACCACTACTACAAAATTGATTTTGCGAGACAATGTCCAAACATTAACACAGACGGTCATAAAATTCAACCGTCTCATAAAATATCTGAGAATTTTTGAAAGTGGACGTTTCATTTATAGAGTTGACCGTCTTACAAAATGCATTTATGGAGGTGGACATTTTATTTACGAAGGCGGTCAACATTACTAGTCTCGTAAAATTGATTTACGGTGACGGTAAAAAATTGACTGCCTCCTAGAATCGACTTACAAAGGTGGAACTCTTAAGATGTCTACCTCTATAAATGGATCTATTTTCAAAGACAAACCTTTGAAGAGGCCCATCTCAGTTAAAAAGCTTGAGCCCACTTATCAGTCTGCTTCAACCCTAAATATAAAATCTCAACTCCCTCTCTCCAACTCGCTCGCCACCAAGCCGACGCACCCTCACGGACTCCATCTCCGTCTCCCGCACCACTCCATCTCCACGCGCACGAGGAGCAGTCGTGCCTTTATCCCTCACGCACCTCGTCTCCCTCTCCAGTGTGGAGGCGATGAGGACCATAGGCACACCTCCTCCTCCAGCGTGGATGCGAGGAGACGAGCGCCCGTGCACAGATCCAGTGGGTGTAGGCCCAATTCAGTGGAGGACTTGGATGGATCTAGTGGAGGTCGACTGGATCCAATGGAGGCCGGCCGGATCCAACTGTGTGGTCACGCGCGTGGACGCCATGGTGGAAGCAAAGGCAGCTGGTGGGGCTTGCAAAAGTGTCTGGGTCCAGCACTCCCCATGCCACAGCCCCACCTGACGCTCCTCGATTCTGGTGTAGCAGCTCAAGGCCACGGGCCATCGATAGCACGGCATGCGGGTGACTTCCAACCCCTAGGTCACGCCCATTGGCTGCTTGATGTAATGCCGTGGCATGACGTCGCGCTGTATCATGACTTGATTCTCTAGATCGGGCGCGTTGCTATAGCGCCATGTTGCAGGCGTGCTCATGCCTGAGGTGTTGGAATGATCTCAGGCTCAATCAATTGACTAGGTCTTAAGGGCTTAACTGCCATTACCATGCCCTGATTGGGGGCACGTCAAGCCTACTAACGGCCCGGTTCCATACCAACTTGACCGTATAAAAGACATGGATATCGTCCTTCACCCTAAGCCAATCTAAGGTAACACCTAACACCTCACCGATCAAGGTGGCTCAGGAGTAGCTTTGAAGACTAGAGCCAATTGTCGGCCTATCCCTGTGCTGGTGTCCTCTTCTCCAACGATGGCGTATGCCTACTACCCTAAGCAGGCATATGGACTTCAACAGCCCCTAAGGGCATCTCCAATCTAAAGGTTAGTGCAAAATCTATGTGATTAAGCCCTAATCTACCTAATCTAAGTACTAGGTGTTCTAATCGTGAGCTAGGCAATCTCAGATCCTATCTAAGGCTCATAAGATCTAACAATTGGTATCAGTAAGGCCAACCTAGCTTCTTTAGGACCCTACTTTAGCTACAGTTTTTCCATATTTTGAAGTTTTAAGCCGAATTAGATCTCTAGGGTTTTTGTTAAGAGCTTAGAATGAGCGGAAATCAAAGTTTTTCAAACCCTAAGTCGTGTTTTACCCCAAAATTAGAACATTCCGAACAAAAGAATTAGAAATACCCAAACTTTCAGATGCAATCCCTTGCCCTAAGATCAACATAAGGACATTTACCTTACCCAAAGAACTAAGACAGTGCCACCGGTCTCTTGCTCAAGCTCGCCACCGAAACAAATAGGGCCACGCCACTGCACAGGTTCTAATCTACGTTCGAGTGGGCTAGCTAAGGGCATATGCATGAAGCCATTCGACGAAACTGTGCACGTGCTTCGACGACCATGGTGGTGCCAACTCCTCCCATTGCACATCCTTCATCTCCACCGATGGCCCATTGCCTTTTTTTGTGTGACAGCTATGCAGGAGCGTGAAAAGTGGAGGGAACAGAAGAGCTAATGGGCTAGGGTTTCAATCGACTGGCATTTTTTATCGGATGGGGCAGAAGATCAACTGTCCGATTTCATCCTACGGCCATGGTAGCACACAACCTTATGTAGGCCAGCAGGGAGAATATGGCCCGATGGCCATGCCTGGCCTAGGCCCAAGTTAGGTTCTACCAGGCCATGTGTATGTGCACTAATAATAAGTGGGCTCAAATAAGTTCTGGGCTCAAATAAGTCTATCTATTGCCAGTGCAATTTCATAAGCTTTTCTCATTTTTACTACACTAATTAAGATTAAGTATTAGCACAAGTTTATAAGTTAATTCCGCTACAAAAATTAAGATATATATTCTCTCGTTAGATTAGAACCAAACAGAAAATTTAATGTGAGAATTATTTATTTAAGTATGTTAGTGGTTAAGAATAATTATAGTTAATATATAAAGCTAAGGCTAAGTTTAAAATTTTAAGTGCATTTTAAGCACTTTTCATAACATATCAATAAGTTTTATTTCCTAAGTATAATGTATTATTCCCACTTGTTAAATTCTTTTCTCTAAGTTGGAATCAACGGAAAAATTTAGTTGGAGAAATTGAAGTTTCTATTAAATGTGGGAATATTTAAACTAAGAATAAAATAATAGGCTAGACTAAGAGGCATAAATATGATTATTTCCCTGATTCTAAGTGTTTCTTTTATATGCTTTAAGTGATTAATTTTTCCTTCATGATTAAGCATTTATCTTAACTAAGTTTTGGGCTTTAATTAAGTGGCTTTCACAAGTGACCAAAATTGTTTATGACTATTGATCGTCATTATTTTATTGCCCTCTAATAAGTTGGTCATATTGTCCTAAGTCATATTCATAAGGCTCATTTTGGGCATAACATAAAGTTTTTGCACATTCCTATGCAAGGCTATAAGACCTTTTGGGATTAATCTAAAACAAAAGTTACTAGCCCTATTATTAAATTAAGTTTTTTCTCATGCGCTTTCGCAATTAATTATATGTTGATCATATGGTAATCTTATTCTCCGTTAAGTTGTTTTCTGCTAGTGACTTAATAAGTTTTATATGATTGGTTTCATGGCTTGTGGTTGTATTCTGACCAATGTTGTTTATAGTCATATGTCATTTAATTAATCTTAAGTTGCATAAGTTGCAAAGTCTCGAGCATTTACCGTTATCATCATTAAGTTCCTTATCTTTAACCAAAATGGAACCAACGATAAGTTTTGGTTAGAGAGAAGTTGTCTCTAATTAAGATGGAACCAACGAGAAATCTTAGTTGGAGATATAATACTCTCTTTTATAATAAGATTTGGCACACAGATATATATTCTAACCAACGTGATTGTATTCATGTGTCATCTCTTTTAAGCACTATGTTCCTTTTTGTTCAATTTTCGATATGTTATAGATCTGATCAACATAGGATTAATACCATGTTAAACATTTATTTCATTTATAGTCCTTTTGTATTGAAGATTATGATCTTTATTGTTAACCACAACCATAAGTTTGAATTGTTTTACTATAACCTGATGAAGTATGGAACAAGCTTATTGTTTTGATGTTATGAATAAAGATTACATAGAAGTAAGCTCTCATTAGCAAAGCTTAAGTTATCAATAAAAAAGTTTCATTAAGTGATTTTGGGAGAAAAACAAAGATCATAACTCTTATAATCATGTCGATAAGGATCAGGGGGAGCAATTCTTCTGTTCAATTACATTAAGTTTGACTGACATTGGTTAAAAATATATTAGGATTAAGCTAATAAGAAATGTGCATAGAAAAGACTAAGATAACCTATACTTAAAGTAACCTCATGAAGTGGATTAATATATACTTCGCAATGTGACATGGTTGTTTTGTTCACATTTCAAGGGAGAGAATTGTAGTTTTTAAAATTAATCTAGTTCTTTAAGTGATATTTTAAGTTTAATGTGATGGAATGACAAAGTTTAGTCATAAGTTAATGATAATAAGTTAATCTCTTTTAGCATCCATCCATTTTTTAAGACAATAAGAAATTTTTTATGGAGTCAAGATAGTGGGTGCCTATTGTGGGTCCACATAACCTAATGTGACTCTTAAAGGATATGCTAAGTTGCTCTCCATAATGAAATAAGAAGGTCATTAGTGGCTCTTGTTTGCCATTGATTTATTGATGACAATAAGATAAGCTGAGGTATAATGTTAAATTATTTGTTTTTTATCTTGCTGACTCTAAGTAAAGCAATAGAGTTGCATATAAGAGCTAAAGATTTTCTTTTATCTTTAGTATTCCAAATTTTCTTCAGTTTTTCTGAAGAAACACGATTTTTTGGGATAAGTCTTTTGTTTTTTTAGGGAAACAGGAGGGGGCACCTCCTACTGATCTTTCATTGCAAAGAAAAGGTTTTACACAATACGTTTATGAAACAAAGAAGGAAACAAAGAAAATCAAGAAGATTACACATAAGCTTCTAGCCATTGACTAATTTGAGGTTCATAAACTTTCTTTGCTCCAAGAATAAATTGAGCAAAATCTGTCTTGAAATGCCTTTTGCCATGTTGAATGGATGGTTGCACTTGCTGAAATATTGCATCATTTCATTCTGACCAACTAGCACAACACATGGTGATGATCACTTCCATAAAGAAAGGCAGACGAAGCTGATTTATGAAAGAAGCGATAGCACGAAAAGGATCTTCTAGCCCAACACATGGTGATGATCACTTCCATAAAGAAAGGCAGACGAAGCTGATTTATGAAAGAAGCAATAGCATGAAAAGGATGTTCAAGTTGAGGGATGACTAACCCCAAAATGCCCGAACAAGCCACTGGAAATGGACAAATTACAAAGCACACAATTGTAATCCTCCAAAATCATATTTTTCTTTTTCAGTAGATTCCTTGTGCTGAGGCCCTTAAATAGAAACCAGAAAAAGACCATGCTCTTGTTTGGACAGGAAGATCTCTGGAGCCTCGGGGTCACAGCGAGGGTTAAAGAGGGATCTTTGCGTCAAGAAGAAAAGCGCAAGGTTCAATTATTTTTGGTCTTCATCGTCGTCACCCAAGAACAGCCACGAAGATTTAAACAGGACGGGCCACGAAGTTGCCGCTCTCCTCGTCGCCACCCAAGAACGCTCCGGTGTCCCACGATCTCTTGGCAGCTTGGTGACGGCCCTGCTTTCCCTTGGGCACTTGTCCCACTTCGACATCGCGGCCGTCCCGGCACGCGCCGGCAACGCCGGCGGTGCGGTCGTACCGGGCGAGCTGCTGCAGCACTTGCTTCATGGACGGCCGGGACGGCGCGTCGTCCCCGGTGCACATGACCCCGAGCACGAACACGGCCACGGCGTCCTCGGCGTACACGGCCCTGTCCAGGATGCTCTCGTCCACGACGTCGTGGAGAGTGCCCCCCGCCTTGTACCTCCGCCACGCCCACTCCACCAGGCAGCACTCGGCGGCGTCCTTGCTGCTGTCGTTGGCCACCCGCCCCGTCGCCAGCTCCAGCAGCACCACGCCGAAGCTGTACACGTCCACCTTCTGGTTCACCTTCGCGCCTCGTCCACACTCTGCATCCAATTCCAACCAGAGCAGATCAGCAGAGTGTCGATTCATTTAAGCCTCCTGAGAAGACCAGAAGGGTTGGCCGCCGGTGACTGTCTTGCGACTAGTTAAGAACGTACCTGGAGCCATGTACCCGAAGGTGCCGCCGACGGCGGACACGGACTCGGGCTCGCCGGACTTGAGCAGGATCCGGGCGAGCCCGAAGTCGGCGATCTTGGCACGGAACTCCGGGTCTAGGAGGATGTTGCTGGACTTGACGTCCCGGTGCATGATGGGCTGCGCGCACTCGTCGTGCATGTAGCTGAGCCCTCTCGCCGCGTCGATGGCGATGCCCAGCCGCGTCGGCCAGTCCAGCGCCGCCGTGGCCGTCGCGTTGTCCTTGGGGTGCAGCCACCGGTCGAGGCTGCCGTTCTCCATGTACTCGTACACCAGCAGCTTGGTGTCGTCGCTCGAGATGTAGCAGAGCAGGCTCACGATGTTGTTGTGCCGGATGTCGCCGAGGATCTTCACCTCCGTGTCGAACTCCCGGTCGAGCTTCTCCTCGGCCTTCCCCCTGCTCCACAGCTTCTTCACGGCCACCACCGTGCCGCCGCAGCCACCCCCGCGCCCGCGGTCGCGTCCCGGGAGGTGGACGCGGTACACCTTGCCGGAGCCGCCGCTGCCGATCACGTCCTCCTCGCGGAGGTTGGTGAGCACGTCGCACTCGCTGAAGTCCAGCTTGCGGAACGGCATCATCTTCCACGACGTTACATCGCGGCCTTGTTGCTTCTTCCGCCGGACGATGAAACACCCGACGGCGCCGATGAGGATGGCGCCGGCGAGCACGGAGAACAGGATGACCAGGCCAGTTGACATCTGGTTGTGGCGGCGGTAGCGGCACGCCGGAAAGTTTATATTCGGGTTCACCGCGGCGCAGAGGCCACGGTTCCCGAGGAACGACCGGTCGTATACCGCGCTCTGCAGCGACCCGGGGAGCTCGCCGGTGAGTTGGTTGGAAGAGAGGTTGAGCGAGTTGAGATGAAGGTTGTTGAACTCCTCCGGTATTTCGCCGGTGAGTTCGTTGTTGGAGAGATCAAGGAGGGTGAGCACCGTCAGCAACCCGATCCCTGAAGGGATTGCCCCAGATATCTGATTGCTGCTGAAGTTCAGGTAATTCAGGTGTTCCAGTGATCGGATGGAATCTGGAATCGAACCAGATATCCGGTTCCCGGCGAGGTTCAGCTCGATGAGATTGGCTAACCCCGACATGTTCTCCGGTAGAGGACCGGAGAATTGGTTGTTTTCCGCCATGAAGGTCTTCAACCCCGGTGCGGAGGTTGGCACGGCGCCAGAGAATTGGTTGTTCCCCATCTCGATCCGTGTGATGTTGGAGGATATCACACTGGGCATAGTGCCAGTGAAGCTGTTGTTCTGAATCATAACAGTCGTCAGGTCTGGGAACGCCGACCATACCTTCTCAGGGAACTCTCCGGTGAAGTGGTTGTTGTACGCCATGATGTTGTTCACCGTCACGCAGTCCCCGAGGATCGCCGGGAACGCGCCGGAGAAGCTGTTGTTGAAGACCACGATGTCGTAGAGCTTCTTGTTGAAGCAGAGGGTGTCCGGGAGCTCGCCGCTGAGGAAGTTGTTGCTCACTTCGAAGTTGCCCAGCGGCGAGTGCTTCCCGAGCTCCGGCGGGAGCGGGCCGGAGAGCCTGTTGCTGAACAGCCGGATGTCCGCGAGGTTCGGGAGCCGCCCGACGCTTGACGGAATCGGCCCGGTGAGGTTGTTGAAGTACAAGTAGAGCAACCACAAGTTCTTCAAGTTGCCGATGCTCTCCGGTATGTGCCCGGTGAGCCAGTTCGTGGACAGGTCGATCTCTTGTAGGCTCACGGCGGTGATATCCGGCCCAATTGCACCGGTGAAGATGTTGTCGTAGAGGTACAGGATCTCAAGCTTCCGAAGTTTCCAAACCCACGGCGGGATTTCACCGTGGAGCTTGTTTACGTGCAGAGCCAGCGTCGTCAGCTCAGTGAGCGACGACAGTTTGTCAGGGATGCCACCAGTCAGGTTCATCTCCGACATCCACAGCATCTTCAGCTTCGTCAGCTTCCCAAAGTCGTCAGGGATAGGGCCCGGCGTGAACGGGTTATGTGCCAGAGTTAACGTCTCTAGTTCGCTGAGGCCTGCGATAGCCGAGCCCGGATACGTCCCGTTGAAGCTATTGGTGTCCAGAACAAGGGACCTCAGCTTCGGGAACGCGGCAATCGCCAGCGGCACACTGCCTGTGAAGACATTGCTTGACAGGTTTAGGTGCTCCATCGCCGCCGACGACAGTTTGTCGATGTCAGCTGGGAGGGCACCGGAGAAGAGGTTGTTGGACAGGTCGAGGAACTGAAGAGCCGAGCAGCCGTAGAGCGCTGTCGGGAACTGGCCGGTGAGGTTGTTGTAGGAAAGGTCTAGATATGACAGGTTCTTGAGGAGGCAAATGGAATTTGGGACAGGATTGGTTGTGTTGAAATTTGGGAAGGACAGGGCGGACACTTGGCTGTTCACGCACCTGACCCCTTTCCAGCTGCAGTAGGAAGCGTTCTGGGAACTCCATGAGCTCAGCGCGGATGGGTTGCCCCAGTCTTTCTTGATTGTTAGGAGTGTTGCTAGCTCGCTGGCGTCAGTCTGCGCCATGGATTGTTGCAAGCTGGAGCTGAAGGTGATGAACAGTACTAGGAAGAGGAGTAGAAGATAGGAGTGAGCCATTTTTGTCACCATGAAGTGTGTGTTCTTGACGTTCAGACTATACGGTGAGTGAACTTACTAGGAAGATTCTTATAACAAGAGGGCATGAGACTATCCGCACTCATGGACCTCTATATTCATCCTCTATACGTCCTAGTGAGCAAGATTATCTTATTTATACTCAATTCTCCTGCACCCATCCATTCTATATATCATCCTCTATCTATTCTATCCACTATGGGACCCACTTATTATTTTATCTAAATATATCCATGTGTGATCTAGTTTTAAAGGATTTATTGAGACGAATTTAATGGTGCAATCGAAATTTAATTTGGATTTTTTGTTTGTGAGTTATAGCATTTTTTTCCTTTGTTTAGCTAGTAGGGTCCATCACTGCCCACTATAGAGTAAACACTGTATTACTCTAAATATAGAGTGAGAGAAAAGATAGAATATTGTTTTAGAGTACCCAGTGTAGCAGTTTTTACTTTATATTCATACTCTAAAGTTTTAGTATATCGATTTAGATTACCCACTGCGACTAGTTTAAGGCCAGCGGGCAGCGCGCACTGCGCATGCGGCAATAAGACAATGACCAACGACTCACAGTCAAAGTCTTTGCCGACACTGATTAGTGAAAGATACTCCGATGGACAATTTTGTTATCTAGCACTAATGTGTGATAGCATGTTTCCACGACCTCAATTATTACTGCTTCTCGATCCGGACTAAAATCTTATACAGTAGAATACATAAACATTAGATGTTGATGATTGTATACCTAGCACTAATTAAAACTACGTGTAATAATTTCCATGTTTCTTTCTCTGTGTTTATATTTAAAAAAATGGTTTTGTTTGGCTACGGTACAACATATGTGCGAACTATAATTATCATGTTCTTATTATTGTACCCATTGCAACGCACATGCATTTATCTAGTAGACATATAGATACTATATAATTTATATCTATTAAACTTATCAATTATTGATCCACATTTTTTTCATCCCTATCCATAGTCGTTTTTCTCTTTCTATTCAGTATATTTTCAATAGGCATTAAGTTCTTGATCCATGCTAAATCTTGCAAGACATAAACATAAGATATTGGTGTTTAATACCAACTACAATTATTTATATTAATTTATATGTTTTTCCTCTTTGTTTATTTTCTAACATAATAGGTAGATAGATACTATATCATCTATATCTAGTTGTGGTAAACTTATTAATTATTGATCTATATGTTTTTTCATCCCTATTCATTCTTTTTTCTCTTTGTATGACACGTCAGTATATTTTCAATATGCATTAAGTTCTAACATAAATTATTGTGGCTCTTGTTACAACCCATATCTTTATGAACATATATTTCTATTTTCAAATTTTGATCTTATAGTTGCCATAAGTTTTTTAATCTACATGTTAAGTTGGAACTCTTATGCTTTTCGTATCTTTTATTAACTCTCATTTTATGTTTATTATAAATAAGAATTTTAGATCGTATAAACAGAATTCTTAAATACTAAGATGACATAAATGGTCATTAAACATGTACCCATCGCTCAAGATCGATGATAGAGCTTGGAGTATGGTCTAGAATAGGGTAACCGTGCTAACAAGAAGAGGATACAAATATTATGGCTTTATAATCACTTTTTACTCAAATCACAAAGACCATAAAAGGTATTACCACCTATTGCTCTCACCAACCTTCCCCATTTCCCAAGTTATTTGGATTTTCTTATCAAAGCATTATATCTGTATCAACATTACTTTATTATAAAATAGACTTCCTACAATTATACAATCAATATAGATATACTACACAGATCTGTTAAACAGATACAGTTTATCTAAAGTAACAAATTTTATAAATTATATGGCATTGCATTAATATAACTTTAAATAATTTGTTAATATTATTCCTATATTTTTTGATGAAAATATTTATTCCTATATCAATGGTTAAGGGAATGTTTTTTTCATAATTGCTTAAACATAACATATATATTCATCGCTCATGCATGCATGTGTCCTTGATCTATATGACGATACAACATGAAAGTTTACTTTTATTTTAACTGTATTGATATTAATAGGGTAATTTAGAAACATATATAAGTATAATTAGTGGTTATGAATCATTTTTGTTGTTATTTTTTAACTTTGATATGGATTTGAAGGGATACCTGGGTGTTTTTAATAATGACAAAAGTGGCAATTTAGATGGAAGTTTAAGGGGTTATGTAGATTATCTATCATAATGGACAATAGGTTAGATGCAAATTTAGGTTAATTTTATACTTTAGATTACTTTTCATAATGGCATAAGTGTATAATTAGATGCAGAGTCATGGGTTACTTTATTTTATTTTCATAAACACAAGTGGGTAATTATCTATAAAACATAGTATGTCTGATTGTTGTTGTTATCAATTGTGATTGAAGTATGCTAAATTGATGGCCATGACTTTGTGATTGTTGTGAGAGTTTCTTAGAATTATCTTTTTCTAATGCTTCTGACGAGGACTACCATGGGGCCTCTATTGTGAATCTCTATTTAGAATTTCTAGGATTTATCTTTTTATTTCTAGGGCAATATGTATTTAGTTGAAAACTGAGATTAAGTAATATAAACTCTTGTTACATCCCATTTTGTAACATCTTGAATTACATTTTACCTTTTAACTTTTGATCTTATAATACATTTTACCTTTTAACTTTTGATCTTATAAGTTTTGACAACCTTTTATGTCTGTGTTAAGTCAAAACTCTAGTACTTATTGTATATTTTATTCAAAATATTAATTGTTAATTTTATTAAAAAGGATTGGTCCAAGGTTAAACTCTGTTACTATGGTGGTTTAGCATGCGCAACGATAGTCAAGGTGCTTAATTTGCTATATCAGAGAATTATATGGCAGTAATTTAATTAGATATAGACAACTTGAAATTAAAAAATTTTTATTCAAAATTAATAAATTCAAACATAACAACTTAAAATTTTATTGGCATAGACTATTAATATAATTTAAAATCAAAATTGTTCGTACAATGACATGGTTTGTTAAGGGAACATGCTTGATAAATTACTAAAACTAGAAGATACCTCACTCGTTGTTGTGGGACTATGAAATATATAGAATGAAATTAATAAGTAGAAATGACTTGGATAGTTTGCATCAAGAGGTTGGACGTAAGTGGCATAATATGGCTATTAGTGAAAAAATGATGAGAATAGTTAGTCGAAGCTGATATGGATGTCTTGGATGTTGAGATGGAACTTGTAGTGGAGATTAGCTTTATAAGAGATATATTGATAGATATTTATCCAAATGTGTGTATCTTTATTTATTTACTTGGTCTATATGGTGATACATTTTTTTTCAAAAAGGGAAGCTTTATTAATTTCAAGAATGTTACATCAAGGTGATACAACATCTTGAAATCCTCCTGGCCTTTGCCTGAAAGGCACACAGCCCAAAGCAAGAAATGAAAAGAAAAATAAAATCAAGGCACCCTAATGACTATCAATCCGTAGACTAGACCGCCACCCATGTGCCTGGATAAAAAAACTCCTTGGCCACCTGTGCCAAGAATTGAGAAGCCGCTACAACCACCTCCTGAGAAATAGGCTTTTGAAGGATAGACCTTATACGGAGCCAGTGCGTAGTTGAGTAAATGACCTGCAGAAAGGAAGATGGTTTGTTTTCAAATATAACTGATACTTACTTTATATGATCTAGGAGGTCATTTTTCTAATCTAGGATAGATGTTATTTTCTACATGGTGACACATGACATATATGGATAATTTATATTCAAATATAGGAGGTTATTTTCTAATTTAGATGCAATTTAGGTGGTTGTTTATGTATTTTTTTATTATGATAGAGGTAGGTATTTTTTTATGAAACATAATAAATCGAATGGAAATTATCAATATAGTCAAAGTCTATAAATTAAAGGTCAGATTTTTCTGATTATTATGAGTGTTCATAAGATTTATTTTTTCCTAATGTTTTATGTGAGTTAACGTGAAAACTCATTAAGAATCTCTAGTTAGTAATAATAGATTTTCATAATATGTATACATATTTAATATTTTGAAAAAAAGCTAGACTAAGAATTATACTGAAGTGATCAGTGGAGACCCTTAGTGCTATCCATTTGTAACCCTAGTGGTTCCACAATTCTTATACAGCGCGCGTGCGCTTCTGGCGCTACCAACGCACACTTTCTTCTTTTGGCTTTTGTTTCCCTTTCCATCAGGCACCTTCCGTTTTCTTCTTCTCTTTCCCTTCCCATCATCCCCCACACGCTGCCGCTTGAGGCCCTCCGGCACCAGATCTTGGCGCCCGCGCTACGCTATCCACCTTCGCCGCCCCTCCCCCATCCACCGCTGGTGTGCTCCGCCGACACTCGACGCAGCTCGTCCGCCCCATCATCCAGAACTCTATGTCGGTGTCGGATTGGTTAGGGTTTGGGGTTTCGACAACTAGCGCCAAATCCCGCCACCGCTGCTGGCTCGGTCGCTTGAATCCAGTCACGCTCGCGGTCAGGGCGTCAGATGGCCTACATCAGCGCTCTCCTCTCCACTCGAGCGCAGCACAGCGGCGGCTCCCCTCACCCCCTCCTGCACACTTCGCTCCTGGCCTCTGTACACCGATGGGTGGCTGTTGGTCGGCTGCAGCCTGCACCTGGGGCCTAGGGGTCACCGCTTGAGGCCCTGATGCTGGAGTTGGTGCCGCCGTGCCGGCCTAGGCAACTAGCGTATTTTCCTCATAGGGCCTGTCGATCTCCAGCAAGCATGCCACTTACCAACTCTATTCCTTCGATTCAGGTACCTGGGAAACTTTGTTTTTAAATCCTATTGCTCGTGGTCACCACTATTGATGATGTTTCATAGTTTAGTTCTATTGATGAGTGCAGTTAGAGCGCATTACCTGTGCCCACCATATTTCCTTTTTGTGCTTTTGGGTTCTTACTTTGTTTCCCTCAAACTAACTGACTTTATACAGCGTATGTAGCATGAACAAAAGGCCAGATAATCATTCTAACAATTATCAGGTTCTTTGTTCAGTTCAAAGATATTTATTTGACTGGTTTTGGTAGCTCAAACCTGTGACTCATGGAGGGAAGATAGAAGTTTTTGGGGCTGCCAAATTTTGGTGAGTAATATTTATTGTACTTCTTCCACCTATAGCACTATATCTTCATGTTTAAGAGAACCCCTGTGGTTAGTAGTTTGGTGATCTATGTGTGTTCTTTCCCCAGCAGCAGGATATGTTGACTATGATGTTTATTTCTTAGTAGTGTTAAAAGTTTTGCAGGCTTATAAGAGTAAATGAGAGAATAAATGAAAAGAACATAACCGTTTTCTAGCTTCTGAAGATGAAAGATACAATGTCATGAGATTTCATTTGTTTTAGCCTGAGATCTTAGTGTCTTATAGGTATCATCATATATTCATTTAAAAAACATAGACAAAATGGTTGTTCGCAAATTAAATTTTCCCAAACCTACTGCACAGCTATACTAACATGTAGAGCTCGCAAATACAAACCTAACGCAACTTGAACGGGTCAAATCGAAGTTAAAACGGAGATTTTATGATCAAAACAAGATTAATGGCAAAACTATAAATAGTATCATCTTCTACCTTGGGCTTGGAGGAGCAATCAGCCATGGTGCAACCTCGCCGGAGAGAAGAAGATGAGATGGAAACTTGATGAAACGGCGATAGATTCACGCAAATGGATATACCACGGTGTAGAGAACGACGAGAGCTGCCTCTTGGTGGTGGTGGCTGGCGTCGGGACGCGACGGTTCGGCCGGAAAAGCTCGTCAGAGAGTTCGCCGGAACGCAAGCTGTAGATGTAGAACTTCGGCGAGAGGTGAAGGGAGCTACGAGCGGCGGCTCGTGATAAGGGTTGTACTTCTGAAACCAGGACGTCGAGGGCTACGCCGACATATATATAGTCGTAGGATTTGGAAACTTTTCAGAATTTCTTAATTTCAGGATTATTTTAATTCCGCGAATAAAATAATTCTAGAAAATCTAAAATTACCTTTTAAGCCGCGAAAAATAGCCAGAAGCTCAGAAAAATCACGGAAAAAATCCTGGAGACTTTTAGAGAGATAAGGAACTCAACTAAATAGGTTTGGGCTCATGAAAAGATTGATGAAGAGATCAAGGAAAAAGATTAAGCTCACGGAAATTGGAATTTTAAATCCAGAAAATGCCAAAAAGTTTTCCGATGAGAAGTAAACGTTGTCCTATGGTATTTTAAAAATAATAGCACTCACCAACACCAAATACAAGCATCACACAAACACCACATTATCAAATTAATATGAAAAAGTTTAAAACCAAAATTTTCTATATTTAAATCCACAACAACTTAACTTATCTAATAAATTTATTCAAACATTGAAATCATTTATTTTATTTAGTGTTTTTCATGCACAATCCAAAATAGGAATTTTTGGGTGTGATAATTCTACCCCACTTAACATGAATCTCGTCCCGAGATTCGAAGAGACTAGGGAGAAAATAAAGTTGATCTGCGAATCTTCACGCTTCTCTGATCAACTCTTATCTAAAGATGATGCCACAAGCTCAAAACTAACTTTGTAAATGTCTCCTTTCGACCTTTACGATTCTTGTAGATGGTTCTAACAGTTTACCAATCCTAAGAAAAGGTACCTGCGCTCGATAGTGACTTTGCAATCATGTAGATAGCTGATGCTTCCAAGTGACGAAATAGAACGTATAAAACCGCCATCTTATATCGTCTTTAGTTCGTCAAACCCCCTTAAGAAGAGATCAACTAGAGAACACCAAAGGATAACTTGCATTTTTTTCTGAGTGATGACTATCGTCATGTCCTTCTGGCATCCC
This sequence comes from Saccharum spontaneum, assembly GCA_022457205.1. Lineage (NCBI taxonomy): Eukaryota > Viridiplantae > Streptophyta > Magnoliopsida > Poales > Poaceae > Saccharum > Saccharum spontaneum. The sequence continues at coordinate 18,527,512 of CM039594.1, forward strand.
AAAGAGATTCATGAGCATATGCAAGAACAAGTAATCCTGCACTTCCTCGCGAGCAGAAAAATGGCAGTGCAGAAATACAGTTATAAATCAAGTTCTACGAATCCAATGATGTTGTAGCTTATACCATTGGAAAGCTTATCAAATTTGCTACAACTTCCTTATAGAACACTTCTCCAGATTCTGCAGTTAATGTAGTCGAAAACTGTGTACAACAGAAACTATTTCAGGTTGCTGACAGCACAGATGCGTCGCCTTGTGATTTTCATAACTCCCAAACCATAATAGCTATCAGGGTGTTCTTACGGTCAGAGAAAGATATTGAAGTCTACTGTTGTCCAGAATTTATCCATGATTTTTGGGCGTCCAAAAATAGAGATATAAGCTAAGGAAGACAGACTACTCTGAAAAGACAGGATAAGATAAAAATGAGATTCAGAGAGATTAGAGAGATAGATAACACTAATACTCAAATCTTCATTCTTCTTTGATTTGTGTTGATGAGATACAAGACATGGATCAAGGATAGCCAAAAGATGACAAGAAAGATAAGGTTTGATCTTCAGTTCTTCGTACCTCGTCGCTTGAGATTGATGATGGTAGCGGATACTACCCCACTTAACAAAGATTTTGTTCCACCTGGCAATGTCATTAAAGGCAACACTTTCTTTAAGGCTTGTTGCTAATGATAAGTCCTTCACTTAAAACTTACTAAACATACTTGATATGGGGGTGATGTCATCTAAGTTTTCATGAAACTAACTATAGACTTCCAACATCTCCTTCCTATGTCATCCATGCTAACTTGTATAGAGTATGCTGAATTGAACGTTGAACTCCCAACTGATGATAGCTTGAAGTGAAGACTAGTCCTAACGAATACCCGAGCTTCTTGTAGACGATCCAACAAAGCTCTGATCCCAAGCAAACAACACTAGCACATGAGTAGACTTCCAATCATAGAGATAACCACTTCTTCCAAGTGAAGCACTAGGACATACGAAACCTTCATCTTGCAACACTCACAACTTTGCTACCCCCCTTAAGAAAAAGAAACTAGGGGACACCGAAGTAACTTGTATCTCCTTTTATACTAGATAACCATAATCATCTCTAATGTAAGATTCCAAGGCAAATCAATGAGATTCAAAGATATCCAATGATATATTCACTTATACAAGATAAGGAAGTAATGCAGAAAATTTCTGGGCGAATTCTAATTTTAATAGTTCAGTAAATCTGGCATAACTCGAGCTACAAAGATCCAAATGAAGTGATCTTTACATGGTTGAAAAGCTTATGAAATTATATACAACTTTTATTAATAACACTTTTCCAGGTTCGGTCATTAAATTAATCAAAAACAGAGCTTAGCCAAAACTGTTCCAGAATTCCAGACTGTGCAGTAACCTCAACTTAGAATAGGTATATCTCTTAGCTCAAAATAGATAAAAAGGTAAGTCTAGTGGGTTTAGAAAGATACAGAAGTCTAGTTATTTTCAGTAAAATTTCATAAATTTCTCATGTCCATATCTTGAGATATAACAAAAACATTGCAGACTGTTATAGAAATCAGCATGCGGAGTATTACGTAAAACCTACCCCACTTAACATGGATCGAGCTACTCCTCAAGACTTATACCTTCCGAGCCACCTTTGAAACACGAGAACAAGCACAACATACAAGCAACACATCAAACAAAACATGCACACATCACATCATCGGTACTACACGTGCTTCTTCAACAATGGTGGTCATCCTAAATGGTAGATTATAGATTATGAAAAGCCATCGAACTTTAGAACAAGATGAGATCAGAAAACTTTTAAAAATAACATAAAACAAAATCTAAGGGTGTAAGAAATATTAGCTCAAAGGAAGCTATCAAGGAGGGAATACAAAGGACAAGGAAGAGAAAATAGTCAAAATCAATGAGTCAAGGGATGACAAAATAGTTTTATAGTAAAAATGAGTTTCAGAATACGTCCAATGCTACTTGGCATACGTCCTACAGTCAACACCGCTATGATACCACTCTGTCACACCCGGTTTTCTAAAGAACAAAACCAGGCTAATCATATATGTGCCCAGGAAGTCCACACATATGTCAGAATGAAAAAGTATCAGAAACAATGTTATTATATAACGTATACATAGCTATATTAACACTTACATCAGAGTATCGCGGAATAGTGACCAAACTTTAGGCTTTATTCTTCTCAGGGACGGCTGCCTGATGGCTCCGTATGCCAAACACTTCTGAAAGTCTTCTGGAAACTCCACTACACCTTCATCCTTCTTCTAAATATCACCTTACTACACACTGGAGTGTTGGGGAAATAGCAAGAGTGAGTCCATGTCGAACTCAACAAGTACAACATAGGGTTAATGAGGCTCAAAAAGGCTAGATACTGTTTGACTGCGTTTAGCTTTTAATCATCATATAATTAGCAATTGAGTAGCATCAAGGTAATCCACTTCCCATTAATGAATCAATGATCAATTGTAATAAGGATAATGAATAGCATTAACATGAGTATAATAATAATAATAACAGTAATTAAATCATGATATAACAATGGTGATCATCTATCTGTAAATGTTCCAAGACCGCCCGTATCCGTGGGCACGGCTAGTATACCAGTTTTTAACTCTGCGCAGAGGTGTACACTTTCACTGTGAGTCATGATTTCTAAATGTGTGGGGAGATCAAACCCAAACACCGGAGAACCATATAAAGCCATTCAAGAGTTCGTCTAACAAGTTAGGGCCATTAGATTCACTCGGCAGGCAGATGTAGGAACCCCTTTTCAAATGGCACACTTCCTTCTCGGCTATACTCATTGACTAGAGGCTGTCCTACACCCAACGTGGTAAGCCGTTCTTACGCCATTTAAGGTAACCACTAACAAGCTAGAAAAGGTCTCTTGAACAACTAGAGCCAGAGTCATATAGCCCTCACAGCTGTACTGTATGTCCCGGATGATCACGTAAAGATAAGTTCTTATGGAGAGAAACCAAAGCATCAAAATAACCCACATGCTCTAGCCCCCTTTTCGACAGTAATAAAATCATCTTTAAATGGTTGGTTACTTAATCCATTAATCAAATTACAAGATCATTGTTCATAATTAAGCACTAGTAATAGCTACCCAAATGCATAACCCATAGGTTGACAAGGAATCAAGGTATCAATCACTAAGTTATAATCTCTATTGTTTTCAAGAAGGACACGTGCATATGTATGATAATTTTAGTGAATAGGACAACAAGGATAGTCCCATGTTATACTTGCCTTGATCAAAGCTTTCCGGATGACACTGCTGGTCTGGCTCAAAATAATACTTCTGATCGTTAAGAAACTGCGCACCGTCTATACTCGATCATCAAGCATCAACGCACAATCATCCGAGCAATCATACACGAAGCAAACAAAGAGACATAATTAAAACAGTATACCAACAGTAGCAAAACAGTATAAAAAGTTTGTAAAACTCTTCTACACGTTACTACGATCACACAGACGTAAAGATCAGGAAATTCGGATTTAAAACGTGAAAGTTATGAATTTTCAAAGATTTCCTATAGATAAATAATTACTTAAATATAAACTCGAAAATTAAATTTTCCCAAACCTACTGTACAGCTATACTAACATGTAGAGCTCGCAAATACAAACCTAACGCAACTTGAACAGGTCAAATCGGAGTTAAAATGAAGATTTTATGATCAAAACAAGATTAGTGGCAAAACTGTAAATAGTATCATCTTCTACCTTGGGCTTAGAGGAGCTCCGGTCAGCCATGGTGGAACCTCACCGGAGAGAAGAAAGATGAGATGGGAATTTGATGAAACAGCGATGGATTCGCGCAAACGGATATACCACGGTGTAGAGAACGACGAGGGCTGCCTCTTGGTGGTGGTGGCTGGCGTTGGGACGCGACGGTTTGGCCGAAAAAGCTCGTCGGAGAGTTCGTCGGAACGCAAGCTGTAAATGCAGAACTTCGGCGAGAGGTGAAGGGAGCTACGAGCGGCGGCTCGCGATAAGGGTTGTACTTCTGAAACCAGGGCGTCGAGGGCTACGCCGACATATATATATAGTCGTAGGGTTTGAAAACTTTTCGGAATTTCTTAATTTCGGGATTATTTTAATTCCGCGAATAAAATAATTCTAGAAAATCTAAAATTACCTTTTAAGCCGCGAAAAATAGCCAGGAGCTCAGAAAAATCACGGAAAAAATCCTGGAGACTCTTAGAGAGATAAGGAACTCAACTAAATAGGTTTGGGCTTATGAAAAGATTGATGAAGAGATCAAGGAAAAAGATTAAGCTCACAGAAATTGGAATTTTAAATCCAGAAAATGCCAAAAAGTTTTCCGATGAGAAGTAAACGTTGTCCTATGGTATTTTGAAAATAATAGCACTCACCAACACCAAATACAAGCATCACACAAACACCATATTATCAAATTAATATGAAAAAGTTTAAAACCAAAATTTTCTATATTTAAATCAGCAACAACTTAACTTATCTAATAAATTTATTCAAACATTGAAATCATTTATTTTATTTAGTGTTTTTCATGCACAATCCAAAATAGGAAATTTTGGGTATGACATTTTTTATCCATGCATAGCCCACGTCTTCTACAAATTTCTTGTGAGGTTCGTTTTAGGAGTAGTGATATTTGTTAGGACCTCTATGGATAGAAAGGATAGCTTTTTTTCTCTGGTGCTTATGATATATGGACTCTTATGTTCCATGCATTGTGGTGCCTTCCATAAAGGAGTGATAGAAACATCGTTTCATTAATTGTGGTGCCTTACTGAAAAGCTCCAATTTTGATGTTTCACGAATTACTACAGCACCTTATTGTGCACTAGTGCCTCTTTCTATGACGAATATTGTCTAGCTCAGTTACGCTTGGAATAGAAGATTTTTGTTCCCTTGCCGAATTAGCAGCATGTAGGATTAGAGTTGTTTTCCGAGCAACCTATTGTCCTCAATGGCCAAATCACACGGAAAGACTCAAACTGGCCTTTCACTGTACATGTTCTTACTTGTTACAATTAGATAGATTGTATGGTTGTTGTTCAGCAACTAAACAAGGTTAGATAATATCTAAGGTCAAAGAAATTCATATATTTTTTGTGGGTGTGCTTTCGTTTGTGTGTGTAAGACATTCTGTCAATCGGAGAATGTTTTTGGTGACAATGGGTGTTTGTTGGTGGACTTTCTTTCTTTGGTGAAATGCAAAATTTAGATATCCTAGGTGAAGAGTATTCCCTGTCGTCCTGTTACCTAATGAGCATTCATTGTTGTCCTGTTGTTTTGTTCTTTCTATGAGTACTTAAATAGATGAAAATACATACAGTTAAGGTTGTAGCTTTTTACCTATGAACATGCATCCATCTGTTGAATATGCATGCTTAGATAGATGAAGATATATGTGGCTACTATGATAATTCTTTGGCAATAATCTATTTAATATGCATGCTCGAACATGGCCAGCAGTAGGAGTGGGAGCAGTAGCAGCAACAACCTACTGTGCACATCATTCAAGCTACTGCGACGGCGGTGCACGCAGGAGTGTATGTTTGTGCCCTACTTCCCTCCTGAGGACCCCCACAAGTTCGCCATCGTGCACAAAGTCTTCAGTACTAGCAATGTTAGCAAGATGCTGCAGGTTCGCTCAATTCTCCAATTCCTTAGATCATTCAGGCTGTCAATGACCAAATAACATTACTAACTGTTTTTTCCACTGTAACATGCATGACTAGTGCAGGGGATCCACGAGTGAGAAAGCACTAGGTGTTCTTATCGATGCTTTTCAAAAGTGTCACACCCGGTTTTCTAAAGAACAAAACCAGGCTAATCATATGTGTGCCTAGGACGTCCACACATATGCCAGAATGAAAAAGTATCAGAAACAATGTTATTATATAACGTATACATAGCTATATTAACACTTACATCAGAGTATCGTGGAACGGTGACTAAACTTCAGGCTCCATTCTCCTCAGGGACGGCTGACTGGGGGTAACATATGCCTAGCACTTCTACTAGTCTTCTGGAAACTCCACTACACCTTTGTCCTTCTTCCGAGTAGCACCTTACTACACACTGGAGTGTGGGGGAAATAGCAAGAGTGAGTCCATGTCGAACTCAACAAGTATAACACAGGGTTCATGAGGCACAAAAGGCTAGACACTGTTTAACTGCATTTAGCTTTTAATCATTATATAATTAGCAATTGAGTAGCATCAAGATAACCCACTTCCCGTTGATGAACCAATGATCAATTGTAATAAGGATAATGAATAGCATTAACATGAGCATAATAATAATCAACAGTAATTAAGCATGATATAACAATGGTGATCATCTATTCTGTAAGAATCCCCAAGGCCGCTCGTATCCGTGAGCACGGCTAGTATACCAGTTTTTAACTCTGCGCAGAGGTGTACACTTTCACTGTGAGTCATGATTTCCAAATGCATGGGTTAATTACTCCCAAAACATTGAAAACCATATAAAGCCATTCAAAAGTTCGTCTAACAAGTTAGGGCCATTAGATTCACTCGGCAGACAGATGTAGAACCCCCCTTCCCAGTGGCACAACAACTCGCAACCTATACACACTAAGGACAGGGGCTCGCCCTACACCTAACGTGGCAAGCCATTCTTACGCCATATAGGGTAACCACTAACAAGCTAGAAAAGGTCTCTTGAACAACTAGAGCCAGAGCCACATAGCCCTCATAGCTGTACTGTATGTCCCAGTTATCACTTACAGGTAAGTCCTTATGGAGAGTAACCAGAGCATCAAAATAACCCACATGCTCTAGCCCCCTTTCAACAGAAATAAAAATCATCTTAATTAGTTGATTGCGTAATGCATTAGTCAAATTACAAGATCATTGTTCATAATTAAGCGCTAGCAGTAGCTACCCAAATGTACATCCCATAGGTGACAAGGAAATAAGATATCAATAGCTAAGTTATAATCTCTATGGTTGTCAAGGAGGACACATGCATATGTATGATAATTTCAGTGAATAGGTAATAAGGATGGTCCCATGTTATACTTGCCTCTTTCCCAAGGTTAGGCTGCTTAGAATCTGTAGCTGCTATCTTCCGGTCTCCAACTTTTGCTTCGACTGTCGGTCCTCAACTCCTAGTCTTCGGCGCTAACGAACCACGCTTCCTCTACTCGTAACAACCAAGCAACACAAATGGACAAACAATACACACATCTAAGAACATGCATCAAACAAAAGAAACGCTTAAAAAGAGAACGCACTAAATGACACGGTACGTTGCTACAGTCACGAAAACGCAAGAATGACGGTGAACGGAACTACCGTCAAAGAGGACATGCGACTACCGAGGAGTTTGTAACAGAACGGAGAAGACAAACTATACGCTTGATTTATTTTAGTTAATGAAATAAAATGATTAGACATTTTCAGAGGATTATCCTAAAGTTGAATTAATCAAATTATAAAGACAAAGTTAAATCTTAGTTATATTTTATTTATGAATAATCAATAGTATTTAATATGCAAATCTTTTAATAAGCATTTATAGTTTAGAAAGCATAAAGATTTGAGAGCTACTACATGAATCATTATATGTTTCAAGGTCGATCTAAGCATGCCATCGTTGAAAAGTCATCTATGTTGATATTAATTAAGTTAACATTTATTTATATCACATACCATTAATGTCATTTAAATAATTTATAGCTTAGAAAACCTACACCATGAAAAAGACACAAATCAAACTATTCTTTGCTTTTGTGTTCACACCTAACAAGTCACAATTAATAAATAAACAATTAAGTTTACTAAACTAATTATAACTAACAGAGACACATTGAGGTTGGTGTTAATCAAGTTAATATTTGCTCTATGAAAAAGCAATGATTAAGACCTAAGCTGCTTTTAGTTAAAAAGATATTCCATAAACATTAATCAAATTAATATGATTAATTCAAAAACACAAGACATGGTGAACATCGCCACTAATGTGAAGATTACGTCGGCACGATCGCAACTTAACAAAAACGGATTTATAAGACTATATTGTTTTTAATTAGAAAGCTACTGAATAAATAACAATCAAATTACATTTATATTAATAAATTTATATACAAGTGACATGAGTCATTCGAGGTCAGAACAAAGAGAATACTAGCTTTTAAAAGTAGCAAAGAGATTTATTTGTAAATAAAACTAAACTAAATTATATATTCTAATAAAGTGCTTCACAAACAGACCAAAAACGATTGTCCTAAAATTTTATATATTCAAAAATTAGATGTTGTATTACTACGCAAGGATGATGTATGCGTCACATCAGCAAAGTATTTAGCCGATTAAATAATGTGATGACATACCAAGCTGACTTGATCACGTGCTTCGTTTCTGCATGCATGGCTGGACGTGAAGAAGGCAGCAGCGGAAATTCCATGCACGCGGAGTTGTATAGATAGGTGGATCAAGCGAACGCAACACGTCTGCGACGGCAAAGAGATGAACTCGTGCCGATAGAACAAGGATAGACGAACATGAGCTCTGACATCTGAGAGTTGGGGAAACATATTGGCAGATAGACTCACCAATAACGTCACAAGGCGAAGACAACTAGAAGAGCAGTGCTGGACGTAGATGGCAACAACGATGAGGACTTTACGTCGGCATCGACCTTGGCAATAATAAGTAGATCGAGGCGATGAAGAAATGCAGAACGGCTCCATGAAATTGAGAAGAGATCAACCGAACTTTTCCATGATTCACGCGCTTTGATTCCTCAGCGTGGGGATGCAACAGTCCTAGGCGCCGCATGCAGCTCTCTGGTGGCGGCGGCACTTGACTTCACGACGACGGTGATGGTGATTGCTAGGGCTGGGAGAACAGGGAAGGCATGGCAATTTGGATCGTGCGAGCGGCTGGTGATGCAAGACGAGACGGCGACGACGACGGCGGCGGCAGCATAGGGCTTGGAAAACAGGGCTAGCAGGCAGGCCGGACATATATATATATATATATATATATATATATATATATATATATATATATATATATATATATATATATATATATATATATACACACGGGCAGCATTGGCTTTGTGATGGCTTATTATATATGTGTAACAATTGATGGCTTGTGCATTATACGTACACATACATATGACGTACGGGTCTTGGAAACACCAGGGGCAAGGAGCCACAAGCATATATTTATATGCACAAGGTTAAATCCAAGTTGGAATAGGATTAGATTTAGGACACACGGTTTTAGAAAAGAACAATGGACTAGGCTTCTATATATATGTGTATATGGACATGATGTCTGGCTGGCCATACATATATGTATATCCTTGTTCTTCTCAACAGCCACGTCCACGAAGTCCCAAACGAACATGCCATAGCCACGTATATGCGTATATCTCCTGAGTTCTCTCTATGGTAAATAAGTTGTATGCAAGATCAGATTCCTTACAGGTCACGAGAAGGACTGCTGCGAGATAAACAAGAGCTGACCTTGGACCATGGTGAGCAGAGAGACAAAGGAAAGGAGCAACAGGCCGGGCTGATTACGAACTGATTTTAGAACTGCAAACTGGCCGGTAGTAAGTTGGCTGGACTCACGTGAAAGCTAAGGGAGATGGAGTCTACATCAATGGTTAGGCTTTGGCCTGGTCACGTAAAGCACTTGCATGCACGTATACATGTATATATATGTATATTTAAGATACGACGAGAGGTGGAGGGAGCTATGAGCGACGGCTCGCGATAAGAGTTGTACTTCTGAAATCAGGGCGTCGAGGGCTATGCTGGCATATATATAGTTGTAGGGTTTGGAAACTTTTTGGATTTTCTTAATTTCGGAATTATTTTAATTCCGTGAATAAAAATAATTCTAGAAAATATAGAATTACCTTTTAAGCCGCGAAAATAGCCCGGAGCTCAGAAAAATCACAGGAAAAATCCTGGAGACTCTTGGGGAGATAAGGAACTCAACCAAATGAGTTTGGACTCATGAAAAGATTGATGAAGAGATCAAGGAAAAATATTAAGCTCACGGAAATTGAAATTTTAAATCCAAAAAATGTCAAAAAGTTTTTCGATGAAAAGTAAACGTCGTCCTATGATATTTTGAAAATAATAGCACTCACCAACACCAAAGACAAGCATCACACAAAGACCACATTATCAATTTAATATGAAAAAGTTTAAAACCATAATTTTCTATATTTAAATTAGCAACAACTTAACTTGTCTAATAAATTTATTCAAATATTGAAATCATTTATTTTATTTAGTATTTTCATGCACAACCCAAAATAGAAAATTTTGGGTGTGACAAAAAGTTTCGTGCTTCTTTGCTTTAGTGGAAAACAAGTTAATATGATTATTTAATAACGCCTTCTTAGTAGTGTATATAAATAGACATTTGAACAGGTGGTTGCACCCAAGTTGTTACCTCAGCAATGAAGTTATGCTCTGTTTTTTTAATTAGTGAGCTAACACATGCGTGCATGAGTGGATAAGATCATAGTTTGCTGGGGAAATCAGATCTTTCTTTGTGTTAACTCTAACTGATGGTTCTTTTTCCTCTTTAAAGATATGTGACCCTATTGAGCCAGTTCACCAATTCAATTAAAAAGGGATCTACAAATGAGGTGTGTCTGGGCTTGTCACTGCTTTGGTTAGTATTCTTCTCCAGTCATTTTTGTGGCAGAAGAATATGTGATATGTTCTTAATGTTCCTTTTCCCTTCTTTTTATACCTGCAAGGCACTGCCAATTACACTAGGTGCTAGAAGTAGTTCGCACTAAATAATGGATGAGTCACATCCACAGCTTTTGAGAGTTCTCCAAACTTGGCCTGATGCACCAAAAATGATCTCCTTTGTGTTGCAATTTTCACTGTGTGGTTCTAGCAAATTTATTTGTGCTTCAGTCTAGTTAAGTTACACCAAATGATTGTAGGTACTTGATTGCTTAGCAGTTGTCACATTTGTTGGTGCAACTAGCTGAAACCCAGCTATCTCTGAAAGCCATCTGGGATGTGATCCATCCAAAATCAGGATCAAATGCAAGGCTGACTGACCTCCATTGTTTTTTTTGTTATAATAATAGAAAGAAAATATGGCATCCAACTTATTCTATGCTTAATTATTTTAGGTGTGGTTTATAGGTTGGCATTGTCAGAAAACCGAAGCCTCCTTTGTTAGCAGTTTAGAAATTCTGAGTGCAAACTTTTGTACCTAGCAATACAAAGATTATAATGTGACAGATCAAAGTATTGAATCTAGCGGTACAAATTTTGTAATGTGATAGTTCAAAGTTTATAAATTCTGAGTGTAAAGTTTTAAACTGGCAGTACAAAGTTTATAATGTGATAGTTTAAAGTTTTTTAACCTAACCGTACAAAGTTTTAATTTCATACTTCAAATTTTATAAATTCTGAGTGTAAAATTTTGAACCTAGCAGTACAAATTTTATAATATGATAGTTCAAAGTTTTCAAAACTAGTAGTACAAAGTTTATAATGTCATAGTTCAAAATTTATAAATCCTGAGTGTAAAGTGTTGAACCTAGCAATACAAAGTTTTGTAATGTGATATTTCAAAGTTTTTAAATCTAGCAGTACAAAATTTGTAATGGGATAGTCAAAGTTTATAAATTCTGGGTGTAAAGTTTTGAACCTGACAGTACAAAGTTTATAATGTCATAGTTCAAAGTTTTAAACTTAACATTATAAAGTTTGAAGTGTGATAATTCAAAGTTTATAAGTTCTAAGTGTAAAGTTTTGAACCTAGCAGTACAAAGTTTATAATTTGATAGTTCAAAGTTTTCAAATTAGCATTACAAATTTTGTAATTCGATAGTTCAAAGTTTTATAAATTCGGAGTGTAAAGTTTTGAAGCTAGCAGTACAGAGTTTGTAGTGTCATAGTTTTTAAAGATTATAAATTCTGGGTGCAAAGTTTTGGAGCTAGCAGTACAAAGTTTATATTGTGATAGATCAAAATATTAAATTTAGTAGTTCAAAGGTTATATTGTCGTAGATCAAAAGTTTATAAAATCTTAGTTTAAAGTTCTCAACCGAGCATTATAAAGCTTTAAATGTGATAGTTTAAAGTTTTGAAACTAGCAGTTTAAAGTTTGTAGTGTCAGAGTTGATAGTTTATGAATCATGAGTGTAAAACTTTAAACTTGGAAGCACAAAGTTTAAAATGTCTTCACTCAAAGTTTTATATCTAGAAGTATAAAGTTTGTAATGTCAAAGTTCAAAGTTTATAAATCTTGAATTAAAGTTTTGAACCTAGTAGTGTAAAGTTTATAATATGGTAGTTTAAAGTTCTAAACCTAATATGAAGTTTATAACTTGATGCATTTTTTTAATCTTTTTATCTTGTCTTTTGTTTTTTCAGGGTATTTATTGATAACTATTCTGGTACTGAAGAATAGAAGTCATATGTGCTTTTATATTAGATATTTGCATCTCGACAAATTAGATGTATTCATTTTTCTAGTTTTTTTAAACTTTATAACCAATTTTTATTTTTTCGGTTGAATTGTTAATCCTGTATAAAATATTATGAAATACAAGATATATGAATTTTGAAAATAGTACTTCTACATCTATTTGGATGTCAAACCATCTCCTCGCCCTTTTTATTTCCCACAAACCCGCTATCCTGAAAGAGAAAAAATAGCTCGTAGAATCCAAATTGGCCCATTGGTTCAGAATCTAGATAGGAGAAAACTGGACTCCAAAAACTAAATGAGCCTCAGGATGAGACTAGACAGGAGAACCGGGCTGCAAAGAAGAAAGACTCGCGTAGGCAGCGGCGCGCGTCGCGGTCCGTCCGAGCGCGCGTGCGTCGTGATGGTTGCTAGCGCGCACGCGCTGACCAAGAGCTCCCTAGTGGTTCTAGATCCGAATTCGGAGTAAAGAGTAGTAGGAGATTAGAGTGAATCATGGTCCACTGAAGACTAATTCCATCGTATGACGCAGGGCAGTCAGCAGTCAATGACAATTTTTCCCTTTCTTTTTTGTTAGCCTGAATGCCTGATGCTGCACACAAGAATAGCGATCATGGCAAGATGTAATGCCGGATGTGTTGCTGCTCATCTTGTCCAACCTGATCGACGTGCCCATCTACATGGTGTGGAAGTTGTCGGGGTTCCCGGCCTGCCGCGTCATCAAGTCTGACACCAACTTCGACTCGTTCAGGCTTCAGTTCCTCCTCGCCGAGCACCTCGACGTCAACGCCCAATGGCCCAGGACGCATCTGCTACTCATCGACGCAATGCCACTACCGTGGATTCGCTCCCTAGCGCCATAGATGGGATCTCCGTGTTGTCGGGCACAGGTATGGGCGGACATTTGTACCCGTCTATGGGTATGGGTTTTTAGCGGGCATGTTTTTTCTTCGCGAGAATGGATATTGGTTCATTTTACCCAGCAGGTACCTACCCATTGCCAGGGGGAAGCTAGCGACGCAGGAGGAAACACGCTTAGGCGGAAGCAAGCGACACAAGCGGAAGCAAGCCTAGGCAGCAGAGCGGACGTGGGCTACGTAAGCAAAAACAGCCCAATACGCGGGCGGAAACAAGCCTGGGCAGAAGCGAGCGACATGGGCACGTTGCCATTGCAAGGTCTAGCAACGCCTAAGGCATTGCATTAGTTGTTGTTGCCACACTAACAACTGTAGCAAAACCTTATGTTGCAACACCTAGGGGTTGCAAATCCAAAACGCATTTTGCAACATTTCGTAGAAAAGCGTTGTCCCAGGCTATATCCACACAAGCGCCTGCAACGCCTCCCAACGAAAAAAGTGTTGCTATTTCTGCTATTGTAATGATTTTGGACCTAAGGCAACACATTTCGGGTGTTGGAACAGGGTCAAAATTTAGTAAGCAGGCGGAAGCAAGCCTGGGCGGGAAAGCAGACGTGGGTCGTGGAAGCAAAAATGGCCTAATATGGCAGAGAGCACGCGACAGGAAAAATGTTTTCGGTGGTTGGCGCGGTCCTCGCTGCCACTGGTCGGACCATAGCACCACCAGGCAGTGCGACACTTCCTTTGCAAGACTGCGACGCAGTCTCTGATTCCATCCGACGAAGAGTTGGATTGTTGTCTGTTGGAGACCTAACGCCGCAGTCCAATGGGCCTATAGCCCAAACGCTCTAGGCTAGAATGGATTAATGTTTTTGCAATCAAAGGTCTACACACATTTATGTAAAAATAAGTACTGATAATCATCTTGTACTACTTATCATTGATTAATGAATTATTGTATTGATAATCATGAACCTTGTTCATAGTTATGTTATAGGTACATCGTCCTAATTTAGGGATCTTGTTCCCTTCCATGAACTGATCGTACCGAAGAGGTATACCCCATATGAACCTGGAACATGCCGATCCTCATCCCATGTACCGGTGTTCCTCATACCCTTCGTACCAGGAAATTTGTGACACTACCTACCGCCTTATATAGTTGAGGATTTGGGTTACAAAGACGGTGTCACTTAGGATCACATTTACAGATATGTTTTCTGCTTTGTTACAACTAAATCCCATTTCGTGTGGGATAAAGTTTCTACCTACCTTTGTGTAGCAATTTGATGATGAGCCCCTAGCCAGGTACCAGACCCGGAGTAGTCGACTGGTCCACCATATGCTTAGGGGGCTAGATATGACGTCCTTTGTGATGATAGTTGTGGGTCATGTCATCCACACATATCATAACAAATTCCATGTGAGGATGCCAATAGTGAGAGTGATCAATTTTTTTCTGTGGGGTAGTGAGAGTGATCAATTGATAGTATCCTAACACTGTTTGGCCATCATACGCCATTGATTAAGAAAAATTCTAAACTTACAAGATACCTAAGTTAGAACCAGCCAATTTGGCTGGCATTTATAAGGGCTGGGATAAGGGAAAAGGAAACTAATTAGGCCAACAAAGAGTACCTCACATTGGTTCTAAATGTTATGGATTAGTATATGACCTAAAAAAGGCTGACTGTAACAATATATCTTTATCCATGACTAGCTTGTTGGTAGGGATCAACTTTTCCTAATTATCATGCATCCACAGAGTCCTTTCGCCCTATATATACGAGCAATGTATGGGTCCATTGTAAGGTCCTAGAGGGCTAGAGGGGGGTGAATATCCTATAAAAAATTCTACAAAAACCACTAAGCAAACTTGTTAGAATAACAAACGGCGTAAAGCGAGTTTTGCTTAGCCAAAGGTTGTGATACAAGCCTCCTATCCACAAGTCTAGTAGATTATGATTCCTAGTACACACAAGAGCTATGTCACTAATTTTACACTAGAGAACAAGCTAACAACACTACTAGCAAAGCTACCACTAGAGCTACACAAGATAATCTAGTAAATGTAAATGCAAGAGAGAGGATTATGATCCTTATACTAACGGTGGAGTGAAGATGTTGCCAATCACCAAGATGATATACAAACAATCAATATTGACAACAACACAATATGAAGACCAATCATCGGGAGACAAGAGACACAATATTTTTGTTCACCCGGTGTTCACTTGTGCACCGACAAGCTAAGTCACCGGTTGTGTCGACCAACACTTATATGGTTTCCCGGTGTGACCCTCAAGTCACTTGCCCCTCAAGGCACGCCCCGCAAGGCATCGCAAGACACCACTCTCAAGTGAGGTAACTCAATGACACGCGGATTCCACTAGAGTTGCTTTTGGCGTCCCGCCGAGGAAAGCACAAGAACCTCTCACAATCAACCGGAGGTGGCCAAGAACAATCACCTTCTCTTGCCAACGCCTCCAACAATCTCCAAGCCGGCTAGGAGCGGTACTCTCCAAGAGTAACAAGAAATCCACCGGCTAAACCACCCACAAGTGCCACTAGATGCCCTCAAGCTATGCAATGCACTTTGGGATCACTCAATCTCACTTTTGATTTGCAATCAAGCAAGAGAGATGAGTGGGAGGAGATGCTTTAGCTCAAAGGATGCACAAGAGTGTTAGAAATGCCAAGAGACCTCCCCAAGGGCCGGCCAACGAGTATTTATAAGCATCCCATACAAATAGAGCCGTTGCTACTCCACTGAGCGTTTTTCGCGAGCGACCAGACGCGCTGGTCGAAACTGACCGGACGCGCTTCACCGCGTCCGGTCACCCTGCGTGGTCCACGTGTCCCTCGAATTTCAACTGCGACTGCCAGATCCTCCAACGGTCACTGCGCGCCAACGGTCAAACGCGACGACCGGACGCGCCGCTCAAACGACCGGACACGCCAAAACGCACAGTGCCGCGCACCCGCGGCGCAATGACTGGACGCGCTTCACGCAACGATCGGACGCAACAGTGCCAGCGTCCGGTCGGAGTCCAGTAAGCTCCCTTCGCGACCGGACGCGTCCGATCACGTGTGACCGGACGCGCCGCGCGTCCGCTCAGCCCTTCACCACGCACTGTTCCTCTAGGTGCCTGACCGGACGCTCCGGTTCCGCGAGTGACCGGACACGCCGGTTGCAAACCCTAGCCCGTGCGCCTGACTGCTGCGCTGTACTGACCGGACGCGTCTGGTCAAACCGTGACCGCGTCCGGTCCAGCGTCCGATTACGCTGGTGTCTTCCATTCGCCTCCGTTACTTTTCCGACTTCCGACGTAGTGGAAAATAGGCATTTCATTTCCCCGAAATCGTCTGAATCCCACGCTCGCACGCTTGGCGGGAGGGAGAGAGGAACCCAAACCCCTCTCTACCCGCAAACCACAGCGCGACCAACGCCACCTTTGCAAATGTGCCAACACCATCAAGTGTACATCTCCATGTTCTTGTGTGTTAGCTTTTTCTCAATCATTTTCAAAGGTTTTCCAGTTAGCTCACTAGGCCCTACATGCAATGCACTTCATGAATTCACCTAGTGGCACCCGTGCGTCGAATAACCGATAAGACTTCCCCTCTTAATAGTTCGGCTATCGACCCTAAACCACTCACACCCTCTATGGTGTCTTGAGTGCAAAACAAAATGGCCCTATGGTTATACCTTTGCCTTGAGCCCATTTTGTTTCTCCAAATGATATGATCCACTTCATATCATCACATGAACGTCTCGATCCATCGACCTTGACTTCACTTGCTCTTCACCGTTGCATTGGTCCGTCGGCGCCAAGTCTTGCTCAAGCTTCACCATCGCATGGTCCTTCGCTTCGAAGCCTTGACTTGCCCTTCACCTTCACAACCGGTCCATCGAGCCAAGCCTCATCTTGGTCTTCACCATTTTGGTCACATGAGTCAATGTCATGTCTCATATTCAATGACCACCTTTATCTAAATCATCCACTTAGATACAAAGGTTAGTCCTAGGTTTCATCAATTAGCCAAAACCAAACTAGGGACTTTCATCCATGCATCTCATTCCAGTAGAACACATCTCCCAAGAACATACAACAAAGTGTTTTGTTCCTTAGAGGGACACAAAATGCAGAATGTCGCACTGGTACTGCTTTCACTGCTGGTCCTTGCATGCTTTTCCATTCATGTGGCATATAGGTGAAATAAATCAAAATGTTTTTTTCCTCCATTATCTCCTCAAAACTAATTACTATAGAGTAGCTGATATTTTTCCTGCACCATTCAAACAAAATACAAATTGTTGAAGACCTCTATGTTTCTCACTGTGGTAATTAAGATCAACCGAGGGCCCACTATAACTATCGACTTCCATCACATTGATTTTATTCTTATTACAGAGATGTTTCTGTGCTTGTGTATGTAATTTAACAGATTGATTCACATTACATGCTTAAAAATAGGTGGAATGGTGATGGATGAAATGAGTACCCAGAAGGTTACTATACCAAAATGGACGTGCTACCATGGTGGCCTACTCTGCAAATCATTGAATAGGAATCAGTGCTGGTGCTGCCTCGGGGGTAGAGGTGATTCCTATGTGAAACAAAATGAATGTGAAGCAAATTGTCACGCAAAATGAATTATTAAATCTCCAAATAATGCAATTACTATGTGAAGAGCTACCTGGGAATAAACTGATTAGGCTCCGAGTGCTCCATTTGTCAATCCTTTCTTGTATTGGCTCATATATCATGTATACCGTATGTGCTTATTTAGAGTAATGATGATCAGTCCTCGTGCAGCTGTTGTGTTGAATGTACACTACCCTAATTATTCTTAAACATTTAAGCCAATATAATGAAATAACAGAAAATGGGATACAATGTCATTGCGATAACACTATGCCAATAATTAAGTAATAATACCCAACTAATAATTAAACAAACAACTGAAAGGAGAAAAGTTTTTTTATAACAATGGAGAAATGGTCGTGGATGCCTATATGTTGTCCACCTCTCCTATGTCTTAGGTGCCTGAATTTTAAGATGATTTCATGCAATACATTTGTACTACCAATTATTACAAGTAAATTAACACTTTTGTGATTTGTTATTTGTATTTGTGTCATAATATATAATTTTTTTTGTCCTGTTTGACTATAGAAATAATTGTAAATAGTTAAATTATCTTTGTGCCAACACACACCTGATTTTGTCAGATCTATGGTTTTGTCTTACGAGCCTTTTATTCTCGGAACCAAAAATTGCATATTGTGCCTACAAAAATTGCAAGGAACCAGAACTACAATTTGAATATAAAATATATGCAATAACTGTTGCCTAAAAGAAAACTAAAATCTAGCCACCTGAATTTTAGCAATTCCTTATATTGTGCGGTACTGTAGCCCGTGTTTGTTTGCTTCTATGGTGCCGAATTGCTGAGACCTTAGGGCTGGGGCAGTGGATATAGAACGTAGGGAAGAGGAGAAATGCGGACGACAGTACTATCTACGGTGGCGAGGCAATTGCGCAGGCCCACAGCCACATCCCACGAAGTCCAGATGTGAAATGGAAGTAACAGTTTTTTTGTTGAGTCATCGTCTTTCTCGCTCCCTGACCCGAACTCACGTCCATGGCTCGCAGCAACAGGGTCGGGCAATTGACAAGCGATTCAGGGTAAAGGTTCATGCCGAAGTCAAGTTATGGCGAGTGTAATACCTTGCCCTACCAGGTCCTCCGCCCCTCGAGTGAGCATGATGGTCTACGTTGACCATGCACAATTTTGTCCCTCCTCGCAAGCATGGCCATTGTCGCCTTCTTCGCAACCACTACTACAAAATTGATTTCGCGAGATAGTGTCCAAACATTAACGCAGATGGTCATAAAATTTAACCGTCTCATAAAATATCTGAGAATTTTTTAAAGTGGACGTTTCAAGTTGACCGTCTTACAAAATGCATTTACGGAGGCGGAAATTTTATTTATGAAGGCGGTCAAGATTGCCAGTCTCGTAAAATTGATTTACGGTGACAGTAAAAAATTGACTGCCTCCTAGAATCGACTTACAAAGGTGGAACTCTTAAGATGTCTGCCTCCATAAATGGATTTTTTTCGGAGGCAAACCTTTTAAGAGGCCCATCTCAGTTAAAAGGCTTGAACCCACTTAGCAGCCTGCTCCAACCCTAAATATAAAATCTCAACCCCCTCTCTCCACCTCGCTCGCCACCAAGCCGACACACCCTCACTGTGACAACCCAAGAATCTACACATCAAAAATACCAACTACCAAAAATTTTTCTCAAGAATCCCATGTGATGATGAGTGTCATGTGTAGAAATCCAACCTAAGAGATGCATTAGGTCTAACCCCAACCCTAGGCAACACATAAGCATGGCAGGTCATTTGAGGATAAAGATTATTTAATTTCTAACAAATAAAGTGATGCATACATAATTAACTCAAGTTGTGATTTGGATTTTCTTTTGCTTTATGTTATGCTTAAAATAACATTAAGGTAATAAACCATAAAGTAATTATTGAACAAATCAAAAGAATAAATGCTTAAGGAGAAAACTAACACTATTTTTATTATTACTATTGTTAGTATGAATACAAATTCCCTAAACTCCAATGAATAAGTTACATTGGTTTGGAATCCAAATTTCAAACCAAATTTGAATTCAAACAAATGGAAAAGAAATGAAAAACATAAAAAGGAAAAGGAGGAGAAGGCCGCCCAGCCAGCTGCTCGGCCCAGCAATCCAGCCCAAGCCGCCGCCCAAGCGGCCAACTCCAGCGCGCACACGCGCGGCCCAGCTGTCGGCCCAGGCGACCGCTCACGCCCGCGCGCCCAGCTCGCCAGCTGCCGCTGCCACTTGGCCCCACGCGATAGCCACACGACGTCCACGCCCGTGCGCTTCCCCGTTCCACTTGTAGCCGCTGCCACACGGGCCCCGCACGACAGGCTCCTGTTCTTCTTCTCCACGCCATGCTCAACCACCGCGCGACCGGGGGCCAAGAGCGTTGGCAGAGGCGGGCCAGGGGTCACGCCTAGGACATGCCCTTGTTGCCCCTCTTGCGCCGCGCCCACGCAATCTCACGCCACCGTAGGATGCGTCGCATGCTTCTCCACCGATCGATCGCCACTGCCATGGAAGCTTGGCATTCGGCTATAAAGGCCTAGCCCCGATCACCCTAGCGCCTGAGCTCTCAACGCCCCGCCACCACTGGGTGGCTACCCTCTGCACATCCGAGCCAAGAGAAAGAGAACCAAGGGAGGAAGAAGGAGGGAAGAGGAGAAAAACAGGGGAAGGCGCCACCGGAACACCTCCAGAGTCACCGGAGCCGAGGGCGACGCTGTAGTCCTCATCACGGTCGCGGGTCGGCACTGCACGGATTCCAGAGCTACACGACCACAACCCGCCACTACACCGCTATCCAATCGACTTCAACACCAACGGTGAGCCCCGGTTTTCCCTCCGCTCGCCGCCCGACCTTGCTACTCCGGCCATGGCGCTCCACACCGTGAGCGCGTAGGCCAAGGCCGTCTCTGGCCTCTAGGTACACATGCACCCACCCACGTGACCGTGACCATGCTGTGACCGCCCCACCGGCACCACATGGTGCTCCTGCGCGCCAGCGCCGCTCACCACCGAACCACCGCCATGGACACGCTCACGGCCGTGGCGAAGCCACCGCGGCCGCATTCCCCACAGTAGATAGGACGCCACCGTTTGGCCGGTTTCATCCCGCCACGGAAGACGCTACGCTCGCGATCACGGGAAGACTGAGGCCACACCGCGCCACGGCCGGAGCGCCGCCGCCACCGCGTCGACTCCACCGGGGCCAAAGCCACCGGAGGCCATGGAGGACCCCTCGAATTGCCCAACGTATTCGCGACAGCATAGTGACGCCCACACGCACCACAGAAACAGCCTAAGCCGCAGCCCCGCGCCCTTCCCGCACGCCGGTGGTGCTCAAGCCGCCATTCACCGTGGCCAACGCTCTAGGGAGCCCCGATTGCTACCCAGACGCCACCATCGAGCTCGCCATTGCCTGGGGAAGCTTTTCCCCACCTTTATTGGATGACCGCGCCACCGTAAGATCACACCGGTGAGCACAACACCGGCGGGAACACGTCGGAGATGGAAGCAGAGGCTTCCCCTCGCCAGCCACTCACACATGCACCCGGTGCACGCGGACCACAGAGAGAGAGGAGAAGGGTGGACGCGGTTCACCGGAAGAAGACGCGGTCCACCGTGGACCAGCGCTCGTGTCCACCGTAAACCGAGCTTGTGGACCAAGCCCAGTAGAAGCCCACGACTACGACGTGGCAGCACCACAGCTTGCCACATGTCCGACCCAGCCCGGCCCAGACCAGCCCAACCCGAGCCCAACCGGCCTAGTTTGGACCCGACCTGAGTTGACCGTTGACCGGTCAAATGTTGACCGTTGACCTGGGCCCACATGTCAGTGACACAGAGCCGCGGGACCCACTTGACAGTGGGTGATGTCATCCTGGCGTCATGATGACGTCATGCGAGACCCACCTGTCAGTGATAATACAACCAGGGGTGACGTCACGTTGACGTCACGATGCTGACATCAGCAGCCCCGGACCCACATTCTAGTGACCCAAGAACCCTGGCCCCACATGTCAGCCACAATGACGTTGATGACGTCATGCTGACGTCAGCAGGACCCCACTTGTTAGCTACAATGGCGTTGATGACGTCATGCTGACGTCATGATGACGTCAGCAGGACCCCACCTGTCAGCCCAGAGCCGGGACGATGACATCAGGCTAACGTCAGCAAGCCACATGGACCAACCACAGCGTGACACATGTCAGCCCAGGAATAATTCAGCCTTTTTCATTTTTAGAAATAGATTTAATCTTCGGAAATTCATAACAAATTCATACGACCTCAGAAAAATATGAAACCAGGACCAAAATTCATCTAAAATCAAGCTCTACGCGATGAACCCATGTTTGAGTGCATTTGGTTCTTTTGAAATTTTAATTGCTTCTTTGTGCTATTCTATAGATGTCGCTAACGCGACTATAATGCGATTATTTGCAGACTCAGAGGAGAATCGGTCTGACGAGGATCGAGAATACCGTGAGGAGTACGGAGACGACTACACTGAAGGTGCCACATCCCACCCAATCTCGTAGCACCTATTACGCATGGCTGAATTAGAAATGCTAGTGCTTTACATTTTTGTTATGATCACACTATGATAGGACTTGCATGGTAGTACGCTATCTTGATGATCCTTACCTTGACGCAACCTTACCCCTGCTCACCCAGCTGTTAGGCTAGTCACGCGCTTGCTATTATATTTTGTTTATCACTCTACTAAGCTTGCACTACTTTGATGCATGGTGGAAACTGATGATATCGAAACTATGGGGAGAGTGCTGCGTGGGTGACTGGGGTGTGTGGAGGGTGAGGGTTGTGTCGACTAAGTTGGTGTATATGACGAGCCTGGGGCAAGTCTTGCCGTGGGGTGCTACCTAGACACCCCAAGAATGGGTACCTGTGGTGGGTAAGTGGCATATGGGATGGCCTTGGGTGTGAACCTATAATGGGAGGAGCCCAAGGTGGAGGTGCTGTGGTGGCACGGTAAAAGGAAACCCTGACGGAGACATACTGGCTTGGTCATACCTAAGGACTTACTAGTACTCAGATTCACCGGGAAGCCTTACAAACCACTCGCCCTATATGGTGCGGGACGGCCAAACTACTTGGTAGGATTTTGCCACTACTGCTAGGTTGATAGCGGAAAGTGCGAGGGAGGTACGGGGTGCAGATGATCTCCCCCACACCCTCCCGAGACTTCATGGAGACCTCATGGACCCGGCTCATGACTCATAGTTTCAGCCACTCCAGACTAGATTTGGGGTGTACCAGGGCTGAATGGTAGAGTGGCAATATCCTAGGCTAGCAAGTGGCCGAAATCAGCCCAGTTGACGACGGTCAGCAAGGAAGGCAGATCTTGTGGTTAAGTAAAACCTCTGCAGAGTGTATGGTTGATCGATCGATACATACGCCGATTTATCGGCTATGGACCTTTCCTGGGTTTCGCTTAAACTAGATAGTGAGATGAGTCCTTCTCTTCTTTCCCCGGGAGTGAGTGTTCGGACGTAGCTAGGGGCTACGAGCCTTGAGACAGTGCCGAGAGGGAGTTGGCCTGTCGACTGAGCGATGGTATGGTGGAGATGGGATGAAGTGCGCTGGTGGTGGTTTATCGATCCCTGGATCAAAATCTGGTTTCGGGAATGGTTTGGGGTGGTATGGGTGTGGGAGTGGTGTTAAAACTTGATCAACTACATTATACACACGATGTGATCGGAAACCCTAGCCCTATAGGTATCTCATGATTACAACCATGTGCATCCAATTCCACAAAGCAATGCTCATAGGGTGGGAGTGGCCAGTACAAATCGTACTGATAAATTTTGGCACACAGGTTCTGCTGAGGAGTATAGCTCCGAGGAGAATGACGGATGAGGGATTCGTTCCTACGCTCGAGTTTGGCGATCCAATCTTCAAGTTGTTCTAGATGATTGCTGCTTTTATTTCCGCCAGTGGGGCGATGTAGTAATTTACGTTTTTCCGCTCTATATGTACTCTGATAATATCGTTGTATGGATGTGTTATCGACTGGAATTTGGGTAATATGATCTACAACGGTCTTATTACACATCGACTCTGTGGATTTCCCTTCGTGGAAATCGGGGTTGTTTCAGTTGGTATCAGAGCCATACTTGACCATAGGACGAAACCCTTAGAAATGGACGATAGAATAGGACGTGAACATCTTTTCTTTCGGTTATATACCGACCCTGCATTCATTTTTATGCAAGGCTTAGCTATTATTGACCTGCTAACACCTGTTTTCCAAAAAAATGCAGATGGCAACGAACGTCGGATGGCCGCCTTTAGGACCGCTACCTCTGGACCACTCCAAGCTTATCGTCGACCTACGTGAGCTCGGGGGTTTTGCACAAACCCTGTGCTGAGTTCTCGTCACGTTGGGAGTCCCTGACGAGCTTGTCAAGGTTACCTGCACGGGCAAAGCAGCTCGGGACGAAGGAATCGAAGGACCAGTTGTCACCTCAGCAGAATTCCCGACTAGCACTACCTTATCCTCTGTCCTAGCCTTCACCGAGTTGACAATAGAGGACACAGTTGAGGAGGGACTGCAAGCTATCTCACACAAGGCCCTTCGCAGAGTGATGAGGGACCACTACGAGCACCTGAAGGCAACAGAGTTCCGTCTACTTCCCTAGGCCCTCGACCTCAGCCTTACTCCCAGTGAGCAGAGTTTCGCAGCTGGTAGAGTTATCTTTGCAGAGGAAGACAGATGCCTTCGTGTCTCAGCTATCCACCTACTAGAGCAGGATAGGTACTTGACCCAGCTTGAGCAGAAGCGACGTCAGGACCGAGCACTTCTGTGGGAGTACCAGGAGCGAGCCTCAGAGGAAGCACGAGTGCAAGCTAGTCTACAAGGGGAGCTTGCCAAGCTACAAGACGAGCTCAATCGACGTGAAGAAGCCCACAAAGCCGAGATCGCAGATCTGCAAGACAAAGCCACCGACCTAGGCAACAGGAACTGCTACCTCGACAGCAAGATCTTGGAGTTACAGAGAGAGCTGGATGACAAGAAGGCTGAGTTCAACCGTAGAGGAGACAAAGAGAGGTCCAAGGGGATCGATATGCTGAAGATCCACTCTTAGAACAAGACCCTGACCAAGGAGCTAGAAGAGTTCAGGAAGAAGGCCGTTTGCAACCAGGGTCACCTGATCGAGGCACTCAGGCAGACCGAGTACCTACAGGACAAGTGTGAGAGGACTTGGCAGGCCTAGCAAAAGTCTGACAGGAAGCGTCTCCGGGAGATGAAGGGTATGTGGGATCAGCTACCTAGGGAGATCCGCAGCAAGACGAAGCCCAGGATAGAGGAGTTTGAGTTAGCCCCGACTAGCCTCAACCTAGACGCCTGCCCTACCCTACCTGGAGCCAAGGCTACTGAGGAGCTCGCCGAGGCATTGAGGTACGTATCCCGACTTCACAAGTCAGACGAGGAGATTGAGATCGAGGACAGTCGTATCCCAGCTGCAGTGTATGAGTTGGAGTAGGTGACCCTGCGTGGTCATGAGTTATGTCAGTAGTTTCCATGAGTTGTACCCCTTATGAGACTTTATGCATAGCACGATTCTCGCACGTCTTCAAGTGTATCTACTGGAGATGATGCTATGCAGTTAAACCCATGTAATGAATGTTTTTGGATCTTATTGCATCTTATGGATCTTATCGCTTCTTTGTAATGAGTGTTGGATAGTATGAATGTTTTTCCTTAAAACACCAAAAATCATGTAATCATATTAAATTATAATCATTTATGGCAAAGGCACTAAAAATCCTATGAATCGTGTTACAGATGTCGAACCGCCGATCTGCTCGCCTAATGAACCACGGACAAGTGCCCATCCTCGAACCAGCCGAACCCAACCGGGGCCGTGGAGACAACAACCGTGGTTGTGGTCGTGGCCGTGGCCGTGGCCGTGGATGTAGAGGGATACCCTTCGACTTGGAGAATACCCCACCACCTGTTGAGGAGAACATTCCGCCACCACCACCACCGAACCTGGCAGAAGTGATGGCGCAGCAAACCCAACTTCTTGCAGCTCTTGTTGAAGGAGCAAACCGTCGCCAGGGAGGTCAGCAGAATGATTTCCAAAGGAATCTGGAAGGATTCCTGAAGCTAAGGCCACCTACTTATGATGGCATCAACCCTGATCCGCTGGTAGCCGATGATTGGCTTAAGGAAATGGAGAAGAAGCTTGACCTCACTACGTTCATCGACGATGAGTGTGTTGGAGCTGCCGCACACCAGCTCACAGGTGCAGCACGCGCCTGGTGGGACAGCTTCAGTGACTCTCATGAGGACCCTGCCAATATCTCATGGGAAGAGTTTGCCGAAGCATTCACTGAGTATCACATTCCCAAGGGTATCATGGAGGCCAAAGCTGAGGAGTTCCGCAACATCAAGATGGGAAGGGACAGGGTGACCGAGTACACCACTCATTTCACCAACCTTCTGCGCTATGCACCTTCCTATGTGGTGAACTCTGAAAAGGAGAAGCTGTACTATTATCGCAAGGGATTTAACCCACACATCAAACTAAAGTTTGGCGGTATTGAGAGCAACACATTACGTGCTCTGGTGGATCGCTGCATCCAGATTGAGAAGGATCGTGATGAAGCGGGGGAGGAGTACAGGGAAAGGAAGCGTAAGCCTGAAGAGTCTCTCCGTGGCCGTGATCGCAAGAGGATCCGCAGAGATGCACCATCCAGGGAACGCTCTCGCCACAACAGGGATGACAACCCTAGATCGAGTAGGGGAAATGGAGGCTACTTCACCAAATACTCCCGCCCTGCTCAGGATCATTACACCAGAGACCGTTATGCATAGGACCGCAACACCTAGGACCGTATCAACCATTTCCGCTCTGTGAATGAACGCCCAGCATAGAACCGCTCCACACCAGGCAATGGGAAATGGAAGGCACCCACGCCAACCCCTACAGGCAGTGCACCTTTCACATGTTTTGCTTGCGGCCAACCGGGTCACAAGGCAGCTGAATGCCCTCAGAACTCAGCCGCTCAGAAGTCTCAATTCAAGGGATCTGCTACCCGTGGACGTCTTAACCATCTGGATGCCGAGGAAGCACAGGCTGCCCCTGACGTCGTGTACAGTATGTTTTTAGTTAATGGCAATACTGCATCAGTTCTTTTTGACTCTGGAGCAACTTGTTCATACATATCAACCAAGTTTGCACGAGAATATGACCTGCCTGTAACCCCATGTGAAAAGCCTATCATCACCAGTTCACCCTTGAGGGACCTAAAAAGCACCCACATCTGTAAGGGAGTGAGTCTTATCATCGAGGGTCTTATCCTTAAAGCCGATCTAACCCTGCTACCCACCACTAACCTAGATGTCATCTTAGGCATGGATTGGTTAACCATTCACCGGGGCATCATATCATGTTCACCTAGATATGTCCAAGTGACCCACCCATCAGGCCAAGTCATTAGATGTGAATCCCAGATCGGAAGGTCCACCTCTATCCTATGTGCCCTTAAAGCAAGTTCTGAATCACTAAAAGAGGAAAGAACAGTTCATGATGTACCTGTGGTCAGAGACTATCCCGATGTATTCCCTGAAGAACTACCGGGTATGCCACCAGATCGCGATGTAGAGTTCAACATCGATCTTTTGCCGGGAACAGGACCCATTGCCAAGAGACCTTATCGCATGTCAGTTGATGAACTAGCCGAGCTCAAGAAACAACTTGAAGAGCTCATCTCAAAGGGATATATCAGACCCAGTGCTTCACCTTGGGGATCCCCTGTTCTGTTTGTTAAGAAGAAGGACGGCTCGATGAGGATGTGCATTGATTACCGAAACTTGAACGCAGTCACCATTAAGAACAAGTATCCCTTGCCAAGGATTGATGATTTGCTTGATCAGCTCAGAGGTGCCAAGTATTTTTCCAAGATTGATCTCAGATCTGGCTATCATCAGACGAAGATTCGAGGGAGTGACATCCCGAAGACAGCTTTTGTGACTAGGTATGGTCAGTTTGAGTTCACCGTGGTGTCCTTTGGACTCACAAATGCTCCCGCATACTTCATGAACATGATGAATAAGGTTTTCATGGATGAACTAGATAAGTTCATGGTAGTGTTCATTGATGACATCCTGGTCTATTCGTCCACCGCTGAAGAACACGAGCATCATCTGAGAACGGTGCTTGAGAGACTAGCCCAACATCAACTCTATGCAAAGTTCAGCAAATGTGAGTTTTGGCTACAGGAAGTTGCCTTCCTAGGCCATGTATTATCAGCAGAAGGTGTTGTAGTGGATCCAGCTAAGATTGAGGCTGTGAAAGATTGGGAACAACCCCGTAATGTGACGGAAGTCAGAAGTTTCTTGGGATTGGCGGGATATTATCGCCGATTCATCGAGAACTTCTCCAAAATAGCTCGTCCGATGACCAACCTTTTGAAGAAGACAAAGGAATTTGAATGGACGTCTGAGTGCGAGCAAAGCTTCCAAGAGTTAAAACTGAAGCTTACCACAACTCCTGTGTTAGCATTGTCAGATATCGGCAAGGATTTTGTGGTCTATTGCGATGCATCCCGTCAAGGACTTGGTTGTGTACTAATGCAAGATGGAAGAGTGATAGCTTATGCTTCTCGACAGTTGAAAGAGCACGAAAACAGATACCCTACACACGATCTTGAGTTAGCAGCAGTTGTTCATGCTCTAAAGATTTGGAGGCACTACTTGATAGGCAACAAGTGTGATATTTACACTGACCACAAGAGCTTGAAGTACTTTTTCACTCAAGAGGATCTGAATATGAGGCAACGCCGATGGCTAGAGTTGATCAAGGACTATGATCTAGAAATTCACTACCATCCAGGGAAAGCCAACGTAGTCGCAGATGCTCTTAGTCGCAAGAATTACTGCCACACTTTGATCGCTGAATCCGTACCACCTGAGCTCAAGGAAGAGATTGGTGACTTTCAACTTGAGATACTACCACATGGCTTGCTGAATGAGCTCCGCATACAGTATGATCTCACAGATCGCATCCGTCAAGCCCAGAAAAGTTGTGAGGAGATTGAATATCTCCATGGCCTGATGAAACTAGGCTACAAGACCAACCACCATGAGGATGAACAAGAGACCATCTGGTTCAAGGATAGAATCTATGTACCTTCTGATCCAGCCCTACGTGAGGAGATTCTATCAGAAGCCCATGATTCTAAGTATTGTATTCACCCGGGAGGTTCAAAGATGTATCTAGACTTGAAGAAACACTTTTGGTGGAAAGGTATGAAGACAGACATTGCAGGACATGTGGCACGTTGTGACACCTGTAATAGAGTCAAGGCCGAACATCAAAGGCCTGCAGGATTGCTAAAGCCTCTTGACGTTCCTAAGTGGAAATGGGAGAGCATATCCATGGATTTCATAGTTGGATTACCCCGTTCACAGAAAGGCAATGATTCCATCTGGGTGATTGTTGATCGTTTGACCAAGATCGCTCACTTTGTACCAGTGAAGATCAAGACCAATGCAGAAAAATTAGCAGATCTATATATTGAGCATATTCTCAGGTTGCATGGAGCTCCCTCTAGTATTGTAACCGATCGTGGTCCTCAGTTTGCGTCCTGATTTTGGGAAGCTCTGCACAAGTCCATTGGAACCAAACTTGATTTTAGTACCGCTTATCACCCACAAACAGATGGACAGACAGAATGAGTAAATCAGATCTTAGAAGACATGCTCCACGCTAGTGTACTAAATTATGGCTCTGATTGGGAGAAATGCTTACCATATGTGGAGTTCTCATACAACAACAGCTACCAGGCCAGTATTAAGATGTCGCCATTCGAAGCTCTGTATGGTAGACCTTGTAAGACACCTTTGATGTGGTCTCAGCCGGGTGAAAGATCGTTCTTTGAGTCCACTAAGATTCAAGACGCCGAAGGAGTTGCTCAAGTAAAGGAGAATTTGAGAATTTCTCAAAGTCGATACAAGAGCTATGCTGACAAGAGGAGAAGAGAACTTGAGTTCACTGTGGGAGATTTCATTTATCTCAAGGTATCTCCGCTACGTGGAACAGTCAGATTCCACGTAAAGGGAAAACTCGCCCCTAGATTTGTTGGCCCATACCGGATTTGCAAGAGGATTGGAAAGCTCGCCTACAAACTTGAGCTACCTGAGAATTTGGTGGGTGTACACCCCGTGTTCCATGTCTCACAGCTACGAAAGTGTTTGAGAGTGCCCGACGAAGTAGTTCCGACTGATACACTTGACATTCAAGATACACTTGAGTACAAAGAACATCCTATCCACATTGTGGGGAGAGATACCAAAGAGACCCGGAGCAAAACCATTCCTATGTGCAAAGTCAAATGGAGCAATCACACGGAGAGAGAAGCAACTTGGGAGAAAGAGTCTGACCTCCGACTAAACTATCCTTACCTCTTCGAAGGGTACGTACCGCTTTAATCTCGGGGACGAGATTCTGTTAAGGGGGTAGGACTATGACAACCCAAGAATCTACACACCAAAAATACCAACTACCAAAAAATTTTCTCAAGAATCCCATGTGATGATGAGTGTCATGTGTAGAAATCCAACCTAATAGATGCATTAGGTCTAACCCCAACCCTAGGCAACACATAAGCATGGCAGGTCATTTGAGGATAAAGATTATTTAATTTCTAACAAATAAAGTGATGCATACATAATTAACTCAAGTTGTGATTTGGATTTTCTTTTGCTTTATGTTATGCTTAACAATAACATTAAGGTAATAAACCATAAAGTAATTATTGAACAAATCAAAAGAATAAATGCTTAAGGAGAAAACTAACACTATTTTTATTATTACTATTGTTAGTATGAATACAAATTCCCTAAACTCCAATGAATAAGTTACATTGGTTTGGAATCCAAATTTCAAACCAAATTTGAATTCAAACAAATGGAAAAGAAATGAAAAACATAAAAAGGAAAAGGAGGAGAAGGCCGCCCAGCCAGCTGCTCGGCCCAGCAATCCAGCCCAAGCCGCCGCCCAAGCGGCCAGCTCCAGCGCGCACACGCGCGGCCCAGCTGCCGGCCCAGGCGACTGCTCACGCCCGCGCGCCCAGCTCGCCAACTGCCGCTGCCACTTGTCCCCACGCGACAGCCACACGACGTCCACGCCCGCGCGCTTCCCCGTTCCACTTGCAGCCGCTGCCACGTGGGCCCCGCACGACAGGCTCCTGTTCTTCTTCTCCACGCCATGCTCAACCACCACGCGACCGGGGGCCGACAGCGTTGGCAGAGGCGGGCCAGGGGTCACGCCCGGGGCATGCCCTTGTTCCCCCTCTTGCGCCGCGCCCACGCAACCTCATGCCACCGTAGGATGCGTCGCATGCTTCTCCACCGATCGATCGCCACCGCCATGGAAGCTTGGCATTCGGCTATAAAGGCCTAGCCCCGATCACCCTAGCGCCCGAGCTCTCAACGCCCCACCACCACCGGGTGGCGACCCTCTGCACATCCGAGCCAAGAGAAAGAGAACCAAGGGAGGAAGGAGGGAAGAGGAGAAAAACAGGGGAAGGCGCCATCAGAACACCTCCGGAGTCGCCGGAGCCGAGGGCGATGCTGTAGTCCTCATCACGGTCGCGGGTCGGCACTGCACGGCTTCCGGAGCTACACGGCCACAACCCGCCACTGCACCGCTATCCAATCGACTTCAACACCAACGGTGAGCCCCGGTTTTCCCTCCGCTCGCCGCCCGACCTTGCTACTCCGGCCATGGCGCTCCACACCGTGAGCGCGTAGGCCAAGGCTGTCTCCGGCCTCTAGGTACACATGCACCCACCCACGTGACCATGACCATGCTGTGACTGCCCCACAGGTGCCACATGGTGCTCCTGCGCGCCAGCGCCGCTCACCACCGAACCGCCGCCATGGACACGCTCACGGCCGTGGCGAAGCCACTGCGGCCGCATTCCCCGCAGTAGATAAGACGCCACCGTTTGGCCGGTTTCATCCCGCCACGGAAGATGCTACGCTCGCGATCACGGCTGGAGCGCCGCCGCCACCGCGTCGACTCCACCGGGGCCAAAGCCACCGGAGGCCATGGAGGACCCCTTGAATTGCCCAACGTATTCGCAGAAGCATAGTGACTCCCACGCGCACCAAAGAAACGGCCTAAGCCGCAGCCCCGCGCCCTTCCCGCACGCCGGTGGTGCTCAAGCCACCGTTCACCGTGGCCAACGCTCTAGGGAGACCCGATTGCTACCCAGACACCACCATCGAGCTCGCCATTGCCTGGGGAAGCTTTTCCCCACCTTTATTGGATGACCGCGCCGCCATAAGATCACACCGGTGAGCACAACACCGGCCTGAACACGCCGGAGATGGAAGCAGAGGCTTCCCCTCGCCAGCCAATCACACATGCACCCGG
Source organism: Saccharum spontaneum (assembly GCA_022457205.1). Taxonomy (NCBI): domain Eukaryota; kingdom Viridiplantae; phylum Streptophyta; class Magnoliopsida; order Poales; family Poaceae; genus Saccharum; species Saccharum spontaneum. Next base: position 18,559,939 of record CM039594.1, read on the forward strand.
TGCACGCGGACCATAGAGAGAGAAGGGTGGACGCGCTTCACCGGAAGAAGACGCGGTCCACCGTGGACCAGCGCTCGCGTCCACCGTAAACCGAGCTTATGAACCAAGCCCAGTAGAAGCCCACGGCTACGACGTGGCAGCACCACAGCTTGCCACGTGTCCGACCCGGCCCGGCCCAGACCGGCCCAACCCGAGCCCAACCGGCCTAGTTTGGACCCGACCCGAGTTGACCGTTGATCGGTCAAATGTTGACCGTTGACCTGGGCCCACATGTCAGTGACACAGAGCCGCGGGACCCACTTGACAGTGGGTGACGTCATCCTGGCGTCATGATGACGTCATGCGGGACCCACCTGTCAGTGATAATACAACCAGGGGTGACGTCACGCTAACGTCACGATGCTGACATCAGCAGCCCCGGACCCATATTCCAGTGACCCAAGAACCCTGGCCCCACATGTCAGCCACAATGACGTTGATGACGTCATGCTGACGTCATGATGACGTCAGCAGGACCCCCCACTTGTCAGCCACAATGACGTTGATGATGTCATGCTGACGTCATGATGACGTCAGCAGGACCCCCCACCTGTCAGCCCAGAGCCGAGACGATGACATCAGGCTAACGTCAGCAAGCCACGTGGACCAACCACAGCGTGACACGTGTCAACCTAGGAATAATTCAGCCTTTTTCATTTTTAGAAATAGATTTAATCTTCGGAAATTCATAACAAATTCATACGACCTCAGAAAAATATGAAACTAGGACAAAAATTCATCTAAAATCAAGCTCTACGCGATGAACCCATGTTTGAGTGCATTTGGTTCTTTTGAAATTTTAATTGCTTCTTTGTGCTATTCTATAGATGTCGCTAACGCGACTATAATGCGATTATTTGCAGACTCAGAGGAGAATCGGTCTGACGAGGATCGGAAATACCGTGAGGAGTACGGAGACGACTACACTGAAGGTGCCACATCCCACCCAATCTCGTAGCACCTATTACGCATGGCTGAATTAGAAATGCTTGTGCTTTACATTTTTGTTATGATCACACTATGATAGGACTTGCATGGTAGTACGCTATCTTGATGATCCTTACCTTGACGCAACCTTACCCCTGCTCACCCAGCTATTAGGCTAGTCACGCGCTTGCTATTATATTTTGTTTATCACTCTACTAAGCTTGCACTACTTTGATGCGTGGTGGAAACTGGTGATATCTAAACTATGGGGAGAGTGCTGCGTGGGTGACTGGGGTGTGTGGAGGGTGAGGGTTGTGTCGACCAAGTTGGTGTATATGACGAGCCTGGGGCAAGTCTTGCCGTAGGGTGCTACCTGGACACCCCAAGAATGGGTACCTGTGGTGGGTAAGTGGCATATGGGATGGCCTTGGGTGTGAACCTGTGATGGGAGGAGCCCAAGGTGGAGGTGCTGTGGTGGCATGGTAAAAGGAAACCCTGACGGAGACATACTGGCTTGGTCATACCTAAGGACTTACTAGTACTCAGATTCACCGGGAAGCCTTACAAACCACTCGCCCTATATGGTGCGGGACGGCCAAACTACTTGGTAGGATTTTGCCACTACTGCTACGTTGATAGCAGAAAGTGCGTGGGAGGTACGGGGTGCAGATGATCTCCCCTACACCCTCCCGAGACTTCATGGAGACCTCATGGACCCGGCTCATGACTCACAGTTTCAGCCACTCCAGACTAGATTTGGGGTGTAGCAGGGCTGAATGGTAGGGTGGCAATATCCTAGGCTAGCAAGTGGCTAGAATCAGCCCAGTTGATGACGGTCAGCAAGGAAGGCAGATCTTGTGGTTAAGTAAAACCTCTGCAGAGTGTATGGTTGATCGATCGATACATACGCTGATTTATCGGCTATGGACCTTTCCTGGGTTTCGCTTAAACTAGATAGTGAGATGAGTCCTTCTCTTCTTTCCCCAGGAGTGAGTGTTCGGACATAGCCAGGGGCTACGAGCCTTGAGACAGTGCCGAGAGGGAGTTGGCCTGTCGACTAAGCGATGGTATGGTGGAGATGGGATGAGTGCGCTGGTGGTGGTTTATCGATCCCTGGATCAAACTTGGTTTCGGGAATGGTTTGGGGTGGTATGGGTGTGGGAGTGGTGTTAAAACTTGATCAACTACATTATACACATGATATGATAGGAAACCCTAGCCATATAGGTATCTCATGATTACAACTATGTGCATCCAATTCCACAAAGCAATGCTCATAGGGTGGGAGTGGCCAGTACAAATCGTACTGATAAATTTTGGCACACATGTTCTGCTGAGGAGTATAGCTCCGAGGAGAATGACGGATGAGGGATTCGTTCCTACGCTCGAGTTTGGTGATCCAATCTTCAAGCTGTTCTGGATGATTGCTGCTTTTATTTCCGCCAGTGGGGCGATGTAGTAATTTACTTTTTTCCGCTCTATATGTATTCTGATAATATCGTTGTATGGATGTGTTATCGACTGGAATTTGGGTAATATGATCTACAACGGTCTTATTACACATCGACTCTGTGGATTTCCCTTTGCGGAAATCGGGGTTGTTTCACTCACGGACTCCATCTCCGTCTCCCGCACCTCTCCATCTCCACCACGTGAGGAGCAGTCGTGCCTTTATCCCTCACGCGCCTCGGTCTCCCTCTCCAGCGTGGAGGTGATGAGGATCATAGGCACGCCTCCTCCTCCAGCGTGGATGCGAGGAGATGAGCGCCCGCGCACAGATCCGGTGCGTGTAGGCCCAATTTAGTGGAGGACTTGGACGGATCTAGTGGAGGTCGACTGGATCCAATGGAGGCCGGTCGGATCCAACTGCATGGTCACGGGCGTGGATGACATGGTGGAAGCAGAGGCAGCTGGTGGGGCTCGCAAAAGCGTCTGGGTCCAGCAGTCCCCATGCCGCAGCCGCACCTGACGCTCCTCGATGCTGGCGCAGCAGCTCAAGGCCACGGGCCGTCGATAGCACGACATGCGGGTGACTTCCAACCCCTGGGTCACGCCCATTGGCTGCTTGATGTAATGCCATGGCACGACGTTGCGCTGTATCACGACTTGATTCTCTAGATGGGGTGCGTTGCTATAGCGCCATGTTGCAGGCTTGCTCATGCCTGAGTTGTTGGAATGATCTTAGGCTCAATCAATTGACTAGGTCTTAAGGGCTTAACTGCCATTACCATGCCCTGATTGGGGGCACGTCAAGCCTACTAACGGCCCGGTTCCATACCAACTTGACCGTATAAAAGACATGGATATCGTCCTTCTCCCTAAGCCAATCTAAGGTAACACCTAACACCCACCGATCAAGGTGGCTCAGGAGTAGCTTTGAAGACTAGAGCCGATCGTCGGTCTATCCCTGTGCTAGTGTCCTCTTCTCCAACGATGGCATATGCCTACTACCCTAAGCAGACACATGGACTTCAACAGCCCCTAAGGGCATCTCCAATCTAAAGGTTAGTGCAAAATCTATGTGATTAAGCCCTAATCTACCTAAGTACTAGGTGTTCTAATGGTGAGCTAGGCGCGCGATCTCAGATCCTATCTAAGGCTCATAAGATCTAACAATTGGTATCAGTAAGGCCAACCTACCTTCTTTAGGACCCTACTTTAGCCACAATTTTCCCTATTTTGAAGTATTAAGCCGAATTAGATCTCTAGGGTTTCAGTTAAGAGCTTAGAATGAGCGGAAATCAAAGTTTTTCAAACCCTAAGTCATGTTTTACCCCAAAAGTAGAACATTCCGAACAAAAGAATTAGAAATACCCAAACTTTCAGATGCAATCCCTTGCCCTAAGATCAACATAAGGACATTTACCTTACCCAAAGAACTAAGATAGTGCCACCGGGCTCTTGCCCAAGCTCGCCACCGAAGCAAATAGGGCCACGCCGCCGCACAAGTTCTTATCTGCGTTCGAGTGGGCTAGCTAAGGGCACATGCATGAAGCCATTCGACGAAACCGCGCACGTGCTTCGATGGCCATGGCGGTGCCAACTCCTCCCATTGTGCATCCTTCATCTCTGCCGATGGCCCATTGTCTTTTTTTTCGTGCGACAGCTATGCAGGAGCGTGAAAAGTGGAGGGAACAGAAGAGCTAATAGGCTAGGGTTTCAATCGGCTGGCATTTTTGATCGGATGGGGCAGAACATCAACCGTCTGATTTCATCCTACGGCCATGGTAGCACACAACCTTATCTACGCCAGCAGGGAGAATATGGCCCGATGTCCATGCCTGGCCTAGGCCCAGGTTAGGTTCTACCAGGCCATGTGTATGTGCACTAATAATAAGTGGGCTCAAATAAGTTATGGGCTCAAATAAGTCTATCTATTGCCAGTGCAATTTCATAAGCTTTTCTCATTTGTACTACACTAATTAATATTAAGTATTAGCACAAGTTTATAAGTTAATTCTGCTGCAAAAATTAAGATATATATTCTCTCGTTAGATTAGAACCAAACAGAAGATTTAATGTGAGAATTATTTATTTAAGTATGTTAGTGGTTAAGAATAATTATAGTTAATATATAAAGCTAGGGCTAAGTTTAAAATTTTAAGTGCATTTTAAGCACTTTTCGTAATATATCAATAAGTTTTATTTCCTAAGTATAATGTATTATTCCCACTTGTTAAGTTCTTTTCTCTAAGTTGGAACCAACGGGAAAATTTAGATGGAGAAATTGAAGTTTCTATTAAATGTGGGAATATTTAAACTAAGAATAAAATAATAGGCTAGACTAAGAGGCATAAATATGATTATTTCCCTGATTCTAAGTGTTTCTTTTATATGCTTTAAGTGATTAATTTGTCCTTCATAATTAAGCATTTATCTTAACTAAGTTTTGCGCTTTAATTAAGTGGCTTTCACAAGTGACCAAAATTGTTTATGACTACTGATCGTCATTATTTTATTGCCCTCTAATAAGTTGTTCATATTGTCCTAAGTCATATTCATAAGGCCCGTTTTGGGCATAACATAAAGTTTTTGCACATTCCTAAGCAAGGCTATAAGACCTTTTGGGATTAATCTAAAACTAAAGTTACTAGCCCTATTATTAAATTAAGTTTTTTCTTATGCGCTTCCGCAATTAATTATATGTTGATCATATGGTAATCTTATTCTCCATTAAGTTGTTTTCTGCTAGTGACTTAATAAGTTTTATATGATTGGTTTCATGACTTGTGGTTGTATTCTGACCAATGTTGTTTATAGTCATATGCCATTTAATTATTCTTAAGTTGCATAAGTTGCAAAGTCTCGAGCATTTACCCTTATCATCATTAAGTTCCTTATCTTTAACCAAAATGGAACCAATGAGAGTTTTGGTTAGAGAGAAGTTGTCTCTAATTAAGATGGAACCAACGAGAAATCTTGGTTGGAGATATAATATTCTCTTTTAGAATAAGATTTGGCACACGGATATATATTCTAACCAACGTGATTGTATTCATTTGTCATCTCTTTTAAGCACTATGTTCCCTTTTGTTCAATTTTTGATATGTTATAGATCTGATCAACATAGGATTAATACCATGTTAAACATTTATTTCATTTTTAGTCCTTTTGTATTGAGGATTATGATCTTTATTGTTAACCACAACCATAAGTTTGAATTGTTTTACTATAACCTGATGAAGTATAGAACAAGCTTATTGTTTTGAAGTTATGAATAAAGATTACATAGAAGTAAGCTCTCATTAGCAAAGCTTAAGTTATCAATAAAAAAGTTTCATTAAGTGATTTTGGGAGAAAAACAAAGATCATAACTCTTATAATCATGTCGATAAGGATCAGGGGGAGCAATTCTTCTGTTCAATTACATTAAGTTTGACTGACATTGGTTAAAAATATATTAGGATTAAGCTAATAAGAAATGTGCATAGAAAAGACTAAGATAACCTATACTTAAAGTAACCTCATGAAGTGGATTAATATATACTTCGCAATGTGACATGGTTGTTTTGTTCACACTTCAAGGGGGAGAATTGTAGTTTTTAAAATTAATCCAGTTCTTTAAGCGATATTTTAAGTTTAATGTGATGGAATGACAAAGTTTAGTCATAAGTTAATGATAATAAGTTAATCTCTTTTAGCATCCATCCATTTTTTAAGACAATAAGAAATTTTTTATGGAGTCAAGATAGTGGGTGCCTATTGTGGGTCCACATAACCTAATGTGACTCTTAAAGGATATGATAAGATGCTCTCCATAATGAAATAAGAAGGTCATTAGTGGCTCTTATTTGCCATTGATTTATTGATGACAATAAGATAAGCTGAGGTATAATGTTAAAGTATTTGTTTTTTTTATCGTGCTGACTCTAAGTAAAGCAATAGAGTTGCATATAAGAGCTAAAGATTTTCCTTTTATCTTTAGTATTCCAAATTTTCTTCAGTTCTTCTGAAGAAACACGATTTTTTGGGATAGGTCTTTTATTTTTTAGGGAAACAGGAGGGGGTACCTCCTACTGATCTTTCATTGCAAAGAAAAGGTTTTACACAATAGGTTTATGAAACAAAGAAGGAAACAAAGAAAATCAAGAAGATTACACATAAGCTTCTAGCCAGACTAATTTGACGTTCATAAACTTTCTTTGCTCCAAGAATAAATTGAGCAAAATCTGTCTTGAAATGCCTTTTGCCATGTTGAATGGATGGTTGCACTTGCTGAAATATTGCATCATTTCATTCTGACCACCTAGCACAACACATGGTGATGATCACTTCCATAAAGAAAGGCAGGCGAAGCTGATTTATGAAAGAAGCAATAACATGAAAAGGATGTTCAAGTTGAGGGATGACTAACCCCAAACTGCCCCAACAAAGCCACTGGAAATGGGCATTCGAGGAAGAGATGAAGAGACTTTCTTCTGTGGACAAATTACAAAGCACACAATTGTAATCCTCCAAAATCATATTTTTCTTTTTCAGTAGATTCTTTTTCAGTAGATTTCTTGCCAAGAGATGAAGAGACTTTTTTCAGTAGATTTAAACAGGACGAGCCACGAAGTTGCCGCTCTCCTCGTCGCCACCCAAGAACGCTCCGACGTCATACGATCTCTTGGCAGCTTGGTGACGACCTTGCTTCCCCTTGGGCACTTGTCCCACTTCGACATCGCGGCCGTCCCGGCACGCGCCGGCAACGCTGGCGGTGCGGTCGTACCGGGCGAGCCGCAGCAGCACTTGCTTCATCGACGGCCGGGACGGCGCGTCGTCCCCGGTGCACATGACCCCGAGCACGAACACGGCCACGGCGTCCTCGGCGTACACGGCCCTGTCCAGGATGCTCTCGTCCACGACGTCGTGGAGAGGGCCCCCCGCCTTGTACCTCCGCCACGCCCACTCCACCAGGCAGCACTCGGCGGCGTCCTTGCTGCTGTCGTTGGCCACCCGCCCCGTCGCCAGCTCCAGCAGCACCACGCCGAAGCTGTACACGTCCACCTTCTGGTTCACCTTCGCGCCGCGTCCACACTCTGCATCCAATTCCAACCAGAGCAGATCAGCAGAGTGTCGATTCATTTAAGCCTCCTGAGAAGACCAGAAGGGTTGGCCGCCGGTGACTGTCTTGCGACTAGTTAAGAACGTACCTGGAGCCATGTACCCGAAGGTGCCGCCGACGGCGGACACGGACTCGGGCTCGCCGGACTTGAGCAGGATCCGGGCGAGCCCGAAGTCGGCGATCTTGGCACGGAACTCCGGGTCTAGGAGGATGTTGCTGGACTTGACGTCCCGGTGCATGATGGGCTGCGCGCACTCGTCGTGCATGTAGCTGAGCCCTCTCGCCGCGTCGATGGCGATGCCCAGCCGCGTCGGCCAGTCCAGCGTCGCCGTGGCCGTCGCGTTGTCCTTGGGGTGCAGCCACCGGTCGAGGCTGCCGTTCTCCATGTACTCGTACACCAGCAGCTTGGTGTCGTCGCTCGAGATGTAGCAGAGCAGGCTCACGATGTTGTTGTGCCGGATGTCGCCGAGGATCTTCACCTCCGTGTCGAACTCCCGGTCGAGCTTCTCCTCGGCCTTCCCCCTGCTCCACAGCTTCTTCACGGCCACCACCGTGCCGCCGCAGCCACCCCCGCGCCCGCGCTCGCGTCCCGGGAGGTGGACGCGGTACACCTTGCCGGAGCCGCCGCTGCCGATCACGTCCTCCTCGCGGAGGTTGGTGAGCACGTCGCACTCGCTGAAGTCCAGCTTGCGGAACGGCATCATCTTCCACGACGTTACATCGCGGCCTTGTTGCTTCCTCCGCCGGACGATGAAACACCCGACGGCGCCGATGAGGATGGCGCCGGCGAGCACGGAGAACAGGATGACCAGGCCAGTTGACATCTGGTTGTGGCGGCGGTAGCGGCACGCCGGAAAGTTTATATTCGGGTTCACCGCGGCGCAGAGGCCACGGTTCCCGAGGAACGACCGGTCGTATACCGCGCTCTGCAGCGACCCGGGGAGCTCGCCGGTGAGTTGGTTGGAAGAGAGGTTGAGCGAGTTGAGATGAAGGTTGTTGAATTCCTCCGGTATTTCGCCGGTGAGTTCGTTGTTGGAGAGATCAAGGAGGGTGAGCACCGTCAGCAACCCGATCCCTGAAGGGATTGCCCCAGATATCTGATTGCTGCTGAAGTTCAGGTAATTCAGGTGTTCCAGTGATCGGATGGAATCTGGAATCGAGCCAGATATCCGGTTCCCCGCGAGGTTCAGCTCGATGAGATTGGCTAACCCCGACATGTTCTCCGGTAGAGGACCGGAGAATTGGTTGTTTTCCGCCATGAAGGTCTTCAACCCCGGTGCGGAGGTTGGCACGGCGCCGGAGAATTGGTTGTTCCCCATCTCGATCCGTGTGATGTTGGAGGATATCACACTGGGCATAGTGCCAGTGAAGCTGTTGTTCTGAATCATAACAGTCGTCAGGTCTGGGAACGCCGACCATACCTTCTCAGGGAACTCTCCGGTGAAGTGGTTGTTGTACGCCATGATGTTGTTCACCGTCACGCAGTCCCCGAGGATCGCCGGGAACGCGCCGGAGAAGCTGTTGTTGAAGACCACGATGTCGTAGAGCTTCTTGTTGAAGCAGAGGGTGTCCGGGAGCTCGCCGCTGAGGAAGTTGTTGCTCACTTCGAAGTTGCCCAGCGGCGAGTGCTTCCCGAGCTCCGGCGGGAGCGGGCCGGAGAGCCTGTTGCTGAACAACCGGATGTCCGCGAGGTTCGGGAGCCGCCCGACGCTCGACGGAATCGGCCCGGTGAGGTTGTTGAAGTACAAGTAGAGCAACCACAAGTTGCTCAACTTGCCGATGCTCTCAGGTATCGGCCCTGTGAGCCAGTTCGCGGAAACGTCGATCTCTTGCAGGCTCACGGCGGTGATATCTGGCCCAATTGCACCGATGAAGCTGTTATCGTAGAGGTACAAGATCTCAAGCTTCTGAAGCTTCCAAACCCACGGCGGGATTTCACCGTGAAGGTTGTTTACGTGCAGAGCCAGCGTCGTCAGCTCAGTGAGCGACGACAGGTTGCCAGGGATGCGACCAGTCAGGTTCATCCCCGACATCCACAGCATCTTCAGCTTCGTCAGCTTCCCAAAGTCATCAGGGATAGGGCCTGGCGTGAAGGGGTTACTTGCCAGCGTTAGCGTCTCGAGCTGCGTGAGGTTGCCGATGGCGGCACCCGGGTAGCTCCCATTGAAGCTATTAGTGTCGAGGACCAACGACTTGAGCTTCGGGAACCCAGCGATTGCCAACGGCAGGCTGCCGCTGAAGCCATTGCTTGACAGGTTGAGGTGCTCCATCGCCGACGACGACAGTTTTTTGTCTATGTCAGCTGGGAGGGCACCGGAGAAGTGATTGTTGGACAGGTCAAGGAACTGAAGAGCCGAGCAGCCGTAGAGCGCTGTCGGGAACTGGCCGGTGAGGTTGTTGTAGGAAAGGTCTAGGTAGGACAGGTTCTTGAGGTTGCAAATGGAAGCTGGGACTGGATTGATTATGTTGAGGTTTTGGAAGGACAGGGCGGACACTTGGCCATTCACGCACCTTTTGACCCCTGCCCATCTGCAGGAGGAAGAAGCGTTCTGGGAACTCCATGAGCTAAGCGCGGATGGGTTGCCCCAGTCTTTCTTGATTGTTAGGAGTGTTGCTAGCTCGCTGGCGTCAGTCTGCGCCATGGATTGTAGCAAGCTGGAGTTGAAGGTGATGAACAGTAGTAGGAAGAGGAGTAGAAGATAGGAGTGAGCCATTTTTGTCACCATGAGGTGTGTGTTCTTCACGTTCAGACTATATGATGAGTGAACTTAGTAGGAAGATTCTTATAACCAGAGGACAGTGGGCAGTGGGCAGTGGGCACTGCGCATGCGGCAATAAGACAATGACCAACGACTCACAGTCAAAGTCTTCGCCCATACTGATTCGTGAAAGATACTCTGACGGACAATTTGTTATCTAGGCCTTGTTTAGATCCCAAATTTGGGGTCCAAATTTTACATAGTAGATGTCCCGTCACACTGTAGCAATTTTATTTTTATTTGGTAATAATTGTCCAAATATTGATTAATTAGGCTTAAAATATTCGTCTCGCAAAGTACAACAAAACTGTGTAATTAGTTTTTGATTTCATCTACATTTAGTACTCCATATATATGCCGACATTTTGATGTGACGGGAAATCTTCTTTTTGCATAGTGAAATTTGGGGGTGAATTTGGGTATCTAAACAAGGCCCTAGCACTATAGTTTGTGGATAGCCATGACCCTTTGATTCCATTATTACTACTTCTCGGTCCGTGCTAAATCTTGCAAGTCATAAGCAATCTTACTTTATTATTATAAAAATAGAGTTCCTACAATTATACAATCAATATAGATATACTACACAATTCAGTTAAAAAATACAATTTTATCTAAAGTAACAATTTCTATAAATTAAATGTCATGATATTAACATAATTTTAAATAATTTGTTAATACTATTCCTATATATCAACGGCTAAGGGAACATCTTTCGTAATTGCAGAAAGCATAGCATATATATATATATATTCATTGCTCATGCATGCATCATGATACAACATGTAAGTTTACTTAATCATTTTAAATGTATTAATAGGATAGTTTAGAAATGTATATATATGTATAATTTGTGGTTATGAATCATTTTTCATAACACTTTGATATAGATTTGAAGGGATACTTTGGTATTTTTAATAATGACAAAAGTGACAATTTAGATGAAAATTTAAGGGGTCATGTAAATTATATATCGTAATGGACGATAGGTAATTAGGTGCAAATTTAGGCTAATTTTAGACTTTAGAATACTTTTCATAATGGCATAAGTGTATAATTTAGTTGGAGATTCACAAGTGGGTAATTATCTAGAAAACATAAATGTCTGATTGCTATTGTTATCAACTGCGATTGGAGTATGCATTTAGTACTCCATATATATGCCGACATTTTGATGTGACGGGAAATCTTCTTTTTGCATAGTGAAATTTGGGGGTGAATTTGGGTATCTAAACAAGGCCCTAGCACTATAGTTTGTGGATAGCCATGACCCTTTGATTCCATTATTACTACTTCTCGGTCCGTGCTAAATCTTGCAAGTCATAAGCAATCTTACTTTATTATTATAAAAATAGAGTTCCTACAATTATACAATCAATATAGATATACTACACAATTCAGTTAAAAAATACAATTTTATCTAAAGTAACAATTTCTATAAATTAAATGTCATGATATTAACATAATTTTAAATAATTTGTTAATACTATTCCTATATATCAACGGCTAAGGGAACATCTTTCGTAATTGCAGAAAGCATAGCATATATATATATATATATTCATTGCTCATGCATGCATCATGATACAACATGTAAGTTTACTTAATCATTTTAAATGTATTAATAGGATAGTTTAGAAATGTATATATATGTATAATTTGTGGTTATGAATCATTTTTCATAACACTTTGATATAGATTTGAAGGGATACTTTGGTATTTTTAATAATGACAAAAGTGACAATTTAGATGAAAATTTAAGGGGTCATGTAAATTATATATCGTAATGGACGATAGGTAATTAGGTGCAAATTTAGGCTAATTTTAGACTTTAGAATACTTTTCATAATGGCATAAGTGTATAATTTAGTTGGAGATTCACAAGTGGGTAATTATCTAGAAAACATAAATGTCTGATTGCTATTGTTATCAACTGCGATTGGAGTATGCTGAATTGATGGCCACAACTTTGTGATTTTTGTCAGAGTTTTTAATAATTAGTATCTTTTTCTAATGATTCTGATGACGATTACCGTGGAGGCTCTATTGCGAACCTCTATTTAGAAACTCTTGTTACATCCCATTTTGTAACATCTTGAATCTATATTTTAGCTTTTAACTTTTGATCTTACACGTTTTTATAACTTTTTGTGTCCATGTGTTAAGTTGAAACTCTAGTGATTATTGTATATTTTATTTAAAAAATTAATTTTATTTTCTTAAAAAAGATTGGTCCAAGTTTAAATTCTTTGTTAGTACGGTGGTTTAGCATGTACAGCGACACTCAAGATGCTTAATTTGCTAGATCGGAGAATTATATGGGAGTAATTTTTTATCAAAATATAGAGTGCTTAAAATTACAAATTGTTTTGTTCAAAATAAATGAACTTAAAATAACAACTCTCAAATTTGTTATCATAGAGTATTAATGTAATTTAAAATACAAATTGTCCGTACAATGACATGGTTTGTTAAGGGAACACGCTTGATAAATTATTAAATAGATATTTATCCAAATGTGTGAATCTTTATTTGTTTACTTGGTCTACATAGTGAGACATAGCATTATACTTATATCCAGGAGGTTATTTTTCTACATGGTGACACATAACATTTATGGATAATTTAGATTCAAATCCAGGAGGTTATTTTTCTAATTTAGATGCAAAGTTAGATGGTTACTTTATGTATTCTTTTTATTATGATAGAGGTGGGTATTTTTTTTTGTAAAACATAATAAATCTAATGGCTATTATCGGTGATTACGATCAAAGTCTACCAAATTAAAGGTCATTCTTTTTTTATTACGAGAGTTTATAAGTTTTTTCTTTTCCCTAACGTGTCTTATGAGAGTTAATATGAAAACTCCTTTAGAATCTCTAGTTAGTAATAGTAAAATCGATAGATTTTCATAATATGTACATATTTTGGGAAAAAAGTTAGTACTAAGAATTAAACTAAAGATGATCAATGGAGACCCTTAGTGATTTCCATTTGTGCCCATACTGCTTCTAGATCCGAATTCGCAGTAAAGCGTAGTGGGAGATTAGAGTGAATCATGATCCACTAAAGACTAATTCCATCGTATGACGCAGGGCAGGCAGCAGTCCCCACACAAATTTTCGCTTTCTTTTTTGTTAGCTAGATGCTGCACACAAGAATAGCGATCATGGCATGATCTAGTGCGTCACTGACTCACTGAGACCTCGTTCGTTAGGCAGGTTTTGAGGCTGGGAACTATTCCAGTCTATCCATCTTAATACAAATAAGCCTATCATTCCAGCTGGAATACTTCCAGGGCAACCAATCCAGAATAAGCGAACAAGGCTGAGTGGTTACCTTTGTACAAACGTCTTGGTTCCTGTTCCATCAAATTTTTGGAAAGCAGGGTATCTATACCCTGTCCTTGGAGATCGGAGCTGGCGAGTAGAAGTACGGCCCCGTTCGGTTGGCCTGATAAGCAGGCTGAAAAACACTGTTGGCTGATTTGGTGTGAAAGAAAAATACTGTTTCGGCTGAAAAAACAAGTTAAAAAATATAGATTATAAGCCGAATGAACAGGGCCGTACAACTCCCACCGCCGTGATTCATGTCCCAGGGCACAGGCCACGAGGCCGGTCTGAAAAACTCCCAATGATTCGCATTGTCGTCTCCCATCGACCATCGTGTTCAGACTTCCTTCTTGGATTCCGAGTTGAGGCCTTCCTCGCCACGCGAAGTTTACGTTTCGATCAGGGAAGATAAGGTGAAGGCGTGAACGTGAAGCGTCTAGCTGTTCCCCTGTGAAGCGTCTCGGCAACATTCAGCCGAGGATGACCCACTGGTTGCTTCGGGTGGGTGCGGATGCGTGAGCCACGGGATGACCCACTGGTTGCTTCGGGTGGGTGCGGATGCGGTTGGGCTGGCTGCCTAGTTAGGCCTGGCTACAGAATATGCTATTCTGTAGCTAGCTATAGAGAAATAGATATATATATATATATATATATATACTCCACTCGACTCGGTCCAATGACCGAGTCAGACCTTGACTCGCGTCCTGATCGGGGGCGCCTAGCCATACTCCTGGCTGGTGGCCCCCCATCGCACAGTGCCTATAAAGAGGAGATGGGGGCTAGGGGCTCCGAGGAACGAGGTTCGCCGCCACCCACAGAATTCCACCTAAACCCTAATTCGATCTAGAGAGGGGGCACTGCCAGCGACGAGAAGCTCTACCGACGCCATCACTAGATCTTCTCGTCCCTGCTCTCGCCGAACACCGCGAGCCCATCTTCTACAGCCGTCGGACCTCACCAACACTCCACGCCATTGATGACATGGCCTCCACCTCCGCAAAGCCCGCCGATGGTCGGTACCCTTACCTCTCTCTCTCTGGTTTGTATTCTAGCATGGATCTATGTGTTTTATCCCAAATGCAAGAGTCTCAACCTACTAGATCTACACTAGAGTCACATAAATCACTATCATCGGTATCAGAGCCAGTTTCGATCTAGGCGTAGATCTAGTTTTGGGGTAGAAAAGAAGAAGAATTAAGGAGATGAACGAATCGAACAAATCTGTCTTGGATTAACCCTAACCCTAACATAACCCAAACCCTAACCCTAGAAAGGACGGAGACAAGAGGCGCCTACCTGGGTCTTCTTTCCCCGTCGCCACCGCCATAGCACGGGAAGAAGAAGACACCGCTGCCGTTTTGTCGGCACGTGGGAAGGTTTCGAGCCGCAGCTCGCTGGTGCTCCATCGCGCAGCGCGCGGGCTCAGGGCACCATTGTGGTGCCACTCGACGGCGCCACGCGCGGCTCTGGCCGCACGCGTGTGCCGGGGAGGGGTGCCACAGCGGCGCCGCCATCTCTTCCTCCGATGCTGCTTGGCCGCCATCGCTCGGCGTTGAGAGAGTGGCGAAGGGGAGACTGAGAATGGAATTAGGGTTCTGGGGTAGGCAGCTGGAAGGGGTTTTTGTTCCCTGAGAGAATCATGCCCGGACGTCGGATGATGATGAACGGTTGCGATCAGCTGGACCGGATTCAGCCCAGGCGGGGAAGGGAATACCCGGCCCAGGCCCAGGTTGCGGCCTGGGCGCAGGGGAGGGCCACGCGCGCCGTTGCCGCCGCGTACTGGGCCACGCACTGCTGCTGTTGGGCCGCGCGCTGCTTCTGTTGCTGGGCCACACGCAAAGCCGCTGGGCCACGAGGTGTGTTTTTCCAGGCTGGGCTGAATAGAAAGAAAGTCATTGAGTTTAAGTTTTTATTTTTAGAAGCAATTTTGGTTAAATTTGTAAAGTTTAAATGGTCAATCTTTGTTCAAATTTGAACCAACGGGAAAATTTGTTCGGAGAGTAGATAAGTTCTTTAAAATGCTTCTGAATATGATTATTTTAAGAGTTTTTTACATGTTTCCACTGCTATGTTTAAGTCAATCCTCTAATTAATCTTGAATCAACGGGAAATTTTGATTGGGGTAGTAGTCAATTTTTTGTTTAAGTTGGATTATGATATTGTTATTTTCTGACCAAAGTTGATAATAACAATATTATGATTTTATTCATGAAGTTTTTTATGCATTAATTCTATTTCTACCCAACGATGATGTAGAATTAATGTAGAAGAATGATGTTTTATTCTATTTTCTACCCAACGGTGAGATAGAATAGAACTGAAAGTTTTAAAAGTTTAATGCACATGTTTTTAACTAGACCAACGTAGGGTTAATTTTATGCTCATTATTGTTGATTATTGTGTAATATTTTTCAGACCAAGATCTTTGTGCTTTCATTCTTAAAGGCCGAAAAGAAAATAAGATGGGTACTTGTGACTCAGATAATGAAAAACCTAAGTGTAAGTTCTGTAAAAAAGAAGGTCATTGCATGAGGGACTGTCTTCTCTTCAAAGAATGGCTTGAAAAGACAGGGATTCAGGGATATAATTAATCCAAGAAAAGGTGATGAAGTAATAAGTCGATATGGAAGTTTAGTTTAAGAAATGTCTTTTATGTACTCTCTATGAGGAAGAATTCAATTTTTGTTTCAATCATTATGATAAGAGTTATAATAAATCAAATGCATGTTTAATTTGACCAATGTTGGATTAAGCATGTGTGCTACAGATTATTCGGATTTATATAGATTGAAATTCAAACGCTTCCTATGTCCCGAGAGTTAATTCTAGTATTTATGTCCCTTATAGGGAATTATTCTGCATGGCGGGAGAAGTTTTTGGGCAAAGTGTTTATGCTGCATGGCGGGAGAAGTTCGTGATGACTCATATGTTTTGTATATCCTGCACAGCGAGAGAAGTTTGGAGTAGCTCTTATGCTGTCCTAGTATTGACTGTGCAATTCTATTGTGTCATGGTCATTAAGCACTGAATGAGTTGAAGGCCACAAGGGGAGCAATCCCAAACCACACCATTGTTAAATCTTAAGAAGGTGGAGGGTCAGTTAACTGACTCTTTATAAACGTATGCGGGCACTCTAATTGAGTAGCTCGTTGTGGAGTAATCTAGTAATGGTGGAACGCACAGTTTGAATATAAAATATGGCCACTAAGATAGAGTCATTGGACATAGATCAAAGGGAAAGGAAAAGGTTAAGGCTTGATAGGTTGAGTCTCTCAACTGAGCTGAGCACATCAATTAGAAAATAAACAATTCAAATCCTTCCCTGGAGTAACATTTTGACATGAAATGAGTTTAAGGATAAAAGGAAGTTACATATGAACCAATAGATAAGAACATACGAGCATGACTTGTAGAAGTACCGTAAGGACTTTATTGAGTTTACGAAGTGGAATGAGGAAAGTGTACTCCCATACGAATTAAGAAATAACTTTGTTTGCATGACATAATCATGTGAATGAAGTAAGTCATAAATGTCTCCTCGTTCACAAGAGTTTTGAATAGTTTTTGAAATTATGGCAGTAAAGTTTATGCTATATTTCGAGGGGGAGAATTATGAAATCAATTAAGAAAGATACTCCACTATACTTCAGATAATGCGATGCATAGTGTGCACTGAGGGCAAGAGTGATCTAAAAAGATGAATGTGATTGTTTAGGGAGTACAACGGTCATAATAACAATACCCCTAAGCAGAGAAATAGCTAAATTCCTGGACCTTTTACAGTTCTGATAGGAAGACAGCATAGTCAGCCAGTATTCATACTGGACGAGCCTCAGAGATACTAAGACGGTGCTTAAAGCGCCATATGAGGTTTTAACATATTGAACCCAAATAAGAAATTTGGAGATACACCATCTTATTTACAGAAGATGAGATAATCTGGGAGAGCATGGTATGTAGAAACTAAGACTTGAAGAGAAGTGGGACTGCGTACCCATTCCAATGATTCAAGAACAACAAACTTCTCAATACCTGTTGATGTTGTATGACTTATACAACGCTTGTTAGCTATTAAAAGAAGATGAATAATGTAAACAAGGGTCTTGTAATACAGGAGTCTGTAGAATCAATTGTCTCTTGGCAATGAAGAGCAACAATAGGCCCATATGAAAGAAGTGCCAACTAATGAGGCCCCACAAGGTCTCAAAGAATAAGAAAACCAG
Source organism: Saccharum spontaneum (assembly GCA_022457205.1). Lineage (NCBI taxonomy): Eukaryota > Viridiplantae > Streptophyta > Magnoliopsida > Poales > Poaceae > Saccharum > Saccharum spontaneum. The sequence goes on from CM039594.1 coordinate 18,577,766, forward strand.
CCATTCCTGATAACTACGAAGAATATGTTAGTGAAGAATTTCAAATGGAGGGTGATCCCACCTCATTTGAAGAAGCCATGAGAAGCGATCACTCGCTGAAGTGGCTGGAAGCCATGCAAGATGAGATGAAATCGATGAATACCAATGACATTTGGGACTTAGAAGAAATTACTAATGGAGCCAAAACAGTGGGATGTAAATGGGTCTTTAAGATAAAATGTGGCTCCAAAGGGAATGTGAAAAGATTTTAAAGCACAATTTGTGGCGAAAGGATTCACGCAAAGAGAAGGAATAGATTACAATGAGTTACATCATGCAAGGATTTTTTAGAATTATAATGGCATTAATGACACATTACGATTTAGAGTCACATCAGATAGATGTAAAGACGGCATTCCCCAACGGGGATTTATATGAAAACGTTTACATAGCAAAGCTAGGGATGCCGTCTGAAGAAATCATTTATGGATTAGAGGAAGCCTCTATACAGTAGTATTTAAAGTTGAAGAATCAATTAGAAAGTTTGGGTTTATAGAGAATGAGAAGGACAATAGCGTTTATACAAAGTTGAAGAATGGAAAGTTCATTTTGCACATCCTGTGTGTGGATGGCATCCTACTAATTAGTAGTGATGTTAATCTGCCATTGGAGAAGAAGAAATTCTTGTCCTCAAGTTTCAATATGAATGATCTCGGTGAAGCGTCATTCGTTCTAGGAATTAGAATTCACTGAGATAGAAGAAAAGGGGTATTAGGACTATCACAAAGACATACTTAGAAAAGGTTCTAAAGAAATAAAGTATGCATGCGAGTAAACCTACGCCTGTTCCTACGGTCAAGGGTAATAGTTTTGGGAACTTTAGTGTTTCAGGAACCAATATGAGATAGATCAAATGAACATGGTTCCATATACTTCAGCTGTTGGAAGCTTTATGAGTGCACAAGTAAGAACTTACGCTAACGTTGTTCACGTATCAGGGTTGTTTTGGCAAAAGTCCAGTCCAGATATAGATCACTGGAATGGAGTTAAGAATGCCGGCCTCTTGCTAAGTTGGAAAGAACAAGTACTCTCAAATAGTCATGGTACAAAGACTAAATTCTGGCGAGATGTGTAGAGAAATCCACGGTAGTTGCTAACACTCGCAGTTGGAGTTTTATTATGGAAAAGCTCCAAAGAAACGGTTTTGGTATCATTAGTGATGCAAAGCTATGGCATAGCATGTTATGAGGCAACAAGGTAGGCAAAATGGTTAAGGAAACTTGCACACAGAGTTGATAATGGTAGATAGCAGCAATAACCATTTAAGTAGTTCACTCCTATGACAACAGGTCAAGTGTGCTGCCAAACACATTGACATTAAGTTATACGTTGTAAAGGAGAAAATCTGGAATCACATTGAAATTATTGAGCAAGTACTTGTGGATCCACTTACCAAAGGCTTACCACCCAGTGCGTTCAAAGAACACACAGTCAACATGTGTTTACGGGAAAGCCTATGATTTCTGAACAATAAGGGTCTAGTTCAGAATCTATTTCAAAACAGAGAGATGTATTGTAGCTATTAATCCAATGGTACTAACTGTTGTGATGAGGCACGCTCTACACGCTAATTTGTGATGGAATGGGAAAACAGATAAGTTTGTTGAGCTTAAGTCTAAAGTTTAAGTGATAAATTAAGATCAAGGGGAAGAATGTTAGATTGATCTCCACCCGACTCGGTCCAATGACCGAGTCGGACCTTGACTTGCGCCCTGATCGGGGGCGCCCAGCCGTACTCCTGGCTGGTGGCCCCCATCGCATAGTGCCTATAAAGAGGAGGTGGGGGCCAGGGGCTCCGAGGAACGAGGTTCGCCGCCACCCATAGAACTCCACCTAACCCTAATCCGATCTAGAGAGGGGGCACTGCCAGCGATGGGAAGCTCCACCGACGTCGTCACTAGATCTCGTCGTCCCTGCTCTCGCCGGACACCGCGAGCCCGTCTTCTATAGCCGATGGACCTCACCAACACTCCACGCCACCGATGACATGGCCTCCACCTCCGCCAAGCCTGCCGATGGTCGGTACCCTTACCTCTCTCTCTTTCTCTCTCCTCTCTCTCTCGTTTGTATTCTAGCATGGATCTATGTGTTTTAACCCAAATGCAAGAGTCTCAACCCACTAGATCTACACCAGAGTCGCATAAATCACTATTAGAGGGAATTGTGAACTTTCACCATTTTGTGTTTGAAACATGCTTGTTTTCTTTGAGACATATATAGTGGAGTTTCTTTGAATTTTCTTGGATGCGACCTCTCTTCCGTTTGTGGCCTCCTTTATTGATTTGGTGAACATAGACAGAAAAAGACAATCTAAACCCTTAGACCAATATAATTGTTTTCCATATAGCGTCAACATAAACGAAACCTTTTCTTTAAAAACATCTATATGTGGGCTTGTAATAAATTTGGGCCATTCTCTGTTCTATCAACCGTGCTCTTCTCTCTCTAGTCCTCTAAAATTCAAGTGCCATCTTAAGAATGCCAACAAGCACCGCCCTCACAAGGTCATGTTGTATACACACCGTACATCAACTAGGTCATGATGACCCTATGGGAGCACATTGGCTATTGGATGTGCTCCTTTGTAACACCTCAGAGTTTGAATGGTTTAGATCCAGTCTCCGCACATTCAGTGACCTACTTACACTTTCGTCCTGACTTCACATAAAAGATTACCATTAACCTACTTACACTTTTGTCCTCACTTCACGTAAAAAATGGTTAACCTAGGAATGATGGTGTGTACTCCAAGCATTACATGTTGGGTAAAACCTGCCCAACAACCAAGCATGAGGGTCTAAACCTCCACTATGTGTCAAATCTAATTTGAGCTCGATGTCACACATACACCTAACCTCAAATAGGCTCCTGTAGGATATGACAATCGACAATATAATTATATAATCGATGCACAATCTTGAAGACATGTTGTTGGTTCGCCATCTTGAAGGACTCGCCATTACATGTCTTTGGAATGTTTTTGAGGAAATAGGAGGGGTGTAACGACCCCCTACTAGAATTTTGTTAAAAGTTAAAAAGCAGAAGGATCCAAGTACAAAGTTTAAGAAAAAAAGGTTACAAAGAAAATGAAAAGGATTAGGCATAGGCTTCTAGCAGCCAATACCATATATAATTGTTAATTTCATTAATTAATCACCTTGAGATACAAAGGAGTTATAATTAAGGACATCATCAGTACTTTTTTTTTAGAATCGGACATCATCAGTACTGAGTACAAAATATACCATGGAAATGGTGTAATATCACAATAGCGACGGTCGTCAGGTCGTGTACTGTTTTTGCCTCCTTGCTGATGCATTCGACCAGCACCAAGGTGAAGTTATCGATTCCTATGTGCTGCCGGCATTATGCATGAGGGGCTCAGTATCATTTTTGTATGATTTGGTTCCTCTAGCACTTTGTTGATTTTTCCATAATCAAATTCCATATACAACTTTCAAAAAAGAATATATTCTACATATGGCCGCCATTATGGAGCCTGTGACTTATCTACATGTACCATAGATTGTTTTGATGTTGGGTCACCTATGTAGGCTGTTATCTAGAAAAATATTTCTAACTTAGTTGAAATGTTGGCTTAATGTATTGGTTTGGAAGTGTGAACTCACTCTTGAAATCTTGTGTTCGAGGCCTAAATTAGGCCAATTCTTTGGAGATTTTTGAAAAAAAACATTTGGATCATAAAATAGAATGAGCTACAGATAAAAAGTAGGTCTTTTTTATCCTTAGAATTGAAATTCGTTCTAATATAATCCCAATTTAGCACAGATCAATTAAGTTAACATGGCTGCATGCTAAACGTACTTGCATGTTATTGTTTCCATATGGAGGAGATACTTATGTGCTGCACTTCTGTTGCAACCGAAGAGTGTGATATAAGTTGCATAGTAGAAAAATAGCATGTGAATCAATAGTAACTATTTTTTATCTCTCATCTCATGAATTTAGGATAGTCTTATATCTAAACTTTGAAAAGTTTTGGTACTGGAATGTCAAATTCTAAGACAAATGACCTAGTATACAAAATATATATCAATTTCGGATCCAAAGGATTGTTTAGATATTTTTACCCCGTATCAAGCAACCGGAAACGACCACACGGTTAGGGACAGATATCCCAATCCAGATTGCAAAAAAGATTATACCACGCCACCAATTTGGATCGGAAAATTGAAGGACGGAAATTTCCAAAAAAGAATATTTCTTCTTTTAATATTAGTCCTGTCAAAAGTTTTATTTTAAGTTAGATCGCCATTCTAATTTAAAATCCTAGGCACACACAGCTGGCTACTTTTGTGTGTCGGGCGCGCAGCGATTTGGACGTGTTGGCGCCCGGACGTCCGACATGATAGGATTTTCCGTCGGATGGCTGTTTCTCATGCGTACCTGCACAGCTTGTCCCCGTCTGCTAATTCGCCCTGCCCGCATGCACATAGCGCCGTCGTCGTGTCCGTACGACTCGCTCGCAATCCGTCTCAATTCGACCCACCCCCATCCGTTTGCCCGCCCCGTAGGCGCACCCCGCCCTGTCGTGCCCCCGACCGCTGGCCCCCAGTGTGCCGCGCACCACGCCACCGGCCACCGGCTCACAGTGCCCCATTCCCCTGCACCCATGTCGTGCCACCATCACTCCCCTACGCCCCTAACTATCCGAACAGTATGAAACACGTGCAACATGAAATACCCGAATGCAACGTACGTCTAAAATAGCAGATGAAATATCTGGAAAATACACTTGCAACATATGTGTGAAAACATATATATGCAACATCCAGATAGAACACTTGCAACTTGCAACATGAAAACACTTACTGCAACGGAAGACTGGAACAGATGAAATATTTGAAACATACTGTTGCAACATATATGTGAAACATATGCAACATCCAGATCAAAATGCTTGCAACATACGTTTGGAACAGATGAAACATTTTGAACAAACTCTTGCGACATGTCTATGAAACACTTGCAACATATTCAGCATCTCTCGATTTACTTTTGCAATATTCACATGAAACAACTGCAACATACATTTGAAACGTCTGAAACACTTGAAACATATATTTACAACACACGGGAGGGGGAGCGCCTGTGCCGGTCAATTTCGGCCGTCGGAGTGGGAGCTGACGGCGAGTGGCGGCGCGCGAGCACCACTAGCATCCAGCACCAGCGGCACGCATGAGCACCACTGCCACCAGCGCCATCAGCACTGGGCTTGGGTCGGCCGGGTTGGCGGCGCACGCGACGGGCAGAGCGAGGACCACCAGCATCAGTGTGCGCGATGGGAGAGGGCGAGAGGCACGCGTGACGGGGCGCGAGCAAGCGGTGGCGGATGGGGCACATGGCAGCAGCGAGGGGAGTGCGCATCCACGTCCAGGACGAGGCAGTCGCAAGACGCTGCAACAGGGGAGGAGGAAGCGGAAGAGATAAGGATGGATGAATTTTTCTAAAAAACTCACAGTCAGAGTGAGCGGTGGGGTAAAAGTGCTAGCAACAAGGCGGTGGGCATGCGGGGCGTCTGACGATTTGCTCATGTCGATCAGAGGTAAGACATGTAGCATTACTGGCAGTGAATGGCTATCGTCCTTGAGTAAGGACTTAATAGCAGTGCACCACACACAGCACCAGCAATTCAACGTGAATGATATTGACTGGAGTAGACTTAAGCATTGTGGGAACGTGGTGAGAGTAAGGTACATTCTAGGAAGAACAGAACATGTGACTCGGAAAGCACCGTACCATGTATTAACGCTGTGCTTGAATAAGAGCACCAGTGTGAGTGTGAACGGCTAATAATGTGCAGTACGTGCGCCGAGACGGGGGATACGCTACTTCAGGGGGCCATGGTTGATGGCTCTCAATTCTTTTGAAAACTTTTTTTTTTGAAAACTGATGGCTCTCAATTCTCATCATCATCATCGCGAGACACATAAGTCATCGACGATTTTATGTCGTCTGTCTCGGGAGCGTGGATGAAAACGGATCAGATACAAACGCATATCACTGATATTACATTTGTTTTCATATTTCTGTTCGGATTCGGATTCGAATACGGATAATATCAACCATGCTAGATAGGATATGATTCGATATCGACATCATAAATATGCGATTTGAGTATTTGAATATGGATACGGTATCGGATGTTAAATATCCGGATTCAGATATAGACATATCTAAACCCCTCTAAACGAATTTGGTCTTGAATACGGTCAAAAAAAAAAAATATCCGTACCGTTTTCGAGGCAGTGACGAGTAAACATGAACTTGCGAGACGGGCCGGGATCACGTTGGCTAGGGTTGTAGGGCCGTGGTATTTATTTATACATACATAGTACTAAGTATTAAAATAAAATATGCTGACAGTGGATCCAAACCTGTGTCGGTATTTTCATGCCAGCATATTAGAGTTTCATCTCCCAATTTTCATATACCTATATTTTGAAAATAGTGCAAAAGAGTTTCATTCCCATAAAACTCTCTTTATTTTCATAAAACTTTTATCTTCTCTCTTCATTAATACAGTGTCATATCATCATATTTAATACCTATAAAACTTTATAAAATCCCCATTAAGACTGGCCTTATGCGCTACCATCTCCGAGTCTTCTTTCAGCTGGAGACTATGGTGCCACCCCACCCGTAGGTTGGCCGAGGCCAAGCAGCTCATCCGCGATTTCCTCCGTCTGGCATTTAACATGAAGCAGTTTGAAGTGGTGAAAGACGGTTTTCTCTTTTCTTCGTTAAAAAATTCTGATAAATACTTGATAAGGTTTTTAAACTGTAGAAAATTTCTCTAAGTTTCTAAACATTACAAAAAAAAACAAGCGTTAGACATAGTTTGGGATATGACAAATCCAAATAAACTTAGCTCTACAAAAAAATGCCAAAACATTCTAGTCGATGTATAAGCATGTCTTAAAAAATTTCACAACAATAATATGATGCAACTAGCATGGATGCAACATATACTCCCTCCCTCCAAAATAACTGTCGTTTTCGCTTCCTGAGAAATAACTTAGAGTAAATATATATAAAAAATATTTATGATACAAAATTAATATTATTAAATAGATCGTTGAATCTATTTTCATAATAAAATTAATACAAATGTTGCACGTATTTTCTACAAATCTAGTCAAACTTACGGCGCAAAAAACAAAAAACGACAATTATTTAGGGACGGAGCGAGTATACATTGATACTGAATGCATCCATTCTATGCATTCATGACGATGGGAACAAATCATAGGTGGGAGGGGAGGGCACATGATGGTAACCAAAAAATGGCTGCAATGCGGTCAAGTCTTCGTGCATCATTTTAAGAGGTAGGCACCGATTCGTCTACAAGAAGTAATTTTCTTCTGTTTCTTTCTTAATTTTCCATGCACATAATAAGCAACTTTCTTACATGGCAAGCTAATAAAATTTTCATGGAAATTATTCTAATCAGAGCAAGCATTGGGACTACCCTTATATGCTCGTCGGACTTTCACCTCTCTGTTTTGAGAGATCTAAGAAGCTTGAAGTAGAGTCTATCCCATCTAGAAGATTGTCAAATCCCAGTGAAGTATATCATGTACCTTATTCCCATTGATCGACCCGGACACCCGGTGAAGTAATGTGAACACCCATAACTAGGTTTGAGGACTTGACCTAGAAAATAAGCATATGATTCCCCGACAGATCTTCAACAAACAAAGCTATCGATCTATGTGCATTGATCCAACAGCACTGGAATTATTAGGTGAAGCGTTAGGCTTAGCTGCACCTGCACATCGAGTAACTAAGTTGGAGTGCCCTCAAAACTCAAAAGGAGTAGGTAGAAGTGAGAAGCATCATGAGCCTACACAATAATCTACACTTCTCAGTGCCTCTTTGCCTGTCTATTTTGAATATTGATGGTTAAGAGGTCAAATGATTCGAAAGAAGCACATATTCGTTCTCATTTTAAAATCTCCAAATGGCAAATGCCATGCGTGTTGCTTAAAGAGAATGGAGTTGTCCCGTGCTAGCTGTCGGCTTCCTCTGCTGGTTACCGTGCGATCCGGGGCAAGCTACGCACTCTAGCCCATGTCCATATCCACAAGCATTCGCAGAGACTAGTTATTGGCTCTTTCAGCACACATCACATTCACAGCAACTGTAGCCTTACTGAGTGATAGCCACGCTTCGCTATTCCTCGTCACACATGCTTGGATAGATCTGGCCCGCGGGGAGGATGCGTGGCCACTTGTTATGCTGTGATACCCATGCTCCTAGCTTTCACTACTACAGAATGATTATTGGAGGCGGGCGTTTTTTATTTCTGGTAATCCGTGACTTACGGACGCAGTTGCTTTGCCGCCTCTGTAAATCAAACACGAAAAACAAAAAAAGAAAAAAACCGTGGACAGGCACGCCGAGCCCATCCACGCGCCGCCACCACCACTAGCTAGATCTGCGTGTCATCGCCGTCGTCGTCTCTGGATCTGGTCAGACCGGCCCTCGATCCACCACTGGAGGATGGGCACGCCATGGATCTACCGCCGGGGGATGCTGTGGCAGAATCGCCTGGTTTAGCACGTTTTCAGGGTGCTTGTCTTCCACTAGACAATAAATGCCCTGAAAGTGAGCTAAACCAGATGATTTCGTCAGCACACCCGACGGGAGAACTCGAACAATCCAAAATTTACACTCGGGATCCAATAATAAGCACAAACTTACAATACTTAGTCCATTTCATACAACACAGAGTCTCAGAAATAGTTATTACAATACCAGAGGTTCAGAGTACGATAAATTAACAGCGGAAATAAAATAACGTCTAGCGGAACGCAATGAGAATCCGTCTGTGCCCACCAGAAGAATCCTCCACACAAGGCATATCTATTCAAGGTGCACCTGCAACAAGGGTAAAATAAACCCTAAGTACATAATGTACTAGTAAGACTTACCTGACTGGGAAATATATTTCCCGACTCTCAAGGATTATGATAGGCTTTATGGCTTATGGGTTTCTTGTTTGCAAAAAGCAGCACTAAGAGTGTGTCCTTAATTCCGTAACTTTTAGAAGCCGTATTTTACTCATTAACCAATATTCTATGTAAGCACCTAGGCTATAATCAAGCAAGGGTTGAGCAAATTAGGACAATTTCTCCATCTTTCAATTGCTAATTCTTACTACGATGGCAGAGCGTAGTCAAGTCGTACTGTCACGTAGAAATGGCGATTCACGAATCAATGTGCCCAGCTGGGTACCCCGAAAAACACACGTCTCGCTTGCACCCCAGGCACAAACGAGACCAACCCGCTCCCCTCCTGTCACGGGTTTCTAGGTCCGTGTCCAAACTTGGACTCCTAGCTCCTGCACTTGAGGCCCCGCCTCAATGCGGTGCTAAGACCTCCACCTATCCCCGCCTCCAATCAGTCAGTCCGAAAAGAGCCGGAGCCCATAACAAGAGAGTAACAAGCCTTCCCGCTCCCATAAGCAAGTATGCGCTCGGGATAATAAATCTGTGACTTCACCAGGGTCCATGCAACGAACGGTCCTTAATTGACACGGACAGGGAAATAGTGCAACCCAGTTATGCCCTGTGGCCGCGGGACACAACTTGCTACACCCACCAATACCCATACCACATCCCTGCCCGGTCGCCATTTCCTTTCCGTCATTTTATCCAGAATGTAATAATAATATGAATAACTCTATTGTGAGTAACGACAAGTTACTCACTCTACCGATGAACCTAGGCAAAGCAACTACGCGATCCTGTACTAGTAAGACTCATGGGTAGATATATATATGCATGTGGGTATCATAAAATTTCTGCAACGTAAATGCACAACATTTAAATATATAAAGATTTGTAAAATAAGGGTTATGCACCGAGGCTTGCCTTGGGCAGGCGCAAAGTCAGAGGTGTCAGTCACGGGCGGCTCCTGGAACTCCTTTGGTACGAAGATCTCCTACTCGTACTCCTCGATGACTTCCTCGTAGTCTTGCTCCTTCGCGGCCACATACTCGACTTCCTCGTGATCTACATGCATGCAATGATAACACGGCGTTTAAAATGATGACAATAGCATTCTAAAACAACTATAACCACTAACTCTTTAGCTAACTCTATTGGCCACCGTACCAAGTCATCCACTACTCCTATTAAGCAAAAGCTAAGCGGTCTACAAGTTTTCTACCCACTCGATTGCATCACTTTCTTTTGTTATCTATTCAACGTACACTCAATTAGGAGAACTTAGATATCCCACCTAGCACGCTAATAAAAATGCTACAAAAACCACAGTAGGCCATTTACGACGTCAATACGCTGCTGTAAAAATTTTAGGGTTAAAGCTCTTATTGATTCGCCCCAACAATTCCTACACGATTTAGTACCTTAGAAAAATAATCGCTTTTACCTTGATTTAAAAGGCTTAGCCTCACTACAGTTATACGTGAAGTAATTACATCAACTGCTAGAACATGAATTTACCGATCTAACAAAACTGGTCTCGCAATTTTTGGACGCTTAAATGATTTATTACAACTTTTCAAAGTATAGTCATTTATATGAAATCATACTAATTTGATTTCCGTAAAGCAAATGGGAACCTCCCCTGGTAGCGCGGCCCAGACCAGGCGGCCCACCCGCACGACTCGTGTGCGCGCACCCACGGCCCAACACGCGCGACGGCCCAACACTGCGCGGCCCACGTGACGCGGGAGCCCGCGCCCTCCAAACACTTTACCGAAACCCCCTCAAGCTATTAACAGTATGAGCTATCAATATTACTTGGCCAAAACGAAAGTTGCATTACCAAGTACAAAGTTTGTACTTCAAATTTTTATTAAAGTGTTGCACACATGTTCTATAATAGTTTTGCTAAATAAAAATCGTTTTTTTGAACCCTATCGATACAACACGGCTATTGCGGCAACTTCTATTTCATTTTTTCATCGGCTATTACAAATTACTAACATGATTGGTGCAAGTTACTCACGGTAACACTGAGGGTATTACAGATGCCACCACCCTCAATCCTCCGCCGAAGGACGGGCATGCCCTAGATCCGCCACCGATGAGTGCGCCCACCCTAGATCTACCACCAGGGAGCGCCACAAGCCTCCTCGCTCATGGATCTCGTCGGCCTCTGCCTCCTTGCATCGGATCTCGCGAAGCCGCCAGATCTAGATCTCGTCGAGGCTGTGAGCTCATTGGATGCACCGCCTGCTCCTAGCCGCACTGCTGTCGCTCGAGGACCGTGCACCGCCACTCTAGGGCCATGCGCCGCCACCGCCATGGGAGAGAAGGGAGCTGAGCGAACTAGAGGAGGGAGAGGGAGGGAGGGAGGGAGGGAAGGAGGCGAGCGTACCAGAGCCAGGAGAGGGAGGGTGGGAGGGAGGCGAGCGCACTAGAGCAGGGACACTACTATACTCAGACCTTTCACAACCACGTTGTAACCCTCATCGTAGTCTAATTTTAGCCTCGGCAGTAAGCTGTCGGCAGTGATGATCATAGCCCTCACTGTTGAGACTGTCTGCGGTGTACACTAACACCACTGCATTAGCTTATGAAGCCACCATGCTAAGGTCCTTACTTCTATCGCATTGGAGCACTAACACCATCGCATGGCTTATAAGCCGTCCGTGATCAGATCCTTATTCCGTCGCATTGGAGCGCTGAAAGGTCCTAATGGCTAGAGGGGGATGAATAGCCTATAAAAATTTCTACAACAACACTTAAGCCAAGTGGTTAGACAATTATGAAGCAAAGCGAGTGTTGCGCTAGCCTACTCAAAATGCAAGCCTCATATCCCTAATTCTAGTTATCTATAATCTCTATATGACACAAGAGGCTAAGTCGCTACCACTAAGTTAGTGAGCTCTGAAAGACTATCTAAAGAACCTCACTGACCACTAAATAAGACACAAGCTAGGTCTCAAAACTAATTACACTAAAGAGCTTAACCACACTAAGAAAGTACATGCACAAGAGAGGTAAGAGGGTTATACTGCCATGGCAAGAGATCAATCACAATATATCAATGAATACTAAAGAAATCCTCGGAGACAAGATGACACAACGATTTTTCACCAAGGTTTACTTGCTTGCCAGCAAGCTAGTCCCCATTGTGGCGATTCACTCACTTGGAGGTTCATGCGCTTATAGGCATCACACGCCTAACCCACAATCGGGTACCGCACAATCAACACAAGATGAGGATCCATAAGTCACGAGCAATCCACTAGAGTACCTTTTGGCTCTCCACCGGGTAAAGGTCAAGAACCCCTTACAATCACCACGATCGGAGTCGAAGACAATCACCACCCTCCGCTCGATGATCCTCGCTGCACCAAGCCATCTAGGTGGTGGCAACAACCAAAAGAAACAAGCGAATCCCACAGTGAAACACAATCACCAAGTGCCTCTAGATGCAATCACTCAAGCAATACACTTAGATTCACTTCCAATCTCACAAAGATGTTGAATCAATGATGAAGATGAGCGGGAAGGCTTTGGCTTAGCTCACTAGGTTGCTATGTCAATAAAAATGGCCAAGAGAGTGAGCCCAAGCTGGCCAAACCAATTATATAGGCACCCCCACGAAATAGAGCCGTTAGGGTCAAGGTGGGGTGCCCTGCACAGTGACTAGACGCGCCGGTCGGGATGACCGGACGCACAGAGCTAGTGTCCGGTCCTCGGATCCTCGCCACGTGTCCCCGAGTTCGAACATTAGCCGCACGATGCCAACGGCTAGTAGCCACTCCTACGCGCTTTAAGTAGCGACCGGACACACCACACGTGACCGGATGTGCTAGAGCCGCGTCCGCTTGCGCGTTCGCTTGCGACGCCAAGCCACTGACCTAAAGTGCTGAAGAGATGACCGGACGCACCCGCAAGCTAAGTCCAGTCACTTCCAGTAAGCATCCAGAGAGGCAAAATCATGACCAAACGCGGTCCAGAGTCTGATCCTCTCTGGCCAACTCCTGCGCCTTGCGTCACCATACGTCATCCTCAACCGGACACAGAGCCAGCGCATCCAATCTCCTCCATGCACTAGCATCCAATCAACGACCGATGTCGTGCCTTTCTCTGCTATGTTGACTCGACTCACCCCACAGGGTCCGGTCCAGAGTCCGGTCTACACAAAACACCTCCTCCACTTCATAAACTTCGTCACCCTTGATCAAATGTGCTAACCACCAAGTGTATCACCTTGTGCACATGTGTTAGCATATTTTCACAAACATTTTCAAGGGTGTTAGCACTCACTAGAATCTAAATGCAATCTAGTGGCACTTTGATAACCGCATTTCGATATGAGTTTCAACCCTCCTAATAGTACAACTATCTATCTTAAATGTGATCACACTCACTAAGTGTCTCAATCACCAAAACAAAGAGCTCCTATGAATATCACCTTTGCCTTGAGCTTTTTATTTTTCTCTTTTTCTTTTTCAAGCCCGAGCACTTTGATCATCACCATGGCCATCACCACCATCATGATCTTCACCATTTGCTCTACCACTTAGAATGTGCTATCCTATATCATGATCACTTAGAGGAAAGGATTAACACTTAGGGTTTCATCAATTCACCAAAACCAAACTAGAGCTTTCAATCTCCCCCTTTTTGGTAATTGATGACAACTCTTTTCACAAAGATATGAATTAAAATTCATTTGAATCCATGTTGCTTGCCCAAGCTTATTTACCACGTGTAAATGGATTTGGACAATTTTCATGAACCCGAATTGGTAGCATTTGTTCCCCTATATATGTGTTAAGAGTTTGGATTGAAGCTTGCACATATGCATGGATTAGAGTTGTGGGAGAGTAATGTCTACCAAATGATGCTAAGGTGTAAGAGATGGACCTTTGAAGCGTGATATCAATCGGAGTGCACCAATAATACCATCCTTAGCACCATGGTTAGTTAGATACCACTTGAAATTACTTGCAAAGTACAAACACTTGATACCTCGTGAGATCACATTATATGCAAGGTTCTAGTACCACTTAAAAACACAAGCAAGGCATATCTGACAATCATCCTATGCATGTTAGTTTTTCATTTCATCATTCAATCCTACAACTAGCATACATCACACAAGCATGTATATCAAATTTAAACTTGACAAATGCAAACAAGCATATGTGAATGCACATTCAAATGCATCATACAAGTTCATGAGCTTACTCCCCCTACTTGTGTGCCCAAATTTTAATTGATCCTCTTACTTTTATAATTCTCCCCTATGTCAAAGTTCTCCCCCTTTGTCATCTGTTCACTATCTTTGCGCATTTTGTCATCTTTTCACTATCTTTGTGCACTAGTTTCTCCCCCTTTATCATCAATGACCACAAAGGTTCAATTTTAGATAGGTTAAGATTATCATGTCAATCAATGGAGTGAGGATCATTTTTCCAAATTTGGTCCAATCTAGAACACTTGCCAAAGATATTTAACTCGATTTGGTCCAAGGACAAGCTTCTTCACACCTCGTTTCAAGAGTTATCTTGACCATGTTGAGTTAAACACTTATAACTTATTTTCTAGATCAAAAACTAGGTTTCCAAGCCCATAAACATGTCATATTCTACCACTAGATCAAGTCAAGCATAGAAGCAATAATGGTACCATACAAGCATCAAATTTATTTGATTTTCATGAATGAGCCTATAAAACATGTGGAATGACTAGATGCACTAAACAAGTCCTTAGCAAAGAATGTATGCATGCCAATTAACTTTTACCTTGGTTTGCTTGAAGGAGAGGCATGTCATATAAGTGGGGTTGCATCAACACATATTTGAGAAATCCAATATGTTCAATTCATTGCTTAGCTTGCAAAACCTCTTCTCATCTAGTGGCTTAGTGAATATATCGGCAAGTTGATCTTTGGTGCCCACACTCTCAATTGAAATGTCCCCTTTTTATGATCTTTTATGATCTCTCAAGGATTAGGCATAGGCTTCTAGCTGCCAATACCATATATTAATTGTTAATTTCATTAATTAATCACCTTGATATACAAAGAAGTTATAATTAAGGACATCATCAGTACTAAGTACAAAATATACCATGGAAATGGTGAATGTCACAATAGCGGCGGTCGTTAGGCAACTGTTTTTGCCACCTTGCTGATACATTCGACCGGCACACCCACTACTAAATTTTTACCCTATTGCACCGGCCAATTTTTGATGTTATAGGTCTAAAATAGATGCAATAGCTCGGTATCGCATCAATTTCTCATTTGATGCTAGCCGATGCAAGTGGTCTTGATGCAATAGCCTTTCGCATCGGTTTCTTGTGGCTGATGCGAGAAACAGCTATTGCATCGTCCATCCGTTGTCTCTTGCATCAAAATTGAAAGATGCAATAGCTTATTGCATCAAAATCATGTTGATGCAATACATCTATTGCAACAACTAATGTTCGGTGCAATAGACTATATTGCATCGATATTAGGTTCGATGCAAGAGAACCTATTGCATCACCATTTTGGTTCAATGCAATACGAATTATTGCATCGACTTTATGTTCGATGCAATTCGAACTATTGTATCGACATGAGATTCGATGCAATACAAACTATTACATCGACATGAGGTTGGATGTAATACAAACTATTGCATCGACATGAATTTGGATGCACAACTAACTATCGCATCAATATTATATTTATGGCAACGGAATGCATTAATTGCACAGAAATTCATAAAATTACAAAATTCAATAGCACAAAAAGGCAATCATATTAATAACTTGGATCATCAACGTTCAATAGTTTGTACAATATAAGGAAGTCAAAGGCCTTCCTATTTCAAAAAAGGTAATTGCAAAGTTTGAACTGCATTACAAACCACTAACTTATGGTTAAAAAAGGCAATCATAAACAAAAATACATGTCTCTTAGCACAGATCAACATGACATCTTTCTCGTTGCACAATGTTTGATTCAATTCAGCTTGCCAAGACTCCCTCAACGCTGATCGTCCTGAAAAAGTCAAAATGACATGCATTAGTAATATATAGTTGATCACACAATAGGAATCAAACATAGACAGCACATGATAGATAACTGAAAATAATATTTTTGGGTTTAACAAATAGAATGGATATTGAAGCCAAACTATAAACACATAAGGCATGAACTCCTGCTTATTCTAAGTATGGCCAAATAATTCCTATTTAAAAATATAGTGTCATACAAATATAGTTAGAACCACATGCTTTTACTATCCATCAATCTCCCAAATTCTAAAAAGGGAATGAAAAATAGGTGACAAGAAGCATATAATTGTGTACTTGCTATATTCATTCATATTTCAGACTTCCAGAATTAAGAACTAAGTGCTAGAGCTAACAGCCTAAGTGCCTAATACAATAATACAGACAGACACACACCTGACTCATAAAGTGATTCGTGTATTACCCTTTACCGTATCTTCTACTTTCTAATAGATTTCGGTCTTAACAGTACGAAGATGAAGCTTCTCAAGCTTAGCCCACTCGTCGAGTCTTCTATTGACTGGGAGTTCAAATCATTCAAGATATATCAATTTACAATTATAAGAACAGGCTATAGTTAATACAAGAGACTGACCTTAGCTCCAACTAAAATTGTCAGCACCTTGCAAGCTCTCTGCAAAGTCCACATCTCCTGCACACATAGCCAAACAAGAACAAACTGCAAAAAGATATGCGTGTGCTGCAATCATTACTTCAACACATATAAAATCATGAATCCAATAATTACCTCCAAATAACATGAATAGGTTAGGGGAGATAAATACACATGGTAATTAGATCAAATCTAATACAAATAGCCAAATAGCTTAATTTAAGTTGAGTGCTCGGTTTGGCATTGGCACAACATAAGGGAAGGGGGGAGTGACGATTGATGAATCACTTGCCTAGCTAACTGATGTATGAAATGCTTAGCAACCTTTTCAGAAACTCTTTTATGGCATTGAAGGTTTAAGTCAGCACCTTGACAATAAATGGGGCATGCAGAAAAAGGAACCCAGTCAAGGTAAGGCTGCTTTCATATACGCCTTCAGGCATGTTCTCCTTAATAAGAATAAGAATCTCAGCATCGCTAGGAACAAAAGAGTATACGATTAATTAAAGTATACACCTAAGCCATGATTAATTAAAGTTGACACTTGAGGGCGGCGAAAGTCTTCATCTCATCCTGCCACAAAGAGATAGGAAAAAGGACTTAAGTTTAGTTTACAACATCTCACAAAAATTCAGCAAGGAAAGCAGATATATGTTCACTTGATCATGCAAAATAAATAAACTAAACCCTCAATTATTAGCCAATAATTACTTGAATTGTTTATTCAGTATTGCACGAAAGTGACACTTGACAGATTTAAGCCATGCTGTTGCACCATTGAACTGCAGTAGAACATGTGCCCTGAACTACGAGAATACTGAAACTGCAAAGCTATTGAGCCACTATCTGAAAATGAGACAGAAAAATAGTTGCTACTGAAATGCTCAACAACAAAGCATCAGCTTGAGCTGTTGTTTGCGAGGTAGCTGTTGTAAACGCAAAAGACTAAAACTGTAGAACTGAGTTGTGAAAACAAAGCAAGGAAACACAGAAGAGCAATATTCAGAGATATGCAAAGATTGGTTAATGAAGCATGAAGATGGCACTACAGAACCTGAACTGCTCTGGTTGTTGCTTCACTTGTTGCTGGATAGCTGGAAAGGCACCTGAAACATTCTATTTAGTCGTTCATCTCTAATGTTGCCCAGCCGAAGTCATGTCCTGAAATAATAGGAAAGCAATGAATCAGCGCATACAAATTAAGATATTGCCAGTAGCTGAAGTGCTGTACCTATTTTACGAGTACAAGATAAGCTGCTTTCTGACCAATGCTAGAGCCACCAAGGTCCATCTTTCCAAAACAATTAAGCAATGAATCAGCGCATATAACATTAAGATATTGCCTGTAGCAGCACCTTTCCTATGAGTACAGGATAAACTGCTATCTGACCAACACCAGATCCACCAAGGTCCATCTTTCCAAAAAAAAATAATTTACAAGATTGCAAGTCCAACGCTAAATATAGTGTTGATCAGTACTACCACACGAGGAAATGATCGTACTCACTTGACACAGCCAAGAGATGGGGTCTATTGAATAAACCAACTTATAATATGCTACTGCTACTGTAAATGTGAACAGATGAAACTGCACTAATCAATTGCTGGAATTTCTCTTCTAAAGTAATAAGTATATCTGACTCTGGCCGAAGACCATGTAGGAGGTAAAATCCAGTTATCCAATTTCCACCGAATCCAATGAGGCCACGAAAACAAAATTCACAATGATACTGAACAAGCATACTCAGATCGGCCCAGATCTTATCAGCCACACAATCTCTGCAGTACCCAAAATCACCCCTCAAAAGCGTGCACAGATTCACACAAACAAGAGCGCACACCGCAGATCGGCAAACCACGACACTGAAACAAGAGGATCTGACAAACAGGGGTGGGTAAGGGAATAACAGACACGAACCTAGCCAGAACCGACGATGATGTTGTTGAAGGGGGTGAAGATGAGCTTGACAAAGAAGCCGACGAAGCCCATGACGATGAACCCGATCGCCGTCCGTGCCGCCAATTTGGTGAACTCTGCAAGCTGAGATCACACAAAAACACGGTCAGATCTTACGATGGATTGATTCGATTACCTCTACCTGTTGCTGCACGGTGACGATGGCCCTGGACAGCGGTAGCACCTGCGTGGCCGCCCGAGCTGCCCAGGCATGCAGCCGCTCGACAGCTCAACCGCCTGCCTCCTGCCGCCGCCGGCCTCCTCTGAACGCACACGCTGGAGGCCCCACCGCCTCAGGACGTCCAGCGCCTCCTTCATCGCCGCTGCTGGACTCCGTCTCTGAAACCGTCGCTGCGCGTGCGTAAGATGCGGCGGCGGCTGGGTACCAGGGTCCGGAGTGGGGAGGGGAGGGAATGAATCTGGATTTTAGGGTTAGGACTTGGGAGTATTTGGCGGGCTTGATTTGGCCGTCAGCGGTCTGGCGGGCTTCCGCAGATAGTATTATGGAAATTTTGAAATTTTTTGGCCAATATTTTTCCCTGAGCCGCGCACGCACGCGTCCTAATGCCGCTCTTCATCCAATTTAGCCGCCAAAAGTTTTGGCACTTAACCTCAGCCGCTTGGCTGCCTTCTAAAATATTTTATTAAAAAATTACCTTTTATTTATTATTTTCAATTCAATTAGTTAATTGGTTTAAAAATTTTCAAAGATACTACTGTATGAAACAAAATTATAAATAGATTTATAGTTTATACGTGCATCAACTAGCCAATAATTAATTGGAACTCTCGATAAGAATAGAGGAGCGAGATGTTGCACATAGGGAATTAAAAGTTACGTGCATAACTTAGGCATGAATCTAACGACAAAAGCCTTTCTCAAGCTAAAAGGTAGGTCTCATGTTTGAAACGTGTATCCGAATAAATGAGCAAGCCGAGAACAACCACTAGAGCACTCAATCAAACAAAGAGGCTAGTTTAGTCTAGCTAAACTAGTGAAGCAACCAAACTAGCTATTTCTACCAACTATAACTACACACAAAAGAAAATAACATGGATGTAAAAGCACAAGCAAATACTCCTAACAAGGATGCAAAATCATTAGTATCTCACAAGCTTGATGGAACCCCCGCATAGCCACCACATGGTGCTCGACAATCTCAATCAACTCTAAGTCGGCTAGATGACAACAATTACACCAAGAGTAACAAAGAAAAACAAAACCGCCACTCTCAACTAGTGCCACATGATCTGATGACCCACTTTAGAACTGAGAATTCCAGGGAACTCTGATCCGGTCTGAGCCCTAAGCTCGATCAAAGATACTGAGGATGCAGGAGCTTGATCGGCAGCAAGAGGATGCGCCTCCTAGGGTCAGCGGGAGGATATATGCACGGGGATGCACCTCCTAGTGTCGGCGTCCCCTGGTATCCCGCATGTACAGAACAACGAAAAGACCAGGACAAAACATATCTTCCTTACGTAAATACATATACAGTCAAAACATGATTAGATAATAGTATAAAAGAATAAATATACTAGTCCATGCAACAACGTATACCTAGCCTAGTGGTTTGTCCACGACATGGACAGTCCTAGGGGCTGTCGTCGCCTGGGCCGCCGAGCTCGGGAAGTGGCGTCGATCCGGTTCCTCCTGACTTGGGGCCGCACCGACTCCAAGAGGCCGCACCGCCGCTTGGGATTGCACCGTGACCAGGTGCAGTGGGCTGAGATGGGCGAGATGGAGGGCAAGGTGCTGCCGTCCGAGACTTAGGGTTATGGCACACACTGGTTTTATATCAGGTGGGTGTAATCGCGGCCATTGGATGAATTTGGATGGATGAGATTGTCTGTCTCCTTATTTGGGCCAAGAGACATTTGGGCCTGAAAGGAAATTCGAGCCCAAAAATCAGGTTTAGATTATAAAGTTTTTTATTTTAAATTTGTAAAAATAAATTTTGAAAATAATTTTGGGATAGAAAATGATTTCAAATTAAAAAGTAAGCATCAACAAAATTGTACAACTCATCAAGACCTACAATCTTTATTTTGGTCATTTCTCCATTTTACTTTGTTCGAACAATTTAAAATTTGAATTTCAAAATTTGAGAACTTCGAACATAGTTTTTGCATAACATATGGTTTCAAATGAAAAAATTATAAACAACACAACTGTATATCTAATCAATATCTACAAATTTTATTTTGGTCATTTTCTCATCAGAGAAAGTGATATTAACATTGTTCATATATTTTACATATTCTCTTATAGTTTCATGAAACCATATGAGAAAGATGTAGATTTTGTGAACAATGTTATTATTACTTTCACGAATGAAGATATGACCAAAATAAAGTTTGTAGATCTTAAAGAGATTTACAACTTTTATATTCATAACTTTTTCATTTGAAGTCATTTGGTGTTTCAAAAAATTGTTTGAAGTTGTCATTTTTTGAAATTCAAATGTTGAATTGATAAAACAAAGTACTATGAAAAGATTAATAAAATAATATCCCTAAGAACACAATAAGTTGATAGATCATGATTATAGAAAAATTTAGGAAAAAAATCATCAAATTTGAAGTTAATATGAGGGAGAAAG
Organism: Saccharum spontaneum; assembly: GCA_022457205.1. NCBI lineage: Eukaryota > Viridiplantae > Streptophyta > Magnoliopsida > Poales > Poaceae > Saccharum > Saccharum spontaneum. Next base: position 18,598,997 of record CM039594.1, read on the forward strand.
ACTAGTTACAAGTTTTGACTGCAGATTAAAAAGAAAAAACCTTATGTTCATGTTCTCGATTTTCGAGAGTATTTAATTATTTTTCTATGTGGCTCAATTCTAGAATTTTCCTACTTGGAACATGTACGTACGTATGCTTATAAAAAGGGCAATGAACCTTATTGTTCACTAACGGAGCAATGGTGCAGTGGTTTGCCTGCTCGACTACCCTTACGAAGTTGCCGGGTTCGAATCCTATGTTGCTACGCTCATTTCGCTATTTTCTTTCTTTTTTGAAATCAGGAATCAAATGTTAATCTGATCAAATAGGCCTAGAGAAACCGGATATCCACTAAAGGTTTCGTAGCTCAGTGGTAGAGTTGCAAACTTAGGACCTACGGTCTCTAGTTCGAGCATCACTTGGAGCATATTTTTTATTTATTTTTTTTAAATCACTTCGAATACTCACCTGGGCTGGCCTCCATCCTCCACATGCTGGGCCGTCCGCGTTGGGCTGGCTCAAGCGCCAGCAACCCATCTTCCGCTCGAATGCAGAGCTCCAAATGATAAAATTTATTTCCCTAAAAAAAGATGATAAAATTTATAGAAAAAGACAAACCACTAATATAATTGTGTCATTAGTTTAGTGGTAAAGACCTACATTTCTAATTTATGTGGTCCCAAGTTTGACTCCTTTTGGACTCCGTTTTTTTTTATTTTGTCTTTTTTAAATATTTATTTAAATGTATACCCATATTAATTTTTATCTTGTTGTAAGTTTTTTTTAAAATTTTCGTTTCTATTTGGCATCTTTTTTGTTAATTAATATACATATAAATGTATACCCCTTTTAATTTTTATTTCTTCACTTCTTGTCATTCCACGCATGATAAAAAATCACTAAAGAAAAGAAATAGAACACCCCAATACAACATAAATAGAGGCTTACACGTGGTCCCACCAACTATCTATTCACTTAGATGTGGTCCCACCAGCCAGCTAGGCAGTCGCAAGGTGACCTTGCATCAAACACAAATCCGTTACAATAGTACTTCCTAATTGCATCCATATTCTAAACCGGTGCAATACCACCTACATATTACATCAAAAAATCAATACTAACGCAACCAACTATGCCCGATGCAATAATTTCTACCTATTGCGTCCCTTGTTCGAAATGATGCGATAGATCATACCTATTGCATCGATATGAATTACTATCGCATCCAACTCATTTTCGATGCAATAACGACCACCTATTACATCAAATTTTGAAAATCGATGCAATAGCAGCCACCTATTGCATCATATTTGTTTTTGATGCAAGGGGACGTGATGCAATAGGGTCAAAATTTAGTAGTGACCAAGACGAAGCAATCGATTCCGATGTCCCGCCAGCATTATGAATGAGGGGCTCAGTATCATTTTCATGTATGATTTGGTTCCTCTAGCACTTTGTTGACTTTTGCCATAATCAAATCCATATACAACTTCCAAAAAAGAATATATTCCACATATGGCCGCCATTATGGAGCCTGTCACTTCTCTACATGTACCATAGATTGTTTTGATGTTGGGTCACCTATGTAGGCTGTTATCTTGAAAAATATTTCTAACTTAGTTGAAATGTTGGCTTAATGTATTTGTTTGGAAGTGTGATCTGACTCTTGAAATCTTGTGTTCGAGGCCTAAATTAGGCCAATTCTTTGGAGATTTTTGAAAAAAAAATTTGGATAATAAAATAGAATGAGCTACAGACAAAAAGTAGGTCTTTTTTTATCCTTAGAATTGAAATTCATTCTAATATAATCCCAAATTAGCACATATAATTAAGTTAACATGGCTGCATGCTAAACGTGCTTGTATGTTATTGTTTCCATATGGAGATGATACTTATGTGCTGCACTTCTGTTGCAGCCTAAGGGCGTGATATAAGTTGCAAAGCAGAAAAATAGCATCCGGATCAATGGTAACTATTTTTTATGTCTCGTCTCACGAATTTAAGATAGTCTTATATCTAAACTTTGAAAAGTTTTGGTATTGGAATGTCAAATTCTAAGCCAAATAACCTAGTCTATAAAATAGATTTCAATTTCTCTAAAAATAAAAGGATTCGAAGGGCTGTTTAGAGATTTTTACCCCGTATCAAGCAACCGAAACGACCACACAGGTTAGGGACGGATGTCCTGATTCAGATTGTAAAAAAGACAGTACCACGCCACCCATTTGGATTTCTTCTTTTAATATTAGTCCAAAGATGTCAAAATTTTTATTTTTAAGATCATTCTAATTTAAAATCCTTGCTACATACAGCTGGCTACGTTTTGTGCGTTGGGTGTACAGTGATTTAGATGTGCTGGCGCCCGGACGTCTGACACGATAGGATTCTGTCGGATGGCCATTTCTCACGCGTGCCTGCACAACCTGCCCCGTTCACTAATTCGCCATGCCCGCATGCGCATAGCGCCGTCGTCGTGTCGGTAAGACTCGCTTGCAACCCGTCCCGTCCGCCTTGATTCAACCTGCCCCCATCCACGCACCGCCTCCATCCGTTCGCCCGCCCCGTAGGCGCACCCTGCCCCGTGGTGCCCCCGACCACCAGCCCCTAGTCTGTCGCGCCATGTCCGCCGGCCACCGGCTGGCATGCCCCATTCCCCAGTACCCGTGCCGTGCCACCATCACTCCCATAACTCTCCGAACAGCATAAAACATGTACAACATGAAACACTTAAATGCAACATACGTCTAAAACAGATGAAGCATCAGGAAAATACACTTGCAACATATGTGTGAAAACATATGCAACATCCAGATAGAACACTTGCAACTTGCATAAAAACACTTGTTGCAATGGAAGACTGGAACAAATGAAACATTTGGAACATACTATTGCAACATATGTGTGAAACATATGCAACATCTAAATCAAAACGCTTGCAACATATATTTGAAACAGATGAAACATTTTGAAAAAACTCTTGTGACATGTCTCTAAAACACTTGCAACATATTCAACATCTCCCGATTTACTTTTTGCAACATCCATATGAAACAACTACAATATACTTCTGAAACGTCTGAAACACTTGAAACATATATTTGCAACATAGGGGAGGGGGAGCGCTTGTGCCGGTCAATTTCAGCCGTCAGAGTGGGAGCCAACGGCGAGTGGTGGCGCGCGAGCACCACTGGCATCCAGCACCAGCAGTGCACGAGCACCACTGCCACTAGCACCACCAGCACCAGGCTTGAGTTGGCCGGGCTGGCGGCGTGCGCGACGGGCGGAGCAAGCACCACAAGCACCAGCGCACTCAATGGGAGGGGGCGAGAGGCGCGCACATCAGGGCGTGAGCGAGTGGCGGTGGATGGGGCACGCGGCAGTAGCGAGGGGAGTGCGCGTCCACGTCCAAGATTGGGGCAGTCGCAAGGCGCTGCAACAAGGGATAAGGATGGATAATTTTTTTTTAATAAATTTGTGGTCAGAGTGAGCAGCAGGGTAAAAACATAAGCAATGAGGTGGTAGGCCTGCGAGAGCGTCCATCGATTTGCTCGTGTCGGACATAGCATTTCCGGTAGAGAATGAGGATCGTCCTTGAGTAAGGACTTATTAGCAGTGCACCACACACAACACCAGCAACGCAACGTGAATGTTATTGACTGGAGTATACTTAAAGCATTGAGTGAGAGTGACTAGCTAGGCACGAGTAGACTTAGGGTGTGTTTAGTTCGTAAAATTTTTTGGCTTTGACTACTGTAGTATTTTCGTTTGTATTTGTCAATTAGTGTCTAATTATGGACTAATTAGGCTCAAAAGATTGGTCTCGTGGTTTTGTACCAAACTGTGTAATTAGTTTTTTTCGTCTACATTTAATGCTCCATACATATGTCAAACATTCGATGTGACAGGAAATATTGAAAATTTTTGGAAACTAAACATGGCCTTAAGGCAATTCTAGGAAGAACAGAATAGGTCACTCGGAAAGGACCGTACCATGCATTAACGCTGTGCTTTGAATAAGAGCACCAGTGTGAGTGTGAACGGCTAATAATGTGCAGTACGTGCGTCCGAGACAGGGGATACGCTACTTCATGGGCCATGGCTGCTGGCTCTCAATTCTCCCCCATCATCTTCGCGAGACACATAAGTCATCGACGGTTTTATGTCCTCTGTCTAGGGAGGCAGCAGACGAATCAATATGAACATGCGAGACGGGCCGGGATCACGTTGGCTAGGCTTGTACGGCCGTGGTACTTATTTATACATAGTAACTATTAAAATAAAATGCGCTGGCAGTGGATCCAAAACCTATGTTGGTATTTTGGTGCGAGCATCTTAATTCGTCCGCCTTACGCGCTACCATCTCCGAGTCCTCTTTCAGCTGGAGACCATGGTGCCACCACCCGTAGGTTGGCCGAGGCCAAGCAGCTCGTCCGCGACTTCCTCCTCCATCTGGCGCTTAACATGAAGCAGTTTGATAAGGTTTTTAAACCGTAGAAAATTTCTCTAATAAGTTTCTAAACATTCCAAAAAAAAAACAAGTATTAGACATAGTTTGGGATATGACAAATCCAAATAAACTTAGCTCTACAAAAAAAAAGAAAAATATCTAGAAAAATTCCAAAACATTCTAGTCGATGTATAAACATGTTTTAAAAACCTTTCACAACAATAATATGATGCAACTAGCATGGATGCAGCATATACTCCCTCCGTTCCTAAATAAACTGTCGTTTTCGCTGTTTTCTGAGAAACAACTTTGAGTATATATATATATATATATATATATATATATATAATATCATTAGATAGATCGTTAAATCTATTTTTATAATAAAATTAATACAAATGTTGCGCACATTTTCTACAAATCTAATCAAACTTGCGGCACGAAAAACCAAACATGATAGTTATTTAAGGATGGAGGGAGTATATACAACAATACTGAATGCATCCATTCTATGCATTCAAGATGATGGGCACAAATCATAGGTCGGAGGGGAGGGCACATGATGGTAACCACAAAATGTCCGCAATGCGGTCAAGTCTTCGTGCATCATTTTAAGAGGTAGGCACCGATTCCTCTATAAGAAGTAATTTTCTTCTGTTTCTTTCTTAATTTTCCATGCACATAAGCAACTTTCTTACATGGCAAGCTAATAAATTTTTTATGGAAATTATTCTAATCAGAGCATTGGGACTACCCTTATATGCTCGTCGGACTTTCACCTCTCTGTTTTGAGAGATCTAAAAAGCTTGAAGTAGAGTCTATCCCATCTAGAAGATTGTCAAATCCCGGTGAAGTATCATGTACCTTCTTCCCGTTGATCGACCCGGACACCCGAAGTAATGTGAACACCCATAACTAGGTTTGAGGACTTGACCTAGAAAATAAGCATTTGATTCCCCGACAGATCTTCAACAAACAAATCTATCGATCTATGTGCATTGATCCAACAGCACTGGAATTATTAGGTGAAGCGTTAGGCTTAGCTGCACCTGCACATCGAGTAACTAAGTTGGACTGTCAAAACTCAAAAGGAGTAGGTAGAAGTGAGAAGCATCATGAGCCTACACAATAATCTACACTTCTCAGTGCCTCTTTGCCTGTCTATTTTGAAGATTGATGGTTAAGAGGTCAAATGATTCGAAAGAAGCACATATTCGTTCTCATTTTAAAATCTCCAAATGGCAAATGCCATGCGTGTTGCTTAAAGAGAATGGAGTTGTCCCGTGCTAGCTGTCGGCTACCTCTGCTGGTTACCGTGCGATCCGGGGCAAACTACGCACTCTAGCCCATGTCCATATCCACTGGCATTCGCAGAGACAAGTTATTGGCTTAGCTGCACCTGCACATCGAGTAACTAAGTTGGACTGTCAAAACTCAAAAGGAGTAGGTAGAAGTGAGAAGCATCATGAGCCTACACAATAATCTACACTTCTCAGTGCCTCTTTGCCTGTCTATTTTGAAGATTGATGGTTAAGAGGTCAAATGATTCGAAAGAAGCACATATTCGTTCTCATTTTAAAATCTCCAAATGGCAAATGCCATGCGTGTTGCTTAAAGAGAATGGAGCTGTCCCGTGCTAGCTGTCGGCTACCTCTGCTGGTTACCGTGCGATCCGGGGCAAACTACGCACTCTAGCCCATGTCCATATCCACTGGCATTCGCAGAGACAAGTTATTGGCTCTCTCAGAACACGTCACATTCACAGCAACTATAGACTCCATATAGTCCATATTGTACTGAGTGATAGCCACGCTTCGCTATTTCTCGTCACACATGCTTGGATAGATCTGGCGCGCGGGGAGGATGCGTGGCCATTTGTTATGCTGTGATAGCCATGCTCCTAGCTTTCACTACTACAAAATGATTATTGGAGGTGTGCGTTTTTTATTTCTGGAGGCGGGCATTGCAACCGCCTCTAGTCAAAGGTCACGGTTAATTCATGACCTACGGAGACGGTTGCTTTGTCTGCCTCCGTAAATTAAACACGAAAAACAAAAAAAGAAAAACCCGTGGTCAGGCCCACCGAGCCCATCCACGGGTCCGCCGAGCCCATCCATGCGCCGCCGCCACCACTAGCTGGATCTGCGCGTCGTCGTCGATGTCATCGTCGACGTCGTCGTCCCTGGATCCGGTCGCGCCGGCCCTTGATCCGCCGCTGGAGGATGGGCACGCCATGGATCCGCCGCCGGGGGATGCCACCACCCTCGATCCGCCTCTGAAGGACGGGCACGCCCTGGATCCATCACCGGTGAGCGCGCCCACCCTGGATCTGCCGCCGGGGAGCGCCACAAGCCTCCTCGCGTGTGGATCTCGTTGGCCTCTGCCTCCTCACGCCGGATCTAGATCTCGTCGAGGCTGCGAGCTCGTTGGATGAGCCGCCTACTCCTCAGCGCGCCGCCGCCGCTTGAGGACCACGCGCCGCCACTCTAGGGCCATGCGCCGCCACCGCCATGGGAGAGAAGGGAGCCGAGCGGACCAAAGGAGGGAGAGGGAGGGAGGGAGGCGAGCGTACCAGAGCCGGGAGAGGGAGGGAGGGAGGCGAGCGCACTAGAGCAGGGACACTACTACACTCGGACCTTTAACAGCCACATCGTAATCCTCATCGCAGTCCAATTTCAGCCTCGGCAGTAAGCTGTCGGCAGTGATGATCATAGCCCTCACCATCGCTATCTAAGACCGTCTGTGGTATACACTAACACCGCTCCATTGGCTTACAATCCGTCCGTGCTAAGGTCCTTACTTCCGTCGCATAGGGGCACGACCCACCTGTGTGGGTATGCACTAACACCGCCGCATGCTTATAAGCCGTCCGTGATCAGATCCCTATTCCGTCGCATTGAAGCGCTGAAAGGTCCTAATGGCTAGAGGGGGATGAATAGCCTATAAAAATTTCTAGAACAACACTTAAGTCAAGTGGTTAGATAATTATGAAACGAAACGAGTGTTGCGCTAGCCTACTCAAAATGCAAGCCTCCTATCCCTAATTCTAATTATCTATAATCTCTTATCACACAAGAGGCTAAGTCACTACCACTAAGTTAGTGAGCTCTCAAAGACTAACTAAAGAGCCCCACTGACCAATAAATAAGACACAAGTTAGCTCTCAAAACTAATTACACTAAAGAGCAAAGCCACACTAAGAAAGTAAATGCACAAGAGAGGTAGGAAGGTTATACCGTCGTGGCAAGAGATCAATCACAGTATATCAATGAATACCAAAGAAATCCTCAGAGACAAGATGACACAATGATTTTTCACCGAGGTTCACTTGTTTGCCGGCAAGCTAGTCCCCGTTGTGGCGATTCACTCACTTGGAGGTTCACGCGTTTATAGGCATTACATGCCTAACCTGCAATCGGGTGCCGCACAACCAACACAAGATGAGGATCCACAAGCCACGCGCAATTCACTAGAGTATCTTTTGGCTCTCCGCCGGGTAAAGGTCAAGAACCCCTCACAATCACCACGATCGGAGCCGAAGACAATCACCACCCTCCGCTCGATGATCCTCGCTACACCAAGCCGTCTAGGTGGCGGCAACCACCAAGAGAAATAAGCGAATCCTGCAGTGAAACACAATCACCAAGTACCTCTAGATGCAATCACTCAAGCAGTGCACTTGGATTCACTCCCAATCTCACAAAGATGATGAATCGATGATGGAGATGAGTGGGAGGGCTTTGGCTTAGTTCATTAAGTTGCTATGTCAATGAAAATAGTTAAGTGAGTGAGCCCAAGCCAGCCAAACCACTTATATAGGCACCCCCATGAAATAGAGCCATTAGGGTCAAGGTGGGGTGCCCTACGCACTAACCGGACGCGCTGGTCGGGATGACCGGACGAGCCCGAGCTAGCGTCCGGTCCTTGGATCCTCGCCATATGTCCCCGAGTTCGAACGTTAGCCGCATGATGCCAACGGCTAGTAGCCGCTCCCACACACCTTAAGTAGCAACCGGACGCACCACACGATGACCGTACATGCCAGAGCCACGTCCGCTCGCACGTTCGCCTGCGACGCCAAGCCACTGACCTGAAGCGATGAAGAGATGACCGGACGCACCCGCAAGCTGTAACACCCCTGGTGTTACGACCTCGCTTAGCACTCGGATGAGGACCTAAGAAATATTCGTAATGAACTTCTCAGGTCTTTGAACTTAAGTTGCACATGAAATGACGAAACAGACCATATAGGGCTCACTCTTGTGATTAAAAGGAATTAAATAAACGAGCAAGTCCATCTACTTTAGTGCTTAAAAATGCTCGATAGAAATGCTCACAAACCAAAGGAAATAAGTAATTTTATTTGTTTAGACGCGAAAAACATTTTTTATAGACAAAACTAAAATACAACTTGTGTATAGTGTTTAAATAAGATTTGAAGTATTGGTTTAGTAGTCGAAGATGTAACTTTAATTCTGATGGATAAATAATGTTAACCAGTATTTTGCTAACTCGAAAATAGCCCTCTCTCGTAAAATTCGGCAGTCAAAAGTTTTGGTGCAACCTTGCAATGTTTAGTATTTAATTCTGAATAATTGAGCTAACCACCTAAGTCATGTTTTTGCACTGTGGTTTGCAACCTAGTGACAGCCTTGCGATGGTGTGAGGGTTGGATTGTTTGGATTTCGGTTTGGCCGTCGCATAAATTCGTCAAAGCGCTTGATAACCTACCGGTTTGGCCATGGTCACCGCGCCCTCAGCGCGTCACTGCCGTGCCCTGGGTGGCCGTGGTCGCCTGCTTGTTTGTTGGCCGGCCCGGCCTGTCGCGTTGGCCAGCTGTGGCCACGCGCTGTGGCGTCCTTGCCCCCTGTACCTTTGCCATGCCGCGTGCGCCCGCGTGCTGCCCCTGCCGCCCTGTCTGCTGCGTTGGTGCTTAAGGTTGAGGCAAGCGCGCACGGCTCCTCACCCGCCCTCCCCATCTCGGTCTCTCTCTCTCTCTTTGGTGCTCGCCACAGCCATGGCCGCCTTAGCTGAGCACTGCTGCGCCACGTCTGACCGCTTGCGCTCATCTCCGTCCGGGTGGGAGCGCGCCCCAGCACCCTCTCATCCGCACCACGCGCCTGCCGGCCGCTTCCTCCACCGCAGCGCAGCAGCGTCCGCAGCCGATGCCGCGCGGCCAGGCTGACCTAGCCCGCTTTGGGCCGAGCAGGTCGACCCCCTTCCCCCCTGCGGATGCTCTCAGGCCTAGGTGCTCTCCGGCCCCTCGCCGCAGCCGGTGACCATCCTAGCCGGCCGGGATTGGCCTGTCTCCTCCGTTCCCCTGCTCTGCTCGTGTCCACCATGGTCGCATCTTGCTGCCACCCGAGCTCGGTCACCACCGTCTGCGCCGCGCCGGCCGTGCCATCCTCCTCGCGTGTGTGCTGCACCGCTGCGCAGCAACCCGCGCCTTGGAGCCGCCATTGCGCCGTTGCCGCCGCTGCTGTGCAGCTGCCCGCCGCGATCGCCGCGCGCGTGGCCAGGCACCACCAGCTGCGCCTGGCCGAGCCGCCACTGTCACCGTCTTCGCCTGCCCGCGCCGCCACTTCTGCGCTTCTTCTTTTGGTCCTCGCCGGCAACCGCCCCGCAGCGCCGCTGTCGCCCCGCCGCCGAGTCATGGGCGCGCGTGGCCACAGTGCCACGGCACGCCACTGGCCGAGCCGTGACCCTCCACGGTGCGCGCTGGCCCAGGTGTGCCCGAGCGGGTGCCGCCTCCCCGCCACCGGCCGCCTACAGCCGGCCGGAAATCGACCGGTCCCCGCCACATCCTCTGCCCAACCTCTGCGAACAGAGAGAGGAAAAGGGTGACAAAGGTGAATAGAAATTTTTACGGGGTTCTCAATGCAAACTTCGTGACTCATAGGAATAGTGCTCATAGGACTGCAGGTTCATTTAGTGGAATCGGGTGTCCTTTCTGCAAAAGTGCGCAGCCGCGTCCGGGTGGGCCAGTTGGGCCGGCCTGTCTTGCGCACGTCCGTGCCCCGTGCTGGGCCGGTTGGCCGCACGCGGTCGCGCCCCGTGTGGGCCGCGTTGGGCCATTGCCTCTCGCGCGCAGCCGCGCTCGCGCGGGCCGCTGGGCCGCTGGGCCGATTGGGATGCCACCGGCCTTCTCTTTTTCTAAAGCATTTCTTAATTTCGTTTCTAAGATAAACTTGTAACATCAATATGAAATTTTGTACTAGTCCAAAAATTGTGAAACAAACTTTGTTAGGTTCCTAAAATCAGGATCTATCTATTTGTGTATTTTACCCACCTAGTTGTATAACATTTTTAGGAGTTTGCTAATTAATTCAAAATGCTTGATATTGTTAAGTATAAAATTGTGAGAATTGTTGTAAGAAAATGGTAAAAGTGTTGACTCTAAATATTTTACAGTAACCTCCTAATAGTAGTATCTACCCCCTGTAATTTTCGTAGCTTCAGGATAATTGGATTGCTAAGGTAGTTATTGAGCCCTAGTTCGGATGTATATTAGTCAAGGAATAAATAAAGGAACACCTTGGGATTTCATGACTAAAATACTTGTTAGCAAACAACGCTTTGTTCGACAACGGGGATGCATAGCCTAATGCGTTAGACATAAGAGCAAGTTCGTTAGCTTGAGAGGCGCAATCGTATTTTAATAGTTGCGGTTGTCGTTGATTGTTTATGTCTCTAAGTTGCATCCGCGTAAATCATAATAGGAACACGAGGGATTGTGGAGCCTTCTGGAGTAGTAGAAGCAAATGGTGCCTTGCTGATCATGCCACCATAATGGAATGCTAACTTGGTTGTATTTTATCTAGGCAAGCCCGGGTGCATAACCCCTATTATTCTGCACTTTAATTTATGCTTGTGCATTAAGTTTAAAGGAGTTGAATGAAACCCACTTGCATACATATATATCCTTACCCTATGAGTCTTACTAGTATGATAGGATCATGTAGCGTGCTATGCTATAGGATCCCGATAGAAGTCGAGTGATTGCCTGTCACTCGCGAGAGATAGGAAATATATTATTGTTACTATTATCATGTTACTATCACAAGGATTAAATATGTATAATAATTGGAGACTAGGCGGAATGGGCTTGGATGGACTTGGACTTGGTTGGGCAACAGAGCGGGGCTTTGGTTGCAGTTGTTCCGCCTGTGTCAATTAAGGACCGTTCGTTGCATTGGGTTCCATAGTCAGGTCACAGACCTATTTATCCCAAGCATATACTTGCTTATGGGAGCGGGAAGACTTGTTTCTCTCTTGTCATGGGTTCCGGCTCTTTCTAGACCGGCTTTTTAGGTGGTTATATATATTGGGTTGAGGATGTCTAAGCACCATACTGAGGTCGGGCCTGCAGTGTTGGGGGCTTGGAGTCCGAGTTTGGACGGGGACCTGGACCCCTTGACAGGAGTGGAACGGGTTAGTCTTACTTGTGCCTGGGGTACAAGTAAGGCGTGTGTTTTTGGGGCACGCAGCTGGGCACATTGATTCGCGAATCACCATCAATTTGACGGTCCGATATGACTATAATCTGGCATCATAGTAAGAACTATGGAAGATGGTGAAATGGTTCTAATTGCTTACCACCTGCTTGAAATTAGCTTTGGTACTTACATCGAATGATCGGTTAATGAACTAATGATGACTGTAATAAAAAGAAATATAAGGATGCACATTTAGTGATGCTTCTTGCAGATACAATAAACCCACAAGCCAAAAAGCCTTGCATAATCCTTGGAGTCTTTTTCTTTTCTCCTGACTGGTAAGTCTTGCGGAGTACAATTGATTACTCAGGGTTTGTTCTACCCTGTTGCAGGTGTCACGTGCTAATAAGCTAACACTTGAGTGTGGAAACCTCCAGGTGGGCTCAGCGAGGATTTTCTTTACGATGCAGAGTAGAGTTTAATTATTAAAACTCTCATCAAAAGTTTTCAAAGAAAATATTGTCGACTTGTTATCATTTCATGCTTATAAAAGTTTACCATGCTAATGGTTATCTTATCATTAAATGGTTTCATTTCCGCTAAACTCTGATAACATTTTATATCACGCTGTTATAATCAAATGGTGAATTACTCCGATATTGTACTAAAAGTGATGTAAGAAATGGCAAGGATGTTGTAAGCTTTACTCTCTCATTTGTGATCCTGATATAAAAATATGGATTTTCGAGTTCTCTCCTGCGGTGTGCTCGATGGAATTGCATAGTTTAGTGCTCTTCCTTGGGTACTTAGTGTCTAATGGAAAACGAGTACTCTTGGGAGGGCATTACATTAGGCGGTTCTGCCACACAAGCCGAGTTCGATCACTTCTGGTAAGCATCCAGAGAGGCAAAATCACGACCGGACGTGGTCCAGAGTCCGATCCTCTCTGGCCAACTCCTACACCTTGCGTCACCATATGTCATCCTCGATCGGATGTAGAGCCAGCGCGTCCGATCTCCCTCATGCGCCAGTGCCTAATCAAGGACCGATGTCGTGCCCTTCTCTGCTACGTTGATTGGACGCACCCGATAGGGTCTGAGCCAGAGTCTGGTCAACATGAAACACCTCCTCCACTTCATAAACTTCGTCACCCTTGATCAAATGTGCTACCACCAAGTGTATCACCTTATGCACGTGTGTTAGCATATTTTCACAAACATTTTTAAGGGTGTTAGCACTCACTAGAATCTAAATGTATATGCAATGAGTTAGAACATCTAGTGGCACTTTGATAACCGCATTTCGATACGAGTTTCACCCCTCTTAATAGTATGGCTATCTATCTTAAATGTGATCACACTCACTAAGTGTCTTGATTACCAAAACAAAGAGCTCCTATGGATATCACCTTTGCCTTGAGCTTTTTGTTTTTCTCTTTCTTCTTTTTCAAGCCCAAGCACTTGATCATCACCATGGCCATCACCACCATCAGTGGTGAACCCAGCCAAAAATTAGAGCTAGGGCAGATCGCTATGTACAGATACAAAACTTGAACGATATACCGGTCTAACTACGTATGTATATCATATATCTATATTGTAATGTTGCATAACAATTATGTTCTAATATATATAATTCAACAAACAAAAGGTACAGAAGAAGTTTGAACATGAACATCTAGGTTGAAAACCGTAATACCTTCAACATCTTGCTCATGTGACGATTGTTCTTGAAGATCAACACCTTGTATTGTTTCTAGTGGATGTGGCTCTGAATCTCCTAGCTCTTCTTGTTCTTTAGATTCAGCAACAACAATATTACCACTTCCACGAGTACTTGGCCCTGAGTTGCTTCCACTTGGGGAATTTGTACTAGGAAAAAAGCTTGTCAAATCTACAAAACCAACTAACACAATTTCACTAATTAGAGATCAATCTATATTAAATTGACAAATGATTTGCAATGGATAAATGACAGTACCTGGCTTCTTATACTACTTCTGGCTTAATGGAGTTGGAGTTGTCGGCCTCCTCACCATCGCCGTGTTAGACGCATTGCCGACTTCAGCTTCATCTCTTCCCCAATGGCATCTCCTCCCCCATCCATCAGCTGCCGGCATCGTCTTCGTCTCTTCCGCTCTTCGGGGCATGCCAGCTCGGTGCCTCAGCCACTCGGGCGCAGCCGCGCACGTAGGGCCGCCCGCCCCGCTCGCTCCTCGCTTGGCGCTGGCCGCCGGCGTAGCGTAGAGAATGGAGCGCCGCCGCCGCGCCGTCAGTTGAGGCTTGGAGGTTGGAGCACCGCCGCCAAGCAGTCGAGGTCGAGCATAGCACAGTGGTGGGGAAAAATTTGGATTGGCTGATCTGGAGTGTCTTGTGCGGGTGTGGCTCTACCTCTAGTGTGTGGTGACTAGAAGGGCCAAAATGGGCCAGAAAATGGGCCGTTCTTCAAAGGCTAAAACATCTAGATGGCCTAGCACAGTAGAGTGACAGCTTCTTCAACCTCCCGTCGTCATTGTGGCATCGGACTTGCACTTCGATGGATGCAATCCCCGGCCAAAGAACAGAAGGGTACTAGTGGTGCTCGCCAGAGGGGACCTAGGGCGGCCGCCCAAGCTCACCCTATAGGTTGGTCCGCCTCTGACCACCATCATGATCTTCACCATTTGCTCCACCACTTGGAATGTGCTATCCTATCTCATGATCACTTAGAGTAAAGGATTAACACTTAGGGTTTCATCAATTCACCAAAACCAAACTAGAGCTTTCAATCTCCCACTTTTTGGTAACTGATGACAACCCTTTTCACGAAGATATGAATTAAAATTCATTTGAATCCATGTTGCTTGTCCAAGCATATTTACCATGTGTAAAAGGATTTGGACAAGTTTTATGAACCTAAATTGGTAGCATTTGCTCCCCCTACATATGTGCTAAGAGTCTGGATTGAAGCTTGCACACATGCATGGATTAGAGCTGTGGGAGAGTAATGTCTACCAAATGATGCTAAGGTGTAAGAGATGGACCTTTGAAGCGTGATACCAATCGGAGTGCACCAATAATACCATCCTTAGCACCATGGTTAGTTAGATACCACTTGAAATTATATGCAAGGTTCTAGTACCACTTGAAAACACAAGCAATGCATACCTGACAATCATCCTATGCATGCTAGTTTTTCATTTCATCATTTAAACCTATAACTAGCATACATCATACAAGCATGTATATCAAATTTAAACTTGACAAATGGAAGCAAGCATATTGTTGACGGTAGATAAGTGTCAATTTTAACCGTCAACGAAGCATGGAAAAGGACCTAAAACATAATTACCACATAGATATAGGGGGTCTATTCACAGAATTCCATGAGTTTTGGTGAATACCTATTTTCTGCAGGGTGTGTACTGAAAAGAACCAAGGAAGGCCCACATGTCAAGTTTACATAGAGACAAAAGGGCCACGAATAACTTTTCTGTAATCTGTATGGTACGAGAAGGCCCTGGACCAAACGGGAGGCGAAACCGGCTCGGAAGCCGGGCGGGCGCCCAAGCCCCTGGGTGGCCGCCCAGCCCTCTCAGCCAATCAGGCACCATCTCGCGGATCACCCCTCCACCGCCTTTGAGGATGAGTAATAATCGTAGATCAAGGTCGGTTTGATCTGAAGGCTGTGGTGCTTCCTAGAGGGCTATATAAGCAAGGCATCTGGCCCCTGGAGGAGGCATCCCCTTAAACCCTAATTCATTTTCTCTAGTTGGGATCAGCTGAGAAGGGTCCCTCGAATGGATCTCCTCTCCATAGCTAGCTATCAAGAGAAGATTAGTCCTCATTAGGATCTAGTCTTAGCAAAATAGAGAGAAAGAGAGCGAGGGAAGAGTTGGAGGTGGTGCCGGCATGTCGGTGCTCCCTCTCTGGCTTGTACTTCGACAGATTCAGGCTTCTCCGAGTCTGCATCTGGGATACTTCTGGTAATTGATCATTATTCAAGTATTTATCTTACTCTTTTGTTCATTGGTTCACAGTTCTTATGATTGCTCTAGTTCTTGTTAGCACTCTGAATTAGAGTAGTAATTGTTAGCATAAGCGTGGTGCTTAGGCTGTCGGTTACATGTGTTTGCGCCCTATTCTCTGGTTGTGTGGTAGTTATGGGAAGTGACAGCCCCGTCCACACCGAATTGAGTAGGTTCTTAAAATTAGTAGGACCGTAGTCACGTCGGTAGAGTTATCCTTAGTGGTGTTTTCCCGTCTAGTGGCATCCCGAAGTGAACATTAGAAGGATATTTGAATCATAACCTTGCCGTACATAGGATCATTACCATAGGCATCCTCTCTACCCATCATATCTTAAACCTTGATTGCTACCCTTGGATAATCTAGTTGTTTGGCGATCCACACACGTTTCCCTATGGATACGATATTTAAAACCCTCCGGGTGAAAGCTACAACGGTATTCATGCGCTTGCGGATTTATCTGTGTGCGTTAAAAATACTAACAAGCTTTCTAGCGCCGTTGCCGGGGAAACAATTGTTGTGACTCGTCAAACCAAATTTGTCCTTGTATCTTTCCTTTTCAAGCATGGATAACATCACTCCTATCAATCAATATGCTGCTCCCATGGGTGCCCAACTAGAGCCACCAGAATCTTCCAAACCTATCCTCACACCTGGCTATGAGTTGGATCCGTGCTTAATAAATATGGTCCAGGACCATTCATTCTCAGGAGAAGACGATGAAAACCCATACACACACCTACGAGAATTTGAGCTAATTTGTGCATGCTTGCAAATTGAAGGCATGTCACATGAAACATTAAGGTGGAAGCTATTTCCGTTCTCTTTAACGGGAAAAGCTAGACACTGGTATTCTCGAACCGTAGGGAGTGTACAAGGAGATTGGGAAACTTTACGCTCTAGTTTTTGCCTATATTTCTTTCCCATTCTCTCTGTGGTTAAACTTCAAACAAAGGTTCTAACTTTTAAAAAAGAAGAAAAAGAATCTCTTGGTATGGCTTGGGCACGTTTTAATGACCTACTCAATTTTAGCCCTGACCTTTCCATTCAAGACCAAATGCTCTTGCAACACTTTTATGTGGGTCTTAGTCGAGAAACCACACAACTTCTTGATACATCCTCTGGACGCTCTTTCTTCCATCTCTCTACTAGTGAAGGGAGAGAAATCCTTACAAAAATCCTTGAAAACACTCCTTACACTAGCATTCTCGATGATCCCCCAGAAGACGTAGTTGAGACAGCTCTTGAGGAAGAACCTATGATAGTTGAGTCTGAACCTTTAGCTACTCCACTTGAAGCCTCAACTATCCTCTTGAACCGCTGAAGGAGGAAGAAATTCCACTAACGGAAGACATGTTTAAGTTCGAGGAGTATCTTTTCTCCAATTTTAGAAACACCTCGAATTATTATGCAATTAGGAAGTCTTCAGCACCGTCTGCACCTAACCAACACCTTTTTGATCCAACTAAAGATAAGTTCCTTAAATAAAATGTGAAGGAGTTGACAACAATCATAAGTAATGATTGGTTGTGAGAATCCGAGCTTTCGCATGAAGTCATTCGTCTAGATTCTCCTTCTACCTCTATTAGTTGTCAGATTCATCAAACCTCCTTTGATGCTACTTATAATCTAGTTGTAAGAGTAAATATCATGTCTAAGTATTTCGCACATACACTTTTGAAGACATGAAATTAACTCCAACAACCAAGCTTCTAAAAAGTCTCTCAGGCCAAATCCTTCCTAGTGAAGGAATCTTCCACTTCATTACTATCAAAGTAGACGAAACCAAGGTGTACCTTAGTTTCTATATTTCCGATACTTGGAAATTTGACCTTTTGATTGGACATCCACTAGAGAGACTTATTCATGAAGGAAGAAAGGGGAGTGTAAATGTACATCTCAGGAAAAGCCTAAACCTTTCCATTCCCATCACCCAATCACTCCACACCAAGATGGAGTTAAGTCCCGAGCAAGAACCAATGGAGGGGATAATGGCAATGTCTTTCCTAGAATCATCTGACAAAGATCTCGAAGAAGTCACCAAAGATTTCATCAAAGAAATAGAACAACCGCGAAATCCTTTACCTTTGGATGAAACTCAGGAACCTCCAAAATCCCCCATTAAGCTAAAACCCCTTCCTTCAGGATTGAAATACGCTTTTCTAAATGACGACAAGGAATCTCCTGTGATAATTAGTGATAAACTTTCTGAATACGAGACCATCCGACTCCTTACTATTTTAGAAAAGCATCATTCTGCTTTTGGCTACTCACTCCAAGACCTCAAGGGGATTAGTCCTGCCCTTTGCACTCATCGTATTCCTATAGACCCAGCTTATACACCATCTAGGGAGCCCCAACGTAGGCTCAATAATGCGATGAGGGATGTTGTTAAAAAAGAGGTTTTGAAACTCTTGCATGCTAGGATAATATATCCTGTACCACATAGTGAGTGGGTGAGCCCAGTGCAAGTTGTACCCAAGAAAGGGGGTATGACAGTGGTAAAAAATGAGAGAAATGAATTGATCCCACAATGAACTGTCACTGGATGCGGATGTGCATCGATTACCGAAAACTTAACAAGGCAACAAAGAAAGATCACTTCCCATTACCCTTCATTGATGAGATGCTAGAACGGCTTGCAAAGCACTCTTTCTCTTGTTTCCTTGATGGGTATTCTGGTTACCATTAAATCATGATCCGTCCTGATGACCAAAGCAAAACCACGTTCTCTTGTCCCTATGGAACTTATGCCTATCGTAGGATGTCTTTTGGGTTGTGCAATGCTCCAGCCGCGTTCCAAAGGTGCATGATGTCTATATTTTCTGATATGATAGAGAAAATCATGGAAGTTTTTATGGATGACTTTTCTATTTATGGAAAAACTTTTGATGATTGCTTAGAAAACTTAGACAAGGTTTTGCAAAGATGTGTGGAAAAGCACTTAGTCCTTAATTGGGAAAAATATCATTTCATGGTTAGAGAGGGCATAGTACTTGGACACTTGGTTTCCGAATGTGGGATCGAGGTAGATCGTGCAAAGATAGAAGTGATAGAGAATTTGCCTCCTCCCACAAGCATCAAAGGGGTATGAAGTTTTCTTGGTCATGCGGGGTTCTATAGATGTTTTATAAAAGACTTTTCTCACATTGCTAGATCCCTCACAAATTTGCTAGCCAAGGATGCTCCCTTTGATTTTGATCATAAGTGTTTAGATGCTTTTCATATTCTTAAGAAAGCACTCATCTCTGCACCAATCATTCAACCCCCTGATTGGTCGCTACCTTTTGAAATCATGTGTGATGCTAGTGATTGTGCTGTGGGAGCAGTTTTGGGTCAAACAAAGGATAGAAAGCATCATGCAATTGCTTATGCTAGTAAAACTCTATCAAGACCTCAACTTAATTATGCAACAATTGAAAAAGAGCTAGTGGCTATTGTTTTTGCTGTTGACAAGTTTAGATCTTACTTAGTAGGAGCTAAGGTGATTGTTCATACTGATCATGCTCCTTTGAAATACCTGCTCACTAAGAAAGATACTAAACCACGACTTATAAGATGGATTTTGTTACTCCAAGAATTTGATTTAGAAATAAAGGATAAAAAGGGAGTAGAAAATTCGGTAGCCGATCACTTGTCCAGGATGTAGTTTGAAAATCCACAGGAATTTCCCATCAACGACTACCTGCGAGACGACATGCTCTATAAGGTCACGAGCGTCAACCCCTGGTACGCAGATATTGTCAATTTTATGGTTGCAGGTTATGTACCACCAGGAGAGAACAAATGTAAGCTCAGTCAAAAAAGTCGACTCCACATATGGGATGAACCATACCTCTTCTAAGTTTGCTCTGATGGTCTACTCAGAAGGTGTATACCAACGGAAGAAGAAATCAAGATCATTGAAAGATGCCATTCATCACCATATGGAGGACATTATGAGGCATTCCGCACTCATGCAAAAATCTGGCAATGTGGATTTTTCTGGCTAACCATGTATGAACACACAAAAGATTTCATCCGGAGATATGGAGCATGTCAGAGGCATGAGAACATAAATACACGAGATGCCATGCCACTCACCAACAATCTCCAGATAGAACTCTTTGATGTCTGGGGAATTGTCTACATGGCACCATTTCCAAAGTCCAAGCAGTGTGAATACATCTTAGTGGCGGTTGACTATGTTTCAAAGTGGGTTGAAGCTCTACCATGCTGAGCTGTAGATTCCAATCATGCCAAGAGGATGTTTGTAGAAACCATCTTTCCACGCTTTGGAGTTCTACGTATGGTGATTAGTGATGAGGTTCTCACTTCATTAATAGGAAGTTTCAACGCTTCTTACACAATCATGGGGTCCGTCACAATGTTGTGACACCATACCATCCTCAAACAAGTGGGCAAGCAGAAACATCAAACAAGCAGATCAAGAACATTCTACAAAAGACTGTTAACGAGATGGGGACAAGCTGGAAGGACAAGCTTAATGGAGCACTATGGGCTTACAGAACAGCCTACAAAACACCTCTTGGAATGTCACCATACCAGCTGGTCTATGGGAAGACATGCCACTTACCTGTCGAGCTAGAATTCAAGGCACACTGGGCCATAAAGAGATGGAACATGGATTTTGAAGAAGCTAGGGAGAAAAGAAAGATGCAACTCTCTGAGCTTGAGGAATGGCGAGAAAAGGCATATCATAATGCAAAGATCTACAAAGAGAGGACAAAGAGGTGGCATGACAAGAAAGAATTCAAACCAGGTGACAAGGTGTTACTATTCAACTCTAGAGTAAAGCTGTTCGGACATGGGAAACTACAAAGTAAATGGGAAGGACCATTCAAGGTAATTGAAGTAGCATCACATGGAGTGGTCACGCTTCAAAATGATGAAGGTAAGCTTTTCAAGGTAAATGGCCAACGTCTAAAAGTTTTCCTTGACGCACAATTACCAGAAGAAGAATTAGACATAGTTAATTATATAGAATTTGAAATTACTAAAAGAAAGAAAAAGGTTACCATGCTAAATTCTACATAGAAATCATGGGCAACACTCTAGACAATTAATGCTTAATTTCCTAACCCTTAATCTGTTCCACGAGTTTTGTTGTCTATTTGAGTTGTGCAGGAGTTATTAAGAAGAGACGACAAGTAAGTAGATGTTCTATCCACTAGTGGAGCACTATCACAACAATCATCATTAATCGATGCTCCACTAGAGAAAGTACATCTTCATTGCCAGTCTGCTACACTGTAAGATCGAACGACTACGTCAACATCTAGCTTGGGGGAGAGCACCCCCATGTATCCAGCTAAGTATTTTCTTCCCTCAGCTTTACTTTATTCCTTACAAGTTTTCTTAATCAGTAATAATAATGGTCTAAAATAACTAAAGCAAAATAAAAAGGGTGTGTCTAGTTTACTTGTTTTTGTTCTTAAAAGAGTTGTTAATAAAAGAGGACTCTCTAAGTAATCTCTTGCATGGAAATGATGAATAGTTGCCCTGCAGTAATTCCTTTCAAGTACCTAGTTTTCAACCTCGAACTCTCTCAAGTTTTGGACACAACTGTTTCGATCTAAGATTTACTCTGAACCTGAAACTTGTGGGTAGCAAATGCTTGATCTAAGTCTAGGTAGTTGGCGGATATGATATGGGAAGGTTTGAGCTGCTGTTTATCTTGTTCCTAGAGATACTAGAGTTCTGGAGATTTTATCTTTTAAAAACATAAAAATGCTGCATGATGAGTTCCTATATGACGAGAGCTTGAATTCCTACCACAGCCATATATACATGCTTGTTAGACTAGGAAAACTTCCACTCATCTTTACTACTTGTAAGCATTGAGTGTGGTCAAACTGTGTCGACCCTTAGGGATTGGTCATGCGGTTAAAATCAAGATCACGCACACTCCACCCATATATGCTACTTCTACCCTAGAAGTACGCATCCACATACTTTCCATTTAGACACATCCCAAAATTATTCTACTCCTACACTGGGAGTGAGCATAAAAAATTTCCCTTCATCCATTGCTAGCCCCTTTTGTTACGCAATAAAGCTCCAAGTATCCCTTTTACTACTACCTCTATCCATATATCCAAAAAGAGGCTTGGGTGCTCTGAAAAAAATAAAAAGAAAAAAAGAAGAAAATAAGAAAAGAGAGAGGAAAAAGAAAAATAAAAGAAAGAGGACAAATGTCCCAACATAGAGAGATTTTTAGCAGCCCAAGTTCTTCCCAAAATTCTTCAAGGATCAAGAGAGGTGTATATTTCTTCAAAGGAGCAAAAAGTAAAATTAGGTATTCACCATTATCATCCCTTTACCCCTTCATTTCTACATACATCTATCATCATCACCATTTGCCACTATCACCATATATCCACTCAACCATATATGTAGGACCACACACATGCACATCTTGATTTGACTATATGGCTGGACTCATTCCTCTGGATCCATGGTTTGACTGTGCAATAGATGTTTACATGTATTAGCTGTCTCCCCACCCATGAGCTCCACATAAGCCTGTTAATTGTAGGATGAGAGAGAAAAGGCATACACCATTAATGCCTTGGTAAGGATCCACAAATACCACAAATGAGAGACTTGAGAGGGTCATACAAAGGAATCTCTGAGTTTTATTTGAAAATCTTGCAAAACTCCGGAATAATAGTTGATCAAAGAGCTTGAAACATGGCGCTTGACTTAACCGTTCTGTCTTTCAACTACTCAAGACCCAAGTGATGGCTACAAGCCCCATGGTGGAAGGTAATATGGGTAAGTTTGAAATTCAGAATAGTTCACTCTAATCCAGAGGAAAGTTCTTGTTTGAACGCATGTGTACTTTTGAGGCGTGAAAGCATTGTAGCAATTCCTGATCCGTCACTAAGTTTATCTTTGCTCAGGGATGAGCAAAGGGTAAGCTTGGGGGAGTTTGTTGATGGTATATAAGTGTCAATTTTAACCATCAATGAAGCATAGAAAAGGACCTAAAACATAATTACCACATAGATATAGGGGGTCTATTAACAGAATTCCATGAGTTTTGGTGAATGCCTATTTCTGTAGGGTGTCTGGTGAAAAGAACCAAGGAAGGCCCACATGTTAGGTTTACATAGAGACAAAAGGACCACGAATAACTTTTCTATAATCGGGAAGGTATGAGAAGGCTCTGGACCAAACGGGAGGCGAAATCGGCTCGGAAGCCGGGCGGGCGCCCAAGCCCCTGGGCGGCCGCCCAGCCCTCTTAGCCAATCAGGCTCCATCTCACGTATCACCCCTCCACCGCCTTTGAGGATGAATAATAATCATAGATCAAGGTCGGCTTGATCCGACGGTTGTGGTGCTTCCTAGAGGGCTATATAAGCAAGGCCTCTGGCCCCTAGAGGAGGCATCCCCTTAAACCCTAATTCATTTTCTCCAGTTGGGATCAGCTGAGAGGGGTCCCTTGAATGGATCTCCTCTCCATAGCTAGCTATAAAAAGAAGATTAGTCCTCATTAGGATCTAGTCTTAGCAAAATAGAGAGATAGAGTGAGGGAAGAGTTGGAGGTGGTGTCGGCATGTCAGTGCTCCCTCTCTGGCTTGTACTTCGACGGATTCAGGCTTCTCCGAGTCTACATCCGGGATACTTCTGGTAATTGATCTTTATTCAAGTATTTATCTTACTCTTTTGTTCATTGGTTCACAGTTCTTATGATTGCTCTAGTTCTTGTTAGCGCTCTGAATTAGAGTAGTAATTGTTAGCATAAGCGTGGTGCTTATGCTATCGGTTACCTGTGTTTGCGCCCTATTCTCTGGTTGTGTGGTAGTTACGGGATGTGACAAACCCGTCCACATCGAATTGAATAGGTTCTTCAATTAGTAGGACCGTAGTCACGTTGGTAG
This sequence comes from Saccharum spontaneum, assembly GCA_022457205.1. Lineage (NCBI taxonomy): Eukaryota > Viridiplantae > Streptophyta > Magnoliopsida > Poales > Poaceae > Saccharum > Saccharum spontaneum. Next base: position 18,622,753 of record CM039594.1, read on the forward strand.
AGTTATCCTTAGTGGTGCTTTCCCATCTAGTGGCCTCCTGAAGTGAACGTTAGAAGGACATTTTAATCATAACCTTGCCTTGCATAGGATCATTACCATAGGAATCCTCTCTACCCATCATATCTTAAACCTCGATTGCTACCCTTGGATAAACTAGTTGTTTGGCGATCCACACACGTTTTCCTGTGGATATGATATTTAAAACCCTCCGGGTGAAAGCTACAACGGTATCCGTGCGCTTGCGGATTTATCTGTGTGCATTAAAAATACTAACACATACGTGAATGCACATTCAAATGCATCATACAAGTTCATGAGTTTGCTCCCCCTACTTGTGTGCCCAAATTTTAATTGATCCCCTTACTTTCGTATTTCTCCCCCCTATGTCAAAGTTCTCCCCCCTTTGTCATATGTTCACTATCTTTGTGCACTCTGTCATCTTTTCACTATTTTTGTGCACTAGTTTCTCCCCCTTTGTCATCAATGACCATAAATGTTCAATTTTAGATAGGTTAAGATTATCATGACAATCAATGGGGTGAGTGTTGGCATCTCTTACGCCGCACTCGCTAGGTTGTCATCCCTAACACGACGTAAGAAATACGGTTGTACTTATAATCATGGCACTTATAAAATATAAAAAGTTATGTGCAAGCGTACAGATAAAATACTCCCGTTGTAGCATTTCACCTAGGAAAGTTTCAGGTATCATTATTTATAATTCTACCACTAGGAGTTTCTAAACAGGGTTTAAAAGAGAAAATTTATATGGCTATAAGAATTACAAATACATACTATAGATATGAATCAATTAACCACTTCTATCTAAACAGGGGTAAGGCAGATGATATTGATAATAATGATAATGAGATAAGATTGGGAATCCATAATTAGAGAGAACTCGTAGGATCAAGTGGATACAGACTAAAGTGACACGGTTAGAGATTTAATTCCTAGGGTTATGTCCTATCTACCAAGTCTCAGGGTTTTCTAATCTACTCCTTATCATCTATAGCATAATCAATCTTCCATCTAAACATAAGGAACATTACTTCAGGGAATTCATCCTTCCCCAAGTAACCGGGTTCTACTTGTCCTAGATTCGGGGAGTGGACTGCAGAGGACTCAATGAAGCTATAAAAGTTACCTTCGTGATCTACCACATGGCCTAGAAAATAGGGTGCATTCGCTGGTAAATATAATCTAGACACCACGTCTTCATTACTTCTACCACCTAATCCAATCCGGAGTTGAACTAGGCGCTCTACGAACTTATGCCTAAACTTATTATCAATCATGACTATATCAAAGATAGAACTAGAATAAACTAAGAACGAAATAGACAAGAACATAATGATATTGAAGTAGAACAAAGTCATAGTTACAAGATACAATGATAGAATTACCAAATCTCCTGATGTCGATCCGGAATCCTGAGCCGCGCTCAACTCTACTTGTATCTAGCTAGATCTAACCCTAAACTTGAAGTAGAGCTCTAATCTTCTAATTGGAAACCCTAGCTTTTCTCTCTAGCCTTCTGAATGAGAGATCAACTGAAGATGATTGTGATTGATGCCTCAGGGAGGGGTCTGCCCCTGATTATATAGCCCGGAGGGATGAACCGCAGCCTTCGGATCAAACTGACTTGAAACAATGGTCGAGATGCGTCGTAGAGGTCGGTTGGAGGCCATCACGCGAAGCAGACCTCTCTTCCTTGTGGGCCTAAGCCGGCTGCCCGGCCCCACCTGTCAGCCATCGAGCTTCTGCTTTGTTCCCGTGTCCTCTGGTGTCCTCTAGAACCTTCCCGTCAATTCTTGCGGAATTCCGACTTGATTTGGTTTGGTTCCTTGGCTCCTACTCCTCCCTGGCTTATTCTATTTTAATCCCTGAAAATTCACAAATCACCAAAGCTGTGGAAATTGTCATGTTAGTCTATAAAACTCTTGCTTAGTGATGGTTCCGGAGTATTCTAGAGAATTCCTAGGCGTATTCATCGGGGACTTTCTCGTCGGGACTCCAAATATAGCAAATGATATGTCTGTTTCGATCGTCTCGACGAGATCTTCACAATGGTGTATTCTGATTTATCATTTGAGATACATTTATGTGGAGAAATATCAATAATTCTGTAAAAGAGGTGAGAGCAACACAACTCGTGGAACTTATCAGAATAAACCCTACAACTATGCACTAATAACCCCTTTACCATTATGTTGTGCATTAACTGAAGGTATAATGTTGACGTTAAGGACTGTCAACAGTGAGGACCATTTTCCTAAATTTGGTCCAATCTAGAACACTCGTCAAAGATACTTAACTCGGTTTGGTCTAAGGACAAGCTTCTTCACACCTCGTTTCACGGGTTATCTTGACAATGTTGAGTTAAACACTTATAGCTCATTTTTCAGATTAAACACTAGGTTTACAAGCCCACAAACATGTCATATGCTACCACTAGATCAAGTCAAGCATAGAAGCAATTGTGGTACCATACAAGCATAAATTTATTTAATTTTCATGAATGAGCCTATAAAACATGAGGAATAATGACTACATGCACTGTCACACCCAAAATTTTCTATTTTTGGTTGTGCATGAAAAACACTAAATAAAATAAATGATTTCAATGTTTGAATAAATTTATTAGATAAGTTAAGTTGTTGCTAATTTAAATATAGAAAATTGTGATTTTAAACTTTTTCATATTAATTTGATAATGTGGTGTTTGTGTGATGTTTGTCTTTGGTGTTGGTGAGTGCTATTATTTTTCAAAATACCATATTACGACGTTTACTTCTCATCGGAAAACTTTTTGGTATTTTCTGGATTCAAAATTCCAATTTCCGTGAGCTTAATCTTTTTCCTTGATCTCTTCATCCATCTTTTCATGAGTCCAAACTCATTTAGTTGAGTTACTTATCTTTCCAAGAGTCTCCAGGATGTTTCCCGTGATTTTTCTGAGCTCTGGGCTATTTTCGCGGCTTAAAAGGTAATTCTAGATTTTCTAGAATTATTTTTATTCGCGGAATTAAAATAATCCCGAAGTTAAGAAATTCCGAAAAGTTTCCAAACCCTACAACTATATATATGCCGGCGTAGCCCTCGACGCCCTGGTTCCAGAAGTACAACTCTTATCGCGAGACGTCGCTCGTAGCTCCCTCTATCTCTCGCCGTATCTTATATGTGTGTGTATATATATATATATATATATATATATATATATATATATATATATATATATATATATATATATATATATATATATATATACACGTGCATGCAAGTGCTTTACCTGAACAATCCAGCAAGCCAATAACCAGGCTGGCCTGCTCGTCGATCTCACCTTATTGTTCTCTGTCTGTCCCGCATGTCAGTGTTTTGCTCCACCTGAAGTTTGTCCTTGCCTAGGAGTCTAGTCCGGTTCGGTGTATATTTCACGCCACGCTGCTATATATACATAAGCCGCTGCAACCCTCTGCGCCGCCGGTTCCGAACTCTACAGCAATCGCTGCCTCACCTCGAGATAGCAGGCGCTGTTGCTGGCCCTAGTTCTGCCACCTGCCGCCGCTGTTGCCGTTCGCCGCCGCTGTTGCCGTTCGCCGCCGCTGTTGCTGCCCGCCGCCGCTGTTGCCGCCGACGCCGCGATCTGTTCATATGTCCAGCCCTGCTGCCGCCGCCGCCTTCATCTTCCATGCCCTAGCTGTGTTACGATCGACGCCATAGAGAGGCCGATGGAGAAAACCACACCACCGTCTCAAGGCTTCGCACGCTGTTTGTGGCCATTGTCTAACCCTTGCCGGAAACTCGCCACATCACGAGAAGGCCATGTCGTGGTCATCTTCTACATGTCCGACTCTGTTCTCTATCAAACGTCTTCCGCGTCTGACGCTGGTGAGCCTATATCCATCGATCTGTCCCCTCTAATAATTCTCATATGTCAACTCCCGCTCACGTTAGTGTGTTCCTGTGATCTTTGCACGAGATCGTCGTCTGACTACCCTATGCATGTTGAGCCGATCAACCTTGTCCGCTTGTCCATCCATGCATCTTGAAGGAAGTTACCACGGACATGCTAAATCTCGCCAAGCTAAACTTCCTACCAGCCGTCATAGCCAGGGGGCTTCATCACGGCAATTGCTAGCACTCAATGCCGACCATCCTTGTGGGTGCAGCATGCCGGCCGAGCGGGCAGGGTGCCCAATCCATCTTTGGTCAGCACAGGTACGTGAGCACAGATCATGTGGAGAACTACGTAACTTTCTATCCACTCAATAAGTCTTTCCGCACAAATCTAGATTCTTGTAGTCCAGTCTTAGCATCTTTTGATCCCAAGATGTTCATCTGTTCTAGCTCTGACTCGATCCGTTGTTTCTGCTGGGTGCTTTTGCTAACGTGAGATATATATTAGCAGCTACGATGAGCATGCCACATATTTGAATTTTACATTAAAAATACTAATTTGATTAATACGCATACAGCATGCTTTTCAAATTAAAAGCTTTCTAATTAAAAGTAATCTAGACTTATAATTCTGTTTTTGTTAAGTTGCGATCGTGCCGATCGAAGTTATGTGTTAGCAATAACGTTTAACATGTCTTACATCTTTGAAATTTATAGGTTAGTTATTAATTTGATTAATGTTTAGTTAGCGAGTGCTCTCTTTAATTAATTAAAAAGCAATTTAGGTTTAACTCGATTAATATTAGATGGTTCTTGATTATAATTTGTTTAGTTTAAATATAAAACATGAGATGGTTCGGTTAGTGTTCGTATATGTGTCAGGTTATATAAATTATAAATATTTGATTAGAATAACTAATGTTTATGCCATGCTCCTTTAAATTTAAAATGTCATAGGTTCATGCGTCGGCACTTTCTTAAAATGTTAACTCGATTAATATTCACATTAATGTGTTTTTATTTATAAATTGTTTATTAGATGCAAATCATGGCCATTGAACTCTTATTAGCTTGATGACATCACATGATGTCATGATATGATTTGTGGCCGTTTTTCTTTAGTAAAACAAATCCCGAAATACAATAGAAATACATATATACATACAATTTTGTTTAGGCCATATCTTCCATGTTTTAACTCCGATTTGACTCGTTCAAGTTGCGTTAGATTTGTATTTGCAAGCTCTATATGTTAATGTAGCTGTACAGTAGGTTTGAAAAGTTTAATTTTTGAGTTTATATTAAAATAATTATTTATCTATAGGAAATCTTAGAGAATTCATAACTTTCAAGTTTTAGATCCGAATTTCGTGATCTTTACGTCTGTGTGATCGTAGTAACGTGTAGAATAGTTTTGTAAGCTTTCCTAAATGTTTTTCTACTGTTGGTGTACTGTTCTAATTATATCTTTTGTTTGCTTCGTGTATGTTTGCTCGGAATGTTTGTATGTTGATGCTTGGTGATCGAATTTAGACGGTGAGCAGTACTACGACGATTAGGAGTATTATTTTGAGCCGGACCAGCAGTATCTATCGGAGAACTTTGATCAAGGCAAGTATAACATGGGACTATCCTTGTTACCTATTCACTGAAATTATCATACATATGCATGTGTCCTCCTTGACAACCATAGAGATTATAACCTAGTTATTGATATCTTGTTTCCTTGTCACCTTGGGTATGCATTTGGGTAGCTACTGCTAGCGCTTAATTATGAACAATGATCTTGTAATTTGACTAATGGATTATGCAATCAACCAATTAAGATGATTTTATTACTGTTGAAAAGGGGGCTAGAGCAAGGGGTTATATTGTTGCTCTGGTTTCTCTCCATAAGGACTTATCTGTACGTGATCATCCGGGACATACAGTACAGCTGTGAGGGCTATATGGCTCTGGCTTTAGTTGTTCAAGAGACCTTTTCTAGCTTGTTAGTGGTTACCTTAAATGGCGTAAGAATGGCTTGCCACGTTGGGTGTAGGGCGAGCCCCTATCCTTAGTGTGTATAGGCTGCGGTTGTTGTGCCACAGGGAAGGGGGGTTCTACATCTGCCTGCCGAGTGAATCTAATGGCCCTAACTTGTTAGACGAACTTTTGAATGGCTTTATATGATTTCCGGTGTTTTGGGAATGGCCTCCCCATGCATTTGGAAGTCATGACTCACAGTGAAAGTGTACACCTCTGCGCAGAGTTAAAAACTGGTATACTAGCCGTGCCCACGGATACGGGCGGCCTTGGAACATCTACAGATAGATGATCACCATGGTTATATCATGCTTAATTATTGTTGATTATTATTATGCTCATGTTAATGCTATTCATTATCTTTATTACAATTGATCATTGGTTCTTTAATGGGAATTGGTTCATCTTGATGCTACTCAATTGCTAATTATATGATGATTAAAAGCTAAACGCAGTCAAACAGTGTCTAGCCTTTTTGAGCCTCATGAACCCCATGATATATTTGTTGAGTTCGACATGGACTCACTCTTGCTATTTCCCCCACACTCCAGTGTGTAGTAAGATGCTACTCAAAAGAAGGACAAAGATGTAGTGGAGTTTTCAGAAGACTAGTAGAAGTGCTAGGCATATGTTACCCCCAGTCAGCCGTCCCTGAGAAGAATGGAGCCTGAAGTTTAGTCACCATTCCGCGATACTCTGATGTAAGTGTTGATATACCTATGTATACGTTATATAATAACATTGTTTCTGATACTTTTTCATTCTGGCATATGTGTGGACTTCCTGGGCACACATATAATTAGCCTGGTTTTGTTCTTTAGAAAACTGGGTGTGACAGAGTGGTATCAGAGCGGTGTTGACTGTAGGACGTATGCCAAGTAGCACTGGACGTATTCTAAAACTCATTTTACTATAAAACTATTTTGTCATCCCTTGACTCATTGATTTTGACTATTTCCTCTTCCTTGTCCTATTGTATCTCCTCCTTGATATAGCTTTCTTTGAGCTATTATTTCTTAATCCCTTGATTTTTATTTTATGTTGTTTTTACTAAAAGTTTTCTGATCTCACCTTTTTCAAAAGTTTGATGGCCTTTCATCATCCATACTTTTCCCTTAGGATGACCACCATTGTTGAAGCAGCACGTGTAGTACCGATGATGTGATGTGTGCTTGTTTTGCTTGATGTGTTGCTTGTATGTTGCCTTGTTCTCGTGTTTCAAAGGTGGCTCGAAAGGTATAAGTCTTGAGGAGTAGCTCGATCCATGTTAAGTGGGATATGTTTTACGTAATACTCCACATGCTGATTTCTATAGCAGTCAGCAATGTTTCTGTTATATCTCAAGATATGGACATGAGAAATTTATGAAATTTTACTGAGAATAACTAGACTTCTGTATCTTTCTAAACCCACTGGACTTATCTTTTTATCTACTATGAGCTAAGAGATATACCTGTTCCAAGTTGGGGTCACTGCGCAGTCTGGAATCCTGAAACAGTTTCGGTTAAGTTCAGTTTTTGACTAACTTATGGACAGAATCTGGAAAAGTGTTGTGAATAAAAGTCGTAGATAATTTCGTAAGCTTTCCAACCATATAAAGATCACCTTAATCGGATATCTGTATCTCGAGATATGTCAGATTTACTGAACTGCTAAAATTGGAATTTGCCCAGAAATTTTCTGCATTACTTCCTTATCTTGTATAAGTGAATCTATCATTGGATATCTTTGAATCTCATTGATTTGCCTTGGGAATCTTACATTAGAGATGATTATGGTTATCTAGTATAAAAGGAGATGCAAGTTACTTTGGTGTCCCCTAGTTTCTTTTTCTTAAGGGGTAGCAAAGTTGTGAGTGTTGCAAGATGAAGGTTTCGTATGTCCTAGTGCTTCACTTGGAAGAAGTGGTTATCTCTATGATCGGAAGTCTACTTAAGTGCTAGTGTTGTTTGCTTGGGATCAGTGCTTTGTTGGATCATCTACAAGAAGCTCGGGTATTTATCAGGACTGGTCTTCACTTCAAGCTATCATCAGTTGGGAGTTCAACATTCAATTCAACATACTCTATACAAGTTAGCATGGACGACATAGGAAGGAGATGTTGGAAGTCTATAGTTAGTTTCATGGAAACTTAGATGACATCACCCCCATATCAAGTATGTTTAGTAAGTTTTAAGTGAAGGACTTATCATTAGCAGCAAGCCTTAAAGAAAGTGTTGTCTTCAATGACATTGCCAGGTAGAACAAAATCTTTGTTAAGTGGGGTAGTGTCCGTTACCATCATCAATCTCAAGCGACGAGGTACGAAGAACTGAAGATCAAACTTTATCTTTCTTATCATCTTTTGGCTATCCTTGATCTATGTCTTATATCTCATCAACGCAAAGCAAAGAAGCATGAAGACTTGAAGATTAGTGTTATCTATCTCTCTAATCTCTCTGAATCTCATTTCTGCCTTATCCTGTTTTTTTTAGAACAGTCTGTCTATCTTAGTTTATACCTATATTTTTGTATGCCCAAAAATCATGGATAAATTCTGGACAATAGTAGACTTCAATATCTTTCTCTGACGGTAAGAACCACCCTGATAGCTATTATGATTTGGGAGTTATGAAAATCACAAGGCGACGCATTTGTGCTGTCAGCAACCTGGAATAGTTTCTGTTGTGCACAGTTTTTGACTACCTTAACTGCAGAATCTGGAGAAGTGTTCTATAAGGAAGTTGTAGTAAATTTGATAAGCTTTCCAACGGTATAAGCTATAATATCATTGGATTCGCAGAACTCGAGTTATAACTGTATTTCTGCACTGCTATTTTTCTGTTCGCGAGGAAGTGCAGGTTACTTGATCTTGGATATGCTCATAAGTCTCTTTGAGATGGTAGAAGGACATGATGGTAGTTATCACTCAGAAACAAATGCAATCTATCCATTGGTGTTCTCCAATTGATCTCTTCTTAAGGGGGTTTGCCGAACTAAAAGACGATACAAGATGGAGGTTTATATGTTCTGTTTCGTCATCTGGGAAGCATCAGCTATCTACATGGTCGCAAAGTCATTATCGAGCGTAGGTATCTCTTCTCAGGGTTGGTAACCTGTTGGAACCATCTACAAGGATCGTAAGGGTCTAAAGGAGATATTTACAAAGTTGGATTTGAGCTTGTGGCATCATCATCATTAGATAAGAATTGATCAGAGAAGAGTGAAGACTTGCAGATCAATTTTATCTTTCTTCTTAGTCTCTCCGAATCTCGGGACGAGATTCCTGTTAAGTGGGGTAGATTTGTCACACCCAAAATTTTCTATTTTTGGTTGTGCATGAAAAACACTAAATAAAATAAATGATTTCAATGTTTGAATAAATTTATTAGATAAGTTAAGTTGTTGCTAATTTAAATATAGAAAATTGTGATTTTAAACTTTTTCATATTAATTTGATAATGTGGTGTTTGTGTGATGTTTGTCTTTGGTGTTGGTGAGTGCTATTATTTTTCAAAATACCATATTACGACGTTTACTTCTCATCGGAAAACTTTTTGGTATTTTCTGGATTCAAAATTCCAATTTCCGTGAGCTTAATCTTTTTCCTTGATCTCTTCATCCATCTTTTCATGAGTCCAAACTCATTTAGTTGAGTTACTTATCTTTCCAAGAGTCTCCAGGATGTTTCCCGTGATTTTTCTGAGCTCTGGGCTATTTTCGCGGCTTAAAAGGTAATTCTAGATTTTCTAGAATTATTTTTATTCGCGGAATTAAAATAATCCCGAAGTTAAGAAATTCCGAAAAGTTTCCAAACCCTACAACTATATATATGCCGGCGTAGCCCTCGACGCCCTGGTTCCAGAAGTACAACTCTTATCGCGAGCCGTCGCTCGTAGCTCCCTCTATCTCTCGCCGTATCTTATATGTGTGTGTATATATATATATATATATATATATATATATATATATATATATATATATATATATATATATATACACACACGTGCATGCAAGTGCTTTACCTGAACAATCCAGCAAGCCAATAACCAGGCTGGCCTGCTCGTCGATCTCACCTTATTGTTCTCTGTCTGTCCCGCATGTCAGTGTTTTGCTCCACCTGAAGTTTGTCCTTGCCTAGGAGTCTAGTCCGGTTCGGTGTATATTTCACGCCACGCTGCTATATATACATAAGCCGCTGCAACCCTCTGCGCCGCCGGTTCCGAACTCTACAGCAATCGCTGCCTCACCTCGAGATAGCAGGCGCTGTTGCTGGCCCTAGTTCTGCCACCTGCCGCCGCTGTTGCCGTTCGCCGCCGCTGTTGCCGTTCGCCGCCGCTGTTGCTGCCCGCCGCCGCTGTTGCCGCCGACGCCGCGATCTGTTCATATGTCCAGCCCTGCTGCCGCCGCCGCCTTCATCTTCCATGCCCTAGCTGTGTTACGATCGACACCATAGAGAGGCCGATGGAGAAAACCACACCACCGTCTCAAGGCTTCGCACGCTGTTTGTGGCCATTGTCTAACCCTTGCCGGAAACTCGCCACATCACGAGAAGGCCATGTCGTGGTCATCTTCTACATGTCCGACTCTGTTCTCCATCAAACGTCTTCCGCGTCTGACGCTGGTGAGCCTATATCCATCGATCTGTCCCCTCTAATAATTCTCATATGTCAACTCCCGCTCACGTTAGTGTGTTCCTGTGATCTTTGCACGAGATCGTCGTCTGACTACCCTATGCATGTTGAGCCGATCAACCTTGTCCGCTTGTCCATCCATGCATCTTGAAGGAAGTTACCACGGACATGCTAAATCTCGCCAAGCTAAACTTCCTACCAGCCGTCATAGCCAGGGGGCTTCATCACGGCAATTGCTAGCACTCAATGCCGACCATCCTTGTGGGTGCAGCATGCCGGCCGAGCGGGCAGGGTGCCCAATCCATCTTTGGTCAGCACAGGTACGTGAGCACAGATCATGTGGAGAACTACGTAACTTTCTATCCACTCAATAAGTCTTTCCGCACAAATCTAGATTCTTGTAGTCCAGTCTTAGCATCTTTTGATCCCAAGATGTTCATCTGTTCTAGCTCTGACTCGATCCGTTGTTTCTGCTGGGTGCTTTTGCTAACGTGAGATATATATTAGCAGCTACGATGAGCATGCCACATATTTGAATTTTACATTAAAAATACTAATTTGATTAATACGCATACAGCATGCTTTTCAAATTAAAAGCTTTCTAATTAAAAGTAATCTAGACTTATAATTCTGTTTTTGTTAAGTTGCGATCGTGCCGATCGAAGTTATGTGTTAGCAATAACGTTTAACATGTCTTACATCTTTGAAATTTATAGGTTAGTTATTAATTTGATTAATGTTTAGTTAGCGAGTGCTCTCTTTAATTAATTAAAAAGCAATTTAGGTTTAACTCGATTAATATTAGATGGTTCTTGATTATAATTTGTTTAGTTTAAATATAAAACATGAGATGGTTCGGTTAGTGTTCGTATATGTGTCAGGTTATATAAATTATAAATATTTGATTAGAATAACTAATGTTTATGCCATGCTCCTTTAAATTTAAAATGTCATAGGTTCATGCGTCGGCACTTTCTTAAAATGTTAACTCGATTAATATTCACATTAATGTGTTTTTATTTATAAATTGTTTATTAGATGCAAATCATGGCCATTGAACTCTTATTAGCTTGATGACATCACATGATGTCATGATATGATTTGTGGCCGTTTTTCTTTAGTAAAACAAATCCCGAAATACAATAGAAATACATATATACATACAATTTTGTTTAGGCCATATCTTCCATGTTTTAACTCCGATTTGACTCGTTCAAGTTGCGTTAGATTTGTATTTGCAAGCTCTATATGTTAATGTAGCTGTACAGTAGGTTTGAAAAGTTTAATTTTTGAGTTTATATTAAAATAATTATTTATCTATAGGAAATCTTAGAGAATTCATAACTTTCAAGTTTTAGATCTGAATTTCGTGATCTTTACGTCTGTGTGATCGTAGTAACGTGTAGAATAGTTTTGTAAGCTTTCCTAAATGTTTTTCTACTGTTGGTGTACTGTTCTAATTATATCTTTTGTTTGCTTCGTGTATGTTTGCTCGGAATGTTTGTATGTTGATGCTTGGTGATCGAATTTAGACGGTGAGCAGTACTACGACGATTAGGAGTATTATTTTGAGCCGGACCAGCAGTATCTATCGGAGAACTTTGATCAAGGCAAGTATAACATGGGACTATCCTTGTTACCTATTCACTGAAATTATCATACATATGCATGTGTCCTCCTTGACAACCATAGAGATTATAACCTAGTTATTGATATCTTGTTTCCTTGTCACCTTGGGTATGCATTTGGGTAGCTACTGCTAGCGCTTAATTATGAACAATGATCTTGTAATTTGACTAATGGATTATGCAATCAACCAATTAAGATGATTTTATTACTGTTGAAAAGGGGGCTAGAGCAAGGGGTTATATTGTTGCTCTGGTTTCTCTCCATAAGGACTTATCTGTACGTGATCATCCGGGACATACAGTACAGCTGTGAGGGCTATATGGCTCTGGCTTTAGTTGTTCAAGAGACCTTTTCTAGCTTGTTAGTGGTTACCTTAAATGGCGTAAGAATGGCTTGCCACGTTGGGTGTAGGGCGAGCCCCTATCCTTAGTGTGTATAGGCTGCGGTTGTTGTGCCACAGGGAAGGGGGGTTCTACATCTGCCTGCCGAGTGAATCTAATGGCCCTAACTTGTTAGACGAACTTTTGAATGGCTTTATATGATTTCCGGTGTTTTGGGAATGGCCTCCCCATGCATTTGGAAGTCATGACTCACAGTGAAAGTGTACACCTCTGCGCAGAGTTAAAAACTGGTATACTAGCCGTGCCCACGGATACGGGCGGCCTTGGAACATCTACAGATAGATGATCACCATGGTTATATCATGCTTAATTATTGTTGATTATTATTATGCTCATGTTAATGCTATTCATTATCTTTATTACAATTGATCATTGGTTCTTTAATGGGAATTGGTTCATCTTGATGCTACTCAATTGCTAATTATATGATGATTAAAAGCTAAACGCAGTCAAACAGTGTCTAGCCTTTTTGAGCCTCATGAACCCCATGATATATTTGTTGAGTTCGACATGGACTCACTCTTGCTATTTCCCCCACACTCCAGTGTGTAGTAAGATGCTACTCAAAAGAAGGACAAAGATGTAGTGGAGTTTTCAGAAGACTAGTAGAAGTGCTAGGCATATGTTACCCCCAGTCAGCCGTCCCTGAGAAGAATGGAGCCTGAAGTTTAGTCACCATTCCGCGATACTCTGATGTAAGTGTTGATATACCTATGTATACGTTATATAATAACATTGTTTCTGATACTTTTTCATTCTGGCATATGTGTGGACTTCCTGGGCACACATATAATTAGCCTGGTTTTGTTCTTTAGAAAACTGGGTGTGACAGAGTGGTATCAGAGCGGTGTTGACTGTAGGACGTATGCCAAGTAGCACTGGACGTATTCTAAAACTCATTTTACTATAAAACTATTTTGTCATCCCTTGACTCATTGATTTTGACTATTTCCTCTTCCTTGTCCTATTGTATCTCCTCCTTGATATAGCTTTCTTTGAGCTATTATTTCTTAATCCCTTGATTTTTATTTTATGTTGTTTTTACTAAAAGTTTTCTGATCTCACCTTTTTCAAAAGTTTGATGGCCTTTCATCATCCATACTTTTCCCTTAGGATGACCACCATTGTTGAAGCAGCACGTGTAGTACCGATGATGTGATGTGTGCTTGTTTTGCTTGATGTGTTGCTTGTATGTTGCCTTGTTCTCGTGTTTCAAAGGTGGCTCGAAAGGTATAAGTCTTGAGGAGTAGCTCGATCCATGTTAAGTGGGATATGTTTTACGTAATACTCCACATGCTGATTTCTATAGCAGTCAGCAATGTTTCTGTTATATCTCAAGATATGGACATGAGAAATTTATGAAATTTTACTGAGAATAACTAGACTTCTGTATCTTTCTAAACCCACTGGACTTATCTTTTTATCTACTATGAGCTAAGAGATATACCTGTTCCAAGTTGGGGTCACTGCGCAGTCTGGAATCCTGAAACAGTTTCGGTTAAGTTCAGTTTTTGACTAACTTATGGACAGAATCTGGAAAAGTGTTGTGAATAAAAGTCGTAGATAATTTCGTAAGCTTTCCAACCATATAAAGATCACCTTAATCGGATATCTGTATCTCGAGATATGTCAGATTTACTGAACTGCTAAAATTGGAATTTGCCCAGAAATTTTCTGCATTACTTCCTTATCTTGTATAAGTGAATCTATCATTGGATATCTTTGAATCTCATTGATTTGCCTTGGGAATCTTACATTAGAGATGATTATGGTTATCTAGTATAAAAGGAGATGCAAGTTACTTTGGTGTCCCCTAGTTTCTTTTTCTTAAGGGGTAGCAAAGTTGTGAGTGTTGCAAGATGAAGGTTTCGTATGTCCTAGTGCTTCACTTGGAAGAAGTGGTTATCTCTATGATCGGAAGTCTACTTAAGTGCTAGTGTTGTTTGCTTGGGATCAGTGCTTTGTTGGATCATCTACAAGAAGCTCGGGTATTTATCAGGACTGGTCTTCACTTCAAGCTATCATCAGTTGGGAGTTCAACATTCAATTCAACATACTCTATACAAGTTAGCATGGACGACATAGGAAGGAGATGTTGGAAGTCTATAGTTAGTTTCATGGAAACTTAGATGACATCACCCCCATATCAAGTATGTTTAGTAAGTTTTAAGTGAAGGACTTATCATTAGCAGCAAGCCTTAAAGAAAGTGTTGTCTTCAATGACATTGCCAGGTAGAACAAAATCTTTGTTAAGTGGGGTAGTGTCCGTTACCATCATCAATCTCAAGCGACGAGGTACGAAGAACTGAAGATCAAACTTTATCTTTCTTATCATCTTTTGGCTATCCTTGATCTATGTCTTATATCTCATCAACGCAAAGCAAAGAAGCATGAAGACTTGAAGATTAGTGTTATCTATCTCTCTAATCTCTCTGAATCTCATTTCTGCCTTATCCTGTTTTTTTTAGAACAGTCTGTCTATCTTAGTTTATACCTATATTTTTGTATGCCCAAAAATCATGGATAAATTCTGGACAATAGTAGACTTCAATATCTTTCTCTGACGGTAAGAACCACCCTGATAGCTATTATGATTTGGGAGTTATGAAAATCACAAGGCGACGCATTTGTGCTGTCAGCAACCTGGAATAGTTTCTGTTGTGCACAGTTTTCGACTACCTTAACTGCAGAATCTGGAGAAGTGTTCTATAAGGAAGTTGTAGTAAATTTGATAAGCTTTCCAACGGTATAAGCTATAATATCATTGGATTCGCAGAACTCGAGTTATAACTGTATTTCTGCACTGCTATTTTTCTGTTCGCGAGGAAGTGCAGGTTACTTGATCTTGGATATGCTCATAAGTCTCTTTGAGATGGTAGAAGGACATGATGGTAGTTATCACTCAGAAACAAATGCAATCTATCCATTGGTGTTCTCCAATTGATCTCTTCTTAAGGGGGTTTGCCGAACTAAAAGACGATACAAGATGGAGGTTTATATGTTCTGTTTCGTCATCTGGGAAGCATCAGCTATCTACATGGTCGCAAAGTCATTATCGAGCGTAGGTATCTCTTCTCAGGGTTGGTAACCTGTTGGAACCATCTACAAGGATCGTAAGGGTCTAAAGGAGATATTTACAAAGTTGGATTTGAGCTTGTGGCATCATCATCATTAGATAAGAATTGATCAGAGAAGAGTGAAGACTTGCAGATCAATTTTATCTTTCTTCTTAGTCTCTCCGAATCTCGGGACGAGATTCCTGTTAAGTGGGGTAGATTTGTCACACCCAAAATTTTCTATTTTTGGTTGTGCATGAAAAACACTAAATAAAATAAATGATTTCAATGTTTGAATAAATTTATTAGATAAGTTAAGTTGTTGCTAATTTAAATATAGAAAATTGTGATTTTAAACTTTTTCATATTAATTTGATAATGTGGTGTTTGTGTGATGTTTGTCTTTGGTGTTGGTGAGTGCTATTATTTTTCAAAATACCATATTACGACGTTTACTTCTCATCGGAAAACTTTTTGGTATTTTCTGGATTCAAAATTCCAATTTCCGTGAGCTTAATCTTTTTCCTTGATCTCTTCATCCATCTTTTCATGAGTCCAAACTCATTTAGTTGAGTTACTTATCTTTCCAAGAGTCTCCAGGATGTTTCCCGTGATTTTTCTGAGCTCTGGGCTATTTTCGCGGCTTAAAAGGTAATTCTAGATTTTCTAGAATTATTTTTATTCGCGGAATTAAAATAATCCCGAAGTTAAGAAATTCCGAAAAGTTTCCAAACCCTACAACTATATATATGCCGGCGTAGCCCTCGACGCCCTGGTTCCAGAAGTACAACTCTTATCGCGAGCCGTCGCTCGTAGCTCCCTCTATCTCTCGCCGTATCTTATATGTGTGTGTATATATATATATATATATATATATATATATATATATATATATATATATATATATACACGTGCATGCAAGTGCTTTACCTGAACAATCCAGCAAGCCAATAACCAGGCTGGCCTGCTCGTCGATCTCACCTTATTGTTCTCTGTCTGTCCCGCATGTCAGTGTTTTGCTCCACCTGAAGTTTGTCCTTGCCTAGGAGTCTAGTCCGGTTCGGTGTATATTTCACGCCACGCTGCTATATATACATAAGCCGCTGCAACCCTCTGCGCCGCCGGTTCCGAACTCTACAGCAATCGCTGCCTCACCTCGAGATAGCAGGCGCTGTTGCTGGCCCTAGTTCTGCCACCTGCCGCCGCTGTTGCCGTTCGCCGCCGCTGTTGCCGTTCGCCGCCGCTGTTGCTGCCCGCCGCCGCTGTTGCCGCCGACGCCGCGATCTGTTCATATGTCCAGCCCTGCTGCCGCCGCCGCCTTCATCTTCCATGCCCTAGCTGTGTTATGATCGACGCCATAGAGAGGCCGATGGAGAAAACCACACCACCGTCTCAAGGCTTCGCACGCTGTTTGTGGCCATTGTCTAACCCTTGCCGGAAACTCGCCACATCACGAGAAGGCCATGTCGTGGTCATCTTCTACATGTCCGACTCTGTTCTCCATCAAACGTCTTCCGCGTCTGACGCTGGTGAGCCTATATCCATCGATCTGTCCCCTCTAATAATTCTCATATGTCAACTCCCGCTCACGTTAGTGTGTTCCTGTGATCTTTGCACGAGATCGTCGTCTGACTACCCTATGCATGTTGAGCCGATCAACCTTGTCCGCTTGTCCATCCATGCATCTTGAAGGAAGTTACCACGGACATGCTAAATCTCGCCAAGCTAAACTTCCTACCAGCCGTCATAGCCAGGGGGCTTCATCACGGCAATTGCTAGCACTCAATGCCGACCATCCTTGTGGGTGCAGCATGCCGGCCGAGCGGGCAGGGTGCCCAATCCATCTTTGGTCAGCACAGGTACGTGAGCACAGATCATGTGGAGAACTACGTAACTTTCTATCCACTCAATAAGTCTTTCCGCACAAATCTAGATTCTTGTAGTCCAGTCTTAGCATCTTTTGATCCCAAGATGTTCATCTGTTCTAGCTCTGACTCGATCCGTTGTTTCTGCTGGGTGCTTTTGCTAACGTGAGATATATATTAGCAGCTACGATGAGCATGCCACATATTTGAATTTTACATTAAAAATACTAATTTGATTAATACGCATACAGCATGCTTTTCAAATTAAAAGCTTTCTAATTAAAAGTAATCTAGACTTATAATTCTGTTTTTGTTAAGTTGCGATCGTGCCGATCGAAGTTATGTGTTAGCAATAACGTTTAACATGTCTTACATCTTTGAAATTTATAGGTTAGTTATTAATTTGATTAATGTTTAGTTAGCGAGTGCTCTCTTTAATTAATTAAAAAGCAATTTAGGTTTAACTCGATTAATATTAGATGGTTCTTGATTATAATTTGTTTAGTTTAAATATAAAACATGAGATGGTTCGGTTAGTGTTCGTATATGTGTCAGGTTATATAAATTATAAATATTTGATTAGAATAACTAATGTTTATGCCATGCTCCTTTAAATTTAAAATGTCATAGGTTCATGCGTCGGCACTTTCTTAAAATGTTAACTCGATTAATATTCACATTAATGTGTTTTTATTTATAAATTGTTTATTAGATGCAAATCATGGCCATTGAACTCTTATTAGCTTGATGACATCACATGATGTCATGATATGATTTGTGGCCGTTTTTCTTTAGTAAAACAAATCCCGAAATACAATAGAAATACATATATACATACAATTTTGTTTAGGCCATATCTTCCATGTTTTAACTCCGATTTGACTCGTTCAAGTTGCGTTAGATTTGTATTTGCAAGCTCTATATGTTAATGTAGCTGTACAGTAGGTTTGAAAAGTTTAATTTTTGAGTTTATATTAAAATAATTATTTATCTATAGGAAATCTTAGAGAATTCATAACTTTCAAGTTTTAGATCCGAATTTCGTGATCTTTACGTCTGTGTGATCGTAGTAACGTGTAGAATAGTTTTGTAAGCTTTCCTAAATGTTTTTCTACTGTTGGTGTACTGTTCTAATTGTATCTTTTGTTTGCTTCGTGTATGTTTGCTCGGAATGTTTGTATGTTGATGCTTGGTGATCGAATTTAGACGGTGAGCAGTACTACGACGATTAGGAGTATTATTTTGAGCCGGACCAGCAGTATCTATCGGAGAACTTTGATCAAGGCAAGTATAACATGGGACTATCCTTGTTACCTATTCACTGAAATTATCATACATATGCATGTGTCCTCCTTGACAACCATAGAGATTATAACCTAGTTATTGATATCTTGTTTCCTTGTCACCTTGGGTATGCATTTGGGTAGCTACTGCTAGCGCTTAATTATGAACAATGATCTTGTAATTTGACTAATGGATTATGCAATCAACCAATTAAGATGATTTTATTACTGTTGAAAAGGGGGCTAGAGCAAGGGGTTATATTGTTGCTCTGGTTTCTCTCCATAAGGACTTATCTGTACGTGATCATCCGGGACATACAGTACAGCTGTGAGGGCTATATGGCTCTGGCTTTAGTTGTTCAAGAGACCTTTTCTAGCTTGTTAGTGGTTACCTTAAATGGCGTAAGAATGGCTTGCCACGTTGGGTGTAGGGCGAGCCCCTATCTTTAGTGTGTATAGGCTGCGGTTGTTGTGCCACAGGGAAGGGGGGTTCTACATCTGCCTGTCGAGTGAATCTAATGGCCCTAACTTGTTAGACGAACTTTTGAATGGCTTTATATGATTTCCGGTGTTTTGGGAATGGCCTCCCCATGCATTTGGAAGTCATGACTCACAGTGAAAGTGTACACCTCTGCGCAGAGTTAAAAACTGGTATACTAGCCGTGCCCACGGATACGGGCGGCCTTGGAACATCTACAGATAGATGATCACCATGGTTATATCATGCTTAATTATTGTTGATTATTATTATGCTCATGTTAATGCTATTCATTATCTTTATTACAATTGATCATTGGTTCTTTAATGGGAATTGGTTCATCTTGATGCTACTCAATTGCTAATTATATGATGATTAAAAGCTAAACGCAGTCAAACAGTGTCTAGCCTTTTTGAGCCTCATGAACCCCATGATATATTTGTTGAGTTCGACATGGACTCACTCTTGCTATTTCCCCCACACTCCAGTGTGTAGTAAGATGCTACTCAGAAGAAGGACAAAGATGTAGTGGAGTTTTCAGAAGACTAGTAGAAGTGCTAGGCATATGTTACCCCCAGTCAGCCGTCCCTGAGAAGAATGGAGCCTGAAGTTTAGTCACCGTTCCGCGATACTCTGATGTAAGTGTTGATATACCTATGTATACGTTATATAATAACATTGTTTCTGATACTTTTTCATTCTGGCATATGTGTGGACTTCCTGGGCACACATATAATTAGCCTGGTTTTGTTCTTTAGAAAACCGGGTGTGACATGCACTAAACAAGTCCTTAGCAAAGAATGTATGCATGCCAATCAACTTTTACCTTGGTTTGCTCGAAGGAGAGGCATATCATATAATTGAGGGGTGCATCACCACATATTTGAGAAATCCAATATGTTCAACTCATTCCTTAGCTTGCAAAACATCTTCTCATCTAGTGGCTTGGTGAATATGTCGGCAAGTTGATCTTTGGTGCCCACACTCTCAATTGAAATGTTCCCTTTTTGTTGATGATCTCTTATGATCTCTCAAGGATTAGGCATAGGCTTCTAGCTGCCAATACCATATATTAATTGTTAATTTCATTAATTAATCACCTTGAAATACAAAGGAGTTATAATTAAGGACATCATTAGTACTAAGTACAAATTATACGTGGAAATGGTGTAATGTCACAATAGCGATGGTCGTCGGGTCGCATACTGTTTTTGCCACCTTGCTGATACATTCGACCGGCACGCCAAGGCGAAGCTATCGATTCCTATGTCCCGCCGGCATTATGCATGAGGGGCTCATTATCACTTTCATGTATATGATTTGGTTCCTCTAGCACTTTGTTAATTTTTGCCTAAATCAAATCCATATACAACTTTCAAATAAGAATATATTCCACATATGGCCGCCATTATGGAGCTTGTGACTTCTCTACATGTACCATAGATTGTTTTGATGTTGGGTCACCTGTGTAGGCTGTTATCTTGAAAAATATTTCTAACTTTAGTTGAAATGTTGGCTTAATGTATTGGTTTGGAAGTGTGATCTGACTCTTGAAATCTTGTGTTCGAGGCCTAAATTAGGCCAATTCTTTGGAGATTTTTGAAAAAAAAAACATTTGGATCATAAAATAGAATGAGTACAAAAAGTAGGTCTTTTTTTATCCTTAGAATTGAAATTTGTTCTAATATAATCCCAATTTAGTATAGATAATTAAGTTAACATGGCTGCATGCTAAAGTACTTGTATGTTATTGTTTCCATATGGAGGAGATACTTATGTGCTACACTTGTGTTGCAGGCGAAGAGCGTGATATAAGTTGCAAAGCAGAAAAATAGCACGTGGATCAATAGTAACTATTTTTTATCTCTCGTCTCATGAATTTAAGATAGTCTTATATTTAAACTTTGAAAAGTTTTGGTACTAGAATGTCAAATTCTAAGCCTAAAGACATAGTCTATAAAATAGATTTCAATTACTCTAAAAATAAAAAGGATTTGAAGGGTTGTTTAGAGATTTTTACCCCGTATCAAGCAACCGGAAACGACCACACAGGTTAGGGATGGATGTCCCGATTCAGATTGCAAAAAGGACCAAACCATGCCACCCAATTGGATCGGAAAATTGAAGGACGGAAATTTTCGAGAAAGAAATTTTCTTCTTTTAATATTAGTCCATAGATATCAAAATTTTTATTTTTAGTTACATCATTCTAATTTAAAATCCTAGCTACACACAGCTGGCTGCTTTTTGTGCGTTGGGCGCACAGTGGTTTGGATGTGCTGGCGTCCGAACGTCCGACGGTATAGGTCTGTAGGATGGCCATTTCTCATGCGCACCTGCAGAACCTGACCCCATCCACTAATTCGTCCTGCCCGCATGCGCATAGCACCGTCACCGTATCCGCACAACTCGCTCGCAATCCACCCCGTCCGCCTCGATTCGACCCGGCCCCCATCCGCACACCGCCTCCATCCATTTGCCTGCCCCGTAGGCGCACCCTGCCCCATCGTGTCCCCGTCCGTCGGCCCCTAGTGTGTCGCGCGCCTGGTCCGCCAGCCATCGGCTTGCAGTGCCCAATTCCCCGACACCGGTGCCGTGCCACTGTCACTCCCACACTCCCCTGACTCTCTGAACATCATGAAACACTTGAATGCAACAAACATCTAAAACAGATGAAATATCAGGAAAATACACTTGCAACTTGCATGAAAACACTTGCTGCAACGAAAGACTAGAATAGATGAAACATTTGGAACATACTATTGCAACATATGTGTGAAACATATGCAATATCCAGATCAAAACGCTTGCAACATACGTTTGGAAGAGATAAAACATTTTGAACAAACTCTTACAACATATCTCTGAAACACTTGCAACATATTCAACATCTCCCGATCTACTTTTGCAATATTCATATGAAACAACTGTAACATACCTCTGAAATGTCTGAAACACTTGAAACATATATTTGCGACATAGGGGAGGTGGAGCGCCTGTGCCGGTCAATTTCGGCCGTCGAAATTGGAGCCGACAGAGAGTGGCGGCGCGCGAGCACCACTACCATCCAGCGCCAGCGGCGCACGAGCACCGCTGCCATCATCGCCACCAGCATCGAGCTTGGGTTGGCCGGACGGGCAGCGCACGCGACGGGCGGAGCGAGCACTACCAGCACCAGCGCACGCGATGGGAGGGGGCGAGAGGCGCATGCGACGGGGTGCGAGCGAGCGACGGCGGATGGGGCACGCGGCAGCAGCGAGGGGAGTGCACGTCCACGTCCAAGATTGGGGCAGTCGCAAGGCGCTACATCAAGGGATAAGGATGGATGATTTTTTTTAATAAACTCGTGGTCAGAGTGAGCAGCGAGGTAAAAGCGTAAGCAATGAGGCGATGGGCGTGCGGGAGCGTCCGACGATTTGCTCATGTCGGACGTAGCATTACCGGCAAAGAATGGCTATGATCCTTGAGTAAGGACTCATTAGCAGTGCACCACACATAGCACCAGCAATTGAACTTGAATGATATTCATCATGTTCACTGATGGTTTCTGCGGCTGATAAGTCTGCTAGTGTTGTTTTGTTGTGAGAGAAAAATATTGTAATATGGCTGATAAGCCGGGCCGATAAGTTTAAGCAAACAGGGTGAGGAGACTTAAAGCATTGAGTAAGAGTGACTGGCTAGGCACGAGTAGAGGTAAATTCTAGGAAGAACAGAACAGGTGACTCGGAAAGGACCGTACCACGCATTAACGCTGTGCTTAATAAGAGCACCAGTGTGAGTGTGAACGGCTAATAATGTGCAGTACGTGCGTCCGAGACGGGGGATACGCTACTTCATGGGCCATGCCTGCTGGATCTCAATCGACGGTTTTATGCCCTCTGTCTAGGGAGGCAGCAGACGAATGAATATGAACTTGCGAGACGGGCCGGGATCACGTTGGCTAGGCTTGTAGGGCCGTGGTATCTATTTATACATAGTAAGTATTAAATAAAATGCGCTGGCAGTGGATCCAAAACCTATGTCGGTATTTTCGTGCGAGCATCTTAATTGCGCTGGAGACCATGGTGCCACCACCCGTAGGTTGGCCGAGGCCAAGCAGCTCGTCCGCGACTTCCTCCTCCATCTGGCGCTTAACATGAAGCAGTTTGATAAGATTTTTAAACCGTAGAAAATTTCTCTAATAAGTTTCTAAACATTCCAAAAAAAACAAGTATTAGACATAGTTTGGGATATGACAAATCCAAATAAACTTAGCTCTACAAAAAATGAGAAAAATATCTTGAAAAATTCCAAAACATTCTAGTCGATGTATAAACATGTTTTAAAAAACCTTTCACAACAATAATATGATGCAACTAGCACGGATGCATCATATACTACCTCCGTCCCTAAATAAATTGTCGTTTTCGCTGCTTTCTGAGAAACAACTTTGAGTAAATATATATATATAATATTTATGGCACAAAATTAATATCATTAGATAGATCGTTCTTTTGTCATAATAAAATTAATACAAATGTTGCACGTATTTTCTACAAATCTAGTCAAACTTATAGCACAAAAACAATAAACGACAGTTATTTAGGTACGGAGGGGAGTATACATTAATACTGAATGCATCCATTTTATGCATTCAAGATGATGGGCACAAATCATAGGTGGGGGGGGGGGGGGGGAGGGCACATGATGGTAACCACAAAATTAAATGGATGCAATGCGGTAAGTCTTCGTGCATCATTTTAAGAGGTAAGCACCGATTCCTCTACAAGAGGTAATTTTCTTCTGTTTCTTTCTTAATTTTCCATGCACATAAGCAACTTTCTTACATGGCAAGCTAATAAATTTTTCATGGAAAATATTCTAATCAGAGCATTGGGACTACCCCTATATGCTCGTCGGACTTTCACCTCTCTGTTTTGAGAGATCTAAAAAGCTTGAAGTAGAGTCTATCCCATCTAGAAGATTGTCAAATCCCGGTGAAGTATCATGTACTACCTTCTTCCCGTTGATCGACCCGGACACCCGGTGAAGTAATGTGAACACCCATAACTAGGTTTGAGGACTTGACCTAGAAAATAAGCATATGATTCCCTGACAGATCTTAAACAAACAAAGCTATCGATCTGTGTACATTGATCCAACAGCGTTGGAATTATTAGGTGAAGTGTTAGGCTAAGCTGCACCTGCACATCAAGTAACTAAGCTGGACTGACGTTAAAACTCAAAAGGAGTAGGTGTTGTTTGGATCCGCTAGGACTAGTTACTCGATGGGGTTAAAAATTAGTTCAAATTAGTTAGGATTGCCAAGTTATTAGTTGGCTAACAGCTTAAAGACTAATTAAAAATTAGTCCACCTATTTAGCCATACTGTTTGGATGGGCTAGGGTTAGTTTTCGCTAATTTTTAGCTAGCTAACAATTAGCCCTTGTATCAAACATGCCCCTAGGGTAAAAGTGAGAAGCATATCATGAGCTTTCACAATAGTCTAGATTTCTCAGTGCCTCTTTGCCGGTTTATTTGAAGAATGATGGTTAGGAGGTCAAATTATTCGAAAGCACATATTCGTTCTCATTTTAAAATCTCCAAATGCCATGCGTGTTGCTTAAAGAAAATGGAGTTTTCACGTGCTGTCAACTAACTCTGCTGGTTACCGTGCGACCCGGGGCGAACTACGTACTCTAGCCCATGTCCATCCACAGGCATTCACAAAGACAAGTTATTAGCTCTCTCAGCACATATCACAGTCACAACAACTAGCGTATTGTGTGATAGCCACGCTTCGCTATTCCTCGTCGCATATGCTTGGACAGATCTGACGCAGGGAGCATGCGTGGCCACTTGTTATGTTGTGATAGCCATGCTCCTAGCTTTGGCGTGCTTTTGGGGTCATGTTATGTACCATAGAAATAGGTTTTGCCAACGATATTTTAACGGTCAGTTTTATTGAACACTTTGGTGACAATATAGCATCACCAGTTCAAAATAAATCGATGATGAAAATCATTTTCACCGCCAGTTTGGGAGAAGAACCGGTGGTGAGGCTATGCACCATCCGTGTGCGTCTCTCTCTAGTGTAGCCTCCAACCTACCTGACATGTGCTTCCTTGAGATGCCCAACACGAGTGAAGTGTGCCTGCATGGCACCCCAGGACTGGTTGTTGTTCCCCACTAGACCCATTACATACCATCGCTCCCTCCCTCAAACCACAGCTAGCCCTCTTCCTCATTCTCTCTATCACTCTCTCTCCCTCTTCAACGCAGCGGCCACCCAGTGCAGGCCTCCGGCGGCAGTGCCCCAGCGCGTAGGCCCCGACAACCCCCCACCGGAGAAAAGGTGTGTCTCCAATGGTTTCCAGAGAAGAAGCCAAGAGCAGCAGTGTGCACCAGAATTATCCGGTGTGCACCAGAGAAGACGCATCGGAGAAAGGTGCAACAGTGGGTTAAGAATCAAATGGCTAGTTGACTTGGTGTCACCGAAAATCTCCTATGAGGGCATTAGAATATCCGGTGCTACTGTAGAAAGCTGCAACAGCCACCAACGACTATATTTGGAATTGGGGCCATATATACCCCCTGGCTGGCTCATTTGAGTGTGTTAGAGTGTGTTGAATATAGAGGAGTGTTGAGACACCATTCCAAGTGCTTTAGCCACCTCAAGTGCTTACAAAAGTTTAGGTGATTAGCGTAATGCTTTGCGAAGTGCTTATACTAGTTAGACCACCGTATTGGCGCTTTGCTTTAGACTTAGGCTCAATGTTTAGTGAGGTTTGCGTACCTCTTGCCACCCAGTGCTTGTGGGCACCATGCTTGTAAACTAGGGTCTTATAATCTTGCGAGATCACACCAACCGTGTTTGTGATGTGACCATCGAGTGTCAGGGAATGTATGACCCGTTGCATTTAGGCCGAAAACACAATAGTGTGAAAACAGCGGGGCTCCATGGAGTTACCCATTTGGGAGCTTAGTCATTGCGAGGGGCTCCAACAAGGACTGGGGGAGCATGAGCTTCTTGATACCTCTGAAAAATTTGGAGTCATCAATGGGACTTTGCATTTCTATCACATTTAAGCTTCCACATTTATATTTGTGTACCTAGGTTTGTGTTCTTACCTTTCTAGTTTAGTTTGCTAGGCTAGTTAATATTATTGAACCTAGGTTGCATAACTCTAGATAGCAACACTTAGCAAAATCTAGTTGCGCATTTAGATAGAATCTTGCATAGGTTTTTGATAAGTCGAAATTAAAGACCAAGTTAGTTTAGAGTTTCAAGCTGTCTAATTCACAACCCCCTCTTAAACATATCATGGTCCCTTGCAGGTATTTAGACGTAGATTGAAGGGATATTTTGTTTTATTTTCATGATGGTCGATTTGGAGTGGTTGCTTTACGTATTTCACATAACGGAACAGGTAAATATTTCCTAAAAACAATATAATAGATCGAATGACTATTATTAGTGATAATGGTTATATTGTATCAATTAAAGGCTAGACATTTTCTGATTAATCATATTATTACGAGAATTTTATAATTTTTCTTTTTTCCCAGTTCATCTCATAATAATTAACATCGTCTCTTTTCGCTGGGGGAAGGGGGGCTCAAGTTTGTAATATTAAGATAGTTTCAAACAATGATGCAGGTAATTTCTCATCCAAATTTTGTTGGTAGCGATAGCCATACAAGGAAAACCTGATATTCCTTCATTCCCCGTCCCTTTCTGGAGTGGATCTTCCCAATCCTTTTATGCCACTGTAGTTGGTCACTTGGTTGCACGTACATAGTGCAGTTCTACGCAAAGAAGCATAGACTTGGTTGTCTTATCTTGATTGGAACTTCGAGAATCTGTAATTGATTTTGGAGCTAATCATGGATCTAGACAAGCCAAAGGCGCATCCTCCAAAAACATTTGTCTCAATCATTTTATCTATAGTTTGGATATAATATAACTATGGATTATAAACTACTCTCTCTGTCCCTAAATATCTGTCGTTTGCGCTTCCCGAGAAATAACTTTAACTAAATATGTATTAAAAAATATTAATATTTATAGTACATAATTAGTATGATTGGAAAGATCTTTGAATCTAGTTTTTTAATAAATTTAATTGGAGATATAAATGTTGCACGTATTTTTTATAAATTAAGTCAAAATTGTGGCACGCACACGAATGGTGATAGATATAAAGGAACGGATGGAGTATATCATATCAAATGTAGACCTCCGAATGTGAGTTATGCTAAACAGGCCTATATATTAAAATGTCGAAATATGACCGTCGAACGAGGTTTATTAATCTTTAGTTCATATGAAATTGCAGCCACGCACGCAAAGTAGGGATGCTATCCATCAGTCCATCGACCAGCTCGATGGTCGGATAGCAATGGGGGTGCAATATTCGAATTCCGCTGCGCCAATCAAAGACTCACGACACAGTTCTGGCCGACCAAAGTCTGGCCCTAGTAATTTACTAGAGTATAAGGTGGAAGATAAGTTTGTGACGTGACTTCTGAATGATGACAATTTGGACTGCACTAGTCCATGGAGCTTTGAACGTTGAATGCCGATCGAGACCAGCCTATTTAAACAATTATATTTTTTTTCTAAACAAAGACAGCTTTGTAGTAGGTTTTAAGATTATATTTAAATTTTCAGATTTTAAAATTTAAAATTTTGAATCTTTTAAACAATAATATCGGATGAACATTTGCCTTGTATTAAAGTTGTCGAACTCGATGAGATATATGAAATTTTGTAGTATTTGATATCCTTTATTGGTCCATGTAAAATACAAGATACGCGGAATTCAATACAAAAGGATACAAGACATTCACTTGGTGACATGTGACATTGTGTTGCAGAGGTAGGGAAAGCTCGCGTGAATTTGATCCGAGGAACCACACTTATACATATTTTGCGTGAAATTCGCTTGACCTATGACTTGAGACATGATCCCGTGGTTAAAAAATTGCTATTTTTTATAGCAAGTTCTGATTTTCTGAAAATGTTTTAGAGACAGGCCATGTTACTAAGGGTTTCCCCAACACTGCTTTTTGAGTAGTAGCCTCAAGGACCATGTAGAATCGGATGATGCTCTAAACTTGTCATAGTGGCTTGCAGAAGGTATATATGCTTGGGGAGAGAGAATATGGTCCATGCTAAAAAAGAAGAGGGAGAGAAAATAAAGGTGAGGCACGATAAAAGAAAAAAGTTTATTTGCAAACCACTAGTAGTGATAATTTGCATTGTGTGAATATTAGTCTCAACATTTTTTAGTCTACGTGAATCACTTTATTTGTACTAGAACCACCAAGAGTGTTAGCCTCCATTGGTGGTGCCCTAACCGACTATAGTTTAGAGGTGGTTACGTACCCCCTCTAGAAGTTGATTTCTAGACACGCTTAAGTAGAGATGGTTTAAGAGCTGATAAATTAATTGTGTCTGCAACTACAAAAGTTCTCTGCAATAGTGACTTATTGTTAGTTGAGACATTTCTTTAGAGTGAGGAAAAATGTGAAAAATAGGACAGGCAGTTGTGATGCTTAAGAGCATCTCTAAGAGTTTCCAAAACCCACTCGCAATCTAGATTTTTTTGGCAAGATTAGAAAAAAACTGCTCTCCAACAATTGCCTTTCTCAACTCCCAATCTTTCCCCACTTGGGAAACTTGACCTGATCGTGCAGATATATATGCACACGTATTCATCGGCCAATCTAAAGGTAGAATGACATCGGGAAGAATAAAGAATACGATAGGGTTCTTGATGCAAATATACTAGAGAGAAAGAAAATATAAAGTGGTTGGGATGATTTAGAAATAGTCTGTGATTCCTGGTGTAAAATTATCTTCTATATTTTAGGATCGAGATATTGGAGAAACACAACAAATTTGCTCCTAACTTTTTTTAACCACTTAGAAAACTCATTGATTTACCTTTTTTTTAACTATTGGAGATGCTCTAATAGCACTGAGGTGCTTTCGTTAATGCTAGATGCATGTGGCATAGGGCATAGCTAACCGAGTGGTTGGTACAAACCCTACATCAGTAATAAACAGATACCATAAGAAATGGTTCGATCCTCTTCTCTCTTTTCTGAAAAGGGCTTAGTTAAAATTCCACTAGGATATGCCGGCCAACAAATCTAAGATACAATGTGTTCGATCAGCATACACAGGTACAGGTCAGCACTTACCAAACACTATCTCCTATACAGTGGCGGATCCACGGCCCGGGCTGCCCGGGCAGCAGCCCCCCCCGGCAGCTGGATTTTACATGTAAAGCACTGTAGCTTAGCCTCTAATCCACCATTAATCAACAGCTTAAAGTCTAATCCTTCATTATTTAGCCCCCCTGGTTGCTTCATCCTGGATCCGCCCCTGCTCCTATATGCTGTAACTTGTAAGCGCACGCGCAACTTGTTTAGAGACTCTACTAGGTATAGAGACTCGTACCAGGGGAAGAAATGTCCACATGATTTTTTCCCCTTAAACAAGTTTGTGCTAGCCTTCGATCCAACCTAGATTTGAACCGTCTAAACCGGTGTTTCTTCGAACTAGAACATCCACCTCTGGATCGGACTGTTGAACATCTAACTCGTGTAACTCAGCAGAAAATTGCAGAGAGCCTCTAGGCATAGACACCAGAAAAAAAACTATCTTGTAAAAAATCTTAAGTTCATACTCCAAACCCTCTGATTGGGTCGGACATAGGGCAAAATTTGAACAAACATCATCACTTGTCTAATCATCATGAGAGCATCATTCTTCTCTGCCTTTTTTTTTACGAGGATTCTCTGCCTCAGTTTTATTCTTCCCATCCACTATCTGTAGCAGCCTTAGCTCCCTGTAGAAGCCATCAGCGCCACACGAGGTTCTTGCACATGCATATTCCAACTTACCAGCTCCTCACTAACCCAGCTACCTTAGCCACTTCGATAATCAAAATTTCTAGAGGCGCCTCCATAACCTGTATTTCTTTCATCACTTCTTTATGGGCTATCTCTTCCACCTTGGCTATATCTCCATAACCTGTATTGTCACGATCTAATTGTGAGACCAGGAGCTTCTCTTTTTTTTCTCTCTCGCTTACCTAACTTTATTTGTTTAATTCAACTGATCCAAAGAACCAAAACTTTTAACTGCATATCATACAACAACTTTACTATTACAGATACAACCTATCAGTTTTCACTACTATAGAAATAATTTTTATAGATACCTATTTTTCTAGAGGCGCCACCATCAAAAGCCACATCTATCGAGGACTCTAGGCACAAACAACTGGACGACGTATGGAAATTCACAGGCGGTTGATAAGACCAGCCACCTCTGGTTCCAGATGCAGTTGGGAACATTAGGCGCTCCAAGTGTTGGGACACGGTTACAAGCCGCGGAGGCCCAAGTTCACAATAAGTAATACGAACTAACAGTCCAAGCTTTTTTTGGGCAATGTGCAGGAAAAGGTGAGAGACCTCCGCTTGACCGGGCATTCCGGGCGAAGGCCCAGAGGCAGCGGCGAAGGTGCCTAGGCGCGACCGAGGGCAAAGGCTCGTGTGACAGGAGCGAAGGCCCCTGATGAGGGCGCCCCAAGTGGAGGTCTGGGAAGCTTGATGGGCTTCCACACTGGTAGCATGGGATCATGGGCCGTTGATGGGCTCTCAGTGGCAGCCCAGAAAGCAGAGGTGGTTGAGAAAGAAGATGTCTAGACTACCCTTGGAAGCATATGATAGCATAGTAATATTTCGAGGATGTACTATAGCTATCAAAGGGCAGAGATGTAAAAAGAAATAACAGCAAACAGTGCCCTATAAAAAGGGATAGAAATTCTGTAAAGGGTATGTGCATTTATGAAACCCTAATCGAGCGTGGGCCCATCTTCCACTCTTCTTACCTTCGCCCAGGGCACTCGACTGGGCGAAGGCTTCATTGTGTCCCATCTGCTGGAAACCCCAGTTTTCCAACATTGGCACCTACCGTGGGGCGTTGCGAGAAAAAGAGCTGCCTCCGCCAGGACTCCCGTGGAGCCCTCAGCGAGGGGACGACCTAGGCGTAATGCCCGCAGCACTTATGCCAACACCCCCAGAAGACCAAGATGTAGAAGAGCCCACGGTCGAAGATCAGCCTCCAGCAGCCGAAGATCAGCTAGCTCCAGACCTCACCCCCGAGCAGGTGCTCCAACAACTGCAAGCTTAGTTGCAGAGCACACAGCAGGAAAGAGATAGGATGGCGGCAACCTTCGCTGCAAACCAGAGGGAAGCCCAAACTTCATTACAGACAGCGGAGATCAGGCAACAGTTGGACGTCCTGCAGGCGGAGATACAAAGCATGCAGCAAAGCTAGCCCCAATCCAACACATCCAACCAGCTCCGCTCAGCAAATCAAAGCCAGCCTAACCCTTCACCAGGTATGGCCGCCCAACCAACCTTCGGCACACCTTTCAACTCACCGCCAGCTCACAGAACCATAGACTCAAGATCTCCACTATCCGAGAGAATCCAAACCTCACCCTAGCCACCATCTTACAAGCCCATTACCCTACCCAAATTTAATGGAAGGTCAAACCCGCGCCAGTTCATCATGAGTTTTGACGCAGCCGTAGCCTCCGCAAGAGG
The DNA here is from genome assembly GCA_022457205.1 of Saccharum spontaneum. Taxonomy (NCBI): domain Eukaryota; kingdom Viridiplantae; phylum Streptophyta; class Magnoliopsida; order Poales; family Poaceae; genus Saccharum; species Saccharum spontaneum. Next base: position 18,654,612 of record CM039594.1, read on the forward strand.
GAATGACACAGTCTTGGCCAAGTCATTTATTATTGCAGCCGAAGGAAATGCATTGGCATGGTACTCCATGTTGAGGCCAAGTTCAGTATATTCATGGGAAGACCCCCATGACAAGTTCATCGCTAATTTCAAAGGATTTACCATCGGATCCTTGACGTCAATGGACTTATTTCAGTGCAAACAAAATCATGGTGAAGCACTGAGGGATTATTTTCAAATATTTGTGCAGCTTAAAGTGAAGGCACCAAATGTCCCGGAGGATGTGGCAATCGAGGCCACAATTAAAGGTCTCCGATTGGAACCTTTGCAACTCATCCAGCTCGGGAGAAGCCAAGCACCTTAGAAGAATTATACAAAGAGTTTGAGAAGTATTGCAGGTCAGACAATGACCTTCGTAGAAGGCTAGAAGAGCAAAATCAGAGCAAACAGTACCAAGGGAACAACAGGAATACACAAAGGGCAACAGAAGCCAAAGCCAGCCATAGCCCCAGCAACCATCAGATCAACAAGTTTCAACATTGAGCAGCAAGGGAATAGCCAGCAAGGGCAGCAGACGCCGGAGGCAGCCCCAAGCAAAGCACCACAAAAGCAGTACAAAGGCAAGAAAAACAATCAAAGGAAGAACTAAAACAAAAACCAAGAACCAAGATAGTGAAGGCAGTATTGTTTCTTTCATGGAGAGAACAAAGGGCACATCACCAGAGATTGCCCAGATGCGAAGGAAACTCGAAAGAGAATAAAAGCAGGGCAAATCCTCAAACTCTGCCAAACAACCCGCCAGGGAGGTCAACTACACCTTCGTTGTGCCTTCGCAGCAGCCATATTGCCCAATCTACCCAAGTCTTAACTCCAATCAAATTCACTCATCCACCTTACCAGTTGCATACTACCCCAACTTCCTACCCGCATGGCGACCAAGCACCTAGCAGCAAGGGCAGGCAAGTAATCAGTGAGTAGAGGCTAACCTTACCTATATAAACCCAAGGCCTCCACACATAACATTCATAGAGACAAGCCAGCCAGCTCAAGTGCACAATAGACAACTTGAAGCACTACCTCCGCCACCACCTCCACCATAGCCAGCCGCACCCAAAAACAAGCCCAACCCAGAAAATCAGCTCAATCCGCATACACCATTACCCACCATTGGCATGATGCTGCTGATAGTCGGAGGCTCTTTAATCAAATTTCAGACAAAGAAGCAGAAGAAAGATCACCTCAGGCTCGTTAACAACATAGCAGTGCAGGATCTAGTGCGCTACATAGATTGGTCGAAGACACCCATCACATTCTCAGAACAAGACCTCAAGTTGAAGAGCTACCCCCATACTGACGCCATGGTGATCAAAGCCAATATAGCAGGCTGGGAAATCAATAGAGTTCTCATAGACTCCGGAAGCTCCGCAGACATCATATTTGTTAATGGCTTCGATCAGATGAAATTAAGCAGAAGTAGCTGCAACCTTTGGATTCACCACTAATAGGCTTCAGAGGAAAGAGGATCAATGCATTGGGTAAAATGTCCTTGCCAGTGTCTTTCGGAGGCTAGGGAAATGCCAGCACAGAGTACGTCACCTTGGACATAGTAGACCTCTACTAACCATACAATGCCATTTTTGACAGAGGGTTTGCAAACAAGTTCAATATAGCCATTCATATGGGCTACTTGTGTATGAAAATATCAGCTTTGCACGGCACCATCACAATGCATTATAGTTAGAAGGAGGCAAGAAACATAGAAAGAGCCATCTACAGATCACTGCGCAACATCCATTCTATCGAGGCAGCCAGAAGTGACTCATTGGAGCCTCCAAACATGCCAAAGGGTAAAACAGATCTCAAAGATCAAGAAGAAACAAAAATTAGTCCCACTGGAGAATGTAGTACCAGACAGGAAAGTCACCATCAGAGGCAACCTGTCCAAAGAAGAAGTAGAACTCATAGAAACTTTAGCCAAGAACAAAGACATCTTTTCCTAGTCAGCCTCCGACCTGAAAGAAGTCAGTAGGGATATCATCCAACACTCCCTTGACATCAACCAAAAAATGAAGCCTAAAAAGCAGCGACAAAGGAAAATATCAGAGGATATAATCTTAGTAGCAAAGGCTGAAGTACAAAGACTATTAGACGCAAACGTCATCAGAGAAGTCAAGTACTCAAAATGGCTAGCAAATGTAGTATTGGTACCAAAGAAAAATAGAAAGATGAGGATGTGCATAGATTTCACAGATCTCAACAAAGCATGCAAGAAAGACCCGTTTTCGCTACCAAGAATAGATGTCTCTGTTGATAAGGCAGCAGGATGCAAGCGCTTTTCCCTCCTAGACTGCTATTCAGGATATCACCAGATCTGATTCAACAAAGAAGATGAGAAGAAGACAAGTTTCACTACTCCCTTCGAAATTTATTGTTACACCAGAATGCTTGAAGGACTAAAGAATGCAGGCTCGACCTTCACTAGAATGATGAAGACAGACCTTGGCCCACAACTACAGAAAAACATCATAGCTTATGTTGATGACATTGTGATAATGAGCAAGAATGAGGAAAATCATATAGCAGATCTAAAGGAAACCTTTGCCAACCTCAGGGAAGCATGCTTAAAGCTAAACCCAGACAAACATGTTTTCGATGTCAACCGAGGAAAGATGCTTGGGTACATCATAGGACCTGAAGGTATTCGGGCTAAACCAGAGAAGACAAAGGCTATAATCCCAATGGTGGAGCCATCAACCAAAAAGGAAGTGCAAAAACTCACTGGAAGAATAGCAACATTGAACAGATTCATCTCAAAATCAGTAGAGCACAACCTCCCATTCTTCAAAGCTCTAAGAAGTGGAGACAAGGTGGAATGGGGACCAGAGCAGTCGGAGGCCTTCTAGCAACTCAAAAACTACATGGCTAGCAAACTCTTGGTAACAGTACCGGACCCGGAGGCCCCACTACTATTATATGTGGCAACCTCCGACCATATAGTTAGTGGGGTACTTGTTCAGGAGAAAGAAGAAGGGTCGAATGTCATTCAATAGCCTGTCTACTACATCTCAGAAGCCTTATCAGGAGCAAAGCTAAACTACACGGAAATAAAAAATTTGCATACGCTGTCCTCATTTCATCAAGAAAGTTGAAGTACTACTTCCAAGCACATGAGATCATAGTGCCTTCTTCGCAACCGCTCGGAGACATATTCAATAATAAAGAAGCCTCAGGAAGAATAGAAAAGTGGGCAATCGAATTATCCCAGTTTGAGCTCAACTATGTGTTAAGAACAGCAATCAAATCACAAGCATTAGCAGACTTTATGGCAGACTGGACACCTTCGGCACATCAAACCCCGCAACCTCAACCTATTTTGATAGCACCATTAGGCCTTCACACAAAGTATGTAGCAAGACTGGAATTCAAAGCAACAAATAACATAGCAAAATATGAAGGGTCTCATACTGGGCCTCAACAAGGAAAAGGCACTTGGCGCAAAGACGGTATTAGCAAAAACAGACTCACAAGTCATAGCAGGACAAGTTAAAAAGGAATATGTCGCAAGAGAACTAGAGCTGGCCAAATATTTGGCCACAATAAGGGCACTAGAGTGGAGGTTCTAGGGATTCACTTTGAAGTATATACCAAGAGCAGAAAACACAGAAGCAGCTAAACTGGCGAAGGCAGGAGTAAATAACACACCCATTCCAGAGGGAACTTTCTACCAAATATTGCAAGCACCAGCAACCCAAGCAACTGCGAAGGCATTCAAAACAATCCTAGTATTAAATCCGAAGACTAGAGGCATTTGATTACAGATTACCTGAACAACATCCATCACTCAGAAGATGAAGCAAGCACAGCCATAATAGCAGCTAGAGCAAGAAGTTACACACTAATAGATGGCACCTTGTAAAAAAAAAGGGGTAGTCCAGCCATTGCTCAAGTGTATAACTCAAGGCGAAGGTAGAGAGCTCCTCCAAGAAATCCATTCAGGGACTTGCGGTTCTCACATCGGCCCAAGGGCATTGTCCGCGAAGGCAATCAGACATTGGCCCACGTATATCAAAGATGTGGAGCAAATCTACATGTGAAGCATGCCAGAACACATCCCCATACCAATCAAAACCTTTGGCTGCAGTACAACTCATCCCACCCACTTGGCCATTACAAAGATGGGGCATGGATCTTGTCAGACCTCTGCCACCTTCGCAGGGGGAAACAAATTTGTAGTAGTAGCAATTGAGTACTTCACAAGATGGATTGAAGCCAAGCCACTAGCAACAATAACTTCAAGAACAGTGTTGACAGTTCTTAAGTATCAATTTTAATTATCCAATAAATAAGGAAAAGGACTTATATGCAAGCAACACCTAGAATTAGGGTTTGATCTGACAGAATTCCACGAGTTTTGTTGTTTATCTGTTTCTGCAGGGGGTTATCAGGAAATACAAAGGAAAGGCCCACACGTCGGAATTACATAGAGATATTAACGTGTTCACCGATTTTCTATCATCTAGAAGACTCCAGAAGCCACGGGATCGAACGGGAGGCCGAAGGGGCCCGGGACCAGGGCGCCCACCCTAGACCCTGGGGCACCCGCCCTAGGTCTGCAACCAATCAGGACGAGTCTCGCGGATTATGCCCCACCGACCTAAAGGATCAAGGAAAACCGTGCGATTAATGTCGGTTTGATCCGACGGCCCAGGTTCACTTGAAGGGACTATATAAGCAGGACCCCTGGCCCCTGGAGAGGAGAATCCAAGTCCATTATTTTCATAGTTTCCAGAGAGGATTCAGAGAGAGAGGTTCCCTTAGGGTTCCCACCTCATTAGGGCTTAGCATCCAATGTGAGATTAGACTTAGTTCTTCTAGATTGAGAGAGATAGAGTGGAGGTATAGATCGAAGGAAGCCTGGCCTGTCGGTGACTACTTCGAGGTTGTACCTGCGGGATCAAGTTCTCCTAACCCGAGGCTTGCTCCTAGGATTCTTCAGTATTTCGACTTTTAAATTCTAGTAAGTTCTTTGTTTTATTGTTCTTTGGTTTATGAGTTTACTTTAATCTCTTCGCGTAGAGTTTAGAGTAATCATCTCTAGCGTAAACGTGGTGTTTGGGCTAGGATACTCATAGATATCCCCTGTCTAGCCAGACCGTGGTAGTAGCGAGGAACGTGACATTTCCGTAGCTACCTTTGTATTCCATATCCCGTTAGCAGGATCGATAGGGTTTATAGGTGCGGGTCGAACATCCTTTGAGGTGTCTAGATTCCGTGAGCCTCCCCAATAGAGCAGTAGATCATCCTTACCAAGGTTAGAACGAGAGTGCAGTTGCCGTCTTCTCTATACATCGCTCACATCAAATCATAGTGGTTGTAGCCTAAAGGTTAGTAGTAATAGATTTGGTTAGTCAGATGCACGCTTTCTCCTAGTGGTAAAAAAATAAATACGATACTCTGGATAACATCCCGGGTGAAGTGCTCACTAATATCCGTGCGCTTGCGGATCATTTCCTAATTGTGTTACCAAATATCAACAAGCATTTCTGGCGCCGTTGCCGGGGAGAAAGACGGTTTGCTGAGATAACCTTGAATCTTACTACTAGCTTGTACCTATACTTTTATCTTTCTTTATCTTTTTATTCCTTATCTTTTTATATTCTTTATTCTTACCTTATGGAGAACCAAGATTCTAAATCAATCTATCAATTTGCAACACCTTCGGAAACTGACCTTTTACCATGGGAGTCATCACAGCCTATCCAAACATCCCAGTATAGGTTAAGTTCAAGGTTAATTGCCATGATTGAGAACCTATCCTTTTCGGGAAAGGAAGACGAAAATCCTTACCTTCATATTAGAGATTTTGAGCAAACATGCGATTGTCTTCGCATTGAAGGCATTTCTGATAAGACTTTACGTTGGAAGCTTTTTCCTTTTTCCTTAAGAGGAGAAGCTAGACGATGGTATAGTCAGAAGGTAAGTCAACAACGAGGTAAATGGGGAGTCTTACGAGCCAACTTCTGTTTAGATTTTTATTCCCTCGATCGTATCGCCGACCTTAGACTCGAAGTTCTATCTTTTAAACAAAAAGAAAATGAAACTTTAAAAAATCCTGGAAACGTTTTTCTGATCTTTTAGAATCTGGTCCAAAACTCAATATTGAAGACCCTATTATCCTTTTTCATTTCTTTTGAGGTCTTCAGAAAGATCATAAACAAATGCTACATACAATGTCTAGAGGTTCTTTCTTTCGTATCCCTACTGATGAAGCTAGAGCGATCCTAGATAGAATCCTAGAAGCTGAGATGGATAATACCCTCCATGATGAAACCTACGAAGCCGAAGTAGACACTCTGCCGAATTCTTCATCTACTTCAGCTATCCCAAGTTTTGAGCCACAAAAGGAAGAAATTCCACCACCTGATTTCATGCTGGATATAGAATCCGATCTTTTTGCCGATTTTGGAAACATTTCAAACTACCATTCTATAGACAAACCCCAAAGCGGCCATTATAGCATTTGTTTACCGAGTGAATATCAATTGAGAGAGCTTATCTCAGTCATGAGTAGCGAATGGTTGGAGGAGTCAGAGCTTTCCTCTGAAGTGATCCGTTTGGATACACCCCCTATCACTATACGCTGTGCTTATGATTCTGATCAATTTGATGCTCTCTATAATCCTGTTGTGGGGATCAATATCATGTCTGAAGCTTTTGCACTTAAATTATTTGGAAAATTAATTTTAACCCCCACAACAAAGTTCATAAAGGAATCTTCGGAACGATTGGTCCCCAGTCTTGGAATTGTGAATGTCCTACCCTTTATGGTAGAAGGCTCCATGATTCATTTGAACTTTTATATCTTTGATACATGGGACTTCGACCTGTTGATAGGACAACCATTTAGAAGACTCCTTTATGAAGGTCAAACTGGAAAGCTACACATTTCTTTTGGAAAGGATTTTAAATTCCCTATGACAATTTCTCACTCCTTGAATAATAAGATCGAGTCATCTCTTTTGCCTGATCCTATGGAAGAGGTAAAAGCTGCGTCTCTAGAGCTTTTAAATGAATCAGACTTAGAAAAAGAAGCCCCTTTCTTCATAGAAGAGGAAGCTGAACTTTCTGAACCTGAACCTTTAGATGAGTTTGCAGAAACACCCAGACCTCCTATAGAGCTTAAAACTTTACCACCCGGTCTTATCTATGCTTTCCTAAACAATAATCCAGAGTTTCCTATGATCATTAGTAATAAACTCACTCAGGAACAAACTCTGCGATTAATGACCATTTTAGAAAAATATCACTCAGTCTTTGGCTACTCACTCCAAGATCTTACAGGAATCAGTCCTATGATTTGCACCCATCGCATTCCGACAGATCCTTCTGTTTCACCTTCTCGGGAACCCCAACGTAGACTCAACAACGCGATGAGAGAAGTAGTTAAAAAGGAAGTTATAAAGTTGCTGCATGCAGGGATTATATATCCTGTGCTGCATAGTGAGTGGGTGAGCCCTGTTCAAGTTGTGCCTAAAAAGGCAGGCATGACTGTTGTTACAAATGAGAAGAATGAGCTAATTCCGCAACGCACCGTCACAGGGTGGCGGATGTGCATTGACTATAGAAAACTGAATAAAGCCACGAAAAAGGATCACTTTCCTTTATCTTTTATAGATGAGATGTTAGAGCGGTTAGCGAACCATTCGTTCTTCTGTTTCTTAGATGGATATTCAGGGTACCACCAGATCCCGATCCATCCTGATGATCAAAGCAAAACCACTTTTACCTGTCCATACGGAACTTATGCTTATCGTAGAATGTCTTTTGGGCTATGTAATGCACCAGCTTCTTTTCAAAGATACATGATGTCTATATTTTCTGATATGATTGAAGAGATTATAGAAGTTTTCATGGATGATTTTTTTGTTTATGGAAAAACTTTTGATAATTGTCTTGAAAACTTAGACAAGGTTTTGCAAAGATGCAAAGAAAAGCACTTAGTCCTTAACTGGGAAAAATGTCATTTTATGGTTAGGGAAGGAATAGTGCTAGGACACCTAGTGTCTGAAAGAGGTATTGAGGTAGATAAAGCTAAAATTGAAGTAATAGAACAACTACCTCCACCTGTGAATATAAAAGGAATTCGAAGCTTTCTTGGCCATGCTGGTTTTTGTCGTAGATTCATAAAAGATTTTTTATTTATTGCTAGACCACTCACTCTTTTGCTAGCCAAGGATGCTCCTTTCGAATTTGATGATGCATGTTTAAAAGCTTTTGAATTATTAAAGAATGCACTCATCTCTGCACCAATCATTCAGCCCCCTGATTGGTCGTTGCCTTTTGAAATTATGTGTGATGCTAGTGATTATGCTGTGGGGGCAGTTTTGGGACAAACAAAAGACAAGAAGCATCATGCAATTGCTTACGCCAGTAAAACTTTGACAGGAGCTCAACTTAATTATGCAACCACTGAAAAAGAGCTTCTGGCTGTTGTCTTTGCCATTGATAAATTCAGATCTTACTTAGTAGGAGCTAAAATAATTGTTTACACTGATCATGCTGCACTAAAATATTTGCTCACTAAAAAAGATGCTAAACCTCGCCTAATTAGATGGATCTTGTTACTCCAAGAATTTGACTTAGAAATAAAAGATAAAAAGGGAGTAGAAAATTCTGTTGCTGATCACTTGTCTAGAATGCACTTTAAGGATCCACAGGAAACACCCATTAATGATTCACTCCGGGACGACATGCTCTATGGAATCAACAGGTCTGACCCCTGGTATGTAGATATTGTTAATTTTATGGTTTCAGGGTATGTACCACCAGGAGCGAACAAGAAGAAGCTTATTCAAGAAAGTCGTTCACACATATGGGATGAGCCATACCTCTTCCGAGTATGTGCTGATGGCTTACTCAGAAGGTGTGTGACCACTGAGGAAGGGTGGAAGATCATCGACAGATGCCATTCATCACCATACGGAGGTCATTATGGAGCATTCCGTACACATTCAAAGATCTGGCAATGTGGATTCTATTGGCCTACAATGTATGAAGACACAAGGCAATATATCAGAAGATGTGGGCCATGTCAAAGGCACGGAAACATAAATACAAGAGATGCTATGCCACTCACCAACAACCTTCAGATTGAGCTCTTTGATGTTTGGGGAATAGACTACATGGGTCCATTTCCTCCATCAAAGAAGTGTGAATTCATCTTGGTGGCAGTTGACTACGTCTCTAAGTGGGTAGAAGCACTATCTTGCAAGCGTGCCGACAATATTAATTCAAAGAGGATGTTTGAAGAGATTATATTTCCAAGATTTGGAGTCCCTAGGGTGGTGATAAGTGATGGGGGATCACACTTCATTGACAAACGCTTTGAGCATTATCTAGCAAAACATGGAATCCGTCACAACGTTGCTACCCCATATCATCCTCAGACAAGTGGCCAAGCAGAGACTTCCAACAAGCAAATCAAGAACATTCTTTAGAAAACAGTAAATGAGATGGGAATAGCATGGAAGGAAAAGTTACCCGATGCACTCTGGGCATACCGGACAGCAAACAAGACAACAATTGGAATGACCCCATACCAATTGGTGTACGGGAAGACTTGCCACTTGCCTGTTGAACTAGAGTTCAAAGCACACTGGGCCATAAGAAGATGGAATATGGACCTAGATGTTGCTGGAGATCATAGAAGAATGCAACTATCAGAATTGGAAGAATGGCAAGAGAAAGCATATCACAATTCGAAGATCTACAAAGAAAGAGTCAAAAGATGGCATGACAAGAGGATCAAGAAGAAGGAGTTCTCACCCGGAGATAAGGTATTACTTTTTAATTCCAGGGTGAAGCTTTTCGGGCATGGAAAACTCCGGAGTAAATGGGAAGGACCATACAAGGTAGTCAATTCATCATCCCACGGAGCTATTACACTTCAAAACGACGAAGGTACGTTATTCAAGGTAAATGGTCAACGTCTTAAATTATTTTTAGAACCCAATAAAGAATTAGAAGAAATAGACGTGATCCATTTTTACCTTCCGATGGAGAATTAAAGCCCGACCTTTTTAATCTGACGTTTTTGGGCCACGTATATATTTTTTGGGATAAAAATACTTCTAGAAACACGCTCGAGCAAGCGGGCCCGCAGAGGAGGCAGGCCCAGGGCGGGCGCCCTGAGAATGAGGGCGGGCACCCTGCCCTGGTGTCCCCTCGGCCCTGGCCTCTTCCGACGTGCTTTCCTCATCTATGGTTATCCAGAAAATTCCGCGAATGGGTTGTTACGCACGCCCGGCGGCGGGATGGATCTATGGAAACCCTAGAGGCACTTTTTGACCCCTATATAAACAGACCCCTGACGTCAGCTTTCAACACCAATTCATTCAATCCTTCTCTCCTCCTCAATTAGAGCTTGTCTAGTTCCTTGCTTCTCTAATGGCCGACAAGACCCACCGCAACTGGGAGATCGTCCCTTACGACCTCAACCGCAAGCCCAAGGATGACCCCGACGCCTACGTCCCGGCCAACACAGAGCGATAGCTAGCAGCCCCACCATCAAACCAGCGCAGCTCAATCTCATCCTACTACACCCAACCAGTTCTTACTGCACCACCGCAGCCCCTTCTTCTCAAGGGACCGTCGTCCAAGCAAGAAGCCATCGTCAAGGTACCAGCCGGCACGAAAATCCTGCCACCTAAACCCACTGAGCGGGTTGTAGGCGTCAAGACCAACCGGAGCGGCGAGATCAGCAGCGTCCACTACACTACGGAGAAGGAGAGGCCCCGCTTCGAAGGAGTTAGGACAGCAAAAGTTCGCTTCATCCCACCAAAGGAAGCTCCTAAGCACGCTCTCAATTCATTTGAGACACCACCGAAGCGCCGCAGGACCATAGCAGATGTGGATGAGGACATCAGGACAGCAAATAGACATATTATGGAACTTTAGTCCACAGTTAGCTCCCTTAGTAGGCAGGTCTCCAACCTGAACACTACTGTGCTCACGCTTAAACGTGACCTTTCTGATGCCCTTGCTAGGATCAGGGATTTAGAGCAACACTGAGCTATCTAGATTAGACCTTGAGGCAGTGTGTCTTAGTCTTCATCATTAGATTCAATTAGATTCGATTAAATTCAGTTTAGATTAGTTCGCTTCATTAGTCAGTGTAATAAATGCCTCAAGACAAATAAAGATTATTATTATTATGTCTCGTGTATCTCCACTTTATTTTTATGCAAGAAAGCAGGAAACAAGTATGGGGGAATCCCCTCGACATGGTAAAAGCACTTCGATTGCACCACTCCACGATTCAGGTACATACTCTGCACGCTTTATTTACATATATACAAATACATACTGGGCTGTGTAGAATATTGTTCCTAACATGATAATTTAAAAAGACAAAAATATTTTTAATCATGATCAATCTCACTCTGTGATATTTCTGAAAACCTGTATTTATTGAAAATCATTTTAAAAACCATGTGTTACTCAAGTCATTGTGGAATGTGAGATGGTAGAATATGAGTATCTTATTCTAGAAATCTTTGTCGCTTGGAGATTTTCTTTTCAAAAACTTCAAAAATATAGCTACCATCCTCAGTATTTTATATGCCTGATAAACCTAAAAATATTAATTTGCTTTGTATTGAGTTTGTGCAAAACGAGTTAGACTCTTGTTGAGAGATTTATCATGCTCCCAAGATCAAGACATTTTTATTCAGAAAGATTCACTCTTCCGAAGTATTATTGCATTAGAGGCATGGGCTATGCAGAAATATAAATTTCGAGGAAATAAAAAAGAGCAAGTGCTCGACAACCTCGTAGAAAAATGGACAAGTGTCCGGAAGTAGAATTAGGGGTACCTCAGTATCCACCTGAAAAAAATGAGATGATAAAAATATATATGGTAAAAAGAAAATGATAGCCCATGGTCCCTCTAATAAGCAATATGCCTGTAAGAGTTGACAAGTTTTAATATTCAAAGTCTTTGATCTAAGAGTATGGCATTCCTCTCCTCGGATCCAGTTTTGACCCAGGCAAAATATGCAAAGTAAGTATGCTTGAGAATTTCTACAAATTAAAACAGCCTCAGTGAGATATACAAAAGATAAATGAGTGATTTGAGAGCCCCTATGAGGATAAAGGTATGCTAAGTTTTCTATTCAAAAATATATAAAAACTCCAAGTGACAGGATGAGAAGAAAGGATCTCTACTTCAACCATATATTTCCCTGACTACAGTGCAAAGTGGACATTCACAACACCCTGCAGGTATAAAAAGAATGCTTTACAATGTTTCAACCCCAGTTATTTTTCTGAACCATCCTTTTCTCGAGGACGAGTAAAAGCCTAAGTATGGGGGTGTTTGTTGACAGTTCTTAAGTATCAATTTTAATTATCCAATAAATAAGGAAAAGGACTTATATGCAAGCAACACCTAGAATTAGGGTTTGATCTGATAGAATTCCACGAGTTTTGTTGTTTATCTGTTTCTGCAGGGAGTTATCAGGAAATACAAAGGAAAGGCCCACACGTCGAAATTACATAGAGATATTAACGTGTTCACCGATTTTCTATCATCTAGAAGACTCCAGAAGCCACGGGATCGAACGGGAGGCCGAAGGGGCCCGGGACCAGGGCGCCCGCCCTGGACCCTGGGGCGCCCACCCTAGGTCTGCAACCAATCAGGACGAGTCTCGCGGATTATGCCCCACTGACCTAAAGGATCAAGGAAAACCGTGCGATTAATGTCGGTTTGATCCGACGGCCCAGGTTCACTTGAAGGGACTATATAAGCAGGACCCCTGGCCCCTGGAGAGGAGAATTCAAGTCCATTATTTTCATAGTTTCCAGAGAGGATTCAGAGAGAGAGGTTCCCTTAGGGTTCCCACCTCATTAGGGCTTAGCATCCAATGTGAGATTAGACTTAGTTCTTCTAGATTGAGAGAGATAGAGTGGAGGTATAGATCGAAGGAAGCCCGGCCTGTCGGTGACTACTTCGAGGTTGTACCTGCGGGATCAAGTTCTCCTAACCCGAGGCTTGCTCCTAGGATTCTTCAGTATTTTGACTTCTAAATTCTAATAAGTTCTTTGTTTTATTGTTCTTTGGTTTATGAGTTTACTTTAATCTCTTCGCGTAGAGTTTAGAGTAATCATCTCTAGCGTAAACGTGGTGTTTGGGCTAGGATACTCATAGATATCCCCTGTCTAGCCGGACCGTGGTAGTAGCGAGGAACGTGACATTTCCGTAGCTACCTTTGTATTCCATATCCCGTTAGCAGGATCGATAGGGTTTATAGGTGCGGGTCGAACATCCTTTGAGGTGTCTAGATTCCGTGAGCCTCCCCAATAGAGCAGTAGATCATCCTTACCAAGGTTAGAATGAGAGTGCAGTTGCCGTCTTCTCTATACATCGCTCACATCAAATCACAGTGGTTGTAGCCTAAAGGTTAGTAGTAATAGATTTGGTTAGTCAGATGCACGCTTTCTCCTAGTGGTAAAAAAATAAATACGATACTCTGGATAACATCCCGGGTGAAGTGCTCACCGATATCCGTGCACTTGCGGATCATTTCCTAATTGCGTTACCAAATATCAACAAACAGTAAAAAAGTTCTTTTGGTAAAACATAATCTGTAGGTTAGGGGTACCAAGAACTTTAACAGTGGACAATGGTAAATAGTTCGACTCAGACAAATTCAAAGAATTCTACAAAAGCATTGGCACAAAAATAGCCTTCACTTCAGTCTATCATCAGAGTCAAATGGAGCAGTAGAAAGAGCTAATAGAGTGATATTCTCATCAATCTCAAAAACCCTATTTAACCTTCGCAAAGGTACGTGGGTAGAGGAACTACCAAAGTTGGTGTGGCCTCATAACACCACAACATCTAGGATGATGGGCTTTACAACATTCAAGCTCCTATACGGTGAAGAAGCAATGCTACCTGAGGAGATCAAGCATGAGAGCCTCAGGGTAATGAAACAAGTCTTAGCAGTAGACGCAGAATACTCCAAAAAAACGATTGAAGGCACTAGAATAGAAGCAGTAGAAAACATCACCAAATAACAAGAGCAAACTTGGAGATGGAGAGATAGCCAGGTGGTCAAGAAGCTCATACAAGATGGATACCTAGTCCTAAGAAGGAAGCCCAATGCGACTAATGAAGAAAAGCTCCAACCAAAATGGGAAGGCCCATACACGGCGAAGGCCGTCGGAAGACCAGGGTCATTCTTCTTGACAAACAGCAAAGGTAAAACAACCACTCATACCTAGAACATCAACAGTTTACGCAAGTTCTATGTATAATTGTAAAAGGGTGGCCTCCGCAGAACTATAAGCAAAGGTCACCTCACCTCTCTTAGTTTTCACATTTTCTCTTTACATTTAATGCAAAAGGGTTTGTACTCTTTTCCTCACAAAAGGGGCTCCTAGCGAAGGTGAGGTTTTTGACAAGGCAGGACCCATGTAAAACCCTCTAAAATATAAAGAGAAATTCCCCCAAGAATACAATAAAAAGCGAAGGTCAAAAGTGGCTAGCAACGGAGCCATAACATTCGACAATGACATCATGACAAAGAGGACCTTCCACTGCCTTAGCCAAAGGCTCTAAAGCATAGAACGACCTCTGCGGCTAAATTAGCCCGCAACCTTGACAAAGCCCTATCCACAATCAGGCATCAAGAATTTATCAGAACGGCCAAAAGGCCAAAAAAAAACCGACAAAGACCTATCTTCGCCGTAGGCATCGGGCAAGAAAATACCTAGCGAAGACCTATCTTTATTAGGCACTAGGAGAATATCAGGAATTAATGACTAAAGTACAACATAAATAAAGAGCCAAAGATATGCCAGGTATAAAGAAATCTGTCAGTCCTATTATGACTTCAAAACATATCTAAGTAATAAACCTCGACTAACCACCAAGATTTATTAAATCGTACAAGTAGTAGACTATAAAACCTAGTGCCCTCCCCAGCACTAGCTATAGTCAGTGCATTATCATATCCCTAACTCTAGAAGAGCACTAGGGGGAGTCAAGCCAACCAAGAGCCAATGCACTATAGAGCAAAGCGAGAGAACCATGGAAGCCAGAGTTTCCTTAAAAACAAGAAAACAAAAGATATCGTGCGACGACTCGTAAATACAGCAGCTCACGCAGCCCGACGAAGGCCACGTTGAGGTTGTACGCATCTTTCACATGGTTTCATACAGCCTCCATGGGGCGTTGTATGACCACAGTCCAGCAACAAGCAGTCAGTGTCAGAGGTTGAGGGAGGGTATCACATGAAGACTCATAACATCCCCCTGCAACCGAAGACACCATTTGGCGCAACCCAGCATCAACCATGTTCAATGGGAGCGCAACTACTCCAGCATGGCCGAAGGCAACTATAAAACAATCCAGACGCAAGTGAAGACAACATTCAAGAAATGCTTCATCAACCTCCGTTGCTTGCTCAAATTGCACTGTGACTAATGTTTTCCTAAACGCTAAACGGTAAACAGTCGGTCACCCTTCGTTTAGCGTTTAGACCGTTTAAACGGCCTAAATGGTTTTGTACAATGAGAATAAAATATACATATTTATGTAGGTAAAAATAAAATTTGCTAGAACTCATACATATTTACACATGTAAAAATCAAATATTCTACCAAATAATCTTGTTGGAAGAAATCTAAATCCCACAACACTTCATATAATTACAATGTTAATTAGTTTCAAGTTAATTGTGATAGACGTAGTCCTTTAATTCACTTAATTATGGATTAAATGGTTGCTTAACTCATTTAATCACGTTTAATCTGATTTTGTTTAGACCGTTTAGACAGGATTGAACGGTTTAAACGGGTTTAAATGGCCCAACCGTTTAATTCCCCGTTTAGGGCCTAAACAACACGACTGACTTCTGTTTACCGTTTAAACGGTGTTTAAATGGACTAAACTGCTGTTTAGGCGAACAGTGACTGTGACCTCTGGAAAAGCATCAAGATTGAAGACCAACACCTCTGATGAGCGCTCAAGTTATACGAAAGCCTTTGCAACAACTGCAAAATCAAATACGAGCACCTCAGCTTCTCCACAGTGACGCGCTAGAGCCTCCCTATCGACAACTCAAGACCAAGAAATGGGGGCTACAACAAATCAAGTATGTAATGGAGCTTCTGCGCAAGAAACAAGGTCGAAGACTAGCGCCTCAGCTTCTCCGTGCAAATGCGCAAGCTCATCCGCAACACGAACTAGAGAAGAGAGAAGCGGAGGCAAGAGCAAGAAAATAAGCGCTATCTGCTAGAGCCCTTCGGCCTAGGTAGCAACTATAACCAGAATCTTCAATAAAACAAGTGCGCAACTAAGCATTTCAAGAAAATTTATTTAAAGAAAAGTAGATATGATTACAACAAGAGTGCATCAGAAGCGCAATAATACAAAAGCCTAAAGGCAATAACAGAGCAAAGCACGAAGGCCAGTCAAATAAATCAACATAAAGCTAACACTAAGCCGGCGGTTGAGAACATCGCCAAGCAAGCGACCTAGTGAACTCAGCGCATTTGTCATCTATATCATTCACCACGAAGGCCCACATGTCACAAATAGAATGACTTGGGAAAGTCTCACACCAATACCTCCACAGTTCACCGCTAACATAAACACCATCTTGATACAAAGTTAAAGGAAGCACGTCCTGCACAGGCCTAGAAGAGGAAACCTACACAGGACAAGTTTACGATTAAACATCCACCAGGTGAAGGTGCCAACAAGAAAGCAAAATCTACAGTATACACGGAGGACCATTGTCCCCAACACATCCATCCTAACATCTATAGCTAACAGCTAAAAAACCTAAAACACTACACCTCCAGATCAGTTGGGGTAGGCGTAGGTTCCCTAGTCTTCTGGACTTCAGCGGCACTAGAGGGAGCCTTCAGAGTCGTCACCTCTGTAGCTGAGGAAGACTGCGCCCTAGCAGTACCACGCGCAGCCTCCGCCTTCTGTAGCTAATGCAAAACAACACAAAGCCTATAAACACAACAAACAAAGGATGCACAACCTAGGGAAAGAATAACAAGCCACAAAAAGGGGGAGAAGAGAATAAATGACAAACCACAATGCACCATGCCTCTGCCATTGAACGAGCCTCCGCTCGGCCAAACTTTACCCAGAACAACTTCATAAAGTTATGAATGGATCTGTTGCGAGAAGTCACTCCGAGCTCAGCCGGGCCCTCAAGGTCCTTCTCCTTCATGCCTTCGACGTGCAGACAGTTGTCTTGCCTTAGCATCTTGGAGAGATTGGTGGCAGAAGTCAGCGCTCCAAAATTGATAGCTCCGCCAACGAAGTCAGTAAGCTTGAGGAAGTTGGCCTTCATCCAGGAAAAGATGCTGAACATCAAAGGATCAGAAGGCAGCGAAGACGTGGAGCCCTCGAATTGTTCAAGGGCACCCACGTAAAGCTCACCTGTAGCCAATCTGGCAGCTTTGGCATCCTCCAGGCACCTAGTCAGCATGTCCACCTGTGCCTTCAAGGCAACACCAGACTACCTCTCGGTGTCCACCACCTTGCGAAGGCTATCAACCGTCTCAATGGCCTTCAAGGCACGTTCAGCAGCCAATTGCTCAGCAGCCTTTGCACCCTCTACCTCCATGTTCAGGAAATGAAACATCCCTAGTAGGATCTCCAAGTCACCGCAGGCAGTGCGAAGACCCCAACCTCCTCTGCAGGTCGGGTCTTCTCGGCCTCAAGAATTTCTAGATCCTTCTTTAGGGCTTTGAAGGCCAGATTATGGTCGACCACCTCTTGCATACACGCTATTCGATGGCCTCCGAAAGATAGTGACTCTGCCAAGACGAAGGTTAGCCACAACACAGCAGAAGAACAAAAAAAGAAGAACAAGAGGAAAAAAATGAAACATACCACGCATTGCTGCTCCAAATTCATCCACAGTACTTGAAATAATCAACATATTTTAGATGGTGGTGGAGGCGGCCTAAAAGCAAATCAATCGTAAGAAACATAAGATCAAAAGCAGGGAAACAAAAAATAGGAAAAGCAACCTCCTCTATCATTTTAAATAGCCTCAAGGGCATCCGCCCACCCACTTATTGTGCTATCAGAAGCCCTTGAAACAGAAACCAAACATCAGCAAAACTCAAATAAATGGACATAACGTAGAAATAGAAAACAACAAGTAAATATAACCTTCGCCACCAGCCTGCCCTAGGCCAGATGGCTCGGGAATTGCGCCCGCAAGCGGAAGCCTCGGAGGTGCCCAAACCAATCCGAGCAGCATCCACACCCATAGGGTCATCAGGGTTCTCATTAGGGTTCCCTAGAGCCTTCATCAAACCAGCTAAAGTAAGCAAAATAAGTCAAGTCCAGATAAAATTTAAGACAAATAGCCAGGCAAAACAGAGCCAAATGGCAACTCACTTAGATGCAAAGGGCTCGAAGCAACATCTGCAGCACCAACATCCTCGACACGCTGCACCACAGGTCAAAATGCCATGCTCTAGAATGGAGCAGCTGGAGAATACACCTCCACCTCGTCCTCAGACACCTCCGCAGTAGGAGCAACTGCAGGACGACGACGATCCATACTGTCAGCCTCCGCATCTTTTGACGAGGAGGCGTTGCCACCACCGACACCTTCACCCTCGAAGCCAGAAGAATCATCACCAAAAACACGGGGCATAGGTGCCACGATGGAGGGTTCAGCAGTAGGGCCGCCACCCATTCCTTGAAGGGCGTATCGACAAAGTCGTCACCACCAACATCCAAAGAGGCGACAAAGCGCTCGCCTCCCATTCTGGCAGCAATAGAGCCAGACCCTCTGCCAACATTTTCTACAACCTCCTTGTCATCATCAGCGGAGGCAGCGGCGAAGGCGACAGCAGAGGTGGTCAATGTCTTCTACTTCTTGCTGACGACCTTGGACGCACCAGCACCCTTTCTTTTCTTTGCCTCCACCGCAACAGTCACGTTCTTGGTTGTGGCCTTCATCGCCTTGTCCTCCTGGGATTTGTGCACCTTCGTAGGAATGTCATGTTCCTTGTGGTGGATCCCAAACTCTTCAAAAACCCTATTTAGCCAGGGCATTGTGTCGGCAAGGGCCCGACACGCTAGATACTCTTTGCTAGTATCTCACGTGCCCCCGCCTCAGCAGACTTCACCAACTTCTCAGCGGCCCAACCCTCCTTTTCAAAGCCAAAACAAGGAAAGGGAACACCGACTCCTTCCCCGAAGACCGGAAGGTGAACCATCTCAATACTCATGGTAGGTCTATTCCTACCAAGCAGCCAGCAGTTAGCCGCAACCATCTCCTCCACCAGATCCTGACCTCTAGAGTACCAACAGTCCAGGGCAAAGGCCTTGTCATAGGCTTCACGACCCTCCGCAGCCCTCGGACCTGGATTCCCTTGAGTCGAAGGCTTCATTGCGGTCATCATAGAAGCTAGCGGGTACTAGGTGCTTTTCCTCCCATCTTCGCCAGTAGACATCAGGCCGCCGGTCTTCACATAGAACCAATACTGCATCTAGTCCTTACTCCACTTGTTCTTTTGAGCAAAAGAAATCTCTAGCTTTTCCCCCTTTTCCTTACTCCACTTGTTCTTTTGAGCAAAAGAAATATCTAGCTTTTGCCCCTTTTGGTTCCTCTTGGGCAAAAAAACACAGCTCCCATACTGTGCTATCAACTGGCCTTCGCCCACCCACTTAGGCTGCCGCTAGAGCTCGTAGTACTCACAAAAGTTACCAATGTTGGGCTCTGCTCCATAAGACAAGCATGCCTAGCAGAACTTACTCAAATTAATTATACCAGTGGGAGTAAGATGGTGCAGTTGTACCTCAAGCGCTTCCAAAACTTGGCGAAGGAAATGAGCTGTGGGGAACCGAAGGCCATAAAGAAAAAAATCCCTAAAGACCACAGCGTCAGCAGCCTACGGCCTGAGAATAGTATCCCCCTGCGGAGGCTTCGCCTTAGCTTCACAAAAACACCCAACTTCTGCAGTTCCTCGATCATATCCTCCATCATAAGCGAAGGCCCGAAATCCCATGTCCTGCACGAGCCAGCCATATCTTCTGCTTCCTCTGCAGTAATAAGGTTGGCAACGGAGGCTTCAATACTCCCAAAATCCACTACAAGCTCTTGCGCCTCCACACTGGCAACCATACACTCCTCAAAGCGCGAAGACCACCCACTGGCCCTAACGCCGAGAATACTATGGTAAGGACCAAAGAAAGAAGCCCGACGGGGAGAACTAACGGAAGAAGCCACTTCCAAAAGTCTCGATGAGAGCAGAAAGGAGCGAAGGTGTGAAGCAGATAGACGAAGGCTAAGCGCAAAAGAAGACAGCTTGGAAAGCAAAGGCCAGGAAAGTGACAGCACGGTTGAAAAGGAGTAGCCTTCACCTACCACCCCCTTATATAGCCCCTGCCACGTCGCTTCAATTCCTAGAAACAACGGTCACATCCGTTCAAAAGCGCGCCAGTTCCAAAGCCAATGTAGCCAATAAAATAAGGACACGTCACCAAAACAACGGTCTGATCTAGGCGACCCAGGGAGGAAAAAGGGGGAAGCCTTTGGAAGTGCAGAGGCCTCCGTGTCTCAGAACCTGTGAACCAGCTTTTGAGGACAAGGCCCGCCAGCACAGACCATGCCCTCAAAGGGGGAACTGTTGGGACACGGTTACAAGTCGCGGAGGGCAATGTGCAGGAAAAGGTGAGAGACCTTCGCTCGACCGGGCATTCCGGGTGAAGGCCCGGAGGCAGTGGTGAAGGTGCCTAGGTGCAGCCGAGGGTGAATGCTCGTGCGGCAAGAGCGAAGGCCCCTGGTGAGGGTGCCCCAAGCGGAGGTCTAGGAAGCTTGATGGGCTACCACACAGGCGGTGGCATGGGATCGTGGGCCGTTGATGGGCTCTCAGCGGTGGCCTAGCAAGTAGAGGCGGTTAAGGAAGAAAATGTCCAGACTACCCTTGGAAGCATGTGATAGCATAGGAATATTCTGAGGATGTACTATAGCTATCAAATGGAAAAGATGTAAAGAGAAATAACAGCAAACAGTGCCCTATAAAAGGGGGTACAAATTCTATAAAGGGTGTGTGCATTTATGAAACCCTAATCGAGCCAGGGCCCTTCTTCCACTCTTCTTACCGTTCGCACAGGGCACTCGACTAGGCGAAGGCTTCATTGTGTCCCATCTGCTAGAAACCCCAGTTTTCCAACACCGAGAAATGAGGATCATTTCCAAAAGTGCTTAGAAACACAAGCCACCCTTGAAATTTTCTAGAGGTGGCTAGCTAGATTTATTGGCTGATTTTGCATCCACGGAACCTAGTTTAGACCTACATCCAGCCAACCAAACATTGTGTAGCTTTTATTAAAAAAGACATTGTGTTGCAGCATTATGGAAGCCTAGCTAACCCATATACGTGCAACCAAACACCCTAAGCCCACGTGAAGATAAAAGCAAATGTTCACGCGGCGCCATTCGGACCATCCCATCATCATGGGGTCACGCACTAGTGCTTTTATTTTTCTTTGGTAATGATACTGTGCGGGCATCCGTATCCCATTCCGTCCCATGACCGCCACACCCACTCGCTCGCTCTGCTTGCCCGCTCCCCTCCTCGCTCCTCCGCACCCACTCCGCTGTCGGGTTGCGCGCCGTTCACCGGGCCACCGCGCCTACGCGCTAGGTCACTGTCGTCCCTCCCTCCCTACCTACCTCCGCGACCTCCATGCGACCCCCACCTAAGACGAGGACGGTGGCAGCAGCTCCGATGAGGTAGGTCGGTCCTCTAGATCTGAGCCCTCCTCCTCATCCTCTTCTGGATCTGAGACCTCCTCCTCCTCGCCATCCTCCTTCTCCTCCTCATCATCATCATTATCATCTGGATCTGAGGGATGTGGCGGTGGCTAGGGTTCGACAAGCTCTATGGTCCTTCCCTCCTCCCTCCGGCGAGCTCAGAGGTGATGGGCCAGGGCTGGAGCAGCTTGTACCTCGAACACATCTCCTTGCTGTTTTTGTACACCTTTTTGCTGTTTTCTCTGGGTTGCAATGGGTTTTTTGGGATGTTGCAATAGATGATTTTCGATTGTTGCAATGGGATTTTTGGGTTGTTGCAACCAATGTTTTTCCGAATGGTCTCATTTTCCATGTTTCATGGTTGACTTTTGCGATGTTGTAGTACATATTTCTCGATGTTGCAACACATAATTTTCGATGTTGCAGTACATATTTTTTAAATGTTGCAGCACATATTTTTCAATGTTGCAGTACAAATTTTTCAATGTTGCATTACTCGTTTTTCTGATGTTACAGTGCATGTTTTTGTGATGTTACAACACATAATTTTCGATGTTGTAGTACATGTTTTTTGATGTTGCAGTACATATTTTTGCGATGTTGTACTATTCAAATTCTGATGTTGCACTACATAGTTTCTCCATATGTTTGCAATGTTACACTTGAAGTGTTTTCATGCTCTTGGGATAGGGGCCGCGGTGGGGGAATGGGGTGATGTGGGCGGCGAGTGGGTTTTGTTCTATTCTCACGACGGGGCAGGTGGTTTCGGGAAGTGCGGAGCGGCGTTACATTCTATTCCCGCGAGAGGGGCGGGCGAGGTTGAGAAGGGAGCGGCGTTCCATTCGTGTTCTATTCCCACGGGGGGCGGGTGGATTTGGGAGGGCACGGTGCGAAGGGCCCAGCGTCTAGACATGTCTCGCGCGCCGGACGTTCGGGCGCTAGGAAGACCGATTTTTCTTTGATGCCTAGAATTTGCGTTTATAGAGATCAGTTATGGTCCGATGGGCTTCGGGGAAAACATACCAGCCCTATAAGTGGTGTTGGACTGTTCGTTGATTAGGCCAACATGTGGCAGTCCAAATCTCTATCAATGCAGGCCAACGTAATAATGGGATAGTTTGGTAGAGCTCTGCAGCTTCTTCAGAACAGATTTTGTGGATCCCTGTCAAATACTTAAAATACAACCGGATTCTAGTGGGAAGTTGGAAATAATCACTTCTCCATTTACACTACGAGCTAAGAGCTAAGGCCCCATTTGGCAAGGCTTCAGCTCCTTGCAAGAAGTGCCAAATGGACATCTAAAAAACTGCTCCTTGCAAGGAGCACAAAGGAGGTAGAGCTGTTTTTGTATAGAAGAGCCGGAGAAAAAAATGGGTTCTCTCGGCTTCACATAGATCTAATACAAATTATTACAAAACTACCATAGAGCTATTGTTGCCAAATGTTTCTCAAAATGGCTCTAGCTCCACCATAGAAGTTGTTCCACATGAGGAGCCGAAGCTGCAGCCTTTTTAGGAGGAAACGGATCGTTAGCAAACGAGTCAGAAAGAAAACCCTTCTCTATACTTTTCTCTCTACTGCTTCCCACTACTCCTCATTCAATTGCCACTAGAATAACTTAAGAATTGTTTCTTACCTGCTCGCCACCTAGCTCCTCTCACCTACTCCCAACCTCGACACCTCCACCATCTCTGCTACCTAAACGCCATCTTGCATGGTTCCACCGCCTGAACTCAATCTTCACTGCCTGAGAGATCCTCCCAACTCTGGTTTTGTCTATAATAATATTTTCTTTTACAAGCAATTCTTATGGATGTTAGGTGGGGTGCCCAACTCTCAATTGGTTAGTTTGCGCGACAATGATACCTAGGGCTGAGCACCGGAGTATAGCGGTGCGACCACTCTGATGTACTGATAGTGGTGGTTTGAAGGCCACCACCATCCTATTTTTAAGTTGTCTCCATGACTTGTTCTAGCCTCAGGGGCCTACCTTATCCTTGGAGGGAGGTGCCTTCAGTCTCCTCCACGGTTGTGTCTATTGGGCATTCTTAACGTCATTACCAAAAGTAGACTTAGTTTTCTAATTCTGATAACGGCGCCAAAAATGTCGAACCTATCCCTCATGCCACTTAAGCCAAGTTGTCATCCCCAGCATGACATGAGAGACGCGGTATTGAAATATGCAACTGCTCTTCTAAATAAATAATAAATAAGATCTGCAAGCGCACAGATTAATACTGATGTAGCATTTTAACCGGGAAGTATTCCAGGTATCGTTATTTATATTTTTACCACTGGGAAGGGATTACTAACATCAATGTTGATTATGGAATGGAATATAGGAATGAGTATCAATCATTGCATGTATAAGTGAGAGCATTCATCTATCTCTTGCATATAGGGGTAAGTGTCACATAAAATATAGATAAAGTATGAATGGTGACAAAGATAATTAATCTGATCAGCTAGCCACATATAATAATGATAAGCACCTCAACAGATATTCTAGCAAGTCATTAGCATGGTATTAGGACGAACTACAAGGATATTTCCTAAGTTATTCTTAACTATAAAGTCTAGCATATCATAGTTAGTGCAAGTACACTTGGCAATCATTGCGAGAAAGGACTACGCCCATGTATAGTGATATTATCAAGGAAGATGAGAAACATAGCAATCACTCCCCCGTAATAATGTTGCTCTGCCTGCCTTACACACGGGAGGGGGACTATATAAGAACCAACGAAGCTGTCACCATCGCGGACCACCCCACGATCCGGCATATAAGGTGCAATCGCAGATAAATATGGTCTAAGCACCACGCCTACACAATATTTATCATTTACCCATGGATCCGATGGATAAACGCTATACGATCCTAAACATGTATATAATTCCAATCTAACTAAGCCAAGCGTATAACTACGATAAACTAAGAACAATATAATCGCAAACATAAACAAGTAGAGCATAGTCATAATCAATATATTGAAATAGAACAAAGTTGTATTCATAATATTGAAGAACAAAGATGAACAATGAAGAACAGTAAAGGAATTACCAAGAATCCTCTTGACAGATCCGGAAACCAATCGAAGATTGACTCCTTCTAGTTCTAATCCTATGTAGCTATGCTATACTAGAGATCTAGTTGATGTGGTGGCTCTAGGGCTTGATCAGAGACTCTCCTCCTGAGATTAGGGTTTGAGGAATTGAGAATGAGGGAGTGCCTCCTCCAGGGGCCAGGGGTCCTGCTTATATAGCCCCCTCAAGTGAACGTGGGCCGTCAGATCAAACCGACATTAATCGCACGGTTTTCCTTGATCCCTTAGGTCGGTGGAGCATAATCCGCGAGACGGAGCCTGATTGGCTCTCAGGCCAGGGCGGCCGCCCTAGGGGGCAGGGCGGGCGCCCTGCCTCCGGGCCCGTTCGGCCTCCCGTTCGATCTCGTGGCTTCTGGAGTCTTCTAGATGATAGAAAATTGGTGAACACGTTATTATCTCTATGTAAACCCGACGTGTGGGCCTTTCCTCCGTATTTTCTGATAACCCCCTGCAGAAACAGACAAACACCAAAACTCATGGAATTCTGTCAGATAAAACCCTAAGTCTAGGTGTTGGTTGCATTTGGATCCTTTTCTTTATTTATTTGATAACTATATTTGGTACTTAAGGACCGTCAACAAACTCCCCCAAGCTTACCTCTTGCTCGTCCCTGAGCAAGGATAGACTCATTATAGATCAGAAGTTGCTGCAACGCCTTTGAACGTTGATGGCACATATGCTTTCAAATAAGGTCTCATCCCTGAGTTAGAGTAAACTGTCAAGACTTAAAACTTACTCATTTTTCCTTTCACCATGGGGCTTGCAACCGTCACCTGCATCTTGAGTGATTAAAAGATAGAACGGTCTAGCCAAACGCCATGTCTCTTATTCTTGATCAGCTATAGCTCTGGAGTTTTTTGCAAATTTTCAAATAAAACTCAGAGATTCCTTGTATGACTTTCTCAGGTCTCTCTTTTGTGGTATTTCTGGATCCTTACCAAGGCAGTAATGGTATATGCCTTCTCTCTCAAAGTATGTGGTATTTATGGTATAAGGCGTAGTGACATTGCCTTCTCTCTCACCCTACTCTAATAAGGCTTTGATATCTGGAGCTCATAGGTGGGAGATATAGTATACATACTCATAGAACATTTATTGCATAGTCAAACCATGGATCCAGAGAAACAAGTCAATAAGTCAAATCAAGATGTGCATGTGTGGTGAATGAGTGGTGTATGGTGATAACAAAAGTCTAATGCTCTTTTTGAGGGAATACATACCTTTCTTGCTTTTTAAAACTTTTGAGGGGAATGAGATGCTCTATTTTTTATTTTATTTTTCTCTTTTCTTTTTCCTCTCAGGTGGGTATCTTGTACCCCTAATTCTACTGTCGGACACTTGTCCATTTTTACCTCTCGTCTCACTTTTTCTTTCTTCGAGGTTCCGAGCACTTGCTCCTTTTTATTTCCTCGATTTTTTAGAGCAATCTCCCTCTTTTGAAAATATAGCAAGTGGTAGTAGAAATGACTTGAGCATTAACTTCACAGGGAATAACAGGAATGGGATAATGTTTTTGGCTATTCTCTCCCGGGTCAGGAGTAGAATAATTTTGGGTGAATCTGGAGATGGAAATGAGTGGATATATGTGGATGCGTACTTCCGGAGTAGAAGCAGCATGTATGAGTGAACGTGCAAGTGAATCTTGATTTTAACCACATGACAAGTTCCTAAGGGTCTACACAGCTCGACCACACTCAATGCCCATAAGCAGTAAGTAGTAAAAGTGCGGCTCTTAATCTAACAAGCATGTATATATGGCTGTGGTAGGAATTTAAACTCTCATCATACAGGAACTCATCATGCAACATTTTAAAGATTTTTAAAGATAAAATTCTCCAGAATTCTAGCATCTCTAGGAACAGATAAACAGCAGCTCAACCTTCCCATATCATATCCGTTAACAACTTAGACTTCAGATCAAGTTCTCTTCCCACTAGTTCAGGTTTAGAGCCAGTTTTAAATTATAACAGTTATGTCTAAACTAGAGAGAAAACAAATTTGAAAATTAGGTAGAGCAACTATTCATCATATCCATGCTAGAGTTTTATTTTCGAGATTCAGTTTAGCATAGCTACTTTATTTATTTATTAAACTAAGCAAATATATATAAACACAAAATATTTATTTGGGTTTTCATGATTATGCATCTTTTTATTTTAATAAAGCATAGGTATAACTGTAGATAAAAATACTTATCGGGATAAATGGGGGTGCTCTCCCCCAAGCTGGATCTTGACGTAATTTCTTCTGATGTAGCTAGCAGGTGCAGAGGTGTATTTGAATGTCGGCAGCACCCTGACAACGATTAGGATATCCTCCGTCTGCTAGTCTTCCTGAATTCTGTGGAGCTCAAATAGACAACAAAGCTTCGTGGAACTTGATTAAGCGTTAGCATAAATATCTAGCCTTTATCATGTTTGAGCTTCCTTGATAAATGTCACTCTCTATTTTTATTTTCATTTTTATAGAACAGAAAAAATATATATTATTATTTTTTTATGCCACCACAGTGAATGTACTTATGGGTTTTATGCCACTCGCATACTCACATGGGGCTTACTGTTTTCAACATTTTTTTAGACAGAATGAACATGATTAACTGAGCAATAATTAAAGGGAAAATGATAACTACCAAGTTTACCTCTTGGCACGGCGTTCGGTGTTTTTAAGTCCTTCGAACAGGACTTCTTTTCTTCTTAGTTGTCCTGGGATTTGGGTGGCGTAGACGGTGGTTCCGGCAGCGCCTCCTCTTCTTGTGTAACTGTCTTCGCTTTCCATACCCGACTTGGTGCTTCGGTCTCCTGTTGTGTATCCTCGGGCCTTATGACCTCTCCTTCATAGTCTGCCCATACGTTCTTGATGGTTTTCCTCCTTTGGTTACGGTTACGTCGCCTTCTTCTTGTCCTGACCTGCTTAGAATCTTGAACTATATAGTTAGGGTCATTAAAGTAGCGGCGTACCTTCTCAGAGGGGAAATGCATATGGACTTCTCCGGTTCCAATGTAGATGATTGCTTTGACGGTGCCTAGGAACGGTCTTCCTAGGATGATGGGTGGATCGTACTCGTCGTCTCCCATGTCAATGACCTGAAAGTCTGTATGGACAAAATGATCGTTAATTTTAACAGGGACATCGGTTACTATACCTTCGACCTTTCAGGATGTCTGATCTGCCATCTGAAGCTGAGTGTATGTTGGTTTTAAGGGCATGGTTCCGTACAAGAGCTGATAGGTGACTGTGGTCATTATGTTGACGCCTGATCCAGTGTCGCAGAGCGCCTTCTGAAAGGAGTATCCATTGATTGAGCACTCAATGTTTGGCATACCTGGGTCGTCCTTCTTGATTAGGAACGGCGACTTGAGTCGACCATCTTGACCTCCTTGAACTGCAGTGACCATCTTAGCTGATTCGGTCCATCCTTGGTTGTTCTTGTTCTGCTTGTTCCTCCTGTTGGTCCTCTTCCTTGGTTCATGTTGGGGTTTCTCTGGGATTTGTGTAATCTTGTTCTTGAAGGAAAACGTCTCCTTCCTCCCCTTGATGTTGAAGTTGATCTTCGCAGCGCTGGCGTAGATGACAGCTCCCGAGGTGTTCAGGAATGGCCTTCCCAGAATAACTGGTGACCTCTCATCGGACCCGGTCTCTATCACCACGAAGTCAGCTGGAGCATATGAGGTACCAACTCGGACACACATGTTCTTTAATATTCCTTTAGGAAAGCTTAGTGTCCGATCTGCAAGCTGCAAACACATAGTTGTTTCTGATAAAGGATATGTAAAGAATTTTTTATAGAGTACCCTGGGCATAATGTTGACGCTGGAGCCAAAGTCGCAGAGTGCTTCTGGGAAGTCCACCATGCCGATGGAGATCGGGATGACGGGGCGTCCTGGATCGCCTCTCTTGACTGGCAGAAGGTCATTATGTACTCCGACAGCGGGATTACTCCAATAGTTACCTGCATCAAACATGTCTACAAGATTTGCAGATTCTAATCCTTCCGGTTGTGATGGTATACCGGGGTTAGTAGCAGGAACAGCAGCAGCTATTTGATTTAACTGAGATTCAATCATTTTATTAAAGCTAATTTGGTTTTTGATGGCAGTAGAGAAATTATTCATTCTATTATTTATGTTTTCTAGTATTTTATCATTGGATGCCAATTTCTTAGACAAGTTATCCATTAGCTTTCCTTGATTAGACACTAACTCTCTCAGGGGTGGAAAATTATTATTGTTGTTGTAAGAGTTATTACCTTGATAATTACCTGAGTAGTTACCTGAGTAGTTAGGCCTCTGTTGATTCCAACCTTGATTTTGTTGAGGACGGTTGTAGTTGTTGTTGTTGATGTACCTTGCATCCTCAAGCATCTCAGGACAGTGATTGCCTGAGTGTCCAGTATCTCCACATTCCTCACAAGTCATGTGAGAGTCGTAGACGTTCATGACTTCTCTTTTGTCTCCAGCTTTGTCATCGAGCTTTTTCATGAGTAGGTCTAACTTTGCAGACAGCATGTCTACCTCCTTGAGCTGGTGCATACCTCCACCCTTCTTGCGTGTTTGGATCCTCTCTTCGTTCCAACCTTGGTTGGACGCCATTTTCTCCACAAGGGCTGTAGCTTGTGGTATGGTGAGTGATAGAAATGCGCCTCCAGCTGCAGCATCCATGGTCTCACGAGCACTAGTGATGAGCCCATGATAGAAAGTCTACATAAGTAGCCAGCTCTCCATTCCATGATGGGGACATTCTAGGATGTAATCTTGAAAGCGCTCCCATGCTTCTGGAACGGATTCATCATGTTGTTGCTGAAAACTTGTAATCTTCCCACGGAGAGCATTGGTCTTGCCCATGGGAAAGAACTTAGCCAGAAAGTTTGTAGAGCAGAGTGCCCACGTAGTGTTCTTATCCTTCGTCACGTAGAACCACTGCTTTGCTCTCCCCAATAGTGAGAATGGGAAAAGGTGAAGTAGTATGGCGTCTCTGGGAACATCTAATAAAGTGAATGTGCTGCAAATCTCCAGGAAGTGTTGGAGATGAGCACTTGCATCTTCGTGCGGCTTCCCACAAAACTGGTTGGCTTGTACCATGTTGATGAGCCCTGGCTTGAGCTCAAAGTTCTTGTCGATAGCCGCGGCAGGTCCAGTGCGGATGTTGTCCGTAGTGGGAGCTGAGAACTCGCGGATCGTCTTGTTCGCCATGGCTGCGAACTCTGTTGACAAATTCCGGATGAAACTTCGGCGGTCTTCTGAATTGGATGAAGTGTTGCGTCGAAGTGTTGACTTCTTGAGCTTGGCTCTTGCCCCTCTGATTAATGCTTTGGGGTTGTCAACAAAATTTTCTGGAAGATGTCCTCTATTCATACATCACCCTGCAAAACAATAAGAATGGAAAAATACAGGGGTAAATCTGTATGGGAGAATTGATGATCTCAATCACTTAATGATGCGAATGATGACTCAAATTCCGTATTCATTCCTTGTTAGTAAATCAACCTTCCCCGGCAACGGCGCCAAAAATGCTTGTTGGGCATTCTTAACGTCATTACCAAAAGTAGACTTAGTTTTTTAATTCTGATAACGGCGCCAAAAATGCCGAACCTATCCCTCATGCCACTTAAGCCAAGTTGTCATCCCCAGCATGACATGAGAGACGCGGTATTGAAATATGCAACTGCTCTTCTAAATAAATAATAAATAAGATCTGCAAGCGCACAGATTAATACCGATGTAGCATTTTAACCGGGAAGTATTCCAGGTATCGTTATTTATATTTTTACCACTGGGAAGGGATTACTAACATCAATGTTGATTATGGAATGGAATATAGGAATGAGTATCAATCATTGCATGTATAAGTGAGAGCATTCATCTATCTCTTGCATACAGGGGTAAGTGTCACATAAAATATAGATAAAGTATGAATGGTGACAAAGATAATTAATCTGATCAGCTAGCCACATATAATAATGATAAGCACCTCAACAGATATTCTAGCAAGTCATTAGCATGGTATTAGGACGAACTACAAGGATATTTCCTAAGTTATTCTTAACTATAAAGTCTAGCATATCATAGTTAGTGCAAGTACACTTGGCAATCATTGCGAGAAAGGACTACGCCCATGCATAGTGATATTATCAAGGAAGATGAGAAACATAGCAATCACTCCCCCGTAATAATGTTGCTCTGCCTGCCTTACACACGGGAGGGGGACTATATAAGAACCAACGAAGCTGTCACCATCGCGGACCACCCCACGATCCGGCATATAAGGTGCAATCGTAGATAAATATGGTCTAAACACCACGCCTACACAATATTTATCATTTACCCATGGATCTTATGGATAAACGCTATACGATCCTAAACATGTATATAATTCCAATCTAACTAAGCCAAGCGTATAACTACGATAAACTAAGAACAATATAATCGCAAACATAAACAAGTAGAGCATAGTCATAATCAATATATTGAAATAGAACAAAGTTGTATTCATAATATTGAAGAACAAAGATGAACAATGAAGAACAGTAAAGGAATTACCAAGAATACTCTTGACAGATCCGGAAACCAATCGAAGATTGACTCCTTCTAGTTCTAATCCTATGTAGTTATGCTATACTAGCGATCTAGTTGATGTGGTGGCTCTAGGGCTTGATCAGAGACTCTCCTCCTGAGATTAGGGTTTGAGGAATTGAGAATGAGGGAGTGCCTCCTCCAGGGACCAGGGGTCCTGCTTATATAGCCCCCTCAAGTGAACGTGGGCCGTCGGATCAAATCGACATTAATCGCACGGTTTTCCTTGATCCCTTAGGTCGGTGGAGCATAATCCGCGAGACGAAGCCTGATTGGCTCTCAGGCCAGGGCGGCCGCCCTAGGGGGCAGGGCGGGCGCCCTGCCTCCGGGCCCGTTCGGCCTCCCGTTCGATCTCGTGGCTTCTGGAGTCTTCTAGATGATAGAAAATCGGTGAACACGTTATTATCTCTATGTAAACCCGACGTATGGGCCTTTCCTCCGTATTTTCTGATAACCCCCTGCAGAAACAGACAAACACCAAAACTCGTGGAATTCTGTCAGATAAAACCCTAAGTCTAGGTGTTGGTTGCATTTGGATCCTTTTCTTTATTTATTTGATAACTATATTTGGTACTTAAGGACCGTCAACAGTGTTGCTGTTGGTGACCATAGTCAAGTGTTGTTTGCCTGTGCTACGAGTGAGGTACATGTAATAATGGACTTTAGGCGAAAGTATTGCCCGACTTGTAGCCAGTGCTGGTGACGATGATGCCCCTGTGCGTCATGTTCTTTATTGAAGGTATTGTCAAAGATCCATCAGCCACCTTGATGAGTGTGGTCTCGGGATGAAAACCTAAACCGGTGATCCCACGTGGCATCATTCAATGTCATTCTCTTCCTGGAGGCGTTGCTTTGAAGAACACTAGCACCTCTATGCACAATTCAAGCCTCTCCTTCTTTCTGATGTTTTGCACAAGTTACTAATAGTCAAGTTTCAAAGTCAATGTTCTAGCTCTGTCATTGTCCATGATTTTTAATTGCCTCATCTCACCAAATGCTGGTAAAGAGACCATGTATAGACCCCTATCTTGAATCTCTCCACACTCCTTTTATCGGCCCTCCCTCCATTGAGGCGTCCTCCCCTCAGTGGGTGTTGGGGGCATCAATTAGGTCCCGGATATGCTTTGAAGACTATGTAATCACGATTGTCATCTGTTAGAATCGACTCGAAACTTAACAAACACCTTTGGAGTGGAGGTCACGGGCTACCGCTTGGTTGTTATGTTTTGTTGGTGAATAATGACGTGCTTATAGCAAGGGAGTTTTTTTGTTTCCTCTATGTCCAGTGGTTGTCCTCTGTTTTGTTTTATCGTGTATGCTATTGGTCGTGTTGTGCTGTAAGTGTATGTACTTTGTTGTATTTTTAGCGGTAATTTATATTATATTACCACTCTAGTGCAATATATGTAGGCTCCATTTGACTTATAAATAAAAAAAGGCTTGTGTGACCACCGTTCAACTACTGAGCTAGTCACTCCTTCGCTGCATACTGAAACCTTAATTGTTGGCTAACTAAATTTATGCATTTCTCAAGAAAAAAATAAGACTACTATTTTTGTCGGATTGTACGACAAATGAGTGTCCGAGAATAAACTAATAGGATTTCAATGGGGAGGCTAGTGTCCAGACGTCCAATCCGATACCAATCCGTTGGGCGGTACCATGCCCGCCCATGCGGAGCCCATGCTGCCCAACCACTTGTGGGGACTGCTCGCATCCCCTGAACTTCCCACGTGCATGCACATGGGACCATCTATGCCCACTCGGCGATGCCACAGCAGCTGCAGTAGGCGGTTATGGCGGGTGGGTCCTATCGCAACATGTGCAACACCAGATCTACTTTTGCAACATCTAGATAAAACACTTACAACATACATCTAAAACATTTGCATCATATGTCTAAAACACTTGCAAAAACCAAAAAAACTTAAGAACACATGTGTAGCCATTGTGAACATATGCAACATCCAAATGAAACACTTGCAACATACATATGAAACACTTGAATCATACGCTTGCAACATGCATGTATATGCAACATCCAAATCTACTTTTGCAACATCCAGATGAAACACTTGCAACATACATTTGAAACAGATGAAACATACGTGGATAGCCGTTGAAACATGTGCAACATCCCGATCTAATTTTGCAACATCGATATAAAACATATACAACATACCTCTGAAACACATAAAACACACGTTTGCAACATACACTTTCAGTGCAACATCTCCATGCTCCTTCGGCAAATGAAGACTCATCAGCACGTGGAGGTCACCTGTGCAGAGCTTGAGATGGCACAGAGCTAGATAGTAGTGCATAGAGGGCAGAGTGGGGGTGGCACGGGTGTCGATGGTGCAGAGGGCGGGTGGGCATAGAAGTAGTGGTGCAAAGGGTGGATGTGGGCGCGGTGGCAATGTATGGGCGGGTGGGGACGATAACAGTGGCACAGAGGGTGGGATGGGTGCGGGGTGGGGCGGCAGCGACAACGTAGAGCATGGGTAGAGGTAGCGGCGACAGCACGCAAAGGAGTGGAGCGCGCATTCTCATGATGGGGTCCGTCCGGAAGCTCGTTTCTAAGCATTACCATTACAATCGAGCACTAGAGTATATCAAGTTC
Source organism: Saccharum spontaneum (assembly GCA_022457205.1). Classification (NCBI taxonomy): domain Eukaryota; kingdom Viridiplantae; phylum Streptophyta; class Magnoliopsida; order Poales; family Poaceae; genus Saccharum; species Saccharum spontaneum. The sequence goes on from CM039594.1 coordinate 18,688,702, forward strand.
AGATTTCGCATGATGCATGGAGACGGAATTGTCTGTCCTCAGACCGCCCATGGATACGAGTAGAGTTGGGTTGTTTGTCTGTCCTGACTCCAACTCGATCGTCCAAGCCTTCCATAACTTCGATTAGACTCCATTGTCACGTACAGTCATACATACGATCACCTGACGTTGCAAACCATTCTCAAATCAGCCAGCCATCATACACCAACGACAGTCGACAGTAGACACCACCATGCCGTCTTAGTGGCAGAAGCGCAGCTAGGTCACTTCGGAAGACGACGAGGCTGGGGACACTGCTGGAGTGGCACGCGGCTCGTCCCGACTTGCTGCCGCCGGCATCAACGGCGCTGTTGCAGAATGCGAAGAAGAAATCAGTAGAGACGTTATTATTATTCATCCAGGGGGAGGACAAGGAGGAGGCGTTCATGGAAGAGCTGGACGACGGGACGCCGCCTCAGTGCTGTGAGAGATCAATTTCTTCTATGTCTACCCACCGGACGACGGTGGCGGCAGCGTGACAGTAGGTTTATTTGTGGCAGATCAGGAGCCCATAGATGTGGCGCTCACGATGGGGGGTATGGGGCCTTTCAAGGCTAGTCGTGAAGACACCATCGACGCGACGCTAAGGCTAGGCTTGGGTCCTCACTCCGCGGCCCCTGACATTCGGCGTTGGGTCATGAAGGTACGATGACCTCTAGTTGCACTTGCACGGCGTGCCGTTCAACGCCAGCCCGGTGAGCCCCACTACCATGATATAGCACTGTAGGGGCAGCTGAGGTGGCACTATAAGGACAGCTGGGACAGCCGCCCTTGTGCATCTACTCGTACAAATGAACTATTTGTAAGGGCGGCTGGTGTATCAAGCCGCCCCTACAAATGCATTTGTAAGGGCGGTTGGTGATAGAACCGCCCCTACAAATAGCATTTGTAAGGGTGGCTGGTGACAGAACTGCCCCTACAAATAGCATTTGTAAGGGCGGTTTCTGTACAAGCGGCCCTACAAATGCTATTTGTGGGGCGGTTCCAGCACCAGCCGCCCCTACAGTGCATTTCCAAAAAAAATATATGCATATAAAATCTGACCACCACAACAGCACATATATATACATCTACAAATGCATCCGCAGCAGCACATATAAGTATATAAGTCACCACATCACAAGTATAAATTATTCAAGTCCACAAACTACAAGTCCAAGTCCAAATCACATCACAAGTCCAAGTCCAAACCACAAGTTCAAGATCAAGTTCAAATTATATAAGTCCAAATCACAAGTCCATAAAATTGTTATCAACGGCCTAAAGCTAGCCTTTCAAGCTCATGGAGGTGTTGGTACCTAGGATCACTACCTAAGTCGGGTTCTTGGTCATGGTAACTGCCTTTGACATGCACAATCTCATCCAACACAAAGCCGCAAAGATCACCGATGAGCTCTAAGAGTTCGTCATCCTTGTACACGTCCCTTTCTCCTTTCTCTCATCTTTCCACTACAAGAGAACAAGTTTAGGCCTATTATTTCATAACATAAGCTAGGTTTTTATACTACAAGTGAAAAGATTCAAACTTACCAAACCAGGGTGTCTCCTATAGGCCTTGGTGTTACTCATGAAAGCACATACATAATATCCACAATGTAGATTGTCAGGCCTCTGCTTGGGGTACTGTGTGTGTTTCGCACATGGAAATGTTTAATGCTATTGACAGCCACGTAATGTAGTACCAAAGTAAGTTACACTTACCAAACATAGAGTTTTGATAGCCAAGTTGTGCTTCCTTTCCAGACAATGCCTTCCATGATGTTCATTGACATAGTGCCTGAATGCCCTGCTCGAATGATTTTAGCAAATGGAACTTGTTAGTATGCAAAAGTGAACGTTAAAGTATATATACAAGCATATAAGCTAATGAGGACTGTTGATATGTATATGTCTTGAGAATCGCTATAAAGTCTTTGTATGTGTATAGCTCAAAATCTGCAGAATCACAGACCCATGCCATGCTCCTCCCGACATCGACGCCTATAACAATCCAGTGGTTGCTGCATGAATTCAATCATAGAACTAAACGGATAAGATGTTTTGCATCGAACAAAGATATATTGAACAAGCTTTAAGTATAGAGTCAAGCTTACTTGAAGTTGTATGGTACCCATATGACATCATTATGTTGGAGATGCATAAAAGATACGACAATGTATGCCGCAACCCTAAGGGACTCTTTCCTTATTACCCCATTCTAGGTAGCCTCTTTCTCCGCAACAAGGGTGGTGTTGGTTCTTCTTTGCCTAGTCTCTGTTTTGGGCACTTTTGGATAATGCTACCGGTGAAGTCTTCTCATCCACGAGCAACGCCCATTGAGTAGGAGTTATGTTGCCATACATGTGGAAGGGAGTTAACCCCTTTTGGATAAACTTTGTGTTCAATTCCATCCTCCAACGTCGGAAGGACTGTCCCATCATCTGAAAAGCATGATGTTTTACCAGTTTGTGTGTTCCTTCCAGAAACCTAAAATTCTTCATCAAATAATCATCCCACAATTCTCTCTTCTTCTCCACTGGATAATCTTTCTTGTTAGGGATTGCTAGGTTCAAGAGATCTCTTACTTTAGCCCCGATCGCAATACAGAATCATGCAATGTACTTCTTTGGCTCTAGGATCTATCATTGTGGCCCGACCTCTGTTATCACATAACATACCCCTGCCTTTGGATATTGGTTTGCCTCTCTATCTCCTCGGCTCCTCCTTGTTTGGGTAGTCGAGGCCGTGGTTGTGCCTTGAGGTTGTGGAGCAGAGGCTGAAATGTTAGTATCTGTGGATGCTGCCTCTGCCCTCCTTTCCCTTACTCCTTGTTCGACGAAACATGCTGGAGGCCGACGCTGTCTTTTCAGAGCTTTAGGAGGGACCTATATGAACGACAGGTCAAAGTGTTAGCATAGGTAACACAGCTAAAGGGGTAGCAAAAATTACAAGCTACTAAGGCTTTATCCCTACCTCCTCTTGCAGGTCAAAATCCTTGTCCAACTCGTCCTCCGTTGGCCTCTGTCTAGGTTCACATGGGAAAGGATCCTCAGGACTTTCATATCCCTCTTCTGAGTCATCATCATCATCGTCGTCGTTATCATCTTCTTCTCTTCACCTTCAGCAGCCTCTCCTTCTTAGCTTTCATCAGCCTGTCCTTCTCTTCCCTCTTCTCCCCCTTGCTCCTCGTCAGAATCCCCTTGAGTAAGCATCATTGCTACATCCTTTTCTAAGTTGTCAATGAACTGCTCCTGAGAAAGCTGATCCTGTACTTGCCCTCCTTGCCTTGGCTACCCATTATTCTGGTAGGATTGGGCTGCACTGTCTATTGTCCATGTCATCTCGTGCTTTGTTCTAATAGATGCAAGGAATAAAGTGTGATTTAGATACGCGAGAAAGTATAAGAAATCAAAAAGGCTCAAGATTAGCAGTGGTAGTAGTAGTGGTAATGGTAGTGGTAGTAGTGGTGGTGGTAATGGTAATGGTAGTAGTAGTGGTGGTGGTGGTGGTAGTAGTGGTGGTAATGGTAGTAGGAGTGGTAGTGGTAATGGTAGTAGTAGTGGTAGTAGTAGAGGTGGTGGTGGTAGTAGTAGTAGTGGTGGTGGTGGTAGGTGTAGTGGTAATGGTAGTAGTGGTGGTAGTAGGTATGATAGTAGTACTAGTAGTAGTAGTAGCTAAGATAGTAGAAGTAGTAGTAGTAGTAGCTATGATAAGTAGTAGTAGTACTAGTAGTAGTAGTAGTACTAATAGTAGTAGTACCATGGTTAGCTATGATAGTAGAAGTAGATTGGTCTAGGGAAGAGAGGAGAAGAGAGGATAAGAGAGGAGAGAGAAGAGAGAAAGGAGGAGAAGAGAGGAAGGAAAAGATTTTAAAAAAGGCCTCAGAAGCATGTCGATCATCATTTGATCATACACTTAGAGCATCAAGGCATCATAACAGAGAAAGAGAGGAGATATAGTGGGGGCAGCTGGTAATGATGCCAAGTTCCTCCACAAGTGTTGATCATCAGCTCATAATCCATGTAATGTATGGATTGGACAATTTCATCATCGGCAAAACAAAAAGGAGCAACTGCATTTGTACAAGAGAGAAGAGAGGAGAAGAGAGAAGAGTAGTAGAGTAGAGAGGAGAAGAGATGTGGCAGCAACCAAAAATGTTGGGTTGCAACCAAAAATGTTGGGTTGCAACTAGAATATAAGAAAAGGCAATACTAACATGTAAAATAACATAATAGACACTGATCCATAGTTCATTAGAGAAATTATTAAGTTCACAGAATAGAAATTGATCCTAGTTTCGTGGTCATTTAGTGTTTATGTGGCAGCAAGATAGAACTCATATAAGCATGAATACATTGAAAAATATTGAATAAAAGACAACAACAAAGCTGATAAGAATCCCAAGTATTGGATTCTGAATAAATGAGGTCAAGCTAATTCAAACTTGAGGCAACAACCAGCTGTTGTATGACTTAAAGCAGCTGACTTAAAGCAGTTGTATGAGAAAAATATTGAATAAAATACAACAACCAGCTACAAAAGATAAAGAACATAAGGTGTATAACTAGCCATAGTGTCTTACACTATCATAAAGTAAACTACCAAACAGAATAATAAACATTTCTCAAGAACATGCAGGTGAACTGCATATCTTTGTATTATAGAATACTATAAACATTTCAAAGATCGGTCATCAGCTTGATGGATTTATAATTTGACTATGTACTACCCACCGTTTGGTTCTACAAGCTACCACTAGAGCAATCTTGCATAAAAGTTAACTTTGTTACCGAGCTCACTACATACAATTTCATAAGATGAAACAGAAGAGATCCCTTAATTTTCAATACTTATTAAAAGAGAATCAAATAACACATATATAATACCATAAACTTGTGCTTGGTCAAAAAACTTAACTACTTGCTAGGCACATCTGCCAATAGCCCAATGTTAATAATTGTACTTAACAAGTAGAAGTGTAGAACATGACCAAACTAGAATAGAGTAGTACAACAACAGGAGTAGAGAGGAGAAGAGAAGAGAGTAGTAGTAGTAATAGTAGAGTAGAGAGGAGAAGAGAGAAGAGAGGAGTAGGAGCCTCAGAAACTTGTCACTCATCATTTGGTCATGAACTTGGAGCATCAAGGCATCATAACAGAGAAAAAGAGAGGCGAAGGTAATGTAGGGGCGGCTGGTAATGAAGCCTAGTTCCTCACAAGTTCTTGATCATCAGCTCTTATTTCATATAATGTATGGACTAGACAATTTCATCATCAGCCAAAAAAAGGAGAGGAGAGGAGAGGGGAGAGTAGGAGTAGGAGTAGGAGTAGGAGTAGTAGAGTAGAGAGGAGAGGGAAGAGTTGGCATAATAGGCAGCAACTGTTTACCCAAACATAGAGTGGAAAATGTGTCAAAATAAGCCACTGCCTGCCCACTGCCTGCCCAAATAAATATATCACCTGGTGCTTGGAAAACATATAGCAGCAGTAGTAGTATATCATATAGCTATAACAGAGTAACAAACACAATATTCCCAAAACAGCATCTACTCACTTAGTGCAAGGTGAGCAAAGGCATGGGGTTGTAAATGCATTTAGCTCATATAGCAATAGTGTGTCACAAGAGGATTGCTTATCAACCCATGCTACCACTAACCAACTCAAAGCAACACAAGCGTACAGACCTATGTCCAGCTATCACTTTCGCCTAGAACAATGCCATTTCATAGAGATCAAACAAGTCACATATTACTTTTGCCTAGCACCAGACATGCATCTAGCATCTTAAAGATCAGGAACAGACAAATAGACCACAAGAGGACAAGGAAACACAAAGAACATCAATTTCCTCCCAGATAGTATTATTTCTTAATCAAACATGGGTCATTTTGATTCCCAGTTTAGACCAGGATCCCTTTTATAGTGTAGCTACATGTTGATATGTAAATATCCTAACAAGCTTTACATATTCTGGTATTGCTACTACTCCTACATGTCTCATGATAGGCACTATATTCCTACAAGATCAAGAGAAGCCACAAACTGGACACAAGGCATAGAAAAATTTGTCCTAGCTAAGGAAAAATAGAAGCTATATAAAGAAGAAAATCATGAACACCACATCTGTTGACTTGATTATGCATTACTACATGTCTGTATCTCTGAGTTCTTCAAAGCACTAATAAAATAAAGAGGTAAAAGTATAGACCCATGAGGCCATGATTGAACAAAGATTCAGTATAAACAAATGATCACTAGTTGGACCTCATCAATTATATCTTTCTATGGTTAAGACAAGCTAAGAAGGTTAAACTACTTAGTACTAACAAGGCAGTTCAAACTCAGTTTCACAAAAAAAGGCGGTTCTTACGAATTGAAGAATCTTCTAATGCACAAAATCACAATTCGCTATCTCAAGCTAGATAACTAGATCTAGTATGAACATAGTGCCAAAGCTAAACATTGAGACTAATATGCCCATAGTGCCAAAGCTATAAAAGATTGGAGGAGAAGAGGGGTTGGGCATACCTGTCCGAGATTGAGGGCACCGGGGCCAAGAAGCGGAGGAGGTGGGGAGGAGCGCACACGGACGGTGCCAGAGCACACCAGAGGAGGAGGCGCTGGCCAGTGGTCTCACCGCACCGAAACCCTAGGTTCAGTGCTGTCACACCCAAAATTTTCTATTTTGGGTTGTGCGGGAAAAACGCTAAATAAAATAAATTATTTCAATATCTGAATAAATTTATTAGATAAGTTAAGTTGTTGCTAATTAAATATAGAAAATTGTGGTTTTAAACTTTTTCATATTAATTTAATAATATGGTGTTTGTGTGATGCTTGTCTTTGGTGTTGGTGAGTGCTATTATTTTCAAAATACCGTAGGACGACGTTTACTTTTCATCGGAAAACTTTTTGGTATTTTCTGGATCCAAAATTCCAATTTCCGTGAGCTTAATCTTTTTCCTTGATCTCTACATCCATCTTTTCATAAGCTCCAAATACTTTATTTGGGTTCCTCATGTTCCATAATGTCTCTAGAAAATTCCCTCGAATTTTCGGAGTTTTCGGAGTATTTTTCGCGGCTTAAATAATAATTCTGGACTTTTCTAGAATTATTTTATCCACGAAATTAATTAATTCCGAAAATAATAAATATCTTATTTTCCACCAAAGCTTGTGTGCAATAATCCTAAATGTCCATTCATTTATTTACTAATGGGCTTTAATAATTAATTAGGCCTATTAGTAAAGATGGAGGGTGCAACGTCAATTAGCACCATATCGCTAGTTGACGTGAAGGTGGAGAGTCTTCTTCCCTATATATATATGTCCGGCCTGCCTGCTAGTCCTGTTTTCCGCCGCTGTCGCCGCCCGCCGCCGCTGTTGCCGCCGCCGCCGTTGTTGTCGCCGCTGCCGCTATTGCCGTCGCCGCCGCTGTTGCCGCCGCCGCCGTTGTTGTCGCCGCGTCACCTTCTTGCCGCCGCCAATGAGAGTCTCCCATTCCAATCCATTCGTCTCCGCCGAATCGCCGAGCCCCCAGCTGCAGGGAGGTCCCGAAGATGGAGATGCAGTGGCGGTCTAAGAGCCCCAAATCCGCTGCTCCGGCCTCTTCTTCTCGGTCAAGAGAACCCACCTCTCCTAATCGATCTGGAAAAACCGCCGTCTCTTCTGGCCGATCTGGAGAAAGGTCCTCTTCCGCAGCTCCTCATCGAGAGGATGGAGTTGGGAGGATGCGGCGTCGGAGGATTGAACGCGGAGACGGCTCGCCATCGTCTGGTGAAGAAATCGCCTTCAGGTCGAAGCGTTGGCGCAAGAAGTGAAGGCAAGTCGGCGTTAGGCATTGGATCCCCGGTAGGCTCCTCTGGAAGTTCAATGGTAATGCGCGAGCACCCTTAAAGGAGGCTGAGGAAGAAAGCATCAGGCAAAACGATGGTACCATCTTGATTGAAGGTTGCCTCGATGATGAAGAGCTGTTGATGGACCAATCTGCTCTGCATGCCAGTTGCAGCAGCAGCCAGTCAGGGGATGCACAGGAAGAAGCCTTGTTTGATCGGGAGGGAACAAACTTGCTTCTTAAGATGGACAAGAAGCCGAAACCATGTTTTGGGGACCCTGGCAAGATTGCACAGGATGAAGATGGTGGTAATTACAAGATTGTCACTGCTTTTAATCTTCGCAATTTATTCATTTGATCTCCGATTCGAGTAGTTCCAGTCGCGTTAGTTTCGTCACGTCGAGCTTTACGCGATAGTACCAAAGTTTTTATGTCACGTATTTTCCTATATATCATTAAATATTATATTAATTAATATGTTTGTACTAGCTTTATAATTAAAAGCAATTTAGACTATATACCCACGGTTTCATAAATAAATATTAATTTAATTCATGTTAACATGTGTGTTTATGATTATAATTTAGATAGTATCGATGTTTATCATGTCACTTGATTATGAATTTATTAATTTAAATAGTAATTAGATTAATATATTTATTTAATAGCGTTTAATTAAAAGCAACTGAGAGTTGTAATTCCACGTTTGTCATGTTGCTACCTCGCTGACTGTAATCTGCATGCTAGTAATGACGTTTATCACGTTATGTATTTACGAACTTAATCATGTTAATCTTGCTCATGTTTATACATTTAATTCTATTAAATTAATGCTATGATGTGGATTATTGATTTAAAGTAAAGGTAACATAGAACAAATATATTATGTTTTGTTTAGTTTAATCAAGATTCTCTTAAGATCATCTTAGATGTGATTTGGTTAATGTTTATTTAAATGAATTTAAATTAGTTAAAAGTAATTCATGGTTTTATTTCCGGTCTTTTTATAAAATAATGAAATGCTAACTTGATAAACTACAGCTAGTGTTTCTTTGTTAATCATAATTTGCTTTATTTAATCATGAAACGTGGTGAACCGATTAGGGGGTGTCACATGTTCAATGATTTCTAGATTATGAAAGTTCAAGTGACTTAAATAATATTAATGTTTATAAATAAAAGAAACATAGGACAACATATATTTTATAATTTATTTAGTTAAACATGAAACATATATATACTTAATCTGATTAGTGGTTATCTAATGTCTTTTCAACAAAGACATGCTTAGGCCATATCTTCTACGTTTTAACTCCGTTTTGACCCGTTCAAATTGCGTTAGGTTCATATTTGCGAGCTCTACATGTTAGTGTAGCTGTACAGTAGGTTTAGAAAATTTAATTTTCGAGTTTATATTAAAGTAATTATTTATCTATAGGAAATCTTAGAAAATTCATAACTTTCACGTTTTAAATCCGAATTTCGTGATCTTTACGTCTGTGTGATCGTAGTAACGTATAGAATAGATTTGTAAGCTTTCCTAAATGTTTTTCTACTGTTGGTGTACTGTTCTAATTGTATCTTTTGTTTGCTTCGTGTATGTTTGCTCGGAATGTTTGTATGTTGATGCTTGGTGATCGAATTTAGACGGTGAGCAGTACTACGATGATTAGGAGTATTATTTTGAGCCAGACCAGCAGATCATGAGGAAAGCTTTGATCAAGGCAAGTATAACATAGGACTATCCTTGTTACCTATTCACTATAATCAATATCATATGCATGTGTCTACCTTGACAACCTTAGAGATTATAACTTAGTGATTGTTATCTTGATTCCTTGTCAACCTTGGGGATGCATTTGGGTAGCTATTGCTAGTGCTTAATCATGAACAATGATCTTGTAATTTTGATTAATGGATTAAGCAATCAACCATTAATGATGATTTTATTTGCTGTTGAAAAGGGGGCTAGAGCATGTGGGTTATTTTGATGCTCTGGTTTCTCTCCATAAGGACTTATCTGTACGTGATCATCCGGGACATACAGTACAGCTGTGAGGGCTATATGGCTCTGGCTTTAGTTGCTTAAAGGACCTTTTCTAGCTTGTTAGTGGTTACCTTAAATGGCGTAAGAATGGCTTGACACGTTGGGTGTAGTGCGAGCCCCTGGCCTAGTGTGTATAGGCTGCGGTTGTTGTGCCACAGGGAAGGGGGGTTCTACATCTGCCTGCCGAGTGAATCTAATGGCCCTAACTTGTTAGACGAACTTTTGAGTGGCTTTATATGATTTCTGGTGTTTTGGGGAGTCGCGAACCCATGCATTTGGAAGTTATGACTCACAGTGAAAGTGTACACCTCTGCGCAGAGTTAAAAACTGGTATACTAGCCGTGCTCACGGATACGAGCGGCCTTGGAACATCTACAGATAGATGATCACCATTGTTATATCATGTTTAATTACTGTTGTTATTATTATGCTCATGTTAATGCTATTCATTATCGTTATTGCAATTGATCATTGGCTCATTAATGGGAATTGGAATACCTTGATGCTACTCAATTGCTAATTATATGATGATTAAAAGCTGAACGCAGTCAAACAGTGTCTAGCCTTTTTGAGCCTCATGAACCCTGTGTTATACTTGTTGAGTTCGACATGGACTCACTCTTGCTATTTCCCTCACACTCCAGTGTGTAGTAAGATGCTACTCGGAAGGACAAATGTGTAGTGGAGTTTCCAGAAGACTAGTAGAAGTGCTAGGCATATGTTACCCCCAGTCAGCCGTCCCTGAGAAGAATGGAGCCTGAAGTTTAGTCACCGTTCCGCGATACTCTGATGTAAGTGTTAATATAGCTATGTATACGTTATATAATAACATTGTTTCTGATACTTTTTCATTCTGGCATATGTGTGGACTTCCTGGGCACACATATGATTAGCCTGGTTTTGTTCTTTAGAAAACCGGGTGTGACAGAGTGGTATCAGAGCGGTGTTGACTGTAGGACGTATGCCAAGTAGCACTGGACGTATTCTAAAGCTTATTTTACTATAAAACTATTTTGTCATCCCTTGACTCATTGATTTTGACTATTTCCTCTTCCATGTCCTGTTGTATTCCCTCCTTGATAGCTTCCTTTGAGCTATTATTTCTTACTCCATTGAATTTTGTTTTATGTTGTTTTTACTAAAAGTTTTCTGATCTCACCTTTTTCAAAAGTTCGATGGCCTTTCATCATCTATACTTTTCCCTTAGGATGACCACCATTGTTGAAGCAGCACGTGTAGTACCGATGATGTGATGTGTGCTTATTTTGCTTGATGTGTTGCTTGTGTGTTTCCTTGTTCTTGTGTTTCAAAGGTAGCTCGGAAGAGATAAGTCTTGAGGAGTAGCTCGATCCATGATAAGTGGGGTAGGTTTTACGTAATACTCCGCATGCTGATTTCTATAGCAGTCTGCAATGTTTCTGTTATATCTCAAGATATGGACATGAGAAATTTATGAAATTTTACTGGGAATAACTAGACTTCTGTATCTTTCCAAACCCACTGGAATTACCTTTTTATCTATTTTGAGCTAAGAGATATACCTGTTCTAAGTTGAGGTTATTGCACAGTCTGGAATTCTGGAACAGTTTTGGCTAAGATCTGTTTTTGACTAACTTATTGACAGAATCTGGAAAAGTGTTGTGAATAAAAGTCGTAGATAATTTCGTAAGCTTTCCAACCATATAAAGATCACCTTAATCGGATGTCTGTAGCTCGAGCTATGTCAGATTTACTGAACTGTTAAAATTGGAATTCGCCCAGAAATTTTCTGCATTACTTCCTTATCTTGTATGAGTGAATATATCATTGGATATCTTTGAATCTCATTGATTTGCCTTGGAATCTTACATTAGAGATGATTATGGTTATCTAGTATAAAAGGAGATGCAAGTTACTTTGGTGTCTCCTAGTTTCTTTTTCTTAAGAGGGGTAGCAAAGTTGTGAGTGTTGCAAGATGAAGGTTCCGTATGTCCTAGTGTTTCACTTGGACGAAGTGGTTATCTCTATGATTGGAAGTCTACTCATGTGTTAGTGTTGTTTACATGGGATCAGTGCTTTGTTGGATCATCTACAAGAAGCTCGGGTATTCGTCAAGACTGGTCTTCACTTCAAGCTATCATCAGTTGGGAGTTCAACATTCAATTCAACATACTCTATACAAGTTAGCATGGACGACATAGGAAGAAGATGTTGGAAGTCTATTGTTAGTTTCATGGAAACTTAGATGACATCACCCCCATATCAAGTATGTTTAGTAAGTTTTAAGTGAAGTGAGTTTTCTACTTGGATAGGTATTCTCTAGTGGAGTTACTATGAAGAAGAGCTCAAGAGAGTTGAATGTGGAAAGCTCTTAAGGCTGTAAGTGTGGCATTTATTGGGATTATAAGAGCGACATCTACGTGGATCACAAGAATCTGAGGGATATCTTCGCTATGTTGGTTTTGAACCTGTGGTATCATCATCAGTTTGATCCTGATCAAGATTTTTTATGAATTGCAAAGTGTTGCCTTCAATGACATTGCTAGGTGGAACAAAATCTTTGTTAAGTGGGGTAGTGTCCGCTACCATCAACAATCTCAAGCGACGAGGTACGAAGAACTGAAGATCAAACCTTATCTTTCTTGTCATCTTTTGGCTATCCTTGATCTATGTCTTATATCTCATCAACGCAAAGCAAAGAAGCATGAAGACTTGAAGATTAGTGTTATCTATCTCTCTAATCTCTCTGAATCTTATTTTTATCTTATCCTGTCTTTTTAGAGCAGTCTGTCTTCCATAGCTTATATCTCTATTTTTGGAAGTTCAAAAATCATGGATAAATTCTGGACACTAGTAGACTTCAATATCTTTCTCTGACCATAAGAATCACCCTGATAGCTATTATGGTTTGGGAATTATGAAAATCACAAGGCGACGGATCTGTGCTGTCAGCAACCTAGAATAGTTTATGTTGGGCACAGTTTTTGACTACCTTAACTACAGAATCTGGAGAAGTGTTCTATAAGAAAGTTGTAGTAAATTTGATAAGCTTTCCAACGATATAAACTACAATATCATCGGATTCACAGAACTCAAGTTATAACTGTATTTCTGCACTACTGTTTTTCTGCTCGCGAGGAAGTGCAGGTTACTTGATCTTGGATATGCTCATAAGTCTCTTTGAGATGGTAGAAGGACATGATGGTAGTTATCACTCAGAAGCAAATGCAATCTATCCATTGGTGTTCTCCAATTGATCTTTTCCTTAGAGGGGTTTTCAAACTAAAGACGATACAAGATGGATGATTTATACGTTCTATTTCGTCACTTGGAAGCATCAGCTATCTACATGGTTGCAAAGTCATTATCGAGCGTAGGTATCTCTTCTCAGGGTTGGTAACCTGTTAGAACCATCTATAAGGATCGTAAGTGCCTAAAGGATACCTTTACAGAGTTGGTTATGAGCTTGTGGCATTATCATTGGATAAGAGTTGATCAGAGAAGCGTGAAGATTTGCAAAATCAACTTTATCTTTCTCCCTAGTCTCTCCGAATCTCGGGACGAGATTCCTGTTAAGTGGGGTAGAATTGTCACACCCAAAATTTTCTATTTTGGGTTGTGCGGGAAAAACGCTAAATAAAATAAATTATTTCAATATCTGAATAAATTTATTAGATAAGTTAAGTTGTTGCTAATTAAATATAGAAAATTGTGGTTTTAAACTTTTTCATATTAATTTAATAATATGGTGTTTGTGTGATGCTTGTCTTTGGTGTTGGTGAGTGCTATTATTTTCAAAATACCGTAGGACGACGTTTACTTTTCATCGGAAAACTTTTTGGTATTTTCTGGATCCAAAATTCCAATTTCCGTGAGCTTAATCTTTTTCCTTGATCTCTACATCCATCTTTTCATAAGCTCCAAATACTTTATTTGGGTTCCTCATGTTCCATAATGTCTCTAGAAAATTCCCTCGAATTTTCGGAGTTTTCGGAGTATTTTTCGCGGCTTAAATAATAATTCTGGACTTTTCTAGAATTATTTTATCCACGAAATTAATTAATTCCGAAAATAATAAATATCTTATTTTCCACCAAAGCTTGTGTGCAATAATCCTAAATGTCCATTCATTTATTTACTAATGGGCTTTAATAATTAATTAGGCCTATTAGTAAAGATGGAGGGTGCAACGTCAATTAGCACCATATCGCTAGTTGACGTGAAGGTGGAGAGTCTTCTTCCCTATATATATATGTCCGGCCTGCCTGCTAGTCCTGTTTTCCGCCGCTGTCGCCGCCCGCCGCCGCTGTTGCCGCTGCCGCCGTTGTTGTCGCCGCTGCCGCTATTGCCGTCGCCGCCGCTGTTGCCGCCGCCGCCGTTGTTGTCGCCGCGTCACCTTCTTGCCGCCGCCAATGAGAGTCTCCCATTCCAATCCATTCGTCTCCGCCGAATCGCCGAGCCCCCAGCTGCAGGGAGGTCCCGAAGATGGAGATGCAGTGGCGGTCTAAGAGCCCCAAATCCGCTGCTCCGGCCTCTTCTTCTCGGTCAAGAGAACCCACCTCTCCTAATCGATCTGGAAAAACCGCCGTCTCTTCTGGCCGATCTGGAGAAAGGTCCTCTTCCGCAGCTCCTCATCGAGAGGATGGAGTTGGGAGGATGCGGCGTCGGAGGATTGAACGCGGAGACGGCTCGCCATCGTCTGGTGAAGAAATCGCCTTCAGGTCGAAGCGTTGGCGCAAGAAGTGAAGGCAAGTCGGCGTTAGGCATTGGATCCCCGGTAGGCTCCTCTGGAAGTTCAATGGTAATGCGCGAGCACCCTTAAAGGAGGCTGAGGAAGAAAGCATCAGGCAAAACGATGGTACCATCTTGATTGAAGGTTGCCTCGATGATGAAGAGCTGCTGATGGACCAATCTGCTCTGCATGCCAGTTGCAGCAGCAGCCAGTCAGGGGATGCACAGGAAGAAGCCTTGTTTGATCGGGAGGGAACAAACTTGCTTCTTAAGATGGACAAGAAGCCGAAACCATGTTTTGGGGACCCTGGCAAGATTGCACAGGATGAAGATGGTGGTAATTACAAGATTGTCACTGCTTTTAATCTTCGCAATTTATTCATTTGATCTCTGATTCGAGTAGTTCCAGTCGCGTTAGTTTCGTCACGTCGAGCTTTACGCGATAGTACCAAAGTTTTTATGTCACGTATTTTCCTATATATCGTTAAATATTATATTAATTAATATGTTTGTACTAGCTTTATAATTAAAAGCAATTTAGACTATATACCCACGGTTTCATAAATAAATATTAATTTAATTCATGTTAACATGTGTGTTTATGATTATAATTTAGATAGTATCGATGTTTATCATGTCACTTGATTATGAATTTATTAATTTAAATAGTAATTAGATTAATATATTTATTTAATAGCGTTTAATTAAAAGCAACTGAGGGTTGTAATTCCACGTTTGTCATGTTGCTACCTCGCTGACTGTAATCTGCATGCTAGTAATGACGTTTATCACGTTATGTATTTACGAACTTAATCATGTTAATCTTGCTCATGTTTATACATTTAATTCTATTAAATTAATGCTATGATGTGGATTATTGATTTAAAGTAAAGGTAACATAGAACAAATATATTATGTTTTGTTTAGTTTAATCAAGATTCTCTTAAGATCATCTTAGATGTGATTTGGTTAATGTTTATTTAAATGAATTTAAATTAGTTAAAAGTAATTCATGGTTTTATTTCCGGTCTTTTTATAAAATAATGAAATGCTAACTTGATAAACTACAGCTAGTGTTTCTTTGTTAATCATAATTTGCTTTATTTAATCATGAAACGTGGTGAACCGATTAGGGGGTGTCACATGTTCAATGATTTCTAGATTATGAAAGTTCAAGTGACTTAAATAATATTAATGTTTATAAATAAAAGAAACATAGGACAACATATATTTTATAATTTATTTAGTTAAACATGAAACATATATATACTTAATCTGATTAGTGGTTATCTAATGTCTTTTCAACAAAGACATGCTTAGGCCATATCTTCTACGTTTTAACTCCGTTTTGACCCGTTCAAATTGCGTTAGGTTCATATTTGCGAGCTCTACATGTTAGTGTAGCTGTACAGTAGGTTTAGAAAATTTAATTTTCGAGTTTATATTAAAGTAATTATTTATCTATAGGAAATCTTAGAAAATTCATAACTTTCACGTTTTAAATCCGAATTTCGTGATCTTTACGTCTGTGTGATCGTAGTAACGTGTAGAATAGATTTGTAAGCTTTCCTAAATGTTTTTCTACTGTTGGTGTACTGTTCTAATTGTATCTTTTGTTTGCTTCGTGTATGTTTGCTCGGAATGTTTGTATGTTGATGCTTGGTGATCGAATTTAGACGGTGAGCAGTACTACGATGATTAGGAGTATTATTTTGAGCCAGACCAGCAGATCATGAGGAAAGCTTTGATCAAGGCAAGTATAACATAGGACTATCCTTGTTACCTATTCACTATAATCAATATCATATGCATGTGTCTACCTTGACAACCTTAGAGATTATAACTTAGTGATTGTTATCTTGATTCCTTGTCAACCTTGGGGATGCATTTGGGTAGCTATTGCTAGTGCTTAATCATGAACAATGATCTTGTAATTTTGATTAATGGATTAAGCAATCAACCATTAATGATGATTTTATTTGCTGTTGAAAAGGGGGCTAGAGCATGTGGGTTATTTTGATGCTCTGGTTTCTCTCCATAAGGACTTATCTGTACGTGATCATCCGGGACATACAGTACAGCTGTGAGGGCTATATGGCTCTGGCTTTAGTTGCTTAAAGGACCTTTTCTAGCTTGTTAGTGGTTACCTTAAATGGCGTAAGAATGGCTTGACACGTTGGGTGTAGTGCGAGCCCCTGGCCTAGTGTGTATAGGCTGCGGTTGTTGTGCCACAGGGAAGGGGGGTTCTACATCTGCCTGCCGAGTGAATCTAATGGCCCTAACTTGTTAGACGAACTTTTGAGTGGCTTTATATGATTTCTGGTGTTTTGGGGAGTCGCGAACCCATGCATTTGGAAGTTATGACTCACAGTGAAAGTGTACACATCTGCGCAGAGTTAAAAACTGGTATACTAGCCGTGCTCACGGATACGAGCGGCCTTGGAACATCTACAGATAGATGATCACCATTGTTATATCATGTTTAATTACTGTTGTTATTATTATGCTCATGTTAATGCTATTCATTATCGTTATTGCAATTGATCATTGGCTCATTAATGGGAATTGGAATACCTTGATGCTACTCAATTGCTAATTATATGATGATTAAAAGCTGAACGCAGTCAAACAGTGTCTAGCCTTTTTGAGCCTCATGAACCCTGTGTTATACTTGTTGAGTTCGACATGGACTCACTCTTGCTATTTCCCTCACACTCCAGTGTGTAGTAAGATGCTACTCGGAAGGACAAATGTGTAGTGGAGTTTCCAGAAGACTAGTAGAAGTGCTAGGCATATGTTACCCCCAGTCAGCCGTCCCTGAGAAGAATGGAGCCTGAAGTTTAGTCACCGTTCCGCGATACTCTGATGTAAGTGTTAATATAGCTATGTATACGTTATATAATAACATTGTTTCTGATACTTTTTCATTCTGGCATATGTGTGGACTTCCTGGGCACACATATGATTAGCCTGGTTTTGTTCTTTAGAAAACCGGGTGTGACAAGTGCACCGGCTGGGGCCGGGGCGCGGATTAGGAGGCGCAGTGGAGGCGGCATGGAGAAGGCCGAGGACAAGGCACAGAGGAGGCGCCGCGGAGGAGGCGGAGGACGAGCGCACACGAATGGCGCCGGAGCACACCAGAGGAGGATGCGCGGGCCGGCGGTCTTCCATGCCGAAACCCTAGGTTGAGGGCACCGACCGGGCCCAGGGCCAGGGTGCGGAGCACGAGGCACCGGCGGAGGAGGAGGCGCGGTGGAGGCGGCATGGAGGAGGCGGAGGACGAGGCACGGTGGAGGCGGCGTATAGACGGCGGTAGAAAAAATCGGCAGCCTGTTGGCGTCGAAATGGATGAGAAGGCGCCCAACACTTAGCCAATTTCGGCCCTCAAGCACACCCGCAATATATATGTTGGGCTTCATTTGTAGGGGCGGCTTATAACCTCAGCCGCCCCTACAAATGATTTTTTTCAAAAATCAAAATGAATTAATCATATATAAATAATAACTAAAACAATTTGTTTGTGCTCAATTAATCATATATATATAATTATTTTTTATATACTTATATTTTCATATATACAATAACTAAAATAATTTTTATATGGAAAATTGAACCTTTCAAAATAAAAAAACAATTTTTAAAATTTGAAAAATTTAAATTTAAAACAACTAAAACTATTTTGGAACACCAAATGACCTCAAATGAAAATTTAATAAACATCAAAGTTGTAGGACTCATGAAGATCTACAACTTAGATTTTGGTGTTCTTGTCATTTGACTAAATTTGAACCTATCAAAGTTTGAATTTTAAAAAAGGACAAGTTCAATTTAGAACCCCAAATGATTTCAACTAAAAAAGTGATGAATACCAAAGTTGTTCAACTCATCAAATTCTATAACTTTTATTTTGAGCATATTTTCATTTGACTACTTTTTAACTATTCAAATTTTGAAATTTGAAAAATGACAAGTTCCAACCATAATTTGAAACCCCAAATGATTTTAACTTCAAATGTGATGAATACCAAAGTTGTATAACTCATCAAGATCTACATCTTTGATGTTGGTCATTTCTTGATTTGACAATTCTTAGTACACATTGTTCACAAAACTTATATATGTCTTATATAGTTCATGAAACATTATGAGAGATGTGTAACATTTGTGAACAATGTTATTACCACTTTGTCGGATGAAGAAATGACCAATATAAAAGTTGTAGATCTTGATGGCTATTCACTTTGGTATTCATCACTTTTTCAGCAGAAATCATTTGGGGTTTCAAAATCATGTTTGAAGTTGTATTTTGTATTTCAAAAATGACAAGTTCAAACTAGAATTTGAATACCCAAATTATTTCAACTTAAAAAGTGATGAATATCAAAGTTGTATAACTCATAAAGATCTACAACTTTTATTTTGGTCATCTTGTCATTTGACTAAATTTTATCAATTCAAATTTTGAAATTTGAAAACTGACAAGTTCAAACCAGAATTTGAACACCCAAATTATTTCAACTTAAAAAGTGATGAATACGAAAGTTGTATAACTCATGGAGATCTGCAACTTTTATGTTGGTTATTTCTTCATTTGACAAATTCTTAGTACACATTGTTCACAAAACTTTCACATGTCTCATATAGTTTATGAAACCTTATGAGAGATGTGTAACATTTGTGAACAATGTTATTACCACTTTGTCAGATGAAGAAATGACTAATATAAGAGTTGTAGATCTTGATGAGTTGTTCAACTTTGGTATTCATTACTTTTTCAGGTAAAATCATTTGGGGTTTTAAACTATTCCACTAACATTGAGAAATGAACTAACGAAACATCTATGTTGTAGCATTGAAACATAGGGTTCCAAATCTGCCTAAAACTTGGAATTTGAGCAAGATAGATTGGTAATCAAGGCTTGACCCAAGAATAAAGTTTATAGAGCATGAAATTTGCTACAACTTTCATGTATGTGACTCTTTTATGCAAGACTTCTAAATAGCACTTTTATCACATGTTCATTGTGATGTTGCACATGTTTCATTGGGAATTTGAGATGTTTCACATGTTTCATTGTCATGTTGCAAATGTTTCATTGGGAATTTGAGATGTTGCACATGTTTCAATGTCATGTTGCACATGTTTCATCGGGAATTTGAGATGTCACACATGTTTCATTGTCATGTTTCAATCTTAAAGCTCATGTATGATTCATGTATAATGCATACGCTCATGTGATGCCATGCCAGTGCATAAAATGTAGGCCAAACACATGGGGTGTTACATCTCTCATAGGTTTGCACACACATACATAAAAATATAGCCTCACATACATACGCAAATTAATCTAGTCTCATACACATACATAAATGAAGTCTTACAAACACACACACTTACACAAACTAACTAGGCCCCTGCCGTAACAACTTTCCCCTTGACACCTTTTCGTTCCCATGGCAATGTGTCTTTGGGCAAGTTTTTTTCCACAACACTAATCTTCTTAGCAAAGTCTGTGAATAGCGACATCTCATCGTAGTTATTGTAGGCTTCGACATCGTTGAAGCCATCAACTCCGATAATGTGTTGTTTACCGGGACAACCACGTGCTTAATTCTCTTCTTTGGGGGGAGCATACTGTGCGGGTCGGGCATATAGAAAACTTGTGCGACACGTGAAGCGAGCACCCAAGGATCATCGTGGTAGCCTACATTCTGTAGGTCCACGACCCTCAATCCGATCTCATTGAATTGATATTGCTTGATCCAGCGGCATCGAAACAGGGCCACCTTTATATCCTTTCTATAGTCAATTTTCCATATATCTTCAATTATGCCAAAGAACTCAGCTTTTCGCCCCACTCGATCGAGAGCCACTACTCAAACATTGTTGTTTTGGTTTACACATTTACTATCCTTTGTGTGGATATAGTACGTGTACCCATTGATGTCTAAGCATTCAAAGATGTCACTTGTTTCGATGGCCCTGCCGCCAACCTACTGATGGTAATAGAATCTGTGGTTTCTCTAGGCGGTATGTTCTTGTCCTTCAACCATGAAGTTAGGTATTGCTTGTGCTGTTTCATGACCCAATCATCTAAACGACCATTTCTCTCTACAGTAATGATAACCAAGTGTTCTTCAATGTGTGGTTCCATCAATTTTGTGCTCTGCAAGACATTATAATGCGCTCGACTCACTTCTTTGTAATCATTATCGATAAACACTTTTCTACCACTTGTGCCCTTTCCAGCCAGCCTACCCTTGTGACAAGAATCAGGATTACCAATCCCTCTCTGTACTTTTAGGTACTCTTGACAACGCTTGATGACTTCTTCGCTATTGTAGCCCTCTATCATGGAGCCCTCTGGGTATGCCCGATTATGCACGTATCGGCTCAGAACCGACATTAACCACTCATAGGACCACATTTCATGCAAGTAGCAAGGGCCAAGCACCTGTATCTGATGAACCATGTGAATCATGAGATGTACCATTATATCAAAAAAGCGGGAGGTAAACACATCTCTAGTTGGTTCTGGGTCTCCACCATAAAATCGTGTAGGTCACTCAGCTCTTTCTTGCCTATCGTCTTCTATGAGATCTTCAAAAAGAAGTAGCACATGCGGGTGATAGCCATCTTCAAGAACTCTGGCTTTATAGCCCTGATTGCAATTGGTAGGAACACCGTCAGCATCACATGACAATCGTGAGCCTTGCAGTGTGCAAATGACAGGTCCTTCATCGACACTATCTTCTTCGGGTTCGCCGAAAACCCAGTCGGGACTTTGCTCCCCCTCACAAAAGTGCATAAAGCTCTCCTCTTTTGTAGGTCTAGGTTGTAGCTAGCAGCGGGCAGAGTGTATTTTCCATTGTCCTCAAGTACCGGGTGAAGCTCTGGCATCACATTTAGCTGCACCATGTCTTTCCATGCTTTCAGACCAACCTTTGACTTGGGTCCATCAAGGTAGCAATGAGACTCTCAAAGACATTCTTCTGCACGTGCATAGCATCAATGGCATGGGAGACCTCCAATTCTGGCCAATAAGGCAGATACTGAAAGAAGATTGACTGTTTCTTAAAAGGTACGCCTCCGATAGGAGGTGTGCTTCTATCTCTGATCGTTCCATCTGATCTCTTCTTTCCATAGATGATGCGTATGTTTTTTACCATTTTGTACACATGTTCTCTATTATGATGCCTCTTCGGAGAGGGCTCATTCTCCTCTATGTTCCCATAGTATCTTAAGTACAATTTGCTACGGTACTTGTGACCTATCTTTAAGAAGTGTCGGTTCCTTATGTAAACAACCTTCTTGGATCCATCTAGGAACACCCATTTAGTATCATCCAGACAAACTAAGCATCCCTTCTTGCCTTTGATCTGTCCAGATAAAGCAAACAGCGCGGGGTGATCATTGATAGTCACAAATATTATTGCTCTTAATGTGAAGTCCTCCTGTCGGAACGCATCGTAAATCGGCTCCCCATATGTCCATAGTCTCTTGAATTCTTGCATCACAGGCTCGAGGAACACGTCTATATCAATGCCTGGTTGTTTAGGGCCAGAAACAAGAACAGTGAGGAAAAGGTACATTCTCTTCTGACACAAGTATGTTGGGATGTTGTACATGGTCAGGATCACTGGCCCAAGTGTTGTGGTCGCTCATCCTCTCATTGAAGGGATTCATTCCATCTGTGCTCAAGGTGAATCGTACATTCTTTAGGTCTTGGCTGAAGTCTTTGTGGCTAACATCGAAGTCTTTCCACTTGTTATTCCTCTTGTTCCCCGTGGAGGCTTCTCCCCCATTGTAAAGGTCATTGTTCTTGTACCGGCTGGCCCCACACCGAGGACATGTATCTAGTTCTCCGAACATCTGATCGTGAAAAAGGATACAATGGTTGGGGCATACATGGATTTTTTCAACACCCATTGTCAATGGACTTATAACCTTCTTTGCTTGGTATGTGTTGGCGGGAACTGAGTTTGGCTGTGGCAGCAACCATGATAAGAGACACAACAGATTATTGAAACTGCAGTCCGACCAGCCGTACTTAGCTTTCAAGATGAGTAGCTCAAGCACAAAATATAGGAGTGTCCAGTGTGTCGGACAACCCTTTTCAACACCATACACAGTCTCCGCTGATGCTTTTTTCACCCTCTCTAGATTTTCTAGACCTTTTTTCTTTTGTAATATTTCTAGTCCAAGCGCCCGAACCATTTTCTCTAAGTTGTCAAAGTCTTCTGCATCCTCCTCATGTGCTCTACCATCATTGTCGACATCACCATTGTGCCCGTTTCGCTGACAACCACCAGCATCATCACCACGTTGTTCATTGCCAAAGTCACAATGCATTTGTGCACCAAGCTCGCCTGAGAATTAGGACAAGTACTGGAGGGTTTGGGCATCGTCTTCTTGGTCATCGTCATCGTCACCAACAACCATTGTTTCACCATGATGAATCCACACTATATAGTCCGGAACAAATCCTCGTATAATCAAATGTGATCTAATGGTAGACATATCTAAAATGTCATAAGGTTCTTGCAATCTACGCAGGGACAAATAATTATGCCATTATTATTTGTCAACGTCATTGTATGCTTCTCTGCTGCTTCAATAAATTTGTCCACCTCTTCACGAAAGCCTGCCGCGAACCTAAGCGAACCATACATCCAAGAATTCATGTACTCCATCTTTTAAAAGAACCAAATTATTAATTAATTACTTGAGAATAATTTTAAAAAAATCATGGTAGAGGATAATTAGCAACAATTATTATTTTACCCACTACAATTCATGCCAAGCCAATTCCAATTTCATGAAACAAAAATTACAAAATGAAAAAAACAAATCCTAGATCTATAAATAGATCTACATGACACTAGGGTGTAATCTCCACTTAAAACAAGCAGGAGCGACTAATAAAGGGTGTAAACTCATTTGTCTAACTAATTTACACTAATAGCTTCAAAGCTAGGGCCTAATTTGCTCCATACAAAATCCAAAGCACCAAGGTAGAGAGAGAAAAGGATAATTCACTAATTTCCTATTAATACATAAATATTTATAAAAAGGATATATATATTAAATGGTTATAATATACGATTTTAAAGAGAACAATTACCAACAATTATTATTTTACCAACTACTATACATACCAACCCCATTCCACAATTTTATGAAACAAAAATTACAAAATAAAAAAAACCCTAGATCTAGAACTAGATCTACATGAAACATACATGAAACTATGGTCTAATCTCCACTAAAATCAAGCAAAGATCAAGTATTAAAGGGTGCAACCTCATTTCCCTAACTAATTTACACTAATAGCTTGAAAACTAAGGCCTAATTTGCTTCTAAAAAGCTCAAGCACCATGGAAGAGAGAGAAAAGCAAAACTCTAATTACTCACTAACCAACCACTAAAACTTCAAATAAAGTGTTAGAATAGCATTTTCTTACCTTCTACGAGCTCTCCACCAAAGGACTTGAGATCAAAACCTCCCCTTAGTAGAGCAATTTTTGGAAGGAGCCCAAACCCTCCCAAACCTTTTTTTTTGCGAGTTGGAGTGAGTAACCCGAGGAGAAGAAGAAGGTGGTTGCTTTGTCATATAGGGGGCATTTGTAGGGGCGGCTCAATCACCAGCCGCTCCTACTGTGCATTTGTAGGAGCGGCTGACCGGCTGGGGCCCAAGCACGCCACTGTAGGGGTGACTCCAGCCCCAGCCGCCCTTAAAAAGAGGAAAGCGCTATGAGAAACAATTTCTACGTAGTGTCCGAAGCTGAATGATCCTTTCTAGTACCCGCTCCCATTCGTGGCCGATGATCCCTGCAACGTACCGCCACCGTCGCCGGAGGACGGATGCTCCGTCGTGGTCGTCCCTGACAACGCGTTTAATAGTTTTGTTCCGACGGGGGACGACGGCTTCATCGAGCTTGTCATGGACGACGCAACCAATCGTCCCTATACCGTGCTGGACCTGGACCTGGACCTGAACCAGCCTTGCCCTTCGGAGTTCCCGGACGACATTTGCCATGTTCACTTATGCTGAAAAACAAATTAAAATACTGTTCCGACGGATTTTTTTAGAGAAAAATACTATTCCGACTAAAAAAACAAGCTGAAAAGTACGAATTATAAACCGGCTGAACAGGCCCTTGCAAGGGACGTCGACGAGCGCCCCGGCCGGGAGACAGCGGAACACCGCGACACCGTACACCTTCATTTATTGAGCCCGTGCCCAAGATGTCGGAGCACCGTCCTCATCTCCTGGTGTCACGCAGTTTCTGTAGAACCCGTCTCTTCGTCAGGTTTGAAGCTATATAAACGGCAGCATTCCCTTCCGCCATGGTGTTCGATATCATTCTTCTTTTTCGTATCTACTCTAGCAATAGCATCTGGCTAGCATTGTTATCGGTAGCGCTTACTTCGTTGGATTAGTGCGTTGGTTTGCTGATCCTAATCAAGAATCGCAGCTTTTAATTTTTGGCACCATGACATATCATGACATATATTAAGAGAAATGCTATACAACACTCAAGTGTTGTAACACTCAGATTCTTCTCTCTCTTTGCTTCCTCTCCCTCTCTCTCCTTCTCCATCTCTGGAGAAGAACTTTTTAGGAGGCAATCAGGCCAGGCGGCAGGATGGGAGAGACGGTAGCGAGGCGGAGGTGGGGGTGATGCCGCCAGAGCGGGCGGTGGAGGAGGCGTCCAGGCCAGGTTGGGAAGGGGGCGACCATGACCATGATGGCGGCGAGGGAGAGAAGGTTGCCGCGGGCGTGGTTAGATCTCGCTGAAGCTCCACGGCCGTAGAGCACCGGTGAGACCCTACCGCGCCGCGGCGGGGCAGCAGCGCGTCGGAAGGAGGAAGAAGATACAAGAAAAAATCGGGTGTTGGGAGAGCGTAAAATGCTCGAGTGTTGCATAGCTAGATCCATTATTAATCGTTACTTACTCAATTTCTTGACTGCTCGTGAAAAACTATGTGGTATGTAGAGTACTTCCAGGTGGTTTCACACCTGATTTTCAGTGAAGTCCATGGCTTGAACTCAAACTTGTCTAGATATATCATGTTATAGTGCGTCACCGTCTGTTTGAGTCTTACTCATTGTTCAAACGAGCCTGGACCCATGCCCCCGCGTTGACATGGCTTGGACACGTGGCACGCGGGAGCACTGCCACTCAATTGTTTGCACTACACACTACTAGAATCTATTTTTAGAGGCACCTTTTCTCGATAGGGACGGTTCTATTAAATATGTCCCTAAAAATAGTTTTAATCTACCACTCCTGTAGAAATTGATTTTAAAGGTGCATGAAATTTCCAGCCATCTTTAGAAATGCTAACTATTTTTAGACGCTGCTGGCAAATCTAATCACCTCTAAAAATGTCATTTGTAGGGTGCTTTACAGACGCCACTAGAAATAAATGCATGCAGTTGGGAATTTCAGCCCTCTCTAAAAACGGATTTCTAGAGGCAATTAACAATTTGGTCTGCCTCTAAAATTAGGTGCAACACAATAAAATTTATATTTTTCAAATCAAGTCAGATGAAGATAAATTTTATATTAAATTTGTATTACTCGAGGAGATCTATATCTTTTAAGTTGAAGACTGTTCTATTAAATCATTTAAGGCCCAAAAAATAAGTTTTATTTTTTCAAATTTCAAATACAATATTTTAAATTTTTCAAATGACCTCGAATAGAGAAACGACCTAAACCAAAGTTACAGTACTCGAGACCTGGAACTTTATAGTTGACTACTTTTCCATTTGAAACCATTTAGTGTCTAGGAATTTTGTTTTAAGTTTTTAGATTTTTTATACTGTTTGAAACTTTAAGTACCTCGGATGAAGAAATGACCTAAACCAAAGTTATAATAGTACTCAAAGAGATATGAAACATTTTAGTTGATGACCTTTTCATTTGAAGTCATTTGGCTTAGAAATTCTGGTTTAAAATTGATGACTTTTTAATTCATATTTTTCTTGATTTATTCAAATAGCCTAGGATGATGACGGCTATACCAAAGCTGTAGTACTTGAAGAGATATAAAACTTTCTAGTTTAAATAGTTTTATTTGAGTTCGTTTAGGATCTCAAATATGTATTACAATATTCGGTATAGTGTATATAAGAGTCACTAGGTCAGTAGTGACTTTAAGGCACAGTCCTAAGAAAGCATTGTCCGAGACTAGAGTTGCTGAGTTCGATCACTCGTGGCTGCACACGTGTATTTCGTATGAAAACCGCGTGACTTACTTCTTGCCACGCGGAGTTTGTTGGAGGCCTTCTCTTGGGTTGAATTTTTTTTCTATTTTTCAGCCCAATTTACAGATTTTGGAAAACAATTTCTAGAGGCAGCTGGGTTTCGGCCCACCTCTAGAAATCAATCTCTAGAGGTAGAGATTGATTTTTTGAGACGGCTAAATAGAAGGGGAAAAAAGGTAATGAGATGCACTAGAGTCTGGACTCCTCTAACAATAATCAGGCATCAAACAGAAGTACACCTCCTCAGTGCATCAAAGGCAACAAA
The DNA here is from genome assembly GCA_022457205.1 of Saccharum spontaneum. Lineage (NCBI taxonomy): Eukaryota > Viridiplantae > Streptophyta > Magnoliopsida > Poales > Poaceae > Saccharum > Saccharum spontaneum. The sequence continues at coordinate 18,715,853 of CM039594.1, forward strand.
CAGAATAGGCTGCATAAACATAGAGCTGATTGGTCTGAACATTTACATACAGCCACGTCAATTGCGCAAACAAATCGCTTCTCGGAAGACTCGTAGGCAGAAGCATGATAGATAAGATAAGAGCAGGAAAACCCAAAAGGTCGGTTCTTTGATGATCCCTTCCAAGAGAGTAGGCAAAAGAAAAGGAAGAAACCAGAAAGAAAGGTGATACAAGCTCAGAAGACATTTTCTTCTTCACAGCGCATCAACATCACTGGAAGTGTCTAAGAGGTAAACACTCAACACTCAGTTACCGTCCTCTTCCGGCCTGATGTTGTTAGCTGCAAGGGAAATGTGAAGTCATCAGCAATCTGAAGGCAGACAAGGCAATGGAAGAGGATGGTATGTGAGTTAGAAAGAGGTACTGACAGATGAAGAGAGGTCAGATGTCTTCAGAACTCGCAGCCTCTTCACCGAAGAAACAAACATCCTGCAGGTATCGGCTATCATACTAGTAAGTCTGTTTTGCAGTAAACAAACCTATAAACTGAAGGTGACAAAAATTCAACTTTAGGCAGCATTGTTCTGTACAAAATAGGTATGCAAGATTTTGGAATCTAGGCCGATCAGATCGGCAATATAAATCTCGTTAGTATCGTGTTATAGTTGTCTGAAATTATAAATGGTAGGCACTTCTATCAGATTTTAGCACATCTATATTGTTTATTTATTCATATACACAATTTGATGTATCGCTCAAATGCGGACAAGAAGGAACACTTACCCCCAGGGGACATCACCAACCAGCACCCTATCACCTTCATAATCCTCATAAACCAGAGTGTATTCCCCAGTTCCATCTAGTAAACCCGATATCGCCACCTCTTCCTGTGAACACTCCTCTGTGCCAGCATCCAGAGGGTCTTGTTGTGCTACACATAGAAATATAAGAATTGAGCAAATTGAATCAGACACTGACCAAACAACTTGACCATTCAATCAAACTACTAAAAGTTACTTAGCACGGAAACAACTTTATGGTTTCTTGGTTAAGTACAAGGGAAAAGTCTGAACATAATACTTACCACAAATAAAGTTATAATAAAATAAAGGTAACAGCTACATGTAAACAACAAAGGTTCATAGTACCTGCAAGAAGCCCCCGGAATAGCTTGTCAACAGACAGAGACAGCTCGTCGTAACTGCCAAGGGCATTCAGATCGATTTTTCTACCAATAGGGATGCCATCCATGTTAATCTTTACAAATGGAGCTCTTTTTGTGGTCTGTTCAGGTCTGGCTGCCTTCTTCCCATTCTGATGTTCAAGGGATGCTTTGCTAGAGGTAGCCAGATTTCTTCTGAATGCACGAACCGGAGGCCACCCAATAACCGGGGTATTTGGAGATCTGAAATTGGACCATGAAACAGTGAGATATTAGAATGAAGCACAGTAGTTAACTATTGGACAAAGAACAACAATTGGCAAACACAGATGTTCCTGCTAGTGAATGCATATACAGACATGCATTATAATTCGCTGATAGATGAAAAATTGTAGACAGGTTCCTTCCTGGAAATGATTCATGTTCAGAACAGATACTAAGAGCTTGAAATCTGTAACAGAAGGAACATAGAACTATTTATTACTATTATTTTCTTTTTCCAAAACGAGTTAGTTAGAGACAGAGCTCCTATTGGAAATGATTCATGGTCTTAGGTTTTTCAGGCTGAATACTTCCTAATGTACACAAGCTAAACAAAGTTATGCTTGTGGGAACACAATATGGTTAACTTCCAGCCATGAACTAGACAGAGAGAGGCAAGATGCCACTGGGGACTAGGGACAAATGAAAGAACAGAGCACAGGGTCAAAACCACTGCATCCCTCATAAATGGGAGGAGCTCCATCTCCATATCCAGCTCCATGCATATGCATGGGAGCAGGCAGATGCAAACAAGCTCCTTGAATCCTGGATTTGTATTGCCATGAATGAGCAGATACAGTGCAGTGCAGTGCAGTGCAGGAGATGGAGCCACCTCTCTCTTAAACTCATGCCGGGCCGGGGCAGACGGGAAGAATAAAGAAATCATTGGGGGCATAAAATTTCGAACAGGACTAGGCCTTGCCAACTCTTGCTGCTAAAAAGGCTGGTAAGAAAAAGAATTCCTTGCGGAATTTGGCATGTGAGGTGTCATGATTGATTCCCACCTTTGCCTTGCCTGGGAGGCGTTGTTGGTGGATGCAAGCCGGGCATTCTCTGTAGCCGCTGCTGGGGACCCCTTTGCCTTGCCTGCACAAGAACAAGGAGAAAGAAACAAGAGGAGTACATGCTGAGAACTTTTCACTTTGATTGCAACTGACTCAAGAACAAAGGAAGAAACAAACATGCAACTTTATGCAGAACAAGATCATAGGATCAAACAGAATGAAAACAGAGGTGCATTCATGGGATCTCAGTTCAATTTACAAAGTCTCAGCTGCTTAACTCATACTACTCTACTACTACGAAATACTTACAACTGTAGTGTACTATGAAAGAACAACTGTTGACCACACAAACGTATTGTTGCAAATGTATAGGCTCCTCTATAAGTGTTGATTGAAAAATAGGAATCTCTGAAACCAGACTCTACATATTTTTTTTAACTTGATCAACACCTCTGTAAGCTAAGTTTGGCCTTGTTTAGATGCACCCCAAAAGTTGAAATTTTTTCACTCTCTTTCCATCACATCTCCATCACATCAATCTTTGGACCCATGCATGAAGTAGTAAATGTAGGTAAAAAATAACTAATTACACAGTTTAGTTGGAAATCACGAGACGAATCTTTTGAGCCTAGTTGGTCCATGATTGGATAATATTTGTCAAATAAGACGAAAGTGGTACTATTCATCGGTTTGAATTTTTTTTTCAATCTAAACGGGGCCTCTGTGAAGAAAAAAAGTCAAAGACGTCGTGCTCATATGTGTCAGGCGACAAATTTTCAAGAACTTTTCTGCTTGAACGCTCTTTATTACCTAAGAGCTTAAATTTGAGTGAGCAAAGATATTCTCTCTCATCGTATTTCAAGAGTTATTCGTAAGACTAGCTAGCACTCTGTTATCTAATAATGCAATGCAAGCAAATGAAGTACTAACATGCTACTGAGAGCTGCAGTGTGATGACTGATGATGCAGAATTCCAGATACGTTTTTTTTTCTTCTTGTTATAAGACCATGATCCAAAGAATAAGATGGTACATGGTAGCACCCATGTCCAATTGGAACCATGCTGGGCGTACCTTGTGAGCGGGGCGAGAAAGCTGGGGCGGAGTAGCCGAGCGAGAGCATGGAGGTGTCGACAGCAGCAGCAGAGCGCATCTCCTTGTCTCTGGCCGGCAGCATTCTCCAGGCGGCGGCGGGTGGCAGCCCAGCCCCAGTTCCTCCTCCTCCTCCTCCGGGGAGGCCGAGGCTGAGCTGAAGCGTCTCCTCGTCGTCGTCGCCCATCCAGTTGTGCAGAGCCTTGCTGGTCTCTGCTGCGTCCCCCATCTCAGCAATCCTCCTTCCTGCGATCTCTCTCTTGTCCAAGTTGGCAGGAGCGAGACGGCGTGCGCGGCTGAAGATGGTGGGCAGGGCTAGCTACTCGCCTACTCTTATAGTCCTGCAGTCCAGGAAGAAAGAGACCATGCAGGGGACGAAGGCAGGCAGAGTTATTATTACAAGAAGGACAAACAAAACAAAACAAAATAAAACAAAACAAAACAAGAGCAAGAAAAGAGAGTTTGTTTGTTAAAGAAAAAAAGAATTGCAGGTGTGAAATCACTAGTGACCTCTGCTGCCTTGGTACGCCTCCAATTCCCACCTCGTGTTCTATGTTGGGACGGAATGAACAGAACAGCTAGCCAGGCCAAGGAGAAGCCAACAAAATGATCGAGGAGGCGGCGGCAAGCAAGCAAGCAAAGCGGCTGCTGCTGCCGTGCGCGACTGGACTCGTGGAGCTCGCTGCCTCGCTCGTGAACCACGCACTCGCCAACGCGCAGCAGTGGCGAGGTGTGAGCAGGCAGCAGCTGTTGGTCGCTAGTGGAGACGGACAAGCTGGGAAGAAGACGATGGAAGGCAGAGGGCGCCGGCTCGGGGGGAGATTCCGGTCCGCGGGGCTAGAAACGGGAATGGAGCACGGCACACGCCAACGGCGGGTGTTGGGGTGGTCGATGATTCATTCAAGAGGACTGGCTGAGGGCATCTATAGCTGCTGCTGCTGTCCAGCTACTATCATCATCAGCAGGCTGCTGGTGCTGGTGGTCATCGCCGCACGGAGAACCTGTGTGTGTCTGCGTGCGCGCGCCACTCTCTCTCTCGCCCCCCCCCCCCCCCCCCCCTCTGAAAAGCTGAGGTAGCAGCAGCAGGCGCTTGCTTAGGCACTGTTTGATCCATGAATGTTAGGCCAGGGCCTTGTTCCCCCAACTTGGGTGTGCAAGGTTGGCAAAATACACTTCGTTTGTATTTGGTAAAAATTGTCCCAATATTGACTAATTATGCTTAAAACGTTCGTCTCGCAAAGTACAACCAAATTGTGCAATTAGTTTTTAATTTCATCTACATTTAGTACTCCATGCATGTGCTACCATTTTGGTGTGATGGAAAATCTTCTTTTTACATAGTGATTCTAGACCCAAAATCTCGGAACTAAACAAGCCCCATGTTTGTTTTCACATGTTAAAGTTTAACTCCTATCACATTAATGTTGCGGTAAATGCATGGAGTACTAAATGTAGACTAATTGCATGTATGTCGGCACAAATTAGAAGTAATTTAGTAGACGAATCTATTAAGCCTAATTAGTCCAAAATTAGAATTTTTTGTCAAATAAGACGAAATTGCTACCGTGTTTGTTAAACTTTAACATCTCTAACCAAACATGCCCTTAAAGTTTAACTCTCATCATATCAATGTTGCGGCAAATGCATTGAGTACTAAATGTAGACTAATTGCATGCATGTCGGCACAGATTAAGAGTAATTTACGAGATGAATCTATTAAGTCTAATTAGTCCAAAATTAAAAACTTTTTATCAAATAAGACGAAAGTGCTATAGTATTCGTTAAACTTTAACACCTCTCACCGAACAGGCCTTTGTAGTTAACCCTTCTCTGTTAGCAGAGGAGAAGAAAGCAATGTCGGTTAACAGCTGAGATGATTGATCAGTCACTGACGGAAGCGACAGGAGACGACAAGGGATAATTAGGCGTGCAGGCGGCCAAGATTTGCTCGATCCCAGCTTTTGGCCGGCCTCAGCTCCCGTGCTATCTGCGATGCTAATGCTACTCTACCAGAGACAGTGAGACACAAGCTTTCCTTGGCATCTTTTCGTGCTCTCCCCTGCCCTCTCCCATCTCTTGTCTCTGTCTACTGCCTCTCGCCCCCATAGCACTGCACAGCAGGCAGGCCAGCATAGCAATGCGCGCGTTGGGGTGCGAGCGCATTGCTGTCGCTGTTCCCCTGGGAGCTCAGGAGGAGCAGATGCACAGCAAGAGGGCTCCTGCAGGACTGAAAAGGTTTACAGTAGGCAGGCAAAGGTGACAACAAACCAACGCCGTTCCAAAATATTTCGCGAAAAAACAATAGATTCTCCATCACATCGAATCTCATGCATAGAGTATTAAATATAAATAAAAAAATAAAACTAATTACACAGTTTAAACGAAATAGACGAGACGAATCTTTTAAACCTAATTAAACCATGATTGGACACTAATTACTAAATAACAACGAAAAGTGCTACAATAACATTTCGCAAAATATTTCGGGACCCAAATATGCTTTGCTTTATGTATTTTCGTTCCTTCTTTCCTGCCGTGCCGACGGTCATGGAAACGGTTGGGTGCTTGGCTCAAGAAAGCTGCCATTTTTTCTTATGCCCCGGGGTCAGCTTACAGCTAGCTGCCTACAGTACGTACCCGTTGGCCCGTTGCACTTGCATGTGCCTCTGCAATGCAATCACATGAAAAGTTAGAATTTTTTCACTCTCTCCATCACATCAATCTTTGGGCCCATGCATGAATTAGTAAATGTAGGTAAAAATAATAACTAATTACACAGTTTAGTTGGAAATCACGAGATGAATCTTTTGAGCCTAGTTGGTTCACGATTGGACAATATTTGTCAAATAAGACGAAAGTGATACTATTCATCGGTTTGAAATTTTTTCAGCATCTAAACGAGGCCCAAAAACAGAGAAATGCAGCACAAGACGGGATTCGTAATTATGCATTGAGCTTGAGTGCTGACAATAGGCTAACCTTTGACTTTGATGATCTGATAGCATTGGACTTATAGAATATAGATGACTAAAGTACGTGTTGTTTGGACTGTGTCATCATGGTTCTTGTACTCACAAATTGCACCATCTTGATCCTCAAACTTGTTAAAGGATGTCACATCGGGTACTTCTCTTGTACTCTCAAATTGCATCGTTTTAGGCCGTTAATCTATGTTTGGGTCTTAGTGGCCATCCAAATGGGTCTAGGCCGTGCCCACATGCTGATGTGGCACGTTGAGTGTTTGCTAGCATGGAAAGGACTTGTGAGGCCGGCCTGACAGGTGCGGGCCAAGATAAGACCGGATTGCTTCACACAATAGATTGGAGGGAATTATTTGTAAGATGGCCTAAACATGTAAAAATAGATGAATATTTATAGACTTTTTAGAGTTTGTTTCACCTAAAACTATCATCTTCTTCGTCATGGGCAGTGGGCATCAATGGTTGGTTGAGCTTTGCAGTCTATTAGTGCTCGCGGACGACTAAGCTGGGCCGGACGGTGGCTGGCGAAAAAGCGCTACGCGGCGGCGACGACATTGGCTATGGTAGTGCGACACAGAGGGCGGTAAGCGACAGCGGTGTGGCAGACAAGTTTGAAGACCAGTCATACATTTTACTCAAAATTAAATCGTATAGAGCGATACCACAAAGTTTAATTTTGAACGTCGAAAGACAAGTATACGTACTGTATTATATAGGAAAATTAAATGTAGCAAGTACGTGTTTCAAATACTACGACTAGTATGGCTGAGGAGAAAATCTAGCTCAGGGCTCTACTATATACCCCCTGTTCGGCTGAGCTTATCAGCACGGCTTATCAGCCGTGGAACAGTGTTTTTCTCTCACAGCAAATCAGCCACAGCCGGCTTATAAGAAAAAAAAAAAACAGCCTGCCGAACAGGGGACGATTCGAGTGGACCAGAGGCGATCGAAGAAATATTTGCTGAGATATCATACTCCTACATAGGAGTGCGTACGTACATGGCAGGACATGCAAGGGAGTGTTTAGACGGTGTAAAAGTTTGTGTAAAGTTTCTATAATACTTTTCATTGTTATTTGGTAAAATTTATCTAATCATAGACTAACTAGGCTCAAAAGATTTGTCTCGACATTTACAGACAAACTGTGCAATTAGTTATTTTTTTTACCTACATTTAATGTTCCATGCATGTGTCTAAAGATTCGATGTGATGGAGAATCTTATAAAATTTTTAGAATTTTGAAGAAACTAAACACTGCCCAAGTGTATGCCACCAGCCCACCACAAAAGTGTGCGTCTCTGAAGATGCTCTGCCAGCCACGAATATGAACTGTGTTTGCTACTGTAGTGTAGGGCATCATGCAAAACAGCAGCAGTAGCAGCATATATGCTACAGTTACCCTCACTTTTTAGGGGCCCCTACTTGGCATTTCTTTTGGAAGTCTCCTGTAGTCTGGACTGGATAGATATCTACCAGTAGTCTAGAATGTCAAAGGATAATGAAATGAAAGGCATCGGTACAAAGTGGAAATAGCAGTATATAACGGCCATTAGGTATACTTGATGAAAGGGTTAATTTGCAAATTAAGGTACTTGATGAAATAGTAGTATACTAGTAATGCAAGCATACGAAGCATGGTGGTTGGTTCGGAGGAATCATTGCATCTGCATGCGCTTATTTCGTTGCAACCACCTCAGTTCGCATCGCATGGTGGCATCAGAGAAATCTTGGCCGGTTGCCTCCCTCGTGGAATCGCCGCTCTCTCTCTCTCTCTCTGGCCTCTGCTGCTAGTCATGCATGGTCCCCCACATCTTTAGGCCGCCGGCCGCCGCTGCCCACCACAGCCGCGCGCCTGATAAACTTTGACACGGAGAAGACGGATGATGGGTGGATGTATCATGAATCCGGCCGCGCGCGATATTCACAGCTCGTCAGCGATGGATCGATATCGATTCGGTGGAGTCGGAATCAATGGAGATACATCGTCCCTATCATGCATGGAGTATATGCATGCGGCCTTTAGTTGTTGATAATAAATAAATGTATATACAAACATGATAGTACATTTTTGCTCCATCGGTTACATAAAGTAGCTGTACACGTACGTCTGTACGTGGCAAGAAACATGCACGAAGGCGGAGTTTTTCTTTTCTTGTACAGTATATATGTATTTATATACCGCACTCTGCGAGCCACCGTACATGCATTGCATGCTGCTGTATGGATTTGAACCCTTTTTTTTTTATTCGGTTGCACATGAACCTAGCTTCAGTTCGTTGTCTGGTGGCTGTAGCTTCAGTTCATTGCATGCTAGTATTATGTACACCTTCCGTTTCTAAATATTTGTCTCTAGAGAACCGTGTTTTCTTCGTAGACACGTTTTTCGGTCGACAAACAAAAAAAAGGACAGAGTAGTATTCTAATGTTCTCTTTTTCTTTTTTTTTTTGGTGTTGGAATTTTGGGCTGATGGATGGAGTTGGTGTGCATGCATGGCTATAACTTTTGGATGTGTGGTCCAATATTCGCAGGCTAGATAGCGCAGCATGAACATGGCCGGTGGCGCCAACTTTTGGCCATCCATCGTCCCCTTCCCCTTCACATGATTGCAATTGTAAGTTCAATACTGTACTACTACTATGCCTCTGTACTTGCGCTCACACTGTTGCAGTGCTGCTGCCTGCGCCTCTGCTGTCCCTCCCACGAACAAGCAGCCATTGAGTTTTTTATATTATTTGTTTATTTATTTATATTTATTAGCACTTTGCTTTCGGCGAACATAACAAAATCAGGATGTGGAGGTGATGAGCAGCTTCTCACTCTGCCAAAAGAAAACATAGGAAAACATAGGATATTGTGTACATATAAAGAGAGCGCGCAAGTACACATTCCAGCTAGGGAATCATGCGTCTGTAGTTAGTTCCTCGGTTTAATAACTAATAGTGATATATGTTGAGCGGCCTTTGTAGCTATCTCATCCGATCCCGCATGGAGTAAATCGATCGGGATGCAAGCACTGTCTGTTCTCTGTCGTTGCTATTGCGAACGAATGAATCTGTGCGTTGGACGTGTACGATGCACGCGAGGCATGCAGCTGGAAGACGTACGTGCGTGGATGCGTCATGGGCGCGGTCGCTCTTACCTGCAGACGTACTTACGTACGTATGCACATGCCAATAATGCCATCGATCGCTTTGCAGACGTTCATGACACAATTAACTGAGAAACAGCATACTATGCTTTGCATGCCATCAGGTAATTATTTACGTCAAGGTTAGGCGCCATCGATCTCAACAGCACAGCAGCTTGCAGGAAAATGAAACTCAAAGCGCGCGATCGAGCCGCCTGCCTGTCAAGTGTTAATATAGGCTGTGTTCACTTGGCATGCGAATCCAAAATATTTCCTCTTTCACTCATCACATCAAATATTTAGACGTATGCATGGAGTATTAAATGTAGGTAAAAAAATAACTAATTATACAGTTTATCTGTAAATGTTGAGATGAATCTTTTGAGTCTAGTTACTTCATGATTGGATAATATTTGTCAAATAACAACGAAATGTGCTACAGGAACTTTTCACCCACTTTTCATCAACTAAACACACCCATAAGGCCGCATTTGCTTGGGAGTTAGTATTGACAGGCGACAGTAGGCATGCGGCCATGCATGCCATCAGGCCCGTGACTGACTGACTATGTATGTACTCCTCCCTCTTTAAATAAATCAATTTAATCTCTATCAGTTAAACTTTTAAAAATTTGATTAACTTTATAGGAGAGAGTAACAACACCTATAATATAAAATGAGCATCTTATAAAAAAATATATTGTATGGTAAATCTAATTATACTAATTTGATATCATAAATCTTAACGGTTTTTTCTAGAAATTCGGTTAAAATTTAAAAGTTTGACTTAAGATAACTTTATAAATCTATTTATTCCGGGACGAACAGTGGAAGTACAACTTTTGATATAAGCGTGCACGAGGGTTTTAGTGATCGATGATCCATGCTTCACCCGTGCATGCATGCACAAGAAGACGCCTAGGATTAAATCCACCGGCCACCGCGTGCGCGTGCACGTACGGTAATCCTTCGTCATGTTCATGTGGACGGGAAACGAGAAGTGCTCGCTGAGTAGCACGAGCTCAAAGAGCCATGCACTCGGTCACCTCGGGTTCATAACCCGACGCCTATCATATTAGGCCTTGTTCAGTTACCTGAATCGGCGACGGCCGATTTTGCATAGTGCGGTACTGTAGCACTGTAGCACTTTTGTTTTTATTTGTTAATAATTGTCCAAATATTGATTAATTAGGCTCAAAATGTTCGTCTCGTAAAGTACAATAAAACTGTGCAATTAGTTTTTGATTTCATCTACATTTAATACTCCATATATATGCCGGTATTTTGATGTGATGGGGAATCTTCTTTTTGCATAGTGGATTTTGGAGGTGAATTTGGGAATCTAAACAAGGGCTTAGCAAAGTTCCCCGGTTAAAAAAAATATATATGTTCATGTGGACGGACGATGACATGAAAACCAGAGCTGTACGGCCTATATATGTTCGGCTCCTACTCCTAGTTCCTAGTCCCAGCTAGCTAGCTACCCGTGCGCGTACGACGACGTCTATCCTTGCAATGCAACAAGGGCCATGTTTAGTTTCCCAATTCTCTCCCCAAATTCCACTATGCAAAAAGAAGATTCCCCGTCACATCAAAATGTCGGCAAATGCATGGAGTACTAAATGTTGATGAAATCAAAAACTAATTGTACAGTTTTGTTGTACTTTGCGAGACGAACATTTTAAACCTAGTTAGTCAAAATTTGGATAATTTTTACCAAATACAAACGAAATGCTACAGGAATTCTGATACAGTGTTTTTCACCCCTATTCCGCAATCTAAACGAGGCCAAGCACGCACTACCCTTGACCGTACCGCATGCACGCGGACGCGGGCGATGGATGTGATTACCCTTGACCGCGCCTTTATTTGCCGATTGTCGGATTAATTAGCCCAAATGGACATACGGAGTAGGACATTGCATCGTATATGATTAACCTTAGCCATGCGGTTAGGACGTGGACGGAATAATACCCATGGACAATTTTTTTCCCTTCGAAAACACAGGCAGACGCATGTGCTAGCTCATATATTCCTGTGTGCACTCACAGTTACAGTTACCTCCTATATTCGTCTGGTCTCTACAGTACGTCCACGCCCTATTAGACTGACCGTACGTGCATGGTGCTCGCTGGGCATGCATGCAGTGGTAACCAAAGCTGCTGTATATGTCAACCACACATGTGAAACTTGGGAAGAACATGTCAACATGTACTGTGAACACAACACGCCGGCGGCCGTCCGCCCAGCACGTGAGCAAAACAGCCCACCCCGCATGCATGCCGTAACGGATCAGATGGACGGAGATACTAGATGCCCTGCCATGTAATGTGATGTAACAGTGTCCTCCCTCTGGCTGGGTGCGTGGGGGCAGGGACGTTCGTTTCGCTAAAATTTGATTTGTGCTAATTTGTCGTGAGAGAAAAATATTATTCATTTGCTAAAAAGTAATAAATGCCAAGGAGGGATGTTCGTTTCACTAAAAATTTAATTTATGCTAATTTGTTGTGAGAGAAAAATATTATTCCTCTACTAAAAATTAATAAGTGCTATAGAACAGGACGATAGAGGATGACATGTGGCCATGTTGGTTTGGTAAAAAAAATATTTTTCATAAATTTATAGTTTGTGACATCATATGAAGACACGTCAAAACCACCACCACGGCGGCTAAACCCTGGGTGGATTCATGTTGAGTTGATCTCACAACCGGTTTCGTTAGTTCAAAGACCCAAAATGTCTGGTTTTTCTGTTTGTGGTGGAAATCTTAGACTCCAACAACAATTGGAGGAGGTTAAAAAAACATTTTACCCATATATATTGCTAGGTGTCGGTAGCCTAAGCCTCGTTCCAACTTTCCAAGGAATACCAGCAACACTTTTGCCGTGCAAGGTGCAGCCCAGCCGTGCAGGGACTCCATTTGCTGGGCCGTATCAGGTTGGGCTAGCATCACATGAAAAGCCCAGATAACTGATTTAGGTTATTAAGGGCCCCCTTTGGCACACCTCCTAACCCCAGCTTCACTCTCTGCGGAGCCTTGCCGAACACTGACCCTGTTCGTTTGTCTTATAATCCATATGTTTTAGCTTATTTTTTCAGGCGGAACAGTGTTTTTCTCTCACAACAAATCAGCGAACAGTACTTTCAGCCATGTCTTTTCAGCGAAGCGAACGGACTCTTAGAATGCAACTAGATTCTATTGCCGAGCTGACGAGAATCACTTCTCCGTTTACACTACGAACTAGGAGCTAAAAAAACCCACACTATGCCAGAAAAGCTTATTAGTGACGCGTCTAGAGGCTTATCAGTGACGCGTAAAAGACGCGTCACTGTTCTTGCGTCTGTGATAAGGGCATATCAGTGACGCGTAAAAACGCGTCACTGATAATCCTTAAACAGTGACGCATGTATCCAATACGCGTCACTGATAGCGCTTATCAGCGACATGTCCAGCCAAGACGCGTCACTGATAGCACTTATCAGCGACGTGTCCATACAAGACGCGTCACTGATAATGCTTATCAGCGACGCGTCTAGCCAATACGCGTCACTGATAACGCTTATCAGCGACGCGTCTAGCCAATACGCGTCACTGATAACTATTTCAGAAAACAAAAAAAAATTACAATCACCCTATATATATATGCAATGATCCTATATACACACACATCAGACATGTACCACCATTTCAACAATCAATTCATTACAAACTTTTCAGATACAAGTTATACTACAAAATGTGTTATCAGCCGTGGGCCATTGTTTACAAGGTACAACCAATGTCCTTGATGAGCTCAAAGACAAGAAAAAACACTTAATAATCCTAGAAGAGTAAAACCTTGTTTCCTCATCGCTCGATCATGAAAGATAGCATCTGTCTCTATGTTCTTGGAAGAGCACCTGTAAAGGAGTGAAAAGTTAAGTGACCCAAGACATATTGTGCGGTGACAAAGCAATTATAAATCCGAAAAAGTTCCATGGCTGACCACTAAACTGTACGACGATTCATGTGTATGGACCTTTAATTCTATATTCATATTCACATACTGACATACATCATGAAGAAACAAATATGAAAAGCATCATATGGACCTTTAATTCTATACTAACGATATAGTAAAATACAAAACAGGATAAAATTTGTATAACCAAATATTTTAACCATACCAAAATCAAGACTGCTCCTCCATAATAGCCAGTGAATCACTGATCAAAGAGCGAGCAGCCGCCTTAGTCTATAATTTTCATGGTAAAATTCATTCAACTACAGCTAACAGATTTTAGCTTGTTATCTAAAGTATAAATACACTTCACATGCAAATGAAAAATGCTTCTCATTGGCACAAGTGAGTGTTTGGTCATACATCAATAAGAGTTCTCAGGCTCATATAAGAGTTATCAGGCTCACTAATTATAACAAAGGAGGGTACATTGGCTGATGCTAAATAAGTATTTCATACTAAACAGTTTCCAATAGGGAGAGAGAACTTGGCAATAGCTTTATCTTATCTTCAGCTAACAGACAAACAGGAGCAAAATTCAAACCTTGCAAAATTTACAAAGAACTACTGACATCAAGCACTACCATCAGGAGTCATACCTGTCTATGAGGCTGGTGGCAGACCATGCTTGAGTTTCTAATTCTGATGATCGCTGCATGCTGAGGCTCAACGGGTGGACATGTGTGCTGATGATGGATCCTACAAATAAACACAAAGAGGTTCAGTTTGGACAGTATAGGCGTATAGCAGGTTGCTGGGTTCATACAAGAAAGAAAAGGCTTACTGTTATGCACCAGTTTTTTAAGAAACAACAAAACAGTAACATTATATATTCCAGCTCTAGTATCGTAGTGTAAAGAAAAGAAAGAAAGGTTTCAATGCACCATAGTATTAAATTAGACGGAAAACAAGCAATTATTCGGCATAGTATAGAAAATTAGATGACAGGAGCGAATGGAATCCCCACTGAATCCTAATCAAAGATGACCAGAACACAAACGCTCTAGCAGCATGAATGTATCTTCTCCAATGACACTCTCAATGTCAATGGCTGTGTCAAGGGTGCACATAACTGAGAAGAGACGGCTGGGCATAAGGCTTGTTACCCATTGCCTGTATTGTCAGTATGTCCCGCTCAGGCATTCTACAGCATCATCCTCAGCCACTCCCTGAAAACAATACATTCAACTGGACAGCTATGACAACACCAGCAAGGCTCACAGGTTATATCCAACCAAAAGTCTACAGCTATGACACCAGCTAAGCAATCTACATGCAGCTCTGACTACACAAATTTAGAAATTGTCTTTCAAACAGTTTTGACACAAAGGGGTTGCAACTGGACAGAATAAACATTTTGACACATTGCCCATAAGCCATATATTGTAGCAGTATGTCTTTGGACAACATAACAGATAGCAAAAATATACATACCTGTGAAGCAGCACTTAGATCAAAACTCTTCTCCACACTCCATGAGGCTGTCTAACCTTTCATATGAATGTTTTCATCCCGTAAAAGTTTAATTATGCATTTAAAAGGAGAAAGCAGTAAATATAGATAGGTATGGAGCAACAAAGTCAAATGCACTCTTCAGTATACTCTCACATGACGACACCAAGCATAACATCTAATCTTAGTATAGCATCACACATGTCCAATGGAAACGCATTTGATGGTTGACCACAATCAAACCATCACAGCTGAAGGCATTTATTTGGTGACCAATGTGGTAGAGAAAACGTTCCAGGAAATTAAAAATTCACTGATTCATATCCTCACAGCAGATGAAGCATTTATTTAGCAACAGATCCTGGGACAGTTGGTACGGTCAAAAAGCAAGCTCCTAATTGAGATTTCTGATCTCGCCACTTTGCCAGATATAGACAAAAAAGAAATTACAGTTGCAACTAAACAATCGTGGATGTAGATAGAACAGCTAAATATCAACAGAGATTTTTTTCCCTTTTGCCTCTGTTATGATCTTGACAAACCTCTATTTGGTATGTTTTAACTCTGAATTAGTACAGATATGGGCACAAACAAAAGAAAACAGCTGTTATGATCTTGACAAACCTCTATTTGGTATGTTTTAACTCTGAATTAGTACAGATATGGGCACAAACAAAAGAAAACAGCCATGACTATGTTACATTACTGACAATTTGTTAGACTTAATTTGTTCAATTCTTCAAGGCCTCCTGTACATGCTATACGATCCAAGAGTTAATTCCTCTGCTCAACATCTACAGAGCACAGCACAAATCGAAACAGAAGTGAGGCAAGGAGAAAGAGCGGGGCACTGACCGTGAGCATGAGGACGCATGGCTTGGTGAGCCTGCCGAGCTTATCGAAGATGCCGCGGCCCTTGGCGATACGGATAGAGAAGGCCACTTCGTCACTACGCGCGCCGGACGCCGTGTTCGAGCCTGTCCGGGCCGCCAATTTGAGGAGATGGGGCAAGGAGCGGGGCACACCTTGATGTCGCCCAGATCCACGGAGGGTCCCGAAGCGCGCCATGGCACCCATGACGGGGACAGCACTCACTTCCACCGCGACCCGCACAGCCAGATCCGCGACGAGCAGGGAGGTAGGGTTTGGAAGAGACAAGTGGTACTCGTGCGTGGAGATCCAAGCCCCGGGGAGAGGCCGGGAGGGGGGTGGAGTGGAGGAGGAAGAGGAGGAGGAGGGCGATGGTGGCGTCGGAGGGGTCCGGTGGCGGCGGCGGAGGTGGATGCATCCGTAGGCGGCGGCGGAGGTGAAGCCCGATACCGAGAGAGAAGGGGCGACGGCCAGACTGCCCGAGAGAGAAGGGGGAGGGGATGGGGGGTGTCGGACTTCAGTTGCCAATGAACCCGATTTTATTGTTTTTTCGGGTCCGTGAGGTGTGATCTGTGACTGGTGTCGGTGGAACGCGTCACTGCTAACGGTCTCTCCTTACCGGTGACTCGTGTTGCTGGAAACGCGTCACGCATTTTGTGTGTTGACCATGCACCACTCCTTATCAGTGACGTGTCCTATTTATCCGCGTCACTCATCTTACACTAGTGACGCGTTTTAATTCT
This sequence comes from Saccharum spontaneum, assembly GCA_022457205.1. Taxonomy (NCBI): domain Eukaryota; kingdom Viridiplantae; phylum Streptophyta; class Magnoliopsida; order Poales; family Poaceae; genus Saccharum; species Saccharum spontaneum. Next base: position 18,732,306 of record CM039594.1, read on the forward strand.
AAGTCACTGATTAAGACGTCACTAATAAGCTTTTCTGCCATAGTGCCACTCTCCACCACTTCCTGCTACTCCCCATTCATTTGCCACATGAATCACTTCAGAATTCATTCTCACCACCTCCCCTCCTTGCTCCCCACTGGAATCAATCCTTTGAAGAATCAAGAAGTGAAGCTCTACCAAAGTGGCCCTAACAATGTTGCCGTTTGTTGTTGATTCAGCTCTTGTGTAGCCGAGCGCCACACCCGCATTATTGTGTAAAAAAACTGATTTTTAGGAAATTATTATGTCATTCATGTGAAGTTCCTGTATTCCGAGCACCCCTACTATAGATTGAGACTCATCTATTTACAATTTAATATATTTGTTCAATAGACATTATATTTGTCCAATGGCTCCTTGGATGTTGAAATATAATGCAACTAGATACAAAAGACAGTAAAATGGATCCTTGGATGCACTTCGGTTGAGCAACTAAAAGCCTTTTCATATCTTTCGTATTTGATAGGATAGGATTAGAGATTTTTGGTGAAAAAATATCCCTCCGGCAGCATATTCAACTAATTCTCAAAATAAAATTTTATGTTCCAACTAGTTTCATATTCTCAAAATAAAATTATATGTTCCTACTAGTTTCTCGCTAGCCAAAGGTGGGGTTAGCTCTCTAAATTAAGATATAGAAAAAGTGTTTTGAGGGTGAACAGATATAGTAGAAAAGAAACTTATATTCAAATATCTCTCCTAATAAGGATTTAGAGACTGGGATACAAGTTTAAAAATGCCGTTAAATGCTGTGGGTACGCCAAAAAAATTCTGTCGCGCCCGTCTCGTTGCCAAAAATGCCATAAGGACTGTGGGTACGCCAAAAATTCTGTCGCGGAATAGCGGCTGCACTTTTGCCGTATTGGGCTAGGCCCATGTTACCGCAATATAGTCGTGACAGGCTCCGCTAAAACTCCGATCTCCTCTATGGACTCCTAGGTCGCTGAACAAAATCTTGTAAGTCTGACTGCGTTTTGTTTTTTTTTTTTCGAAATACAGGACAGACATTTTCAGCTGTCCGCGTGGACGAGCGAGACGAGAGCTTAACTTACACATCACAGGATGTCCCGGCAAATCCAGAAACAGAGTCTACTGAAAACGCAGCCAGCGCCACTGAAACACAGTCTGCTGCTACGGACGTTACGTAGCATCATGAGCGTTTAAAATTCTCAGCCCAGCAAGGTATCACCCCGGACATGGCCACAGATTGGGGATGTCAAATTAGAGAGCGCACAAGTCAGGTCAATACCAGGGATCAGCCTTTTTGAAAACAAATGTACCAGTAGACGACGTAAATAGCTCAAAAATTCTCTTCCTAGTTGTTGATCAAAGCATTGCGATACGGGGTACAAAAATTCTGACGGTGAACAGGTGGTACTCAAACTCAAGACGGCTAAGTACACTGAAATCCTTGCTCATTTCTTCTTCGCGTCCCCAGCCTTTGTCTGCAAAACCAATCCAACAAAAAAAAAGGTTTGCAGTTACACACCAACATAAGTTAAAGAGCGAGGTCTTGTTTGCGATGTCATGATTATCAGAAACTGATTGATTTTCCCACAGGAACACAATGAAATCACCACATTCCAAATACACACTAATCCTAGGGCGGAGGGTCTGGTGAGTGCAAATGTGCATACCTTCTTCACACCACGGATCTTCTTCGCCCTGTTCTTCCTCTCCTTCATCTGCTTGCGTGACTTCTCCACCTTGGTAGCAAGACCATTCTGCAGAAACCCAAACACACTTTTGTCAAAAATAAGCAGAGCATAGCAGACAGACAGTGTTGTTTCAATTACAGAATCTGCATTGCAATGTAACATGGATTTGTAGGATATTTTTTATGCTAAGGGAGCATACAAATGGACATGCTAATCATTAGCTGGTCTTTTAAGCTAGGCTTCATACACAAAACTGGCATGACAATTCACAAAAATAGCATACACAAATGACATCGTTTGCTTGATGTAGTTGCCTATGATTCACAGTTACAATGAATGCCCACAGCATAATTTGCGAGCTGGCAATGGATAAGATGTAAACATGCAGTAAGATCTATTCAATGGACCAAGAAAAAAGCACACCAAAGGACTTATCTCGATCTGATTTAGCTCCTCGAAATGGCTGAACTATGGCATGGTTTGCAAAATACAAAACAGTGAACTTTGAACAGACATAATGCAATGGGGGCCAACAAACTATGTAGCAACAACGTCATCACTAAGGAAAATACAGGACTAAAGGCCCCATTCAGTCATGCCTGGCACAACACTTAAAATAGTAACAGATACGTCGTTTCTCATCTAAACTATCTGATAACCAGATCAATGTTAACAAGATATGTGTTAAACGGGCGACCTAATCTGAAGGGGCAGCCAGCATAAATATACAGCAATTGCCACAATAAACAATACACGAGCTAATTGCGTCTCCTACAAGGACTAATGCATGGAAAGATTTGAGCTTTCAGCGGTGGATAACCAGGTAGTATATTCAACATGGAGACCCAAGAATCCAACGCTAATGACAGCGTGAGAAAAAGGGGAGGAGCAAGAGACGCGTACCCTGATAAGCCTGTACTTGGGCTCGAACTTCTTGGCTGAGTCGAGGTTGTCGTAGATGAGACCGAATCCCGTGGACTTGCCGCCTCCGAAGTGGGTGCGGAACTTGAAGACGAAGATGCAGTTGGGGTCCTTCACCTCGTACATCTTAGCCAGCTTCTCCTTGAGCTCCGCCTACAATATCGATCGATCACACGCGTCAGCATGGACCAACGAACGAGAGGGTCTCGCAGCAAAGGCGTGGACGCTCAAGCACTGCACTGACCTTAGAGACGTTGGCGCGGCCGGGGTGGAGAACCTCGAGCACGAACTGCTTGCGGGACAGGAGGCGGTTGGTCATGAACTTGCGCGTGCGGAGCGTCACCGCGGGCAACACCTTCGTGTCCGCCATGCTTGGTGCTGCCTGCCTGCCTGCCTGCGGCTCGCGGGATCGGCTTCGCCGGAGCTGGCTCGCGGGGGCGCTTGGAGGCGGCGGCGGCGGCGGCGGCGGGGAAGCGGGCACTGAGGGAATGGGATGTTATATATCACCCTGTTCGTTTCGCTGGTTTATTGTGCTGAAAGCACTGTTCGCTGGTTTATTGTGAGAGAAAAACACTGCTGGATGGCTGCTGATTCTGCTGATAAGTCCAAACGAACAGGGTGTATATCTTCTGCTGATGAAACCCTAGATCAGGTCGCCGCGGCTGACAAGGGGGAACGAAGTGGCGGGCTCTGGTGGGCCTTGATTGGATGTTACAGAATGATGGGCTTGAAAGTATTAATGGGCCTATTTTGGACGGCATGGCAAAAGTCCATTAGCTGCTCTAAATTTTTCCACTTTGGTACTAGAACGTTTTTTTTTTATAATAAAGTTATTAATGCAGCCATATCATTGTCGACAATATGTCACCTAATAACAAACAAATAACGGTGGAAGTTCCGAATATTTGCTTTCGATTCTCCTAGATGCATTGAATTCTTCACGTGCAGTTGACATCTTGCTGAGCTTATCCTGAATTTATAGATTCTTCATGTTGGCATGCTTAATATCTAGTTTAAATCGATGCTTATGACAAATTTTCAATCTCTGTCTTTTTTTTTGTTTCTTATCTTTCAGTTCCTATCATTGCGTCGAAGATCTGGCCAGTGCATCTAGAATGAAGACTGTAGATCCAAATTATGCATCCTGATGGACCACTCACTCACCTTTCAATTATATTCAGTTGCTGGCCAGTGCATCCAGAATGAAGACAGCATCATCTTTCTTTTAGGAATCAGTTCCTTGGTAGACCTACGTGACAATTATTGTAAAGAATGTTAGAACTGGTTGATGGTTTCACCATTTGAAAAAAATATATCAGAAATTTAGATTGGCTAGCTTGTAAATATATATGAAGTTTGTCACGACTTTAGCCTTTCTTTATCATGGTCAAAGTTAGTAGGGAAGTCATTAGGGCATGTTCAACCCACAGACAGAGGTCATCTGTAAAAGCCTCGAGATTCTTAAAAACTGGGGATCCAAACACCCCATCAGTTTCTCCTCATAATCTAGATTTTAGAAATTAGAGACAAAAACTAGTTTTTAAGAACCCGAAACTGATCAAACAGGCCTAAGCTAGCTGCCTAACTATACATGAGGAGCGGTTTCATCAATCGGGATGGATGGATATATCAGGTATTGCATATATATGTACGCGTATATACACCGAGATCGGTTACGTTTACGTGTCATGATCATATTTATTGGCAGGTAGCCTAAGAATCAAATTTACCTTTTAAAGCCGATATGCTTTACTTGAAGGAAGTTCAGGATATTTGCTTTCGATTCTCCTAGATGCACTGAATTCTGCACGTGCAGTTGACATCTTGCTGAGCTTATCCTGAATTTATAGATTCTTCATGTTGGCATGCTTAATATCTAGTTTAAATCGATGCTTATGACAAATTTTCAATATCTATCTTTTTTTTGTTTCTTATCTTTCAGTTTCTATCATCGCGTCGAAGATCTGGCCAGTGCATCTAGAATGAAGACTGTAGATCCAAATTATGCATCCTGATGGACCACTCCCTCACCTTTCAATTATATTCAGTAGCTGGCCAGTGCATCTAGAATGAAGACAGCATCATCTTTCTTTTAGGAATCAGTTCCTTGGTAGACCTACGTGACAATTATTGTAAAGAATGTTAGAACTGGTTGATGGTTTCACCAATTAAAAAAATATATCAGAAATTTAGATCGGCAAGCTTGTAAATATATATGAATCGGCAAGCTTGTAAATATATATGAAGTTTGTTACGACTTTAGCCTTTCTTTATCATGGTCAAAGTTAGTAGGGAAGTCATTATGGCATGTTCAACCCACAAAGAGGGGTCGTCTGTAAAAGCCTCGAATTTGACATACAGATAGCTAAAAGGACAGGTCACAGCTCGAACTTCACCTTGGGCGCAGCTGCGGTGTTGGCGTCCTCCTTGGAGCCTCCCTACTCCATGTTGCTCAGATGAGCGTTGACGTTTGCGCTTCATCTCAGGTGACATGGTGGTGTTGTCGCCCATGAATGTCTGGTCACTGATTACTAGGTGGTGGTGATGGTGTAGGCGCAGGGGGAGGGAGAGGAGGCGATAGCTAGGGAAGAAAGGAGGGGAAGAGAGGTAGAGGGGAGAGCAGTGTTCTATTCTTGTTTAAGATCCAAATGAGTAATTATATGACCCCTATATTCATAGTCCCTAAGGGCTTGACTCCCAAGAAAACTAGAGGTAGAGTCCTTATAGATTTGGACTCTCTTTTTCAAACAAATCGATCCTCCTTCCCTAAACAAACTCTATTTCTTTTTGTTCTCATCCTTATTTAAATCTATCTCTCATTGCCATCTATTCTGGATTCCTCCGGGTGGGAGGGGGCCGGTGGCTCCGTGGAGGCCCCCTGGTTGCATGAAGGGGCGGATCCAGGACCCAGGCCCCTAGGGCTTTCACTCTAGTCGTCAGCCCAATAACCCCCATACCCCATCTAGTTTTAGCCCATAAAATTGAAGGCCTAGCAAGGACTAGGCACTGCACGGCACCAAGGCCTTGCTGCATACCGCTGCCGTGCCTCACAGGGTCCCTGTGCCGGCCTCTGCCACTACCCTGACGTGTCCAGCGGGGCCACCGTGATGAACTCTGCTTCCATGGGATCTGGCTCTACCAGGCATGGGTGCCCAGCGCGGCAGCGCCCCGCGCCACTCGCCCTCATCAAGTGCCAAACGGACAGCCTTGCCTCCTCCTCCATGCAACGCCCATATCTGCCACTCCCTCTACTCTCTGGGTCCAGCGAGCTGCCACACGCGGTGCATCGCCAAGAAGCCAAGGCGAGACCACCATTGGGACAGTGAGAGCAACCGAGCGACGACCACATATCCCCTCCCCCTCGGCCCACCGAGTCCATCCCTCTCTCTATCCCTGGTATTTCTCCTCCCAGAAATGCTAAACACCACTCGGGTGTTTTAGCAGCTCCAGACACGCGATTTTGAGGTGATCAGATCTGCGCGGGGATGCTGTGGAGGCCGTCCGATCCCGCGACACCAGTGCCCGTAGCTCCTTCCTCTCTCCCCTCCGTCGGCGGCGGCAGCGGGTTCTGGCGGTGGCAGCGTCGACAAGGTAGGCCTCCTCCTCCACCACCACCACCACCGGAGATGAAAACAACGGTGATGGTGGATAGGGTTCCGACGAGCCTTTCCCTTCTTTCTTCTCCAACTCTGACGGGTATAGAAGGGGCCGGCCGAGGGGAGGCAGGCAGGGCAGGCGGTGGGGATGGTGGCCGGGCGGTTTAGGGGCCCTGGCGGTGGTAGCGGCGGCTTGGCCAAGTCAGGGCGAGAGAGGCCCACTGAGTTTTTAGGAGATGGCGGTAGCCAAGCTTGTCGGAGTTGGAGAGAAAGATGGCGATGGTGGCGGGAAGGGGAGAGGGAGGCCGCCACGGGTGCTTAGGGGCGGCGGCGACGGCGAGCAACGGTTGGAGGAAGAGAAACAGTGAAAAAAAGGGTGTGGGTGGGCGGCGAAACACGCGAATATGAAATAGACAGACTCTTCTCCTTCGTACGTTGATGTAAACCGTATGCTTGTAGGCTATCAATTATTTTATTCAATTGGATTGGAAATTGAAAGTATAATTATGAATAGCTTTTGTAACCACATTGGGGTTGCAGCCTTAGATGTATCAAGAATATAACCGAGGATGGTACTTGAGATAAAGAGAAGAATAGCTTCGGGTCGATGGAGAATTTTTATATGTATTGTGCATTGTGCAATGCCTTAAAAATTTATGTTCAATTATCATATGTACTAGAAATTTATCTTGATGTTAATTATTTATTATCTGTTAGTCATTAATGTCAATTGAGTATAGGCATAATGAGTAGGTTTCATCGTTAGGTAGAGGCCCTAGTCTTAAGGAAATTATGGATCCGCCACTGGTTGCGCGCGCCTTTGGCGGTGCCTTGGGCCAGGGCGCGGCCGCCCAAGGCCTTCCTTTGGGCCATAGATTGTCCCGTGACATTTACATGCATTAGAATTTGAGTGTTGCCTGTTGGATTATATGTCGCATATCCCGTATGCTAACAGGTTCACAGATGATTTTTCAAAGCACACAGCAGAACTTAGCATGTCAATCATGTTGAATTGTCGCAGAATTACTTAGCATGACCATCAAAAGAGATCTCGCTTCCAAAAATGAAAACTGAGATTGCAGAACGATGACAGAATTTTGTAGCAAAGCAAACAGAGAATTACTGCAGAACGCTGGGTGAAAAAATAGGCAGACTACAAGCCTGTCCAAACCTCAACTGCATTGCAGAGATATATGAAAGCAACAGGCCTCCAGCGCAACTATGGGTCTCACCTGCTATTCATCCAGGCACGTGGAAATTAGCGACCTCTTCTGCGGCTACAAATATTACACACTCCACCCGCAAACTCTGCAGGCTATAGCTACCACAGTCCACACCTACCACGCGAGCACGCACCGGCGAATCGAGATCGACGGAGGCCGGGCCGAGAGATATCATCGGCATGTGGCCGGCGGCAACGATGTTCGCGCTGGGCTTCCTGCTCTGCCCCTTCCCCGCCCTGTCGCCGTCGGGCCGGAACCTCACCGCGCTGCTGCCAGAGCTCCGCGACCTCATCGGCTCCCTCTACCGCCACTGCCGGCGGGAGTTCTCCCTGCTGGTCTCTACTCGACGACGGCGGTGGCGCGCGGCGTGATTCGTAGCGGGGGGCACCGACGGCGACGAATCATTTCGTTAGGACTTTTGCTCAAATCCCTCACAGTAGCAGTAAGACTATTTGCTCTCTGCTGCAAGTCGTGTGTTACTTCTTTGTGAATGAACATTCATCATAAGCATAAGCAAGTTCGTTCATCGCTGCACTTGATTGATTTTGACGTAATGGGGCTGCTATCTGCATGGCTAGTTTGAGCTTCAAGAATCCAAACCATTGCAATAATTGCGATAATGTCATTTTGTCTCTGATTGGTTGGCCTTGCCCGTAAGTCGTAATCACACGACCATCCTCGATCCAAATCTATTTTCGTTAGGACTATTTGCTCCAATCCCTCACAGCAGAGGACTATTTGCTCCCTGCTGCATGTCCTGTGTAACTGTGTTACTTCTTTGTGAATGAGCATTCATCATAAGCCAGCTCGTCCGTCATTGCACTAGATTGATTGATTTTGCCGCCAGTAATGCTGCTGATATCTGGCTAGTTTGAGCTTTAAAAATCCAATTGTAATAATTGCCTTATCAAAAAATAGCAATAATTGCGACAAGGTCGTTTTTGTCTTTTTGATTGACCGGTTGGTCTTGCTTGTAAGTCGTAATCACAACCATCCTCAATCAAAATCTGTATTGTTTTCATAAGAATCAAGTCCCTCCCCCTCCCCCCAATCCCCAACACCACACTCCCCCTCAACTTTACGGCTTGTTTTCCACTATCTTCCTCGCCCATGTAGATCGGGATGGATTCGAGTGCATCCAAACAAGTTCTTATTACTAAATTTGAAAATCCTCTCTGAACAATACTATATATACTATATATACACACCTTGTATTAACTTCTCGTATAGAGAGAAAATTACCCCTAAAATAGCTCACGAATTTGATTTTTGCCAACGTTACACATACTTAACCCTTGGGTCTACATGTTGGCTTATTGGATATTTAGACTCCTAAAAAAATGGTCTTATATAAATAAAAGAAAGTTTCAACTAAAGGTTTTAGGTCCCCAAGCACTAGAAATTAGATATAGAACATGTCTTAAGAATTGGTTGTCCATTGATTCAAAAAAAAAAGAATTGGTTTTCCATAATGGTATTTTCGCCACCGATTCATAATAGAACTGGTGGCAAAATTGACTTTTATCAACGGTTCAGGTGCTTATGGTGAAAACCTCCCAAGCTTTCACTGTCGGTTCAGCACATGACCGGCGACGAACTCCAAGGTTTTCACCATCAGCTTGGGACATATAAACTAGTGGCGAAAATCATTTTCAATGCCGGTCGTTCAAAACTAAAATCATTTCCATTAGTGCTATTGCAACTGTTTCGGGTCTATTGCAACACTTTAGCGACATTGCACTAGGGTGGAAAATTAGTAGTAGAAGGCGAATCGAAAAATTGTGTGGAAAGCTTGCCGCACCTTTGGAGATCACCATGATAGAGATTTTTGTTGGACAAGGGTAGAGGTTTATACAGATTGTATTAAAGGTGTCGAGTCTCTTTTTTGTGCTTTTGTTTGGTGAACTATGAGCTTGCTTTGCTCCGATGATAGCTATTGTAAATTTGTAATAATGAACGGCTAAAGCATCACCATGACGCGGAGGTTGGGATACTTCTATTTCATTATATAAAAAAGAGATTTTGATATTGTAATTTAGACATAGCGTATATCTAAGTGCATAACAAAAATTATGTATCTCAAAAACAAAAAATGTCTTATAATTTAAAATGGAAGGAGTAGATATGTAAAATACTTCGATGCGGATATGCCACATGATTTTTTAGCTAGTTTTCATCGCTCTGTGAGTAACCTTTTATTCCATTCTCTCAGGGTGTTGCATGGATTTATTACTACCTATTGACTCGACTCTTTTTTTAACTGTAATGCTCTGTCTAGGACGTCCATCCGGACGGCCCTGTTGTTGGACCGCGATACCCACGATACTTTCTTATCCGCTCCCCTTCAGGCACCATAATTTCTTAAAAATAATATCGCCGTAGCGCCGCGAATCAATGACTGCGCTCCGCTGCACCTCCCGCCCGCCTTCCTTTCCGCCGCCACGCTCGGCCCCAACCCATGCTGCTCTGCTCCCCGTGCCATGCCCCCATCCACCTCGCCCGTCACAGAAGGAGAGGCAAGGGAGGCCTGTGCCTGCACCCCCACCCAGGCGCTCGTCGGCAGGAAAGGGAGGCCTGTGCTTGCACCCTCATCTAGGCGCTCGTCAGCAGGAAGGGGAGGCCTGCGCGCTGCGCCTGGGGTGTACGCTGGACCGTTGCTCTCAACATCCCCCTAATCCCTGGCTACCGAAGTTCCCCACTAGGTAAGTTGTGGCCGCTGACGACGTTGTGTTTCAGGCGTTTCAGACTAATATTTCAAGTGTTTCATCTGGATGTTGCAGAGTAGATCTAGGATGTTTCATATGTTGCAATGACAATATATGTATGTTTTAAGCCTATGCTCAAAGTGTTTCAGTTGTTTCAGACGCATGTTTTTTGTGCTTTCATCTAGATGTTGCATATGTTTACTATGGCTGCACACACATGTTTCAAGTGTTTGTTTTCATGTGTTTCAGATGTTGCATATGTTTGCTATGGCTGCACACACATGTTTCAAGTGTTTGTTTTCATGTGTTTCAGATGTCTCACACTTATGTTGTAAAAGTGAATCTGGATGTTGCATATGTTGATATGGTAATACATGCATATTTCAAGAGCATATTTCAAATGTTTCATTTGTTTCAGTTGTATGTTGCAAATGTTTCATCTTTATGTTTTATTTAAAAGTAGATCGAGTGTTCACGGCAGACCTGGTGTTGCTGCGGGGGCGCCGTCATGGTTTACGTGCAGGCACGGGAGCGCGGTTCCAGACGCTGGCGCGCGATGCGGGCAAGCGCGGGGTATGGGATGCGATGCGGGCGGACGTCAGGTGTAGGCACATAGCTCCATCCAGACGGACGCGGCCTCCAAAGAAGATTTGACGCAGGGGCGAAGGAAGTTTCACGCGTTGGGCGTGGGTGTGGGAGCTGCGTCCAGACAGACGCTGCGTTCCCGACTCCGGGCGCTAGTGAATTTTTTTTTATTTTTAGCCTAAATTGGAAACATATTTTAAATTTGACCCGGATTTGAATATATTTTTAAAACTAGCCCGTTTGGCCCCGCCACCATGCATGGCGGGGCAATTGAACTGAACCCCGCCATGCATGGTGGCGGGGTGCAGGTGCCACGTGGCATGCAACGAGCAGTGAATACTGACGTGGCTGGGAAACGTGGAAAGACGTACCCCGCCACGCATCATGGCGGGGTACGCCTAACCCGCCACATGTGATGGCGGGGTACAGCCCCGCCCATTTCTCAGAAGCGCGTAGGCAGCGTGTGGCCGAGCTTGGGGCTTGTTGAGTTGTAAAATTTTTTGCAAAATAACCCTGTAGCACGTTTCGTTGTTATTTGATACACTACACCACAGCCTAAATATAGCGTCAGACAGTGGGTCGTTATAAGCCGTTTCAACGACTTACTGTCCGACGTTATAAACTTATAGCGACAAATACATCTGCCGTTGATAGTGGCGACGCTAAAAACTTTTAACGTCGGACCAACTTTTAACGTCGGACCCTCTGACGTTATATAACAGTTATAACGTCGGACCATCACTATGCCAGATAAGCACATTAGTGACGCGTCTAGACAGTCATTAGTGACGCAAAAAACACGCGTCACTTTTATTGCGTCTCTGATGTGAACATATCAGTGACACGTAAACACGCGTCACTAATGACCTTCACCAGTGACGTGCCCAGTCGAGACGCGTCACTGATGATCTTCACCAGTGACGTGCCCAGTCAAGACGCGTCACTAATAGCCTTCACCAGTGACGTGCCCAGTCAAGACGCGTCACTAATAGCCTTCACCAGTGACGTGCCTAGTCAAGACGCGTCACTAATATCCTTCACCAGTGACGTGCCCAATCAACACACGTCACTGGTGTACATCTCATCAGTGACTCATCTAGCCAAGACGCGTCACTAATGACTTTCCACGAAAATAAAAAAAAAATTGTCTCGACCGCACCACACTCCTATAGCTGCTGCTGTACCCATTCTTTACAGCTCTTTGGCTACAAATCTGTCACACGTTACACATCCATTTCAGCAATCAAGTCAAGTCATTTATCTGCCCAAAGTTGTTACAACCTATATCTCTAACAATACATGAGCAGTGATGCTCAAAAAAAAACAATACATGAGCAGTGGCCTAGAAAATTTCTATTAGTACATGAACTAACTCTATGGTTTTTCTTGATGCACATTATAGAGAGGCATTCACCTTATTGATGCCACTTTAATTGGAACATAATACTTGGATAATCGCAGCACAGTGCCTTACTGATATGTTTTTGTGAATCTTTCATTGTTCTTTCTATGCAGCTGGAGACAGCAAAAGTACTTGTCCTGCAGGCACATAATTTCAGACAAACTTTTAGCTATTAATAATATCAGGCACCTAAGGTGCCAACCAGAGAAACAATGTAGAAATGAGATCTGGAAAGTAAAATAACTGAAGATGTGAGACAGTTAATCATCATGATTTTTTAACAGCACGTGCAATTTAAAAGCGATAATTCCACCTTCCTCTTACAAATATCAGAGTATACAACATTTTTTTATTACCAGCTTTGGCTGTACGCATTCTCTTATAGAGCATACTTACAAAAGTACTTGTATATAGTTAACTAATGCATCAGAGATCACACATGAGATTTAACTTGAATAAAAATTCAATTACATTTTAAATGCAATTGTAAGTGTCAAAGTGCCTTTGTAGCCTACAAATAAAATAGGTGTACTTATGTATCTGAATCATCACGACTATTACCAGGTTCACTTGATAGCATAACAGCAGATTAATTGGAAACTGGAGAGCAATCCTAAGCCTAGTCTTCCTTGCAGGACATGAATTTTGTAAAATTTGCAGGGCATGACAAGGCATATCAGAAACTCACCAGGCACTAGTAGTAGGAGTCCCCTTACTCTTTGGTCTACATACTGCATAGACAACATTATCGAACAAATTTAGATCACTGAACTAGCCAGATTCACACAGTTTTTAACTCTACAGTAGCTATGGGCTTACCATTAGTAGATTGTTGGGCCACTAATGCACAGGTGACAGAATAGAACACAACTCCAGCACAATCTGCATGTTGAAGGCTGTAGGCTAACCTGTAACATAAGCAGAATCTCTGTTAGGCATGTAATTAGATACTTTTCAGTGAAAAGAAACAGCACATACAGTGTAGCCATTTGTAACATTTATGAGAAGAGTATATCAGAACATACATGTGCTGCAAAACTAATGACAGCCAAATAGAGTAACTTATAACTAGTGCAGGTTGTCATCAGGCTTTCTTGGGCTCTAACTTGAGCCAGATCCTGCTGGTGCGACATTCCAAACCTGCCTGTAAAATATAGAACAGGTAGTCATCAGAAAATTTTCAATGCACTATCTGTCTTCAGGACTTGAGCAAAAGCTCCAGAATGGATACTGCTTAGGTCCAAAATATTGAACAAGAAATTACAATAGGAAATCAAAATAGGAAATATTTGCCAACTTGCTATCCGTTTAATAATTCCACATAATTCTATTGACACAGCTTTGGTTTTGGAGGAATATAGAATGATGAAGATATTCACCTGACAATGATTTGGTTTCCTCTATTTCCACTATGCATGGATGATAACAAAGAGCAAGAACCAGCAAGCTACAATGTAAATATTAGAGAAACAAAGGTTACAGCTAATAAGTTCATATATCTAATCAAACACTGAGGAAACTGTTTCAGGCAACTGTCACTAGTGTTTCAGGCAAGCATTAGATGTTGGAACTAGGTAACTAATATTATCACAATTTTATAAAGCTGAAATAGAAATTTGGTGTTGGATCTAATATATAAAAAAGGTTCACAAAACAACAGTTAACTAGCAGAACAAGCACGATGTCAACTAGCAGAACAGTTAACCGGGATAAAGTTGGTGTCTTCCAATTTACATTTACAGTTGGCCATTTAAGTTGCAGAGTTTATTGACTTCAATGTCATAGTTATCTACCACACATACAAAGAGCAGAAATTTCCATACTAATAATTACTTTTAGCAGTGAGCTAGGCCTAACACATCTGTTTCAGAGAAATAAAATGAAGGAAAAAACTGTTAAATCAATGCTATGTCCAGGGATCCGCAAGACTTGGCTGGGTCCTTGCATCTCATCAAACTGACATTGATATTTTCAAGGATTGTTTTGTTTCATGTAGCTCCAGAGCCAACTGATCAGAGTAGTAATACATAAAAGTACTCTATCCAGTTGGGGTTGTTATATATATCACTACATGAAAGCAGTAACATCCAGTTGTAGATTTTACTAAATATATAACACTTGTATGCAATACAGAGAAGCTATCAGCACAATTACAGAGTGTGTTCACCTGAGTTGAGTGTCTGCTTGTCTCCTCTCCAATATACCTAAGAATGCAATTTACATACAGTGAGTTGGAATGGACAAAAAATCCAAATTATTGCTAAGAATCAAGACATTGTTTCAATCTGTAGAAGCATATAGACCATTTAGAGAAAGATATATTACCAATAGAAAGAGATAACAGCAGCCATAAACTACCCGGAAGCATCTGAGGCATAGAACTGAAAGCAGAGATTTAGGAAAAAGTTAAAATAAACAATGAAGGTGCACTTCTGTAGGGAATTTTGGTTACTACAACAGTGATAAAGAAATTTCTGTAATTAATGAAAATAGTGGACACTGTTGTACTAGGGAATTTTGGTTGCTACAGCTAGAATTTGAAGGTATGACAACCAGAACCTAATATCATTGTGCTAATATCCTGCTCAACTCAGATCAACTACTGTGACCTCTTGTTCTTCCTCTTCTCTATTAACAGCTGCTAATTAGAAGGTCTAGATTGCTGCTGAAAGTGCTGAACTCATCATTGGACAGGCATACATATGAAGCTGAAACAATTCAGCCTTTACGCAATATACTGTGGTACAGCTACGTGTGCACTGGAAGCATGAAGTATTAATCTCAAGAAGCATGAAGTATGCACTGGAAAACAAATAGCTCTTTTATATCAGAGTGAAACGATAGAAGAATCTTGTTAGCTGGTATCATTCTTGGAGACAAAGAATGTAGAATCTATCTGAGCTACTGACATTGGGAAACTAATTTCAGGAACGTGAATTTGTGGAGAATGAACTAACACACTTTTGAAGGTATCTGCTAAGGTGCTGCGTCAAAATGAGCAGTGTATGTGGTGGTATTAATTAGCAGTGCAAAATAGCATTGATTTATTTAGCAAACCTGAAATCTGTGACTGATGGGCAGGTTCCCTGTTGACAACAGCCGACAAACCTGTTTAGTATATCGTTTCAACTATTTGGTATGGCTTTACAGTGAAAGTGCACTGAAAGAACCATCGTAAGTGCGAATTCTTTGAAACCACTACATATAATCCAGCGCATAGTGATACTTACCTGACTGATTTAATTTCACTGGACCTTCATTAGTTCATTGTGTCAACATATTTTGCTGGCCTCCTTGACCTGCAGCATAGCGGAAAATAGCAAAAGTACTCTTTTTTTTTTAATATCGGTGCTGTAATCTAATGGAAAGAAAATGGTATCTGGCAGTCCTATGTGGAAATGTGCAAAAATAGGAACTACAGTTGTTGAGTTCCTGATGAGGAAAATAATCAAAGAATAAGATATGAAGGAGGGGATACGCACATATATTAGGTGATAAGGAGAAGAGCAAAATAAATTAAGTGATGAAGCAACATCAGGCTGTTTTGACAAAGCAAGGGCAACCAATTATGTGCAGTTCATGAACAAATGTACACGAAAGGAAACTAACAGACGACAGAACATCTACGATAGACATATTCTGTGAAACAAATCATAAGCACGCAGATGCCATGGTCAAACTCCTCTGGATAGGAGGTACCAATCACACCAATCTATTGAAATTAAAAAATGTGATTGGCAGTGGAGGAAGGACAATAGTATGATTTGCATTTGAAGTACTATATGCACCATTAAAGAGAGGGCAGTAGGAGAGCATACCTGTACCTGTGTTTGATGGTGCCGAACGCAGAGGCCGCTGCTCTGCAGGCATGGAACGCCTCCATCGTGCATGCCACAGCGAAGAGGAAGGAAGGGAAGTCGCAGGGACGGATCCGTTGAGGGGATGGACGGGTCCAACGGCGGAGGCACCAGATCCGGAGAAGCGTGGGGTTCCAGCTGCATAGGCAGACGCGACCGGCCTCGGGCATGGTAGGGCTGGCGCTGGCAGCCAGGGTCCGCGGGGGGAGGCGCGAGGGAGAGAGGCATGGAGAAGCAGAGGGCGTCGGGGCTGGCCCGTGCGCCGCGCTCGCCGGGGCTGCAGCGAGCGAGGATGAAGTTGAAGCGCAGGACAGCGCCGCGGCTCGCATACAGGCGGAGCGGACCTTTTTCTCCAGCTGGCCTGCCTCCTCGCTAGATCTGGCCGTCGTGGTTGGGGGGAGGGGGACACGGAGTGGCAGAGGAGGAGGAGGAAGAGGAGAGGTGGCGACGGCGGCGGAGGGAGTGGAAGGGCTGCAGATCCGGCCGGCGCCGACATGGATTCGCCGCCCCTCTGTGTCAGGGAGAGGGGATGGACTGGGGAGAGGAGAGAGAGGGTCACCGAGGGTCGGGGAGAAGTGACGATGGGCTTGGGTGGGTGCGGACCTGACATGTCTGGTTTCATCGGATTCCATAATTTTTTCGGGTCCGCACTCTTCTGCTAGCGACGCGCTTCGTCGAAACGCGTTACTGCTAACACCCTTCTTACCAGTGACTCGTCTAACTCGTTATTAGTGACGGGTATTGCTTTAGTGGCCATCGGCAACTCCTACTCAGTGACGCGTTGTGTTTAGCCGCGTCACGGATCTCGTATCAGTGACGCGTTTTAGTTTCAGGTCACTAACCAAGGTGTCTCCTTTGTATTGTTTTGGCATAGTGCATCTGACGTCCTTTACAAACTTATAACGACGCACCGTCTGATGATATAGATTTATAGCGACCCACTGTCCATCACTATGCATATTAATAATTAGCACATAATATCGTTTATTGTTTAGATATTAACCATACAATCAATAGTGCAATGTCATACATTCAAACAATACACAATCATGAACACACAAACTGGACCAAATAGAGCTCACAAGTTATATTAAAGCCATCATAATGTGTCATGCCATTTTACACACAATTCATGGCATACAAAAGCTAAGATGAAATAAGTTTGACCAAAATGCCATACTAGGCAACCCATGCCTCATAGTTTGCATCCACTCCTTACAAAATGATCCACCACTAATAAGGTC
This sequence comes from Saccharum spontaneum, assembly GCA_022457205.1. Taxonomy (NCBI): domain Eukaryota; kingdom Viridiplantae; phylum Streptophyta; class Magnoliopsida; order Poales; family Poaceae; genus Saccharum; species Saccharum spontaneum. Next base: position 18,749,536 of record CM039594.1, read on the forward strand.
AAACAAAAGTTTTTCATCTATAGCTAAAATGTCCAAACACGTTGTCATGAGCACTTTGATTCATCATTGGCTACAATCTACTTCCAGCTATTTCCTCCCACCACATGTAAACAAAAGTTGAATTTCATCAGAAAAAGAACTCATATTGACTGACTACACTATACTGGACTTACACTATAAGGTGGACAAGTCAGTGGTACACAAAGAAGACTCATTGAGTGAGATAAGGTTTTTTCATCCAGACAATTTAATTTAAAATAAACTTTCCACCTATGTGAATATTCTAAAATTACCCATTCAGTCTCATACGATAGAATTATAGTCAATCTTTCCAATTCAAGCCAATATATAAGTGTGGTTCATTATCTAGGTGTATTTCTCAAGTACAATACAACGCAATGAAGATAAGAATCCAGGAATGATATCAGTTTGTTTGTTGTAGGACCTAATGGGGTTTGATATAAAAATCAATATCTAAACAAGTAGGTTTCTTTTGTATTTACAGCAGCATGAGCAGATGGATAATACTTTAGCTTTGGACTATAAAGGAGGGAAAGACATGCAAGGAATAACAGATTGCCCATCATGTCATTTTCAGTTTCATATGTACAAAAGTTCAGTTTCATGCAAGTTGTATGATCTCCTAAATGACATGTAGATGGGGAGAATAGCACACCTGTTCCATGGGATGCTTTTTTAGTCTTGCAGGATGCTTCTTTAGGCTTGCAGACCTTGAGCTGTTAGAAATATAAAAAATTAGAAATCTGGGCACTCAGGTAAATTGATGCAATCAAAGTGACAATGAAGGGTTGTGCGATCAGCAAGCCCTCTATCCAACAAAAGGCGTCATCAATATATAGCATGATGCATCCAACACAGGCAAGGGAACCTATAGCTAATTGATGAAGTTGTTCATTGCAATGAAATGCTGCTAATAAAGTTTGCATTTTATAAAAAAAACGAACAATGACAAGTTGTGTTTATTACCCTTTTATATGGCCAAGCAATTGACATGTCCTTAGCATCAGCCATCTCATCGACACCAGGATATGGGCGAGGTAGCTTTGCATCCCTTTTTATCACACACTTAACAACAACTAGATAGTGCTTCTTTCCAAGAGCTTGTCCTACATGCATGATGCTAGGATTAACTGAAATAATTGTTCCCTTGGCCACATATTCATCTCTCTGGAGTGCGTAGAGTATAATTTCTTTGCCAATCTGAAGCAAACAATGTATTTATGAGAATTGTATTCATTAAAAAAGCACCATTAGACTAGAAGCAAAAAATTGAAAAACAATGAGGAACATTACAAGGTCATCATGTGAGATGTGATTTGCATCACCATTCCTTGATGAGCCTGCACCATCAGGGCTAGACTGAAGGGACTGAACAACCGGGTCTGTAGGAATGTGGCTAGACTGAGGAGGTTGAACAACCGTGGTTGTAGGAATGTGGCTAGACTAAGGGGGCTGAACAACTATGGTTGTAGGAATGGGGCTAGAGTGAGGGCGCTGCATAAATGAGGCTGCGGGAAAGGTGTTGGGCTGCACAAATGCGGAGCTGCTAGACTGGTGGGGCTGCTGAACCGGTGGGGCCTTACGCACAAGCACGTATTCGTACTCATCAGAGTTATTTGCATAGGCACAATCTTCATGAAGTTCACCAACTTGATTTGTCTCGACATAATTTTCTTCAGATCTTGGGCTCTGTAAACAAAAAAAGTGGGGAGTTAGAGCCATTCTGGAACAATAGCCTAACCAATACAAGTATTTGTATGTGACCTACATAGCATCCATACATAAAAGTTTTCACTGCCTAGAAGCTGAAGCAAGACTACTACAGATATGAGCCAATTATCTGGCCACAGAATCAAGGACTGATAATTGAAATCAAAGAATGTACAAATAATTTACCTCATGGTGTCGTGAGTTAGAGCCATTTCGGGAGACATTTTCCATACTTGACCTTTCACGTGCCAACCTTTCACGCGCCAACTCAGCTTCTAATTCTGCTATGCGACTTGCTTGCCTTTTAAACTCTCGAACTTGCATTTGAACCCTTGTTGGAGTGTAACGCTTGACTCCTGGTGTACCAACAGTTTGGGGAGTTGGTCCTAGGCCCAAAACCCGAACACGTCCTTTCGGTTCCTTTTGTCCACAAGCAGTAGCAAATGCATCACCTTCTTGGATGGATTTTTCAGTCAATTCAGGCTGGGCTTCAATAACTGATTTAAGTTTATTCTACACAAATAGAATATCATTGTTAATATGCCAAAACTAATATTTCAAACAGTGATACTTGTTCAAAGAAAACTTACAATTATTGGTTCTGCATTCCTCGATGGAATTCCATTTTTTCTTGTATGTGTTTTGACATAGAGTTCGTCCCTTCGAGGAGGGCGCCCAAGTTCATTAGCCTACAAGTGTTTCACTTTTAGTACTTAAGAAATGCAGTAACGTTACGTATTGAAAAAAAAATAGATATAGTTTAACATACCAGTTCATGCCTGTTACAAGCAAAGCTCTTGCTACCAGTTGTATGATGTATGGACAACTTTGCACGGTTGGCTTTGGCAATTTCAGATTGAGCCTATGATAGATATGGCTATATCAGAAAGATCAATGCAAGCAGCAAGCAGCAAAAAGCAAAGATGGTTGTAACCAGCAAGTTGAAACTAGGAGTAGTGAGGAGTAGTACTCACTACAGTTTTTGGGGTGGACCAATGCTTTTTGAGATAGTTCCAATCATTATCATTCAGTCTTTTACCTTGTTTTGTCCTTAATATTTCTTCTGTTATTTCGCCTTTAAAAAACTGTCTCTTCAAATTTGCTTTAAAATCCTTCCATTTCTTTCCAGCAGCATCCAAAACCCAGTCTTTGGCTTTATCATCAATATCAAAGTATTCCTAGTGTGAAGAGAAAGTAGCAAATGAGTACTAATCATGAAGTGAGAAAAATAATGAGGGCCTACCAATAAAAGTAGAGCAACTACCTTCATGTCTAACCATACTGCATCCTTTAAGTTCTCATCAACAAGCCTCCAATCATCACAGGCAATTGATATTTTCTGTCTCACATGGACCCCAATAGCACCAGAAAACCTCCTAGCATTCTCACCAACGGGCTGACCATATTCATTGACCATAACTTTGATTTTAGGCATCTCAGGTTTTCTTGCAAAGACTTCATTTAACTTACTGATACCTCTTCCATTCCTCTTCTCTTGTATATTGTGGTGACAATCTGCTATAAATAAATGGAGAAATTAGAAGTAGGCATAATAAAAATCTGCTATAAATAACTAGAGAAAATATGCTGGAAACAAGACCTTCATTATCAGATAAGAAATCTCCAATTGATTCAAATTCCCCATCATCTTCTTCAGCTACATCTTCTTCGGTTACTTCTTCATCTACATCTTCATCAACTTGCCCATTCACATTCATTGCATAACTTGTTTGTGGCCTTAGCCTCAGATTATGATGTCGGGTTGCTTGAACACTTGTGTAATGAGTTCTCTAAAAGGAAGGAGTAGAACAATTCATGTAAATATCAGCATTATCAAATGAGCAAAGTCATTATACTAGAACAATTTATATAAGAGCTGACCTTTGCTCTTTTCCTAGGTTCATTGCACGTATTGATAGGAGTGAGACCAAGTGATGCCAACATCTCATTGTTCTCTACAATATTTTCATCCCTCTGCATCTCATACATGGTCTTCCCCACATTGTTACTGTTTCCGCTTGCGCTTTCCATTTGTTTTCCTGAAAAATAGAACAAATATCAGCAGTCTATGGAAGAGATCAATAAAACAATCAATAACAAATATTTGCACCAGGCATCACTTAAACAACACTTACTTTGTAGACTTTTTTTAGGCTTTTTCTTTTGGGGAACAACAAGTATTCCATCTATATCAGTTCTAACAGGAGGGACTACCCCATTTACAATATCCACTCTCACATTTGCACTTAGATCATGCAATGGCCATGCTACTCCATTGTCATTATCCATGTGCTCATTCTCTAAATTATCTAAGTCATACACATCTCTTGCTTTTGACTGAACAACAGTAGCCCACTCATGATCAATTGCTTCAGGAACATAGTATACTTGAATTGCTTGTGATGCTAAAATGAAAGGCTCATCTGATATCTTTTCGCCAGTATTGAATAAATGCTTAAAGTTAACAGATGTAACCCCCAAATTATCAATTTGTACCCATTTGTTCTGCACACGGTTGTCAACCCAATCACACTTGAAAAGAACCACATTTCCTTTGTGATGATAATTCAGTTCAACAATTTCCTTTATAATTCCATAATAGACATTTTTTGTTATTGTACTATCATCATTATTGCCCCTATCAAAGGTTGTTGCCTCAGCAACTACAGCAACCCCACTATTTTGGATAGGTCTTCCCTCATCATAGGATTTTGTGTGGAAACAGAATCCGTTAATACTATAGCTACTATACTTGCGTGCATTCAACATTGGCCCCTTGGCCAAAATTTTTATCTCATCTGGTGCTTCTTCACACATTTCTCCCACCTGTGATTATGAAAGACTGCTATTAGAATGTGTAAAATCTATCACAAATAGTAAGTCTTCAGTTTAGCTTTCACTTACATGCAACCTAAACCACTCATGAAAAGATTCATGACGAATCCGGTTGATGTCCCGTTTATTTCGATGGCCAATGGAGGAAAGATATTGATCATACTTACTGCAAAAGTGTTATTGTGACTTTAGAATGCAGGGGATTTTGATTATATGATGCAAGTGGTTTCGATAACTTACTCCAAGTAAGACGCAATGTTGTCATAGTTGAACAAAACATATCTATGAGCTTGCACCCATGTCTTGTGGTCCAAACTAAATGTGCATTTTCCAACCAAGCCTTGACCAATGCTACGGAAGAAAGGAGGTGTACTGTCATCTTCATCTATTCTAGGTTGACGGGTAATTTGTCCCACGCCATGTAGATAGCGAGAACAAAGTGTAAGACACCCAGTGAAATTAGCCCACTCCATAATTGATCCCTCAGGATGACTTTTTGTACGTACAGAACCCTTTAATCTCATGAGAAACCTATACATATAAATAATAGGCACATTAATTGATAATGGAACATAACTAGTTGGTTTGTATAGGTATTCAGCAAGATGGCCTAAGATAGTTACCTCTCCACGGGCCACATGCTGCGAAAATGAACTGGACCAGCTATTTTTGCTTGGGCAGGAAGATGTACCATCAAGTGTATCATAATGTCGAAAAAAGATGGAAGGAATATAGTCTCAAGAAGGCTCAAGGTTTCAGCTATGTCAACCTCTAGACTTTCCATATCAGTTATTCGAATGACAGGGGTAGACAGTTTCTTGAAGAAGTTGGATATACGAATCACTCCAGCACTGACTATTTCTGGTAGTATTTTTCTCACAGCAAGTGGTAGCAAATCTTGTAGAATAATGTGGCACTCATGACTCTTTAGCCCAAATACCTTTCTCTCACCAACATGTACATTTTGCCGTATATTTGATGCGTAACCATCAGGAAATTTCACCCCTTTTAGTACTTGACAAAATAATTTCATCTCATTGGTACTCATTGAGTATGGTGCTGGTGGTAAATAAAATTGGTCCTCTACTTCAATGGGTGAAGATCAGTTCTAAGACCTAGAGCTTGAAGATCTAAGCGAGAATTCAAGTTATCCTTTGACTTCCCAACAGTGCCCAAGAATGTGTTCAATAAACTTTCACACACATTTTTGCCTATGTGCATAGAGTCAAAATTATGTCGCAACATCAAATCTTTCCAATATGGAAGCTTGAACCAAATAGATCTTCTTTGAAAATGACTAATGGTTCACCTTCCTTGCGTCTCTTTCTTGCTGGTTTCTTCCCAGATGGATCATTGCCAAAACTAGTACTAAGGTCTTTAGTGCACTCCAAAATTTCCTCTCCAGAAAGTGGTTTAGGTGCAGTTCTAAACTCAGTTTTACCACCAAATTTATCAGCATCAAACCTAAATGGGTGATTTTCGGGCAAGAATCTTCGATGAGCCATATAGCATGTCTTGGAACCACTACCAAGTCTAATTGAATCAGTAAAGAAGTGGCAATAAGGACATGCTGCTTCACCAGATGTGACAGATGCAGACACATATCCTAGACCCGGAAAATCAGTAATAGTCCACAATACTGCTGCCCGTAATTGGAAGTACTCACCCGTGGAAGCATCATAAGTTCTAACACTATTTTTAAACAGATCTAACAAGTCGTTGACAAGTGGCTGACAAAAGAGATCAAAATTACCGCAAGGAGAATCTTTCCCAGGAGTTAGAAAAGACAAGATGAAATTTGATTGCTTCATGCACATTGAAGGTGGGAAATTGTAGGGAATACAAATACCAGGCCAAATGCTGTAGCTATTATTTATGGTTCTAAATGGATTGAAGCCATCGGTGGCAAATGCAAGACGGATATTGCGGCTATCCTTAGCGAAGTTTGGATGCTTTGTATTAAAGTCCTCCCATAGAGGGGAATCTGCAGGATGTCTTAGGAGACCATCTTTTTTCCGCCGTTCATCATGCCACCTCGTGAGGCTTCGTGTTTTAGAGGACAGAAATAACCTTTGGAGACACTTCTTTATTGGAAAGTAGCGGAGAACCTTCTTGGGAACATTATATACATGTTTCCCGTCTAGAGTCTTCCTTGTAGATTTCCACCGGGAAGCCTCACACTTTGGACATGAATTCAAATCTATGTTCTCCTTCCAATAGAGAATGCAATCATTTTCACAAACGTGAATACTAGTATACCCAATTCCTATGGATTTCACCAATTTCTTAGCTTCATAAAAGGTTTTCGCTACTGCTGAACCATCAGGGAATGCATCATTGAGTAGTTCTAGTAGCATGTTAAAAGATTTATCAGACCATCCTCCAAGGAGTTTGATGTGTAGTAATCTAATAAGAAATCGAAGTTGGGTATATTTCTTGCATGTAGGGAATAGATCCTTGCTATTCTCTTCAACTAGCTTTTGAATAGCAACTAGGTCCTCACAAGGATCTACAACAGGACTATTGTCCTCAAAATCACCTCTATCATCTAAGCCACCTGCTAAGTCCCTAAGCAAACCAGAGATATCATCATCTTCATCAGGCTCATCCATAACCTCAACACCATCACCATCACTGTCACAGTTCTCATGATTCACAGACGAGGTGGGTTCTCCATGTAAATTCCATGTTCTGTACCCTTTTAGAAACCCATCACATATTAAGTGTTCACGGACTTCACTAGCCTCATACCAGAAAGAGTTGGAACACTTTCTACAAGGACAAAGTATCTTGCTACCAACAGCTGCATTACTAAATGCAAAAGCTAAGAACGGTTC